>OY744613.1:23330625-23959625 GCA_963556255.1 Allolobophora icterica | reverse complement strand
CTCCAATCTTTTAGTGTTTATAGTTTTAATGCATTTAACTTGTAGGCCTATGCATTATTTTAATACCGTAGAAATCTTGCTTTCTCATAGTCTACAAACTCTGTCTCATTTTTCAAACACCTACGCAGAACAATTTATTAACCATAGAGACAAATGATATCAAACAGCGCCAGTTTTCAGCATCGGCTGAATAACGGCCCACAATTTCTGACCGGGACACTGAGAGCAGACGGAAACCCGGTCGAAATTCAAAACGCCTCAGTAGGATGTGAGTTGTAGGCGGAAGGAGAGACTTCCGTCCACTGGTACAGCAATCTCCCAATAAAGATACTTTTGCGCATGTATATATGTATGTATGTATGCATGCTTGTAACCCTAACCCTATCCCTACCCTAACCCTAACCCTAACTCCTAACCCTAACCCTAACCCTAGGTCTGTAGGTCTGTGTCGAAATCCGGTCGAAATCCAAAACGCCTCAGTAGGATGCGACCTGTAGGCGGAAGGAGGGACTTTCCCGTCCACTGGTACAGCAATCTCCCAATAAAGATACTTTTGCGTATGTATATATGTATGTATGTATGCATGCATGTAACCCTAACCCTAACCCTAACTCCTAACCCTAACCCTAACCCTAGGTCTGTAGGTTTGTGTCGAAATCCGGTCGAAATCCAAAACGCCTCAGTAGGATGTGAGTTGTAGCCGGAAGGAGAGACTTCCGTCCACTGGTACAGCAATCTCCCAATAAAGATACTTTTGCGCATGTATATATGTATGTATGTATGCATGCTTGTAACCCTAACCCTAACCCTAACCCTAACTCCTAACCCTAACGCTAACCCTAGGTCTGTAGGTCTGTGTCGAAATCCGGTCGAAATCCAAAACGCCTCAGTAGGATGTGAGTTGTAGGCGGAAGGAGAGACTTCCGTCCACTGGTACCACTCGATAGCTAACATAACAATAACACAAATAGACACAGTTTCTGCTGCGGAGCTTTCTCTTTGTAGGGGTGACATCAAGAAATTAAGAAGCAGGATATTACAGAAGGAAACGTATTGGCAACATCAACTTAGAACTCTGGAACCTCACGGAATCAACCTCAACAACAGGAAATAGCCGGATGGAGGCGGGGGCGGAATGAGCCAGTGCTCATTTTTTCGTATATTCCTAACCTAACCTGCCCGAGCCTATTCGTTCTTCGCCGTCATCTCACTATTTCCTTCTCTCAAACACACCGGATCCATACACTCAATGATAGTGATTGAGTGACAAGACAAGAAAACAAAGGAAGAAAGCAAGGAAGTCACAACACTGTGTACATAAATCTGGAACGTATTACGAATCTATTGTTTTTGTTTTCTCGCAGTATTAATGTTTGATGTTATAGGCCTGTGTGCGTACATTCCTTTGATGTAGGCGGCATAATAATTGGGACTTGTACAGCTTTGATGTCAGGGTTAGATTGTATTGTTTGCATATATCGCTTTGATGTAGGCACTCTAGTTTGTTAACTGTTATCGGACTCTGTATTTGCGCTTTAATAGTCTTTGTGTATGGGCCTTCTAGCATACAAACACCGGCGCATTATACATTAAACAAACACTTAGGCTTAGAAGTTTGGGTATATAAGACTCACCTCAGGGTCTTACCAGTCAGGAGATCCTGAGTGGCCGAGTGGGTTTGTAGCCCGCTAGCCACGCCGGCGGCCCGGGTTCGATTCCCGGTCGGTCGGTTTCTCAGAGATTAATTTCTCGGATCTTTACTGCGGGTGGCTCGGTCGCAATATAAACGTGGAGTACGAGGTTGTACTCTGCCTCCGACACTGATCATCTTCGATATGAAAAAGTGTCGTTAAGCCGATATACAACAACTTACCAGTCATTCCTGAAGAAGACGAAACTGTCGAAACGTCGAATGCTCAGTTGTTTTAAGTAGTCGTTTCTTAATAAATCTTTGGAAAATCGTCGTCGTCGTTGTTGTTCGATCATGAATTACGGGAAGAACGAACGCCAGGCTAGGCCTTTCAACACACAGGGACGGCAGCACCAGCACTTTGCTCACACGAGAGTAGATGTAAAACTAAGCGGCTGGCTCAACCACGCAATAACCACGTGACGTCACGACCATCGTATGAGTCATCGAAACTATTGGAAATTCCCGCAGTTTCGATCACGCGCCTAATACTTCACGTGATCGAAACTACTAGAACTCCCTGCGGTATCGATCACGCGCCTATGAGTCATTAAGCCTAAGGAATAACCGGTAGTTTCTAGTTTACAAATTAACTAATACATCATTATCCACCCACGAATTGAACGAGTCCGAGTACCCAAACCATTTAACGAGTGATTTCTTCCCACGTTTTCTAATCACTTTTTCGATCCTAAATATTTCTTGAGTCGTCTTCTGTAGCTCCTGTTCATAGAATGAGCCCTGTATATCCTCACCGTTAGAATCAGTAATCTTATAAGTTGCTGGATTTGTATACTGAACTTGCGCAATTGTGAACATTTCCTCAGTCCATCTAGGTGTATATCCTTTTTCAAATATGTTTTTCTTCTTCGTTATTCTAACTTTATCACCTACCGAGAACAAAGGCTTAATGGGTTCTGAAATTTCATCACCGTATAAGTTCAACCATACAGTCTTTTCATTCGTTTTCATACTAGCCTTAGCGGGAGTCATTTTGATGGAAGAATGTCTTGTATTGTTGTAATTACTAACCATTCCGTCTAAAACGTCGATATATCTTCTCGTCGAATTAGCTGAAAAGTACTTAAACATTTTATCTTTCATCGTCCTGTTCCACCTCTCGACAACGCAAGATTTTTCTTCGTTCTCAGTAGAGTACAGCTCGAGCAAATTCTTTACGTCTTTGTTATAAAATTCCTTACCATTGTCTACCCATAATTTAACGGGCTTTCGTCCGCTCTCGAGTATCTTCACGAAACCGCTTGCTGTAGATTTCCCACTCTTATCATTCAAGGGCACGATCCAACCGTACTTGGAAAACACATCTATAACGGTTAATAGGTATTTCGCACCATCGTTTTCTTTAGCGAAGGCTTGCATATCTACTAAATCAGCCGCCCATATCTCATCTATCCCGCTAACGTAGACTTTTCTCTTTCTAAAATGTTTTACCACTGGTTTATGTAATTCATTCGCTAATTGATCAGTCCATTTAGGATCGGGTTGTAATTTTAAGCTTTTTTTAAACCTAACCCGAGACTTACTTTAGTAGATAATATAGGCTTGACTATAGCCCTCTCTATTCGTTCCCGCAAGCTAGGAGTAGGAATATTATTCAAATCATTAATCATTACTCTATCGGCAACATGCCTAGAAGCCGTATCAGTGTGTCGATCGTAAGCCAAATCATGATGGTAAGCCGCGTTATCTACTCTGTTGATGGGGTTACTCCAATCTTTAGGAGTGCCGTCGGGATTCAGTCTCAAATCTAGTCTTGTCCCAGGTCCTGTAAACGAGTGACCTGGAAGATGCATCTCACCAGGATATTTAGCCCAAGGTAACTTTATCTTACTAGTGGCTGCATTCAACGAACCGACTACATCTCCACCTTTCGTAGCGGTTCCTTTTATGAATTGAGTTTTTGTTTTCCCACATAAAACGCATACACCTCTTAGCATGGGTCTCCCATTCTTAGCCATGACATCTTGTATATCTTTTGTTTCGGTCTGTCTTTTACACTTTACGCAATACATTTCAGTTTTAATATAGAACTTTTATATATTTAAAATGGAAGTGAAAGACTTAACGTGGAACGATTTACAATCGAAGAGATTTAATAACAACTTATTACCAAAAAGTATAAGGGGTGTAATAGTAGGAAAGTCGGGTTGTGGTAAGACGACGTTATTGTTAAACTTACTTTTGAGACCCGGATGGCTCGACTATAACAATTTACAAGTATTCGGAAAATCTCTATTTCAACCGGAGTACAAAATTCTTAAGAAGGCATTCGAAGAAAAACTACCTAAAGAAGCGATCATCGGGCTGTTTAACATTCGAGACGAGATAATGAGGTCTAATATTTCTCCAGAATGCGTTGTAGAAGAGATACCGAAAGAGTTAAGAGACAAGTCGGATATCGAATGCAGGTTTTACGAATCAGCGGAAGATGTGCCCGATCCTAGAGAGCTGAGCTGTGAAAAGAAAAACTTGATGATTTTTGACGATTTACAATTAGAAAAGCAGAACAAATGCGAAACGTATTATATCAGAGGCAGACATAGTAACGTCGACTGTTTGTACCTCGCCCAGAATTATTTTAAATTGCCTAGACAGACTATCAGAGAGAACGCAAACTTTATTTGTTTATTTCCACAAGACATGAAGAATGTTTCTCATATCTACAACGATCATGTAAGTACAGACATGCCTAAAGAGGAATTCAAAAAACTATGCGAAGAGACGTGGAAACAACCGCATCAATTCGTAGTTATCGACTTAACGAGCAAGAAGAGCTGCGGTAAATACCGACGTGGATTAGATGAATTTTACATCCCCAATTCTGAATTAAAATAATATAATATACTAGTAAAAATGGAAGACCTCCTCGTGAAGATACAGGTGAACACGGCACAGACTGCGACTAACACGAATCCGAAATCGTCGTTTTACATTTTAGTGGGCAACGAAAAGGGCAGAACCGCACGAATTATAACGAAAAACAATCCGGTAATCGAACTAGATAAAACCAAAAAGTACGAAATGGCTCTAGTCGATTTGTATACTTACTACGTGTTTCCTAACATAGACGCGAGCAACGACAACTTCAAGTATTCGCCGGACAGTGGCGCGACGTGGTTTGACGTAGATATCCCGGAAGGGTCCTATGAACTCGCGGATATAAACGACTATGTGAAGAAAATTATGAAAGAGAACGGTCATTACGATACCGCAAACGAAGAATATTGCATTACGTTAGAAGCAAACACTAATACGTTGAAGGCGGTGTTAAACATTGCGCCTAATTATAAGGTTGATTTCACACCAGACAACTCGATCAGAACGGTCCTAGGTTTCACTCCCGGGACATATATGGAGGGTTATTTCGAATCGGAAAACATCGTGAACATAATGAACATAGACAGCTTTAGAGTAACTAGCGATATAATCGGGGGTTCGTACTCGAATGGATCGACGACGAACGTGATCTATTCGTTTTTTCCTACCGTTGGACCTGGTTATAAGATCATCCAAATCCCAGCTAATTTAATTTATCTCCCCGTTACGATGAATACGATTTCATCGATGGAAACGAGACTTACCGACCAAAATGGAAAACTGATTAACATTAGAGGGGAAGCGATGTCGATTAAGTTTCATATTAGAGAAGTGTGAAGACTATTAAAAGTTTATCTTAGTTATATATAAAATGACTCGATACACAGACGTACGCGTTAATATTTCAGAAGGACAAAAAGACAAGATTAAACGAGCGCTCGAAGCGGGAATCGATGGCGTTAGTATTAGACTATCTCACGATGATCTGGAGGGAGACCACGTTTTAGCTTTTACGAAATCGCAAATTAAGAAAGCGGCGAAAGCTTACCAAGACGGAAAGGGTATGACGATCAAAATGAGTAAAACGCAATTAATATATAACGCTAAAGTCGAAGGAGGATTCATCGGAGCTATATTACCATTTCTAGCTACTGCTGGAAAATATCTTCTTTCTAGCGTACTACCTAGTTTTGCACAAGGCGCTTTAAGCGGATTAGGTTCCGCAGCTACTTCGAAAATTATCGATAAAGTAAGCGGATCGGGAGTAGTGTACGTTAACAAAGGCGGCCTGGCTTGTAAAGTAAGACCGGATGGAAATGGGTTGTATCTGTCTCCGTGGTCGAAAGGCAGTTCGGTGGGATCGGGATTGTATATGAAAACGGGTAGCGGGTTGTATATGAAAACGGGTAGCGGGCTTATACTAGGCCCTAATTCGCCTTTCCAAAATATTCCGATTCTCGGTATGTTGCTTTAAAAATAATCCTCGTATAAATAAAATGTCGGGATTCAACAGACCTATCCATAAATTTATAACGAGACCCACTCGTCGGATCGAAGTTAGAACCCAACCGAAAGAGGTGCGTTGGACGTTAAAAAAAGTAACGCATACACCCTGCAGACAACTGGGTGGACTAAGATGGGAGATTTTTGCGCAACAACAGATAACGATTCAACCTAGAGAAACAGCTACAGTGGCGCTAGGACTAGGAGTTCGAATGACAAAAGGATCGTGTCTTGTTTCGCTCAGACAGGAAATCGAAGCGAGTCTACGAGATGGAGTCGTTATCGGGCAAGTAGAAGACATAGAAATTACTATTCAAAACGACACGGATTCGGTAGTTAATATAATCGAAGGCGATTCGTTATGTTTCGTTAATTACCTAAAATAATCGCAGTTTAAAAAATTATATCGCGTTATTATAAAAAGAATGGAGATCCCACTGAAAATCGATGGAAGCGCCCACGTTTACCGACTTTCGAAAATCACTGAAATTCAACAAGAGATCGACCGGGAACTCAAAAAAAGAGAGACTCTAGGTAAAAAGTATCGTAAAGGCGTTAGGTTTATCAACGTAGTAGACGGTATATCGACTCTAGTCGCGTTAGGCTCAACCGCTTCGGCAATCACGGTTCTGTCTACGGTAGTCGCGGCACCTATCGCGATAGGTCTACAAACACTGGCGGTTGGAGCGGGTGTTTTCAGCGTGATCGGGCGTGTGATCAACAGAAAGCTCACGCCAAAGGCGGAGAAGCACGAAAATATTAAAACGTTGGCCGAAGCAAGACTCAACGCGATCAGTCACTACATCTCGAAAGCCTTGGAGGACGGTAATATTTCGGACGAGGAATACTCGTTAATTCTAAACGAACGCGTGAAATTTAACGAAATGAAAGAAGAAATCAGAAAATCAGTCCAACAAGAAACTATAGCCGAGTCGTTGAAGGACGCGTTTGGGAAATCGATGAAAAACGAAGAACGTAAAACATAGAACGTAAAACATAGAACGTAAACGTAAAACATAAAACATAAAACATAAAACGTAGAAAATCACGTTCATCCCATATCAATGTTTTAACGCGCGTTCCAAAAACGTGTTAAAACATTATACCGCCTATTTAAAAAACAATGTCATTTCTAAAGATTAACGATCCCACCAAAAGAGACTTTATCGTCGAAGAGTTTCTGAAGACTAAGAAAAACATTCAACGAGATTATTTATCGGAGAAACTAGGCGATATAGGATTGCAGCGAGATTTGGTAAAGTTGTACAAGCCGATCGTCGACTCGCAATCGACCATATCGAAAGAACAAAACGCTTTGTTATCGACTATTAAGGAAAACTCAGCAGCCGCTCTAAAAGCGCTTCCCGCGTCGTCGTTAAAAGCCATACAGCTTCCACAGTATCCCTCGATAGAGGCTTACGAGGATCCTGTAGAAGACGTTAGAATGTTAGAATTAGGAGACCTGGCA
This sequence comes from Allolobophora icterica, assembly GCA_963556255.1. Lineage (NCBI taxonomy): Eukaryota > Metazoa > Annelida > Clitellata > Crassiclitellata > Lumbricidae > Allolobophora > Allolobophora icterica. Next base: position 23,952,126 of record OY744613.1, on the reverse strand, counting down.
ACGAAATACCTAAGTCAATACACCTCTAAAGCCAAGTCTACCGATACGACGTTCGGTCTAAATTCTAAAGACGGGAAATTTTATATCGGAGACACACGCGTATCGTTCCAGAACGATGATATAATAGTCGGAGAGAAGACTTATACAGGTACTCCAGGACTTTGGGAGCTAGTGACTATGGCTAAACCGAACAGTTCGATTTACGACGATAACGATATGTCCGATTACGTTGAGATTCTAGACGCGACGAATGCTATGAGGCAACCTAACAATCCGAGTAAACCGAAATCGTCAAGAAGCGAAAAGTATAGAAATATCATTAAACCGATATGGGACATGAAGACTGGAAAACAGACGCCGAAGACGGGTAAAGGAGTCGTCGTAATTCCACAAGATCCGAATGCTTTAGTAGAAATGTTAGATCTACGACTCGCTAGCTACGGCGCAGGTAATACGGGAGTGAGAAACGAGATCGTTGGTATATGCGATGAACTATTACGACAAAACGTTATCGGCAAAGAACAGTATAAAAACTTAATGTTGCGATTATAAAACATGCTCGTCATCGCTAATAGAAGAATTAAGAGAAAACACGTTATAGGAGGAGCGGGAATAATGGATACTATTACGGGAGTTTTCAAGAAGCTCTTCACTTCGGATGTCGCTAACCGAGTCGCATCATCCACCCTTAGCGTGGGTAAAGACGCCGCGAGAGAGTTGGCTAAAAAGGCGCTAGAAGTTGGGAAGAATACCGCCGTAGAAGCTGGTAAGCGAGTGATGGAAAAAGCTGCCGCTAAACTTTTAGCATCGTCGGTTCTAGCGCCTCACGTAGTCGAAAACCAAAAGGTTGAAACGATACCAGCGCTTACGCGAGAGAATGCGGCTATCTTAGCACGGCTAATCGATAACGATGCAGGAACTACTGATATTAATAAGATACTAGCCGGTGATGGACTTAAAAAGCCTTCTTCGAATGCCGTGTCCATTCGAGATCTCGTGCGTAGTCTCAACAACAATAACAAAAATGGAGCTGGATTGAAACTCGCGTGAGTTTAAATAAATAATCTTTAGTAATTAAAATGCAATCGAATATTCTAAACATTACAGCACCCTCAGAGGTCGACGAAGGAATCGAAAAATACGAATGGCACGAATACGAACCGGCAGCGAGAACGGGGTTTAACACGCCCGGGGAGATTCGCATAAATATCGAAACTCAAGATCTATTTTGCCATCCCGCTGAATCTTACCTGCTATTCGAAGGTAGGTTGGTTAAAAGAGTTGCAGGGGCGGCGTACGCTAATGGTGACGCTGTAGCCCTCGCGAATAATGGACTCTTGCATCTTTTCAGCCAAATCGCGTATTCCCTATCGAATCAAGATATCGAAACGGTATTTCACCCAGGCCAAGCAACTACGATGCTGGGTTTGCTTAAATATCCAGACGACTTCGCCAAAGCGCAAGGTCTCAATCAATTATGGTGTAAAGATACAGGGGCAACCGCGGTTATAGCGGATAACGCGGGTTTCGCGACTCGTCAAGGGTATCTTATTCAAAAACCAACGGCTAAGGGAACGTTTAGTTTCGTCGTGCCCCTTAAACATATTTTCGGATTCTGCGAAGATTACGATAAAATAGTGTACGGCTTTAAGCACACGCTAACGATGGTTCGAAAATCGGACGACGACGCTATTTTTAGACTCGCTGCCGCGGATGCAGGAAAAGTCGACGTCGTGAAAATCTCGTGGTTTATGCCGCACGTTACTCCGGCGGATATGGAGAAGATGCAATTGTACAAAACTATCGAATCGAAAGCATCGGTGCCTGTTGCATATCGAGCTCGTCAATGCGACACTATAACGGTTCCTCAATCGGCTACTTTTAGTTGGCGTCTTAGCGTTAAGACGGCTCCTGAAAAACCTAGGTGGATAGTCGTCGGATTTCAAACCGATCGAAGCGGCGACCAAGAACATAACCCCTCGATTTTCGATCATTGCAACCTCAAAAACATGTACGTGATGATGAATCAAGAGAGATATCCGGCGGTCGACTACGATCTATCGTTTCCCAACCAGAAATTTTCGAGAGCTTATAGAGACGCGGCGTCGTTCAGCGAAAAGTTCTACGGAATGGATCCGTTGATTACGCAAAGCAACATCACTCCAGCCGGTTACAAAGATCTATATCCGCTCATAGTTTTCGATGTTAGTAAACAGTCGGAAAGACTGAAATCGTCGGTCGTCGATATCCAAATCAAAGCTACTTTCAACGCTCAGGTTCCAGCTGATACCCAAGGTTACGCGGTCATAATTTCGGATAAGTTGCTAAACTTCCAGTCAGATGGACAGAAGATGAGCGTAGTGTACTAATCATCTGTATGAAAATAAGTTTCTTGTTTAAAGACAATCTTGTAGTATATAAAATGAAGCTGCCAGAATTACACAAGTTAGCGAAAGAGAATAAGATTAAAGGTGTCACTCATCTCAACAAACCGGAATTGGTAGAGCTGCTGATCGAGAAAGGATTGATTCCTGAGGACAACTCCTTGGTAGGTAAACCGAAATTAACGAGAAAAGAATATATGCAAGAATATCAAAAAGAATATTGGAAAGATCGTCGAAAAGAATATAATGACGATGGTAGATACGATAGATTGAAAGGTATCAGAAACAACCCGAAACGAGTCGTTATTTTTGACTTGGAAACGGGTGAGACCATCGAGTATTCGTCGATGCACAAAGCGGCTAAAGCTCATAGAGAAAACGCCCGTTTAATATTGTATTATAACGGAAAAGTATGGAGAAACAGATACGAAATTACGGTGTACGACGGAATCTACGAGATCGATAAAGAGACTTCGAGAGCATACGATGAAACAATCGATGCAGTTGCACACCCAAGCGAAGAGTCTTCTCAATGATAAGATTTCTACATTTTTAGAAACCTATCGTTTGTATACACGCGATAGGTTTCTACAGTTAAAGTTACGGACTTAGTTTATGGTCGTAAGAATGCCGCTGAAAAGTCTCTAGCTATTATGTTTACAGCGATGGATGAATAAACTAATATCTCGAGGTAATCGGTACCGGTTAGAAAAACTATGGTACTACCGGTTGAATTGTTATGCGAAATTCCCGTACCCCCTCCACCCGCAATTTGCATATGCGACACCCCGTTTTTATACAGGAAGACGTTAGCAAAAGCGGTATTACTCGCGCTACAAAATTCTATGAACGTCGTAACGATATAGTATCCGGCTTTACCGGGAGTGAAACGAGTCGGTCCTGTACTGTTATCACTACTATCGGTATTGAATCTTACTCTATCGAAAGAAACTCTTGTGTGAGTTGCAGCGACTATGGCTTGGTGAGATGTAGTGTAAACGCTAAACGCGGGTCCGACTGCAGTCGTATCAACATATTTTTTAGTCGCTGCATCGCCATCACCGCTGGGATCGCGTAGGCCTGTAATGTAGGCGCCATGCATAAAGATGGGCTTATACACATGTATGTTAGAAGGAGGAGTGCCATCCGTCGACTTAACCATCTCTAAGATGGGTTCATCATTTATTCTAAAACGAAATCCATCCGTCGATTGCGATATAATTGGTTGGCTTAATCGACCTTCTATTTTATTCGTTGTATTTCCTAAAAATATAATAAAAGCTTTATTTCCAGCCAAATCCTTACATCCCATCCTCCGCGTAAGATCCCTGCCGACGCTTAAAAGTAAGTCGCCAGTCATAGTATCGCCGGTTTTAGACACTTTTAGATTATCGTTGGACGGTACATCGGCGCGATTCGTTATCAAATCTATGGCTTGTCCTCGACTTAGAGCCTCATCCATTCCCGCTTCCGAAATGTTCGTCGTAGGTAAACCTTTAATGCTGTGACCGCTCATATTTAGATTTCCAGTCGCTGGGTTTGCTCCATCCATTCGAAGGAAAGCAGCATTTACTTGACTAAGCGTAACACCTCCACTAATTATTCTTTGCGTAGATCCAGAATCTGTATGTCCAAATTTATCTACTGGCATCGTTTTTAATAAGATTATTTATTAGTTTAATGCAAATCGTTTATAACTTCTTGAAATTCACATCCGTCGCTGCATGTTTTCTTCAGTACATACAAACACAAATGACCACAAAACACTTCGTTACCCCACTGTATGCGTTCGCTGTTATAAAGCAGCGGTCTTTGGAGATATTTTATTAATTCCGTAGGAGGATGTAGTCCATAGCTGTCGAAATATATTTTCTCTTTACCGTTCTTTAAAAAGCCGACCCAATGGTTGCCTACCCCATTAGAATCGTCTAGGTTTAATATCCCACACTCATTCCGGCTAGGTTTCTTTGGTAGGGTGTCTCGCAGAAAAACTCCTCTAAAATTCGGAATATTCAGCTTCTTCCAGCATCCAATAATTCAAAATTCGTTAACGGTTGATTTGGAAGAACTACGCCTTCGACATCGATGTTTTTGACAGTTGTAGAACTCATTTTAATATTCGACTAATACTCTTATTGATGAAGCGAATAATGACCGTATGCCAAAGTATGAATACCATCTTCCAATATCACTCGTTTGTCGTCGTCGGCTGAAAGTGCAACCTTATTTACTTCTTCGGTGTAAATGTCGTGATGATACGACCTAATAACGTTCATTTTCCTTAACTGTTCTCTTCTCGTAAACACACACTCTTTGTAATCTTCGTGAGTTATCGTTTTCTTAACAACGTTCTTCTTGACTCCTTTACACTTCTTATGATCTTCTCCACCCATCTTGTACGAGTACAACTTCGACCGTAAACCCACGAATTCTTCGATCTGTTTTCCTGCTGCCTCGTCTTTGAACATACCAATGACCTTTTTATTGATCCCACTTTCTATACCAGATGGATGATCTTTCACGTAGTCGCTCGTGTCGAACCTACTTCTAATGTCTGGAGCGATATCGGTGTAAAAATCGTCGGTCTTTATTTCGTACGCCAAAGAATCCGTATCGGTGAATAATAGCTTAGCCCTATCTCCGTATTTGGTCTTGATGTAATTATAATGAAAATCGTAGATCAATGTCTTGCTTGAATCTAAAATACACATTCCTAGATATATAGGCTTGTTATAAAACAACTTGGTCTTTTTCATGTGAACGGCGATTAGATTTTCATCGAAAATAGTTCGACCGTCGTAATTAGGTTTGGCCGCGAGCTTCGTAGCTTCCTTCTCATCGCACACCAATCGTACATCAACTCGATTCTCGATACATTCCATAGTCTTACCGAAGACGCTATTATTCATCAACTTGAAAAAGTCCTTCTCGAAATCGTTAGTAGCTCTCGTTCTCAATTCTGTGTTCAGGTTGATATACTTTTTCAGCCAAGCGCTTTCTTCGAATATTAACCCTCGATGTATTTTCGTTATCTTCAAACCAAGACTTTCGTACAACTTTAAATTACCGTAATGAACAACGTACTTCTTTTTATCGTTTAAATTTGGAATTAGTTTCGTTACATCCGATCCTGCAGGTTTTATACTCTCAGGAGCTAGAGGGTAATCGTTATGCAGGTGGTGTAATTCCTTAGGATACTCAAGATCGACTTCTAACACACACCCAACCCCATCTCGTTCGGTAATGCTTCTCCAATCGTTCAGCTCGTTATCGCTCATCCATTTAAACCCATGAGTTGGTAGAGCTTTGCTCATCGCCCATCCGTACAAGTTATTCGCGTCTAAGTAAGGAATGAATACCGAAGGCTGGCTACGATCGAAATCTTCTCCCATGTACTCGTTGTTCGCTTTCGCGTATCGTTTCGAAATCGTGCTGACTCCCCCTCTTATTCCTTGCTTGATCATTAACAGCATGTCGTAGTCGCTCAACAACTCCAACTCTACGCCGGTCAACTTTAACGCAGCGTCCCATGCTAGTCCGGGTGAAGTATAATACCACGCGGGATCGAGCCTATAATGTTCGATGCACACGTCTCTAAAGTTTTCGAATACATCGGCTAATAATAAAACATCCGAAAGATTATACAAGTCGTGATATTCTCTTAACGTTTTACAACGAAATACTTTCCATACATTTTTGGCGTGCTCGTAATCTTCATCGCTGATGTCTGAATCGTTCAGTTTAGAATAGAATTTATGCTTTGGAGGCAATTCGGTCTCGTTTAATCGTTCAATGCCGTCAACGTAATCGTACGCGTAAACACCTTTTCTGAGTAAAAGATCTAACTTCTCACCTTTAAAAATATCCCCTAAATTCTTACACTGTTCTTTACTAAGGTTCTTCGATAACGCGTCGAGACTCGAGGGCATGAATCTAAAACTATCGATGAAGCGTAATTCGCGCTTGACCGGTATCTCTTTTCCCTCTTTATTTACAAAGTTACCGACTACGACCTCTCGGCTAAACGATATATACTTTTCTTCGTTATTAGGAATTCAGTTAATTTTCTCACCATTCTCACCTCGCAATTTCTTCACGAATAGATGGCTGTCGTATCCGGATAGATTATGGAATACTACAGGGAAAAACTTGGGGATTTTGTAGTTCATATTACAAATGTTATGGGCGGCGCCTCTGAATTTACCGCTTAAATGGCAGTGATCTCTAACTCGATCTTTACCTAACTCTCCTCCGCATATATGACAGTTAGTAGCTTCGTCGAAACATTTCTTCTCAGTTTTGCCGAATATCATATTCTTGGGGAATTTAAACTGGTTATATATTTCTTTTATATTTTCTACAAGAGAATCTATGAATATCTGGGCAACATCGTCGTCTTCGTTTTCAGCCGTAAACCTCACTGGCTCTTGGGAATAAACACCGTCGTCGTAGCATTTTATATGATAACAAAACGAGCTAGGCGTATGCTTCTGATATTTATTGGTGTAAGACGTGTTGGGATCGGGTTGGCATGTATCGATCGGTTTGATAAAAGACTCAAAATCGGCGTAAACTATAAACGGCAGTCTCATCGATTTAAAATAATGTTTAAAACTTAGCACGGTTCCTGGTTCGGGAAGAACTATTCGTTGGGCGTCTTGCCTCGAACAGTACTCGCTATGCTTAGTAAGCGATTCTACTTCTCTATAACCGGTTAAACATCTTTTACAATAATGCATCGAATTATGAGATTTTTCCGTTCGTGATGCCATCAATTTGTTAAAGTTCTTTATCCAACAATAATGCTTCTTTTCACCGTCGGAAATAAGCAGTAGATCTACGCAGATATCGCTTTCATGCTTCGATATATATAATGGGTATACATCCTTTTCATAACCGAATACGTTAACGCTAATGTTATTGCGTCGCTCAAACTTATTTACTACGTTAGCGTTGGCAGCGACGGGGAATTCAATACCAATCCAATCGAGTTTCTTAGATTGTTCTTTAAGATCTCTAGTGATTCTTTCCAGGTTTTTATCAATAGGGTTCAACGCTCTAGTGACGCACCACTTGAAACATTCATCGTCGTTGTTTTTCAGGTTTACAACAGCCTTTTTATTAGCTAAATACTCGGGAAGTGGAATATAGGAACTACCTTTCAATGGCTTATATACCACTGTATCGATATCCAACTTCATAACGGCTTTAAACCTGCAATTGCTACCTCTCATCTGAAAACTTGCCATGCTCTCCTTAATTTTATCCACTGCGTTGCTATATATTTCACATACGTCGGTTGCGTCTAAAATGATATCGGTCTTTGATTTAAAATTAGGTTCGGCTTCGACTTCTTCCCCGGATTTAATATCTACTTTCTTCATTACGCAATTAAGATTGAATTGAACTTTTACCCCACGATTTTTCGCTAACAGACTGACTACCTGCGGTCTTACGGTGTTGAGAAAAGACGTGACGTCGATTCCACCAGTTCCTTCGATCGTGTATCGCTTAGTAAAACCCTTAATAGCTTTTGCGGTCTCTCGGATTTCGAACTTGTTTTTATTAATTTTACTGAAAATACTCGAAACCCTCGACTTCAACGATTCCAATCTTTCATTCACGGTTTTCTTTTCATTTGGAGGAATGGAACTAACCCACCGATCCGCAAAAGAATTAATAACAGACCTAACCTTAGTCTTCATCTCATTCCAAACATTACTAACAGAAGATTTCCAAGTATCAGACGGAGGCGTATACTTACCTGGAACAAGCGTTGGAACTTTAATGTCTGGAACTGGAGCGTCTAGCGGATTGCTCGCAGGCCTAGGCGACATTAATGCTATGAGTTCTGCTTTTCGCAGTCTCGAATAACCAACCACACCTCTCTCTCGTGCTATATTTTGTAGTTCTTTGACGTTTTTTGACGAATAGTCCAAAAAGGAACAGGAAGAGGAACAAGAGATGCAATTGCAGCGGTGAGGATACTAGCGGAAAGAAGTCTCCAGCATGGCCAGGACGTCTATGTGTGTTTCGTCGACTATGAGAAGGCTTTCGATAGGGTGGATTGGAGGAAATTAATGCATGCATTACGAAGAATAGGGGTGGATTGGAAAGAGCGAAGACTTGTTGAAAACCTGTACATGGGACAGAAAGTAAAAATAAGAATAGATGGTGAATACTCAGAGCCGGGAAGAATGGGCAGAGGAGTGAGGCAAGGATGCCCGCTCTCTCCAATACTCTTCAACATCTACATCGAAGAGCTTGTACGGGAGGCGATGGAAGAAGTGAACGAGGGAATAAAGGTTGGAGGTAGGTTGGTGAAAGCGCTGAGATTTGCGGATGATCAGGCAATGTTAGCAAGAAGCCAAAAAGGACTGCAGAGAATGATGGATCGCCTGAATATGATCTCAACGGAATACGAAATGAAAATAAATACCAAGAAGACAAAGGTCATGAGGATAAGCAAAAGAGAAGAAAAAGAAGTTAGAATAACCGTAAATGGAGTGGTCGTCGAACAAGTTGAGAGATTCTGTTACCTAGGAAGTATGGTCACGAGGGATGTGAAGTGCCATGCGGAGATAAAAAGAAGAATAGCCATGGGAAAAGATGCATTCTATAAAAGAAAGGAGCTCTTGAGAGGAAAATTAAATAGGAATCTGAAGAAGCGAATGGTTAAGACGCTGGTATGGAGTGTGGTTCTATACGGATCTGAAACGTGGACTATAAGAGGGGAGGACATCAAAAGGATAGAAGCCTTCGAAATGTGGATATGGCGTAGAATGGAGAGAATCAGCTGGACAGAGCACAAGACAAATGACGAAGTACTGCAAATGGTGGGAGAGGAGAGATCCATGATGAGGACAATCAGAGAGCGTCAAAGAAGATGGATTGGCCATATAATGAGAGGAAATTCCCTGCTACGAGATATCATCGAGGGTAGAATGGAAGGGAAAAAGACAAGAGGAAGACCAAGAACAATGTTCCTAGACTGGACAATAAAGAGGGACGGCTACAGACAGATGAAAGCGGAAGCTCAACATCGAGAGGAATGGCGCCGTTGGACATACGAACCTGCCTAAGGGCAGAGAACCAAAGAAGAAGTCCATTTTATTAAGGACATTTATTCCTTTAGGTGATTTCTTGAAATCAGTTCGAGTATCCATTTTATTATAGACATTCATGCCTTTAAGCCCTTTCATAAAACTAGATTGATAGATACTATAGGAAATTCCCAACCAACGTAATCGTCCGATGACTCATAAGCGCGTGATCGAAACTGCGGGAATTTCCAATAGTTTCGATGACTCATACGATGGTCGTGACGTCACGTGGTTATTGCGTGGTTGAGCCAGCCGCTTAGTTTTACATCTACTCACGAGGAACCCACCGCATGGACCGGGTAAGCAATTCTATAATAACAATGTTGATTTTAAGCGGTTGGAATCCCTCATGGAAGGAATGGCCAAATCGGTCAACGCGCTGGTGGGGAGGGTAAGCGTGTTAGAGAAGGATCCACCTTCTCACGGACCAAAGGTAACGGTAACGCCATCCGTACCCGCCCCCATCCGTCCAAACCTGTGGGCTCTCCCTCCTCCCGCTCGTGCCGGGCCTTCCTCAGCACGTCCTGAACCTGCACCCGTACCAGTTCAGCCTTCTTCTTCCACTGCCTTTTTCCCTTCTTCCTCCTTTACTGCTCCCAGACCGGGACCTTCTTTCGCAAAACAGGCATCTCACTCTGCTGGGCTTCGCATGACTAACCGGAAACCTAACACTAACCCTAACCTAAACACTGACCCTAACCTTGATTCTGACCTCTTGGAACGTACACCTTCTGCTAACCCGGACTTTCCTAAACTCTGTAAGGCATTGTACTACGTGTGCCAACTGCGCAAACACATGACAAACTGGCAGACTCTTCCGCGCTCTATCAGCCGTGACCTACGCCACTTGGCCAGCAACATCAAACCTATTCACCCTTCTCCTGAACTGGTCGGGGACATCTCATCTCTCTTCTCTCGAACTGGGGATGACTTGAGGGATAGGGTAGCCCAACACTTTAGTGAGCGCCTGGATTTGAACCTGACGGCCCTGAGGACTTACAACCCTCTGGACAAGGAACAAGCCGTGGAAGTGGTAATCAATCAGATAACACGCCGTCTAGGTAGGAAGGGTACCACTTTTAGCATTAGGGCACTGGTGGAAGGCGAGGCTAAGACGATCTGGGGTGAGGATAAGGCAAGGCGTATCATGAAAGGTGAGTGTAAGGTAACGGGCAATGAGGACAGGGAAATCTTCCGGAAACCTACCAATCCAGCCAAGAAACCCTGTCACATGACCACTCCTCCCACCTTGGTCTTCAACCCCTACTCTGTTTTGACTGACCTTGATATTGATACTGTGGAACCTGATTCTCCTCTTCCTCCTAGGACCATCACTCGCACTACACCTAAACCTGTTGCTTCCTCCAAATCTCCTCTCCCCTGTGATCTAACTGACTCTCCTTCCCCTACTAGGAAAACTCCACGCCGCCTTCCCAATCTCCCTCTCACCTCTCCCAAGACTCCTGTCTCTTTCATCCCTTTAATCTCTACTCACTCCATCCCTCATTGTACTACTTCCACTACTTCCTCTTCTGTACAAACTGAAACCTCATCGAGCACCACAGCGGTACCCCCGATGACTACTCCTGCATCCTCTCTTCCTCCTCCTCAGCCTCCTCCTCCTCCTTCTTCTTCCTCTCCTCCTCGGTACTCACACCACTGGGGTGATGACAAGAACTCTTGGAAGATCCACCGAAGACCGGACACTCGCACCTTGATCCTCTCGGACTCCAACTTCAAGCATCTTAAGGAACCGGACATCCCTACTCACTTCCAACTAGAATGCTTCTCTGGAGCTAACTTTAGCAATGCACTACATCTGGCTCAGAAACTTCCTAACGGACAGCTTGACAATCTTGTCATCGCCATGGGCATTAACCACAGGGAGCAGAACTTTGGTACTCGCACCTTACCTGCCATTAACATCTTCTTTGAACACTGTAGACCCAAGGCCCGGGTGGTTAACGCTGTGGGCGTCTCTATCAATCCTCATCTACCTGACTCTGAGACGACCAACCTTGCTGAGATCAACCACACACTACAGACAATCACTCACAACAAATACATTAAACCACTCTCTTCCCATCAGATAGACACTCATAGCGACATGGTACACTACACGCGGGAGACACAGATGAACATACTAAGCAGAATACTACAACACTGCAACAGCACACCAAAAAACTAACACAGAACAATCAAAACCAAGACAACACCAACAGCACATCCTCTAAGTATACAATGAATCTATCGAAGCAAACACTAACGACAGATGAAACTGACCTGTTGGATCTAGGTCTGTCGTTTGTACCTAACATAAATAGGGTTGATTACTCCTGCAGTGAAAAATCTTTGCATAAATTAATTAGATCGATTAAATATAGGGACCACTTTGGCGACGATGACCAGGCTCCCCAACATAACATTAGCAATGCTAAGAACTTTATGCACCCCAGTACCTGGGAGCCTAGGTACAAGGATTTAGGATCTGATGCTCAACAACTCATATCCAAACTTCAGGAAACTACTGAGACTATTTTGCGCAAATTTCCGTTAAAAGAGAACTCCTATCTTATTAAAACTCAACATAATATTACTAGGGAACACAGACAAGCCATAAGCAAATTGCGCTCTAAGGATAACATAATTATAAAATCAGCGGATAAGGGAGGGATGGTTTGTGTATTAGATAAGGCAGCGTATCTGACGGAGGCGTATAGACAATTAGATAACACTAAATATTATAAAAGTATAGAGGAGCCTTTGCAAAAACATAATATACCCGCAATTAACTGTGTTCTAGAAGATCTTTACAATCAGGGTTACATAACTAAGAGGCAGCATGAATATCTTAATGCTAGTGAAGCAGATAAATTAAGACATTTTTATCTCCTACCTAAAATACATAAACCAATTAGCAAATGGACTTTGCCTGATATTATGCCGGAGGGACGGCCGATCGTGGGTGATTGCGGCACAGAATCCCGCAGAGTAAGTGAGTATATCGATAGTTTCCTCAAACCTTTAGCCAATAAACATCCATCTTACATAAAAGACACTTATGATTTTATTAATAAAATAAGGAATCGTAGAATAGACAATAAGTACATCTTGGTAACCGGGGACATCACCGCTCTTTACACTAATATGAATATTGATCGCACGCTCGCTATAGTCAAGGACATGTTCGATAAACATCCTGACCCACATAGGCCTGATAACGAATTACTGGAACTGCTTGAGATAGCTCTTAAAAATAATGACTTCTCCTTCTGCAATAAATTCTTTCTCCAGATATTCGGAACTGCCATGGGTAAGACCTTTGCCTCCAATCTTGCCAACATCTATCTTCTGGAATTTGATAATAAGGCATGCACTGGCTTCCATATAAACCCCGAAGAATTCTTTAGATTCCTTGATGACGTGTTCTTTCTTTGGCCTGGTACGATAGATGAACTTAAACAATTTGAGGAATTTCTTAACTCCATAATACCTGATATAAAAGTTACACTCGATTATAGCGACACGGCGGTAAACTTCCTGGATACTACAATATTCAAACATGTGGTAAATGGCATAACAACCCTGCAAACTAAGGTATATTTTAAGGAAACTGACACGCATCAGCTACTACATCACTCTTCTTTCCATCCTCCGCACACTTTCATGGGCATAGTAAAATCACAGGTTTTAAGGTTTAAAAGACTTTCGTCATTTAAAAGCGATTATGACCAGGCCTGCCGAATTCTTTTCAATATTCTTAAAATACGCGGTTATAATATAAGAAAACTAAGAAAAACCAAATTAGACATCTGGACAGAATACAGGCCTAGATCCAACAATAACTCTTCTGCTAAAGCACTACTGCCTATAGGCCTAGTCATTCCTTACAGCTCTCTGGCTACCAAACTGGTCTATGAATGGAAGAAACTGCTCTTGGACTCTCCTCTGTTTAACGGCTATAGAGTAATACCTGCATTTTCTAGGAATAAGAACCTGGGGGAACTGCTGGCTCCGCGTAAGACTAACATGCCTATTAACCCACGTGAACAGGGAGGGTCCTTTAGATGCATGGGTTCCCGATGTAAAACCTGTAAACACATTAATGTTACTAACACCTTCAACAGTACATACACACGTAGACAATATAAGATAGCTAATAGACTTGACTGTAAAAGCTGTAATGTGGTATATCTCATAACTTGTAATTTATGCAATAAGCAATACGTAGGAGAAACCCTGAGACGACTCTGTGATAGATTGACGGACCACAGATCTAATATAGTAACCCTTAAGGACACTCCAATAGCCAAACACTTTACCTTACCGTACCACTCGATAGCTAACATACAGTCTTGTTGTCCTCGAGACCAAGGTCTTGGTCTCGAGTGCACTCGAGTTCAGTTTTAAAAGTCTTGGTCTTGGTCTTGAGACCAAAGGTCTTGGTCTTGGTCTTGGTCTTGAGGTTCAAGGTCTTGGTCTTGGTCTTGGTCTTGGTCTTGAGGTTCAAGGTCTTGGTCTTGGTCTTGCGAGACCAAGACCAAGACCGGCTGTCAATATGAACAGCCATTTAACAGAACTCAAGAATTCTGTATCAAGCCTGCTTGCATCATGCGACCAATATCTATGGATGGATACAAGTCTTGTTGGTCAGGAAAACCCATTGGCAGCAGCAACTGTTACAGTTATTCTGTATCAGACGGTATGATAAACCATGGGAAGATTTAAAAATGACTCACTATCTGTACATTTACATCCAATGGTTGAAAAGCTACTCTGTGTGTTTCAGCGACTTCAGCACCTGTAGAACGTATTTTTTCACATGGCGGAATTTTATGAGGCCCACCAGGCAGGTCTTGGTCAGAAAATTCTGAGCGAATTGGTTTTTATAAAATACAAAAGGCATTTGGAATAATAGTTTGCATGAAGGACTTTTGAATACAAATTCGGATTTCTCTGCAGTTTGCATTTAAAGTTAATTTGCTTGAATTAAATAAAAGACTCATGTTTTCATTAAAATAGCGAATATTCCGACTTGACAATTTTTAGAAGTCTTAACCTGATTGCGATTTTTTGGGTCTTGGTCTTGGTCTTGGTCTCGAGGTTCAAGGTCTTGGTCTTGGTCTTGGTCTCGGGGTTCAAAGTCTTGGTCTTGGTCTTGGTCTTGAGGTTCAAGGTCTTGGTCTTGGTCTTGGTCTTGAGGTTCAAGGTCTTGGTCTTGGTCTTGGTCTTGAGGTTTAAGGTCTTGACAACAAGACTGCTAACATAACAATAACACCAATAGACACAGTTTCTGCTGCGGAGCTTTCTCTTTGTAGGGGTGACATCAAGAAATTAAGAAGCAGGATATTACAGAAGGAAACTTATTGGCAACATTAACTTAGGACTCTGGAACCTCACGAAATCAACCTCAACAACAGGAAATAGCCGGATGGAGGCGGGGGCGGACTGAGCCAGTGCTCATTTTTTCGTATATTCCTAACCTAACTCCTAACCCTAACCCTAGGTCTGTAGGTCTGTGTCGAAATCCGGTCGAAAATAGGATGTGAGTTGTAGGCGGAAGGAGGGACTTTCCCGTCCACTGGTACAGCAATCTCCCAATAAAGATACTTTTGCGCATGTATATATGTATGTATGTATGTATGTATGTACGTATGTATGTATGCATGTAACCCTAACCCTATCTCTAACCCTAACTCCTAACCCTAACCCTAACCCTTGGTCTGTAGGTCTGTGTATATTCGGTAACCAACTTTGTAGACAGTACAACAGTTAACAGAACATTACTTTTAGTCTCGCAATTGGTTATATATGTATATATCTACGCTTGTACGTATGCATGTTTAAAGACACCTATTACAGAGATATTTAAGACCTCACAAAGTGCTATTTAAGCGATCGATTGCCAAAAATGAGTTTAAGGATTGGCCTAATATCGTTAACATAATTAATATGCATTAATTAACATTAATAATTTATTAACCCATATGTTACATATGTTCACTAATACAAAGTAAGCAGGGGCGTCTATCCTCCCGAAGTCATTGGAGCAACTTCCCCTTCTCTCCGCTTCCCCTTTCCCCTCCTTCCCCCATTAATGATGGCACATACGCTGACAGATCCCCCTCCCTAATTTTTGGATGGAGCATTTGCTTCAAGGTTTCTATGCAGTAGACGCCCCTGAAAGTAAGTAAAGCCCGCATGTCTTAATGTGCAGTGAAGCGCTCATTTCCCAATCTTCGGCCATTGAGCCGCTGTCACGACATGAAATCTCCCCTAGAGTCTCCACGATGTTTGTGGTTTTCAGATACGATTTCATTCGAAGCGATGATCTTCCCCAATTCCGCATTTGATCTTCCACCAATGCCGCCACTCACTCATCGTCATCTACCTCAGGCTCCTCTACTCATCACCCCACACGCTTTCCATTCCAGATTGAAAACTCACCTCTTCAAGAATTCCCACCCTGATCCATCTGATCCTCTGCCTTCCAAGCTTTCTCGTCCTCAACGAAACTCTCCGTAACAGCTGCTCTGCCTCTCTCTGGTCTCTCTGGCAACCGAACTCTGACCATCAATGGATTTCGATTTCTGGACAACCCCTCTGATACGACGCAGCGCTCGTGAATAAGCTGGTGCTCTGCGCTTAGCTTCACAGTGGCGCTTTAGAAAATTGAAGATTACGATTACGATGATCGATTGATGATTTGGAAATTATGATAACGGTGTTATGGAAGTCATTAAACTAGATTAGTTCAGATTAGACTATAAATAAATACTTCTGTGTTTGGTTCGTTCAAATAGATTTGAGTGAATTGGTCTAAATGCTTTGTAGAATTGCGTAACATGTTTAATAAGATCACTGGGATGCTGGTTACGCTTAATTAGAGGCTAATTATTAGCCTACGCCTACGCCATTTAAACGCGGTGAAGTACACACTTTGTTATATAGTGAAGAAAGTGACTTTGATTAAAAGTTCACATTTTACTGGCAAAACGAATTCCATTTCCACACAGCTAAATAGTTATTCATTCACAGCCAATGTGTATCAGTTATGCAAACAGATAGTACTCGTTTCTGAAAGGTTGTTTTAATGTCTAAGTGATAATCATTACATCGATTTCAATTTCTCATTGCACGAGGGATCCTTCCCATTTGCATCCGCTGCTTAAGAAACCTTCTATTAACCCTGATGACCTGTCAAATTATAGACTCATCTCAACCATGAATTTTATATCTAAAATCTTGCACGGATTGTCATGAATCGCATGCAAACTCAACTATCCTCTGTTCAAGATGACATAGGCACGAATCAGTCACTCATTGCTTGTTCTGTGCTTTAACGTAGCACACTTCTCCAGTCGAACATCCAATTTCTGGCATTTTTTCATCAAAGATTCTCTCTTCGAACGACGTTTCGTTCCATCGCTTTGAATTCGTCTGTCCAAATGAACTCGGCTTGTCTCCATGACTTGGAACAATCGGTTAAAGGATGACGTCATCGCAACAATATGACGTCATTGTAAAAAAAGGTGACGCTGTTGCAACCCTCGCAAAGCTGATGTAGCCTACACATAACTATTAATAGAGATCACTGCTGACGTATTCAAAAGTCAAAATTTAATGAGTAATGTGTCATTCATATTGCGCACAAATTTTTTACCAATGTGGCTGTGGCAATCGATTTTTACTTTGCCCAAACGAATCCCATTTGCGGCAAAGCCCTATAGGCGTAATTTTTGTGGAGGCACGAGGGGAACCGTACCCCCACTTTTTGGACTGGGCTACCGTACGGCGTATCTCCACTTTTAAACAGTGCCAATCAATATTTCATTATTGTGCCTTACCAGAGATCGCAGTCTCTGCCTTGCTTCATGTACGCAGACAGAGTGAGGAGTATTACCACAAAAGTACGAAAGTACTTAGATACACAGTAAACCGAGAGCCAGACGAACTGTGTCACAGGCAGTCAGACAGGCAGATTTTCAGTCACACAGGTCACCCGACAGACTGACCGCCGTGACCGGACAGCAGGCCGGAGGCGCTACAGATCTGGGCCACGGCTACACTCTTCTTGGAAAGATCTTACATCACCCTCACTCTCCGCCTTATGGCTGTCATCTGAGTCAAATCGGGATGTAGAGCTGTAGGCCAAAGCGCAAGCTTCTATATCCTTCATCAGTTACAAATCCGTATATGGACCCACACTCATATTGTCGGCCTTGATATAGCTCCTCACCCCTCAGTCCCTCACAATCTCAAAATCAATAACTGTCCTTGGTTAAACATATACGAGCCGGCTAACTGAAGACAGATCCATCCGTTACATAATAATTATAAGCATTCAAGACGTCGTTGATTTTGACTTATACACGACGTGTTCCGATTTTGCCGAAAGAGAAAATGTATAGCTAAAATTTGCTTTAAAACAAAAACGAGTAGATTATATTTTAGACGGTAAAATTGCCGTTATGGAGGTAAGCGTTTCATAATCAGTTTCTGGCAGGGTAATATGTCCGCAATGGTCTCCATGCGAAAGCGGAAAAGAAATTGGTAGTTTTTAGACCAATGTTACACCCCTGATTATTGCAGCAACACGTTGGAAGCGGAGAGAAGTCCTATACTTTGGGCTCCAGAAAACCGGAAACCTGGTCAGATGGTGGCCCAGGTTGGCCATGAACTGCTGCTATACTACTACTACTCCTGCTGCTGCTGCTACAACTATTGTCGTTACTGTTGTTATTATTGTTATTCTTGTTATTATTTTTTTTTGCCCTGAGGTACTTCGTTCCCTCACGGTCTTAGAGATTAAATTAGTTGTTTTTTTTAATAATTAGTTTTTATTATTATTATTATCATCATTATGATATAGGCCTAAAGATTAGTATTATTATTAAATATTGTATTGTAAGTAGAACAGTACTAATACCATTATTACCAGCATTATTTGTCAATCGTTAAAAGCTTACTTATTGCAGGTATATAAATGGTTTTAGTATTATCCTATTAGAAACCTAGTTCGAAGACAGCGTAGAAGTTCATCTCAGCGTCACTTTACTGCACAAGCAGAGTGTACACGATTTGTTGTGCGGCAACTTTAAGCAAGCGGTCGATTCACTACCACGCCCCGATTGGACTACAGAAAGCAGCCGACCGCAATAGTCAGTGGTTCTTTATGTGGAGCAAGCGTTTGCCTACGTGATTTCGAGTCTAACGGGCGTGTTACCGCTATCTAGATGTAATTATGGAGCCTAATAGATGTGTTTTGATATAACTGAAAACTCAGTTTTCCATAATCATATCCTACATTTCGTCCATAGACTTTTTCTTCCGCCTCCTCTGCTCCTCCTCCTCCACCTCACTGCAACTAACCACAGATCTCATCCTCTGTGTGTGTGTTGTGTGTGTGTGTGTGTGTGTGTGTGTGTGTGTGTGTGTGTGTGTGTGTGTGTGTGTGTGTGTGTGTGTGTGTGTGTGTGTGTGTGTGTGTAGGTGTGTGTGTGAGAAATGAATGTCACTCGTAATGACTGGGGTCAAAGGCAGTCGGGATGGTCTTAGTTTTCGTGTATCGATTACACAGACATTGTAATTTATATCTTCTATCGCACCGGTGTCTTATACATATGGCATCAACCGAAGACGCACCATTCAGATCTTCATCTCTGCACGGAGTAGATTAATTAACCTGATCGACATCAAACATAAATCTAAGACTAAGACCGTACACAGACCGAATTCTACTATATCCTGTAGGCTATTATGTAAATATATATATATACATATATATTACATAGAGATTCCTGGTCTTTCCAGAGTCAGAATCATGAAGATCTTGGGTGTCACGCTCTCCGATGACTTCTGCTTTGATGTGCATGTTGACAATCTATGCACTGGTGCAAGACAATCAATGTATGCATTACGGATCCTGACTACTCATGGACTACTTGGCCCCTCAATGTACGATGTGGTGACAGCTACCACAGTGACGAGGATGACGTACGCTGCGTCCGCTTGGTGGGGTTATGTGGGGCAGAGGGGACGTGAGAGACTACAGGCAATTTTTAGGAGACTGATTAAAGCTGGTTATCTTCCTGTGGACTACCCTAGATTCGAACAATTGATCCGTACTGCTGATTCTAAACTTTTCACGACCGTCCTTACATGTCCTACACATGTGCTTCATGTGCTATTACCTCCTGTTAAGCATACGGGTTATACTTTGCGACCCCGTGTTCATAATCGGGTTCTCCCGACTGCTGACAGTCTAGCTCGTAAATCTTTCATAATTAGGATGATTTTCACCGGAATATAGGCCTTAGTACTTTAATCTGGACGTGATATCCACGTGTAAACCAAAATGCGGTTAGCAGTTGGATTAATAAAGGATATACTTACTTACTTACTTACTTACTTATTTGTTTATTTACATAATATACTCTCCTCTCTTATATCAACCGTGCTATCGACAGATTCGAGGTCACTCTCTTGGCTCTCTATGACGTGAGTGCTGCCCTTGATTCTGTCGACCATGATATTCTTCTGCAACGCCTTTCCTAATCGTTTGGGATTGCCGCCTTGCCTCTAGCCTGGCTTGCATTCTATCTGACTGACCGTTCCTCTTCTACTACTTTTGCTCTACTCGCTCTCCTTGGCTTCCTGCACCTTTTGGTCTCCCCCAGGGTTCTGTTCTTGGCCCTCTACTATATATCCTTTCCTGCTGATCTAGGTTCTCTACATGCATCTTGCTCGCTGCTGAATCACTTCTACGCAGATGACGTCCAATCCTACACCCACTGTTCCGCAACTAAGGCTGCTGGTCGGGTTATGTCGAGTTCTACTAGTACCCTTAATGCGTGGATGTCTTCAAGTCGGTTACGTCTTAACCCCTCGAAGACGCAGTGCATTTGGTTTGGCACTCACCAACAGCTGGCCAAGATTGACCTAGTTTCCCTTGCCGCTGAATTATCCTCCATCACTTTTTCCTCTTCTGTTCGCGACCTTGGTGTTATTTTGGACCAGGAACTTTCTTTTACTGAGCATATCCATGGGCTGGTGCGTGCTTGCTATATATTACCATGCAACTGCGTCAGCTCCGAGTCGTTTCCCGCTCTCTTTCCTTTTCTTCAGCCTCCACCATGGTCCACGCATTTGTTGTAAATCGCTTGTATTACTGTTCTTCTCTTTGTAGGACTCCTCAGGTCCGTCTTTGTTGTCTGGAGAGGGTTTTGTGGACGGCTGCACTCTTGGTTGGGGTATCTCCAGATATGACCATGTTTCCGAATATATGCGAGATGTCCATTACTGGCTCCCAGTCCAGCAGCGCATCCTTTACAGGGTCTCCAACATGGCCTGGCAATGTGTCTTAGGCACCGGTTTACCTTCGTGAGTTCTTTACTTTAACCTCTGCCTGTGGGGGGCGCAGATCCCTGCGATCAGCCTCCCGGGGAGACTTTGTCGTTCGCTACGCTCGTACTGCCATAGCACAGCGTAGGGCAATCTCGGTGGTTGGTTCTGCCGCTTGGAACGATCTCCCTCTTGAGATTCGCTCCCTTCCTAGGGATCTATCTGGTTCCTTCTACGGTCTTCTTAAGACATTTCTTTTTAATCGGGCCTGGGTCGGGAGTGCCTCTGAGTAGATTCCTTGAAGGGGCGCTATATAAATCTTGTAGATATATGTATATATAATTATATGCATCTGATCTATGAACCTTATCTTTAGGCTGTAAAGATACAAATAAGTAGGCCCTATAGGCAGGTCTGTGTGTCTAATGAATTTTAGACTAGCAAGTGATACTGGTGTAGTGCTTAGTAGGGTAAGTTGATTAGTAATTTCATGTCTCCTAGCATGAGCAGTGCTTTTTTCAGCCGGAACGGCGTTCCGTCAGCTTTTTTCAGCAACTAAAACATAATTTACTTATCTTAATAATAAAACCAATAATTTAGTTAATTTAATTTAATTTCAGTGTTTTGAACTGTTTTCAGTGTTTAATGAGACCCATCCCAACCCCCAATCCAGTTTTTCTCGGGATTTTAGCCCGCCCATAATTTTTCCGTTCCGGAACCTTTTGTTCCGTTCCGGAACTTTTTGTAGAAAAAAGCACTGAGCATGAGTACTGCTATAGTCTTCATTTCTCAGAAACCCTATATAGGCCTACTCTCGAATAAACCCTGCAGAGTCCTCTAAGCTAACCTTGAAGCAGCCATGGGTATGAAGTGTTAGCGACTTCATATTCTTAGCCTCGGCATATGAGGGCGGGTGGTCAGTCCTCTTCCTCGCCGTCTTATCTTCCCCTCCACAGTGTCAACCTACGATAGCCAGCAATGTGTAATGGACTAAGGCCACTGACTGTACTGTCACTTCGATACGATCATTGACTGTGTATTGTGACAATCACCTGGTGTATTGTGACAATCACCTGGTGTATTGTGACAATCACCTGGTGTATTGTGACAATCACCTGGTGTATTGTGACAATCTGAGTATTTTGATAATCACCTTGTGTATTGTTATAACGGCGCTATAAAAGTCGTGGGATTCCATTACACACGTATCTAGTGTATATATTATTCTGCCCATGGACGAATTGGGTAGCACTTGAGGCTCCGTCCGGGATTATGTTACCTTACCCTATTCGTCTAGGGGCAGAATAAGACTAGTGGATTAAGATAAAAATGAAGCTTTATGGCGAAAATGTACAGCAGAGAAAATACAATTGGAGCACCTTGCAATAAAAACACTTCTTCGTCAACAAAACAACCGAAGAACCAAACCAGAGTCTCAAAGAGAATGCTCATGGTTTGAATATATATATATATAATCGTGCATACATACATGCATACATACATCATACATATAGTTATATAGGCCTATATGTGAGAGCAAGTATATAGATATATGAGAGTAAGTATATATATAAAGGCAGTCTGTACATGCGCACGTTTAAGGTCAGAATAACTGTTCAATCAAGGTGCAGATTTTAACTCCTAACATGTGAGGGTCACAGCTATAAACAATACTACTAGCTAACCGTGTAAATAACTCGAAAACTAGGCCTATAGCCTATTGCCCTATGCATGCACAATCTTAAAATGATAATAATAATAATCTTCGTTTAATATCTTCAAACTGACAATAACGCAGTATGATTACAAATCAGTATGAACGGATGATCACAAGTTATTACAGGAGTCGAATTTAACTGTACACGGCAGCCATGCAAGGCGCCCATCACGTCCTACATCTCATTTTAACAACGCGCCATCTCGCGAATGAAAGGCTGAGTGGACCTAAATTTGGGAGGGTTGCGGGAAGCGATCCCGCTATCTCTTGCTCTTCACGCCAGTGATGTTACCACTACTCTATGGACCCCCCCCCATGTATCAGTCGTCTAAAGGAAATCGAGGAGAGCACTTAACTTGGACTGTGTGGCAGCTTACATTTGATTTTGAAACTAAATCATGAATAACAAGGCTTTGAATTAATTATTGGTGAATGTAGGTCAACTTCAAATCTAAGTATATGGGCCCAAATCATTGTTCAACTGCATTGAAATTGCTCTATTCCGCATTGCTATCGAAATTTCAGTACATCCCTTATTTAAGGCCATATACAATACGGAGGGGAGGGAATAAATCTAAAGTATATATATAGCAATTCACATGAACTATATTAACGTGCTATGTTTAGCTTACAATTTGTTCGAACAAAATCGAAGACTGTTAAGTTATAATAATAAATACCGTGGTTAGGGCTTACATATACACTGTGAACGGAAAAAAACCAGACCTCTACAATAAATAGGGAAATAAATGCCAAATATTGAAAATGTTATTGAGCCTAAAACTATTTTATTCCAAACTATAATCTCAGATAATAATGCGCTAGAGCAGTTAAAAATTGACGTGACCGTGACGTCATTTGTAATAAAACATCCGTTACAAAATGGCGAGCTCGCGATACTGTTGAACTTCTTACAAACGAAACTCCAGATTTCATACCCCTACACTTTGGCCTCCAAATAACCCGGACCTTAATCCCGTGGACTACAAAATCTGGGGTGTGATGCAAGAAAAAGTTTACAAGACAAAGGTGCGCGATGTCGGAGAACTGCGTTAACGTATAGGCCTAACTCGGGCATGGGATGAATTTGATCAAGCTGTAATCGATTCAGCAATTAGTCAGTGGCGAGCGCGTCTTTGTGCATGTGTTGAGGCCAAAGGAGGACATTTTTAACACACATTATGACTAAAAAATAATAGTTATATGATTCTTATCCTTTAAACTGAAGTTCCACCACGTTTTATTAAAATATGCAAATTATTACAAAAATTATCGTAGTAATAAGAGAGGTCTGGTTTTTTTCCGTTCACAGTGTATAGAGGCCTATTGTGTCAAACCTCCCTTCTCACACTAAATTACCATGCAGGCCGAGTGGTAGAGAAGCTTCGAAAGTTCTTTAGCTGTCGTAAGGCGCGTGATTTCGGCTTCCTGGGTATGACTGTGGTCTTATTCGTGGATCGACAATTGGAGGACGGAAAGTTTATTCTGAGGGGTTCGTCAAACACAGTATTCAAAGACCAGAAACTATCACTGCACGAGGGTGAAAATACGGTTCCACGACAAATGGTTCACGGACAAATAGTTCACGATCTTCAAGCTTCTAGTTTGAGCTATATTTTCATCGCTTATCCAGCTTTTATTTTCAGTTATATTTTCAACGATAATCAATCTAATACTAGAAGCTGGATAAGCGATGAAAACAGTTGATTGTAAAATTCAAACATATAGCTAAGAACTGCATGGCCGATGAAAATAGAGTTAAAACTAGAAGCTGGATGGCCGATGAAAACAGAGCTCACACTAGAAGCTAGATTAACGATTTTATGGATAACTGAAACCAGAAGCTGGATTCTCGATGAAAATAGATCGTGAGCCATTTGCCCGTGAACCATATTTGTCGTGAACCATTTGTCGTGACACCGAAAATACACAGGAAACGACAAACATAATTCTCGTTCATTGTTACCGTTTGTCGCAGAATTACTCACAATCGTCCTAGTAGCATTCTCTCTCAGTTTAAATCGGAAATTCAACTGTCTAAGGTTTCTGTACCGCTACCTCGATTCACTATTAGCTCTAGCCCACAACGACTCTAAACTAACTCTTAGGCTGACAAATTAACTGCCTTACGGAAAACCTGATTAATCTGCCCG
This sequence comes from Allolobophora icterica, assembly GCA_963556255.1. Lineage (NCBI taxonomy): Eukaryota > Metazoa > Annelida > Clitellata > Crassiclitellata > Lumbricidae > Allolobophora > Allolobophora icterica. The sequence continues at coordinate 23,927,426 of OY744613.1, read as the reverse complement.
ACAGATTGACATTCTTATTCAGTGAAGTCACCAAATCAAAGTACATACAATCTGCAGAAGAAATTCTCGCTGCGATCTAAAACTACACGAATCTAAGAAAAGATACGGTTACTCTGCCCGACAAAAGAACTGATAAAGTGATAATCGCCACTAAACACTGTTCTCAACAAAACGTAGGCCCTATGCTTAATAAGGCAACTGTATACGCCTATTTCTCCAAAATCTCTCTTTTCACAATATTCGGGGAAACGTATTTCTAGAGCAACTGAATTTCTGAGCAGAAACGCTTCTTAACCTCAACTCTTCAGCCCCTTATATATCATTCCCAAGGGGTGTGTGAGTGGGAGAGGGGACTCAGAGGACGCCGCCCCAAACGTAAGATAGAGAGAAACGGCGTAGGAAGGAGAGACCTAAGGGATGCCGCCTTCATCATGAGAGTTAGAGAGACAAAGGCCAGAGGCTTTACCGACAAGGCAGGAGAGGTGGACTAGTACGAATGCTGCTTTCCATTCACGACTGAAAACCGAACTCTTCAAGCTGTCCTATCCTGAGTCCAATTCTGCGCCATCACACAACCGCCATCATCACCGATTACCACCCTAGCACCATGCTGTCTCCTCGGCTTGACCTCCCCGGACTCTGACCTGGCAGCGGAACGGATAAGGCGGATATGGCTATTGTGGATTTGATTTGTTATATCGCCGGTGAATAAGCTGGTCTCCCTGACGTGGCTTTTGTGTGGCGCTGAGAAATTTAGGAGATTTACATTTACATTGCATTACAATTAAGATCAACAGCCGAGAGACTTAAAAGAAAAGCCTCGCCTCGAGAGGGGGAACGGAGAAGGGAAACATATAGTCAAGCCCGTCAGTTATAACATGCCAAGTTGCCAACGTGGAAATCGTATGACCAGTGATGGCCAATAGTCAACTAAAAAGTTCGTAATCGTTTAGCTGAATTTTTTAAGTTAAGGATGAAGTTTAACTAAAGAAATAGTTTAGTTAAAACCATAGTTTAACTAAAAAATTTTAGTGGTAAAAAGTTTAACTTAAAAAATCAGCAATACGCAACTATTTTCTGCAATGAACATTGAACACTGTCAACAACTCAACGCGAAACTTATTGATTAACACTTCATGGTTTTAGCATTAACAGCCTGTGTTTTCAAATGCATGCACTACTAACAGAACGTCTGCAACTGTATGCTAGAACAGTAGGCCTACACATTGCATAGTTTGAAGGTGAAATTGTCATTGACGCTCCGCATTACTACAGTTCACATATCCTCTGTTATTGCGAAAATGTTTGTCGTAAAAAATTGGAAAAAGTTGGAGAAAGTTTAACTACTTTTTTTAGTTTAGTTAACTAATTTCAAAATCAGTTGCCAACTTCAGCTAAATAATTTTTTTAGTTGGAAAATAGTTTTAGTTTAACTAAAAAATACTTTAGTGCCCATCACTGCGTACGTATGGCAGCCGCGACACTTCAAAGAAATATATTATTATATTATTTCTTAAGCACCACAGAAAGAGGTAACGGAGAGGGGTTCATACAGTCAAAAATCAACAGGTGTGATACTTCAAAGAAATCTCGGCTCTCCGCCACCGCAGAAGGGGAACGGGGAGGGGTAAATGCAGCCTAACCGGTCGACTACATTACAGTCGAGCAGGATCAAAGAGACCGGTCTCGGTCGCTCGACGATCGACCGTGGTTGCCTATGGCAACGATTGTTCTCATATAGCACGTAAATTTTGGAAGAGACGCGATTAAATTTTCGCTACACTATCTTACCGTATCAGAATATAATAGGCCTATATTCTGATACGGTAAGATAGTGTAGCGAAAATTTAATTTCTCTTTGTTATATGTGACTTGCTCTGGCGAAAGGAGGCGGAAGTCGCCAATGATAAAACAAGAGAAATTAGCCAAAACACGCAATCAGGTGTAAATTTTTCAATTATGTTTTTTTTCGGTATATCGATCAGTAAATAAGATCTTATATCATATAAAAACGAATTGATTTAATGAAATGTCACCTATTTCATGAAAAATTTAATAAATTTGTGTGATTGATAGAAATTATCCGAGAATTTAAAATTTGTGAGGGGACCAGTTTCAAGAGTGTTTTATGGCCTTCAGTCTGTTAGGAATACCATCTGTAGGGCCTACTACGGTACCTCATTGGAAAGCTTGTGCATTCAGCTGGCTAAAACTAGCCTCATTTGGTGGGTTTCCCATAGTCATTTCCCTAAGTTTAAGGTTAAAAACACTGAAACTTTGCAATTTATGTTGAGTTTGTATTAAGATAACAAACTTTGATTTCGTTTTTCTCGACATTGTAGCAATACATTCTAAAATTTATATCTCTGGAACCAATAAAGATAGAATAATTATTTTTTCAACATTTTAAACAGAAATTATTGTTTATCATTTTAAGCTCAAAATATATAATACTAAATTTTTGACCAACAGCCTCCTTTTGCCAGAGCAAGTCACATATTATAACAAAAGAGAAATTAGCATGAGGTATCGGGGACTTGATATAGCGCCTTTCTGTGGCCTCTAAAAGGCTCTCGTCCTGACACAGGTCTCCAGTCACATCGCACACACGCATGACAACCCCCTGGACATCTTCATCTGTCGCTACATGACCCAGTTATATTAAGGTGCCTCGAATATATATAACGCATGGGAGCAGCGGCATTTGAAAAGCGGATGTCCCATGCAACACGTAACATTAGTAGAGATCAACGCATTATACGCGCGCTTCAAGTCTTTAAGTTTTCGATTTGTGCAGTCGTCATAAATTTATAGGCATATATATATACACTGTGTTTTGTGTTTGACCATTGATCGTCAATTAATCTCAGAACAGAGAAATATTGAAATCAAAGAATGGCGTCCGAATTCCAATTCGAGGTCCGAGACTGAATCCCATTCCAAGGAATGAGGCCGAAATTCCATTCACTCCAACTGAAGCATGAATGTCCAAATTCAGTCCGACACTGGCTTGTATTGGACCAAGGTTGCCGTCCACTCTGACAAGCGATGCATTTACTCCGACTGAGTTATTCGCGCCATACTCGGCATGGGCACCGGCAGAAAGAGCCGACACTCCGATACTCGCCACATCTCCAACGCCAGCACGACCTTCGAGGACGGATGAACGGGCGTAGTACGTATCACCACCGTGATCATTCTTGACGGCACCGGCTCTAGCATTCAGCATCCCGCCGTCTGCAAAAGGCTCAAGGTCTCCGTTCTCAATTATGTCTTTAGATTTCGCAATTCCTGAAAAATAGGCCTAGGTCGTATACAGTTATAAAGGGTTCGATTTGCGATTCTACCGACTGTCTAATGTTATACTAGACTGTTATCTGCATAATTATTATTTAATCATTGTCTTTTGCACTGCGTTAGGCCTATGTCCAGAACTTCCCATTTGAGGCGAGCCATCGATCGCTCTCCTTATTCGTTAACAAAGGTCCACGCGAGTGTAAATCGCTCGCTTACCGTAGGCGTCGCACCGTCGGCCGTCGCTCGATGAGTTTGAGTTAGACTGAAAGACGATAGACGAAGCTGGAGCCAGACCATTCTTTTATTTACCTAATTTGTGTTACTTTAATTTACTTACTTACAGCTAGTGATGTAGACGAACCGGAGCGGTCCGGAGCGCCGCTCCAGTACTTATCAAAGTTATCATTTAACCGGAGCGCGCGCTCCGGTACAGTGGTACTTGTTGTCGCGTCACCTGCCTGGCCGGAACGCTTTCTACTTAGCGTTCCGGCAATTATTTACAATGGCCGGAAATAATGATTATGAATTTGTAACTCCTCGCTGTTTTAATTACTTACGAATTTTGAAGAAACACCAAAAAGTCAACAAATTCGCAAAAATGTAAACCTCTTTTTGACCAGATCAGTTCAAAAATGTCCCATGTCCCCCCGCACCTGTCAAACAAGATCGCCGCCTCTGCTGAGCGGTCAACAATATAAATAACAAATGTATCAGCTGTAATGTAGCTCAAACTGCAACATGGACCCCCAGTTGCTCTGTGGAGACCAGATAATTACGTGACATCTTGGATTAGACAGTGCTACATAGACCCCCAGTTGCTCTGTGGAGACCAGATAATTAGGCCTACGTGACATCTTGGATCAGGCAGTGCCGTAGATCAGCCTTGGACACTCAAACAAGAAAAGCGCAACCCATGCATGAAGCTCAACAAGTTGATCCTCGTTGGAAATTGTTTTAGTTTTCTGAATCGGACACTGTATCCAACATTTTGACTCGTAAAAAATACAGAAACTTGACGTTGACTGCACATAACGAATGACTCGGTTCTTGTCATTTTACTGCTAGCTGGACCTACATTTTTGGGCATAAATGTTCACTAACGAGTAACGACGTACGCTCCCCAGACTCTTAGTCGTCTGGGAAGAAGATAAACTCCTCCCCAGCCCCAGGGGCAGCGGTCCCGAGGGAAGTCTAGGGGCTAAGTCCCCCACCTTTGACAGTGGGAGACACATTATACAACTGTACCCCGAATTTAGAAGAATTTTTTTATTGTGGCAAAATATTTGCCAAGTGGAAACTGGACCACTGAGACCAGACAGCTGACGCGTCAACACGTTGCCAACAACAACTAACAAAAATTAATGAGTTTTGTTTGTCATTATTCTGTTTATATAGTTTCGCACTATGTTGCTAACTAATAACATGAAATAACTTTAGATTTGAACTAGTTTTCATGTGATTATACAATTTGATGGAAATATAGGCCTATCTATATAAGCCTATGCCGTTAAAGAAATTTAACGCATATTTCGTGCACAAAACAGGCGAAAAGTGTTCGCGCTCACGCGAAACAAATTTTTTAGTTTAAAAGTGTCCCCGCCTCAACAGTCGCGCCTTCTTTAGGCGCTCCGGGACTTCAAAATGTACGTCTACACTACTGCTTACAGCAGCGGTGAAAGCGTTCCGTGACACAATGACTGCTGTTACCGTAAATGTCATTGTTTAATTTGTTTTTATTGTGCAGCTTCCATAAATTACTGATTCACTGGGTTCAACTTCTGTCTGCATGGGAATACAGTAATACTGTTACTGTAGTAATTAATTATAGCAAAGTAGTGCGCTTAAACTTATTATAACTATGATGCGGGACGGATAACGGAACTGAATTGCGATAGGCCTACTAGATGCAGGAGTAGGCCTACTACTTGCAACTATACGAATACGATACACAAAATACACTGTACAAAAAAGCTCCCGAATTCGACCGCGCATCGCTCGCCTACTCAATCCAGCGCGATCGATTTTCAAACCGAATACTATTTTCAAATGGTAAGCTCTGGTTGTGCCTGATAGCTGAATCGAATCGAATAGTTGAACTCTAAACGATTCGTACAGTGTAGGCCTAACAATGTAGCCTTCCAGGCCAATGCGGTGCAGCTATAAATTTAATTACTTCTGGCCTACACTTTGTACGTACTTCGTAGGCCTATTAATTATCATTTACTCTAATACGGAATTACCTAAATTTAGAATAAAATATAATGTCATTAGAATATTAGAATGCTTTTCAATATTATAATAGGCATACTGAAGACAAACTCAAAAGCTGGTATTAAAAGCAAAAACGAATTTTAATTATAGATAGCTAGGCCTATTAATTATACTATTACAGTGCATTTAGGCCTACCAGTGATAATGCCAACTGATGCGCCTGGCTTGAATGATCTTTTGGCATTGTTCTTTACGGTTTCCTTGAATGCTTTCGTCGACAGATGAATGTTGTTGCTCTTTAAATGAAAATCAAACTCAACTTCCTTACTTCTGTCGATCCTGTTTAGTACTTCGACTTCATCCTCTTCAACCGCTCTTCGGTTCGTCACCCTCTTGGTCCCTGGTGTCTCAGGCTCCATAGCAACGCCTTGCTTACTTAGGTCTGCGTGACAACCTTTACCTGGTTCCTTACTGACTGCCACTTTTCTCAGCTCCTTCCCCGTCTTCTCGCAGTATGCTTGCATTTTCGTTTCCGCGTGCTTTGCTGCATGATCCTTGGCTTTATCACGCATCGTCGATAAGTTAGGATTATCTCTGGGATTAAGTTTTTCTTCAATAACTTTCACATCTAGCTGACTCTTCTTGTAGACTGGACTCTTTCTGACTTCTGATAGAATGACATTCGATAGATCTTTACTGATCCCATAGTCATCGAACTTTGCTTTCTCTTTATTGCCATCCGGGGTTTTCAGTTTCATATATTGTGTTTTATCTGGGCTGTCCGTCTCACGTCTTGACTTCAAATTCGCGGTTATTATAATCACACCTTTAACCAGACCAGCAGCAATTGTGTCTGCTTTGGCATCGTGCCTGAACTGTGGATCGTTGTTCTTCTTAATCACTTTGCTTGTCAGATCATCCGTTAATTTCTTCAAATCTTTTATCGTCGGATTGTCATTGTGATAGGCTTTTCGTCTTTGTTCATGTGACCACATCTCTGAATCTATTACTTCACTGTCATCATTGTCGTCGCTGGTGATATCGTCGCTTTTTCTCTTCCGTGGTGACATCTTTCGTTTCGTGTCTCGGACTCTAATTTACGCTGTAAAATTAAATACAGCTATTCTTTCAGTCTATGATGCTAATTTCACTTCGCGCAGTCAAACAAGATCGCCGCCAGTGTTTACTTTTACTATTTTATTACTTCATATTGTTTCTTTGTCTTCATTGAGTTCTCTCTGTTTATTGATTCAAATTAAATCAAATCAAGTTCTTGGCTGATTAATTAGGCGTGTAGGCCCTGTAGAGTTTATGCACAGCTACAGGCAGTGCTTTTTTTCAGCCGGAACGAGCCGGAACGGCGTTCCGGCACCTTTTTCAGGTACTAAAAATAATTTATTTATTTTAATAATAAAAACAATAATTTAGTTATTTTAATTCAATTTCAGTGTTTTGAACTGTTTCCAGTGTTTATTGAGACCCATCCCAACCCCCAGTCCCGTTTTCCTCTGGATTTTTAGCCCGCTCATCATTATTCCGTTCCGGGACCTATTGTTCCGTTCCGGAACCTTTTTTCCAGTAAAAAGCACTGGCTGTAGGCCTAATATTGCGTTTGCATTCAAAATTGAAGCACATGCAGTGGTTAGATTTAGTCGGATCTTGCAGGGTCTGAGATCCGGCACATTGGATTTGAGATTCATCACCTAAACTATGAGATCAGGTGCCTAAAAGAGGAGACCCGTCACGTAACTGTGTTTTTGTTGTAGGTCTATTAATCAACCATATGCATTTTGTTTCACACGTTTTATATGTTATCCGAATAGAGATGATGCGTCAGATAGCCTTATAGGTTTTAGATTTGGAAAAATTCGGAGATCTGCCACCTTTGGATCAGCAATTTAACTACTGAGCACATGTAAAGCCACAGATCAATGACATTAGCAGATTAAGTGTAGGCCTTTCTCAGAGTTTTCCAAATGCACCACAAATTCCCAGTTACGTCAACAGATTAAGTGTAGGCCATTCCCAGAGTTTTCCAAATACACTAGACTTTCCCAGTTACGCCATACATTTCCTGAGATAGGCGCACTTACACAATCATATAATCACCATAATTGGTCTTAATTGAATCTGAATGTGAAGTTGGCGTCACAGCAGTGAAAAATGCACTTTCCAGATATAAATATGTAATATAAAACTTATACAGATTGCTATAAGCCTAATATATGCCTAATTTGTGTGGCTGATCGAACATGGTCAAACATAAAGGTTGCTAATTCTATTTCATTGATTATAGAACCCTGAATATGAATACCACGCAGGTAATAATAGCCTAAATGAAATTTTATGCAATTCTGAAGTGATTTATAGGTTGCACAAATCAATCGTTTTGAATTTCCCAGAAATCTCGATCGGTTTAGTCAACAAATAGGATAATTTCTCATATTTTGACATTTATATACATTTACATAGGGCCTACATGTACGTACATTATGCTTGTCAATATTGGTTGCAGTTTGCTCATATGTTAGTTGTGGATACAAAACACCTTCACATATCTGTTCAGATAGACTTCTCATAGACTATAATTTTGTCCAGATTTTGACGCTCAGTAAAACTTTACCACCCTGTATAGTTTATAGTGACTACAAAGTCTACAAGTCTTCGCAAAATACATAAATCTCTGCTATCATCAATTCTCAGTGTTTTTCTGACTGACGGACATGTTGAAGAATTCATACTCCGACTCATCTGATCCTCCGTTTTCCAATTCCGACGTCTACTCTGCCTCCTTTGACTCCCTGGCAACCGGACTTGGACCTCCTTTTGACTGCTCTGGGGACAACCCCTCTGACTCGACGCAGCGCTCTTGAATAAACTTCAGGGTGCCCTGCGCTTGGCTTTCGAGTTGCGTTTGAGAAATTTTGAGTTCACGATTACGATTACTTACCATAGGCCTACAGCTCTTTATCGATGACAGTCGGTTACGAAAAACGTAAAAGTTTAGGCCGTGGGAAATATTAGTATGGAGAAGCAACTCAACAGCGAAAAATCTTTAATATTACAGCTGCCTAGTGAGCGTCCGTAGCAACAAGGTGTCTGCAATTCTAGAAAGTAAACACGAAACTAATTTCGCTTGGATCACAGTACAGGCTAAGGCTGAAGCTGCTGAGTCATCGTGCTATACCACACGCTATAAGTACGGAAGCCCATAAGAAAGAAGGGGAGAGCAAAATGAGGGAAGCCTACGGCTTGAGAGGTGGAGAGCGGAACAGGATGACTAAGCAGACAGCTGGAGTTACAACCACCAAAAGTGGTAAGGAGATGGCCTTATATGGACAGACGCCAGCAACCTAACTCAGAAGGACAGCCCCTGAAAGAGTGTATAAGAAGAGCTGCATTATGTTGAAAAAAGAGAAAGATTGTATCCTGTTTGATGTTCGAACGTTGGTTGAAAATAAAAAATATCTAGAACATCGTGTTCGTGTCTATCATCGGACAATCCCGCAAGTGAGCGAATTAACAGAGTATATGCGATTGATAGAGAGAGAGAGAGAGAGAGAGAGAGAGAGAGAGAGAGAGAGAGAGAGAGAGAGAGAGAGAGAGAGAGAGAGAGAGAGAGAGAGAGAGAGAGAGAGAGAGAGAGAGAGAGAGAGAGAGAGAGAGAGAGAGAGTGAGAGACAGACAGACAGACAGACAGACAGACAGACAGACAGACAGACAGAGAGACAGACAGACAGACAGACAGAGAGACAGACAGAGAGACAGAGAGAGAGAGAGACAGAGAGACAGAGAGACAGAGAGACAGAGAGACAGAGAGACAGACAGAGAGACAGAGAGACAGAGAGAGAGACAGAGACAGAGACAGAGACAGAGACAGAGACAGAGACAGAGACAGAGACAGAGAGACAGAGAGACAGAGAGACAGATTTTTTTTAAATTCCAAATTTTGTACCTTAGCCAAAAGAAAAAACTGAGGTCACGTTGAAAGTACTTAAGAGGGTTGATGTGCCTTGGGCATACATTACGTATACTCCGGTAACATAAATTAAAGCCACCATAATGGTGACATATGGTTTTGGCGTATTAGACCTAAACCTTCTGGAAACATTAAGAGCAGGTGCTGGAAATAGGCAAAAAGGCTAAACTGCTTTTAAATCAAAGTAACCCATTAGTTCCTGATTATTTTATGAAACTGAAAAAATAATATTTTTTCTAGGGCCTACAAAACAATATTCAGCTCCAAATTTGTTTTTACAATTTTTGGGCGATTTCTAATTTCCGTACCCGTTTGGGAATGTTAGGCGCAAATGGGCACGAGAAGTTTCAAGACAGGGACGAGACAAGTACAAAGTATATAGTGTGCAGTATCTATAATAGTGCGCACTAATATAAATGCAAATAATCGCGTGTCAACTATGGGCTTCCGTACTTATAGCGTGTGGTATAGCACGATGACTCAGCAACTTCAGCCTTAGCCTGTACTGTGATCCAAGCGAAATTAGTTTCGTGTTTACTTTTCTAGAATTGCAGACACCTTGTTGGTACGGACGATATGTGTGTGTGAGATATATATATATATGTATATATATATATATACATACATACATACATACATACATACATACATACATACATACATACATACATACATACATACATACATACATACATACATACATACATACATACATACATAACATACATACATACATACATACATACATACATACATACATACATACATACATACATACATACATACATACATACATACATACATACATACATACATACATACATACATACATACATACATACATACATACATCAATCAAATCTTTTTATTGAAGCCGTTTGAAAGCAAAGCAGTATCAACATAACGGTATCAGCATTTGCAACAAAAGGAGACCCAGAAGGAATAATAATCCCGCTATATAGGGCCACCTAAGAATTATTACCATCACAATAAATTTCATTATAAAAGTCTTGCAATCAATACGATCAAGAAGAAGAAGTGAACAAGATAAATCTAAATTAGAACTTAATTAAATGGTACATGTGGAATCCAAAACAAAATTAGTGTAATTGTAGCTAACGGTTAACATTATCCAATTATCAAGTGCATTAGACATGACACGAGTGCACACTAACAAAGGATGAAAAACACGAAAAAACACGAATAACACGAAGAACAAGTTAAGGAATCGAATCATAGGCGTAGGAGGCGGGGGATCAGAGGGGCAAGTGCCCGCCCCCCAAATTTCGGGCGTTCCTGTTTTTCCGGCTAGCAGGACTCCACTTTTCGGCTTGAAGTTCCGAACGTCAGCGTCGTGTGCAGAAATTTGGGTCATGTTTGATATTTACTTAGTTGTGCATTTGTGACTCAAAACTAAGTGCTAATTGTAAGCATAAATTATAACTTCGTAATGGCTGAACCTTCACGGTATCGACAGCGTGCAACGTGCAGTGAATTTGGTACTATGCAGATCAGCATGGTAAAAATCACCAGGGTAAAAATGTTAAGTTAATCGTTGTGCTTGAAAAGTCCCAGAAGCAGCTGACTTTTTCATGCAACCGAAGCAAACCGCAGTCTCAGAATCTGCCTCAGATAGACGAATACTCAGTCTGCTGTCTGCACCGGACACATCTGATGTATCGATAGACGACACTTGTGTCAAACGAGCTGTATTGTGAAAACGATCCTAGTGAAAGTTCAAGTTCTGAAGAGGATGCTGTTCAACCTGACTCTGAGAACGAGAACTTCAACACTCCATCTAACGATGATGTAATGATCATCGAAGGATGTCCACTGTCCAGCCTTGCCCAAACCAAACAATACTCAGAGTATTGTCCGAAAAGAAACGGACGTGAACTGGAACTCGATGGAATTTTAATCTCGAATGGTTCAAGAGCAGACCCGCCAAGAGGGGGCAGAGGGCAAATGCCCAGGGACCCGGGGACTCTTTGGGGCCGGGTCCGCAATTAACTTATGAAGAATATTATAATCAGCTATGCAAACTTCATGATTTATGCCATTTTAAATATAATATTACTGACACTTAATTACAATCAGTTTAAACTTCAAGCATCTGAATACTACCTTACTTATCTTTTTTGCTATATTCAATTTGTTTTTTTGTGTTTTTTTTGTTTTCTCATAAAGCCTAAAGATTGTTGAGGCCCGTAACTGTTCTGCCTAGGGGCTCGGAATTGCTGTTGGCGCGCCTGTTCAAGAGTCATCCTTAGCTAAACTATGACATTGGTGAATGTTGTTGCAGTTGCTTCCCATGTAAGGTAGGGCCTATCCATGAGCAATGATCGATTCAAATTTGAGAACTGGAAAAAACCAGAACGTCTGTGAAACACTCTAGAAGCAGTCACCATCAGCTGGCATGACAAAATGGTTGGGTTACCGCTAGAGAACAAAATACCGTACGGGAAACAGCTGTCCTTGTGCAGCTGAAATATGAACTTGAGCGGCAAGTGAAGCAAAATCGCGACTACCTGTGAGTGATTATTGAGTGGGGCAAGATAGACTCAATAATCTTGCGATTATCAACTGCAGATGTAATTATTTATACTGTGACATTATTGAGACTTTTCAACTTTTGGTGGACGAAAGAACAGAAACTCATTGCTCTGCTACAGAGTGACTATACCGTAGTCAGTGACTATAAATGCACGACGCCAATAATAATATTCGGGATTTAGTTTTTTTCGGGCAGAAATAAAATCTTGCCCCCGTCACTGAAATTTCCCCTACACCTATGAATCGAATACTAGCATAAGCAAAAAAGAAAAGAAAATCACAAGTCTATGCAAGAAAATTCAGTGACGAAAATTGTAAAGACAACAAAACTGAATGAGCTATGACTCCAGAAGGAGTGCGCGCAAAGATTGTTTGAATAAGTGTAAGTTAGGCAGTTTACGAGTATTATATGATAGACTGTTCTATCATATAATACTCGTATAATACCATGCAAGGCGCCGCCCTAGAGGGGGGTTACGGGAGTCGATCCGGGTACCCTATGCTCTCCTGGCCATGAGTGTTACCACTACTCTATCCCCCTCCCATACGGTTGGATGAGGGAATAGTATAAATTAAACATAATATTCCGGGGTAGCAGGTAAGATATACAATATAATATCCCCACATTCTTGGCAATTTTCTTGGATGTGTGCAATATGATCCTTCTAGGTTAGGTGTTCATCAACATAAACACCAAGAAATTTGGTAGACTTAACTTGCAGAATAGGTTTATTATCAATGGAGATGGCAAAATTTTGACGAGGTATAGATTTTCTATGAGAACGAAAGATAATGAAGTTAGTTTTGGCCAGATTAAGCGACAGCCTGTTAGCTCTGAACCAGTCGGCAACAGCTGTGAGTTCCGAGTTTACCAGGTCCATAGGGTTGTCGAGAGATCTATGTGAGCAAAAGACGTCAGCATCATCAGCGAAAGGAATGAATTGAAGCAGAGAAGAAGAGTTAGGAAGGTCATTAACATAAAGTAAGAATAGCAAAGGACCAAGATTGGAGCCCTGTGGAACTCCATAATGAATAAAGTTTTGAAAAAACTCCATTACATATTACCTGATAGCTATCTCTGGTCAAGATAACTATAAAACCATTTAAGAGGAGTGCTCCGTATTCCATAATTTTCAAGTTTTTTTAATAGTATACTATGGTCTACAGTATCAAATGCTTTAGTCAAGTCAAAGAAAATTCCAAGGGAGAATTCATTAGCATCAGTAGCGTGAGTAATTCTATCCTGCATACCCAAGAGTGACATAGAAGTGGAGTGACCTGATTGAAAACCATGTTGTTGAGGATATAAGATGTTCGTTTTTGTAACATAGGCGTAGCTATAAAGTCTTTCATACATTATTTTTTCGAGAATTTTGGAGCAATAGGGTAAGATAGATATAGGTCTATAGTTTGCAACCTCCTCTTTATTACCTTGCTTAAATATCGGGACAACTTTAGCTATTTTTAGTGCTGCTGGTACAATTCCAGTATCAAATGAGCAGTTAATTATCATTGCTAAGTAACTTAAGTTAGGATTGGCTATGGTTTTGTCCCCGTTGCGCTTGATGTGGTTAAACTCTGGAGTCCCATCAAGACTCTTAGTTTAGCTACACCTGATTTATGCACGCATTTGTTTAATGACTTGTACGTTTGCACAACATGTGGTGAACAATGCCCCTTAAACGTCTGTTATATGCAATGAGGAGATACGAGACCGCTCCTTTACGATACTGTATTTCCATTTAGTCAATTACCCGACGATGCTGATTTAATAAGATCCTTAAATGCTGAACTAGATAGCTCACCAACTGATAGGAATGATCTGTCCCTCAACTTATATACCGGTATGGATACTCATGAGAACCGGCCTTTGTTACAAAATAGAGACCTCGACCCAGACGAGCACTATTTCTCAAATCAACTTAACACTCTTAACAATTATTGTAGATACAGTACACTTACTGATCTAAATTCTAAGACTGATAATAACCAATTTACATTTATGTATATAAATTGCCGTAGTATATTAAGCAAAATTCCTGATATCCAACTCTTGCTAACCCAACTAACTGTCGACGTAGGCCCTACTAGTTGTAACAGAAACCTGGCTGGACTATATATTTCTGCTAACACCATCAAAATTTCCGACTATACTTTTTTACAAGTGCAGAGAAACTGGCCGTGGTGGTGGTGTCGGATTTTTCATAAAACTTACTGTTCCTTTCCAACTACTTGACCCTATCCCCACTAACCAATCTCATACTTCTTATGAAAGCTTTTCCTTAAGTATTCCTCAAAAAAGGGACCTCACTTTGTTATGGGAGCAATATATAGACCGCCGGGCCTAAGTCTTGATAATTTTAATGACGATTTTAATACTCTGTTATCTGAATTAACAAAAAGACACCATAACATTCACTTAGCTGGAGATTATAACATCGACCTACTAAAATATTTGGATCATGCCCCAACAAATTGTTTTGTAAATTGCATTACCACGCACCATTTCCTACCAATGATTATCCGTCCTACTAGAATAAACGGCCCCACTCAAAATAAACAACATTTTTACTAATTTCCCAACACGAGTAACTGACACCATTATTCTTGCAGCCGACATATCCGACCACTTACCTGTACTAATTCGCCTTGACCTTACTCCATTATCAAACACTGAACAAGCCGTTTATCTCTCACGCAATATAAACGACAGTAATATGGAGCAATTCAGATCACTTCTCACGGAAACTGACTGGACATCGGTACTAGACCTATGTAATCAAAACAATCCTACTGTTGCCTATGACTTATTTGTTGACCTATTCAAAGCAGCCGATAAAGCATTCCTTTTACTTCCTCACACTATAGACACAAAAGCCACTCCCCAAAGCAGCCATGGCTGACTATTGGCCTACTAAAATTATGCAGAACCAAATTAAAACTCTATCTTAAACTGATTAAACACCCTACTGCTACTAACAAATCCAACTTTATTAACTACAGAAATAAATTCAAGTCGCTTAGAATTTTAACCGAGAAAAATTATTATGCCTCAGAAGTTCAAAAATACAATAGCGACTTAAAACAAACCTGGAAAGTTATTAGATCTATTCTTAACACATCCAATGATAATAAAAAAATTGATGAACTATGTATTAATGGTGTTAAAATAACTGATGCAGAAACTATGGCCGAGAGATTTAACTCTTACTTCTCGAGCATCGCCCAAACCTTATCTTGCAAGATCCCGGCCTCTAAACACACCTTCCAATCCTACATGATGCCGTCTCTTCCTGGTTCCTTTGCTGTTACTCCTACAACCCCGGAGGAGCTAATTTCTATCAATCAGTCTCTCAAACTTACCCATAGCCCTGGCCCCGATGACATCAATCCATACACCACCAGCGCAATATTAAATCTTCTCGCCACTCCCTTATCGGAAATCATAAACTCTTCTTTTGCTACTGGAATACACTGCATTGAATACGCCTGCATTGAAAATAGCCAGAGTCGCACCAATCTACAAACAGGGCAACAAATCTGACCTGGGCAATTATAGACCTATATCCGTTTTACCTTACTTCTCTAAATTAATTGAAAGAGCTATGTATAATAGGCTATACAATTACGTTACTAAAATGAACATCTCATATTTAAACCAACATGGATTTCAGGCCGGACATTCGACTGCTATGTCTCTTCTGAATGTCCAAGACAAAATTTCGCAAGCCATTGAAAACAACGAGTATTCTGTTGGAATATTCCTTGATCTTTCAAAAGCGTTTGATTCTATAGATCATAAAATTCTTTTAAAAAATTAGATAATTATGGTATTCGAGGGCTACCACTCCTATGGTTCAAAAATTATCTGGAAGATAGGCAACAGCAGGTCCAATGAAATATGCCAAAACATCGAAATTTCGCCTTATTGAATTTGGTGTCCACCAGGGCTTTCATCTCGGGACCATTATTATTTTTACTTGACATAAATGACCTACCCCATGTTTCTTCCTTATTGCACTTTGAGTTGTTTGCTGATGACTGGAATGTTTTATCTCGCACAAGTCCCACGCGAATTTATTCCAAATTATTAACCTAGAACTACCCCTTGTAGGTGATTGGTTTAAAGCAAACAGACTTTCCTTAAACCTAAGTAAAACATCTTTTATTCTTTTCATTTCTCACAGGAAAATTGCCCCCACCGAAAATCCACCTCTAATAATCGATGGTGTACCCATTCCTCAAATCCCTAAAGTAAATTTTCTTGGTGTTATTATCGATCAAAATCTCACATGGAAGGAACATATTTCACAAATATCGATCAAACTGGCTAAAAAATATAGGCATCTTGTCGCGCATTTCTTATCAATTACCCATCCACATTTTAACTAACTTATATTATTCACTAATTTACCCGTGCCTAGCATATGGTACTATGATTTGGACCTCGAATAATACCTCACGACTTACACGTCTAATTGTTCTACAGAAGAGAGCTGTTCGACTTATTACTAAATCTCATTACAACTGTCACACAGCTCAAATTTTCCGCCTACATGGTATTTTAACATTAGACCAAATTCCAATAATGCAAACCGGTGAATTCATAAGCATGACTTATTACCTCACACCTTTGCTAATTAGTTTAACACCGGCTCAGCCACTCATTCTTATAGTAGGCTACTAGAACAGCCTCTAATTACATACATGCATACATACATGCATGCATGCCTTCATAAATATGTATAAATGTATAAATAGGTGCATACATACATACATGCATGCATACGTATACGTGCATGCATTCATAAATACATACATGCACACATACCTGCATACCAGTGTTGGGTATGAGTTAACTCAGATGAGTTGAAACTCACGAATTAACTCACTTGCTGTGATTTATGAATTTGAGTTAACTCACCTTAAAGAGTGTGAGTTATGAGTTTGATTTAATTCGTAGTTTCTGTGAGTTTGAGTTGTAACTGTCAATTATTTTAAAATCAACTCACTATTCGGCACTCGGCACATATTAGGGCCTATGTTGAAACAAGCGGTTTTTTTATATCGTCGGCTTTCCATACTGGTGAGTGGTGACGGCAGGGAGGGTCGTAAACACGGCCAGCAGCGGCGGGCGGACAGTGTTTAAGCACTGCATATTTTGTATATTGTGAACAGTTAAGAACAACATGGCTGAAGTACCGTGTATTCTTGATGGAAAATATTTTTCTGTTACAAGTAGGCGTGATGGAAAAATTGTTGCTAAATGCAATAATTGCATTAATAAATCTCTTAGCGGAACAACTGTGGCTACCAGTAACTTCGTCAGGCATCTGAGGGTAAGTCACTAATATACATTATACTGTTAACGTTCGATTAGAACGTACTGGTATGACACGTGTGAGTTGATGAATTAACTCATTTAACAACTGAGTTTGAGTTAACTCATTTCACTTAGGATGAGTTGAGTTTGAGTTCTAACTCATTTCGAGGTGTATGAGTTGAGTTTTGATTTAATTCATTTCTTGTATGAGTTTACCCAACACTGCTGCATACATACATACATACATACATGCACACGTATTTACATGCATACATACATACATACATGCATAAATAGTGCATATACACATACATACATACATACATACATACATACATACATACATACATACATACATACATACATACATACATACATACATACATACATACATACATACATACATACATACATACATACATACATACATACATACATACATACATACATACATAAATGCATGCATACATACATGAATAGGTGCATACATACATATACATGCATATATATGCATGCATGCATGCATTCATACATACATACATACATAATAGCATTGCATTCATACATGCATGCATGCATAGGCATACATACATGTGGGGCGTGGTGGCTCAGTGGTAAGTTCGGCGCCTTGTGACCGGAGGGTTACAGGTTCGAATCCCACTCTAGCCGCTGCGTACGGACCTTGGGCAAGTCCTTCACTCGCAATTGCTCGTGGCGCTTCGGCGTGAAAATTCCGGCACAGTATCAAATGCTGTAGTCGGGAGCGCCTCTGAGTAGTAGTTGACTTCGAGAGGCGCTATAGAAATATCCGGAATAAATAAAATAAATATACATACATGTGTGCATACATACTTGCATACATATATACCTGCATGCATACATGCATACATGCATACATACATGCACAAATGCATGCATGCATGCATACATACATGATGCATACATAGGGCATACATACATACCTACATACATAGGGCATATACATATACACAGATTCGATTAGCCTCGGGACTTGTAACAGACTTCCTTATAGTGTTTCGCATTAACACATTCAACGCCCGGGTCGTATATATACGTCCCAAATATGGCTATCCGCTGGGCCCGGGACGTATATTTACGTCCTATATACTACCTATTTATTATCGATGATTGGCCTGCAGAGAGTTATTAGACCGGCCTGTATTGCACGAATATAATGTACAGCCTAATAGAGGTGACACCTGGCCTGGCGAATGTTTTGAAACGCTTCAACACGTCCAGAATCGCTGGCAACGACCTCTTCAAGCCATAAGGTCACAATTATATATACATTCATACATACATACATACATACATACATACAAGCATACATGCACATATACGTGCATACTAACATACATGCATGAATACATACATACATACAGATGTAAGTACCTTACGTACATACAGCATACATACATGCATGCATACATACATACATTGATACAAACATACATACATACATACATACATACATACATACATACATACATACATACATACATACATACATACATACATACATACATACATACATACATACATACATACATACATACATACATACATATACACACATACATACATACATACATACATACATACATGCATGCATACATACATACATTGATACAAACATACATACATACATACATACATACATATACACATATACACACATACATACATACATACATACATACATACATACATACATACATACATACATACATACATACATACATACATACATACATACATATACACACATACATACATACATACATACATACATACATACATACATACATACATACATACATACATACATACATACATGCATACATACATACATACATATACACACATACATACATACATACATACATACATACATACATACATACATACATACATACATACATACATACATACATACATACATACATACATACATACATACATACATACATACATAATGGCCCAGCCGGTAAAAAAGGGCCGGCGTTGAATGTGTAATGATTGGTATAGTAGCATTTACATGTAGAGTTTCACAATAGATGAACAAATTAAAAATATGAATTGTTATTGACGACGAACGCAGCCACACGGTTGAGACACGTAATGTTCAGTTTTGTAATACAGTATAATCGTGCTTTATGAGATATCGACTTGTATCGATTTGACATATATTCAGACATAGGCCTACACGAATAGCTGTATGCCTATGAATTCACCAATGCGCAAATGTTCAGGAACACGACAGTTTCATAGCCTTAGTTTCAGGCTACATATTGTATCTCATAAGAATTTTTAATAGACCGCGCATTAAGTTTTAAGAGTTTTCACAGCTGTAAACGACAGAGAAAATTTCAAGTGGCTAATAAATCTATTTTGACAAGTCAAGAAAGGGCGATAAATGAAATCTTCTCTCAGTCTTTGTTCATGAGGTCGTTTGGGTAAGTATATATGAGCTTTATTTTACTGTTTTTCAGCCAGAATTGAGAATTCATAGAATGCTTCTTAAACACGTAATATACGGGCTCAGCTAACCAGCCTTACATAGACAAAGATTACGCATAAAGATAATAACAGTAACAGTAGTAGTAGTAGTAGTAGTAGTAGTAGTAGTAGTAGTAGTAGTAGTAGTAGTAGTAGTAGTAGTAGTAGTAGTAGTAGTAGTAGTAGTAGTAGTAGTAGTAGTAGTAGTAGTAGTAGTAGTAGTAGTAGAAGGTAGTAGTAGTAGTAGTAGTAGTAGTAGTAGTAGTAGTAGTAGTAGTAGTAGTAGTAGTAGTAGTAGTAATAATAATAATAATAATAATAATAATAATAATAATAATAATAATAATAATAATAATAATAATAATAATAATAATAATAATAATAATTAAACAACATAATAACCGTTGTACGTCTGTCTGTCTGTCTGTCTGTCTGTCTGTCTGTCTGTCTGTCTGTCCGTCCCGTAACAAACACTATTGTGACGTCACTATACTGCCGCCTTGGCGACGGTTGTCTTGACGACGGCTATAGGCCTATAATATGACGTTATTGTTATCACTGCAATAATAATTGTTTTTTTATATGCCGTGATTTTTCACGGGTTACAGCTAGTAATAATAATAATAATCAAACAACATAATAACCGATGTACGTCTGTCTGTCCCGTAACAAACACTATTGTGACGTCACTATACTGCCGCCTTGGCGATGGCTGTCTTGACGATGACGGTCTTGACGACGGTGTTTAGAGCAATTATGACGGGGAAATACACTATTGAAGGAGGGTTATGACGTCATAATATAACGGGCTTATTCTCTAGAACGATAGAACTGTTAACCGTGATTTTTCACGGGTTACAGCTAGTAATAATAATAATAAACAAACCTTTGCACAGATAGATGACTATCATGACTTCGTCTATACACAACGAACCTAAAGTCCGTCATTTGTGATAAAAGCGAGGATGAAATATGAGAATTTGAGTATCGCCAGATGAGTCTCTCCTAACACGGCTTACAGTAGGCCTAGCCTATATTTGGCTGTCAAGTGCACAAGTGTAGGTCTACATGTTCCTCTGTAGACATAATTCTTGTTACTGTATGCTTCTGTGTATGCATGCATAAATGTTATGTTGTTTACGCGATAGACGTCGTATCGTCATAGCTCTTCACCATCCGGCCACCCCGCTCTTCCCAATCCTCCTCCTCTTATCTCACTCTATCCCTACCCCAGTCTCTACTCGCCTAAAGTTCTCCAACCGATCCATATCCCACACTGCCTCTGACTGCACCTTAACTTTGGAACGAACGTCTCCCTGAATTCTGCATATTTTCAGTTCCTCCTCCAATACTGCCACTCACCCACCGTCATCTGTCTGGCGCTCCTCAGCTTATCACCACACAGGCTTTTCATTCCAAAATGAAGTCTCATCTCTTCAAGAATTCCTATCTTAATAAATCCATCCGATCCTCCGCCTTCCAAGCTTTCTCGTCCTCAACGAAACCCGCCGTAGCAACTGCTCTGTCTCCTCTCTCTGGTCTCTCTGGCAACCTGAATCAGACTTTCACTGGACATCGATCTCTGGACAATCCCTCTGAGATAAGACGCAGCGCTTAGCTTTAAAGTAGCGCTTCAGAAATTTGGAGTTTACGATTTACGATCATACATGGCTAGTTGACTACGGTTCCTTCAACATTCGGCAGACTTCGCCGCAGTAGCTGCATGTCGCCACAATAATAATATTATTATCTTGTGCTATCTGGAGCCCATTATCTCTTGGATGGTATTCAGGGTGGGAATTGTCGGGGGTTTAGGGGTGAACTCCGTAGTCTTTTTTAGGACCCCCAGTTAAGTCTTCATTGCACATCCCAGGGGATCGCTTCCAACCCCCTCAGTTGTCCTAGAATGTGATTTGACTCTGAGTCTCTGACAAGGAGAAAACATTTCCATGGTGCATCATGTATGCATTTTTGAATTTTCTCGACAAAGGAATTGATTTTGATTTGAGTCTGACTTGCAAAACTGCTAGCATTGAAATCAGCTACTTTCAAATTTCGTTGACACCAGTTTGCAAAATACGGATAAAATGTTCAAATCCCCCCCCCCCACCCAGTCTTTCTTCTACAATTCCCACACTGAGTGTATTGGCATTTCATTCTTTGTGATCGTAATCGTAAATTCCAAATTTTTAAGGCGCACTCGAAAGTTAAACGCAGGGCATCAGCTTATTCACGAGCCCTAGCTGCTTCGAGTCAGAGAAGTTATCCAAAGGGTCTAGTCAGTGGCGGCGATCTTGTCTGAGAGGTGGGGGGGGACAAAGTCGGCCACGGTTTGGTCGATCACCTTTTTAGGAATTCATCTCCAAGAAAGTTGATGACCTTTTTTAGTCATTCACCTATTTTTACAACTTTTTCCCGGGTCTCCCACCAATAATGTGTGATTACCTTTTCTTAGGAATTCGTCTACAAAATTTATTACCTTTTTTACAAATTCGTCCCCATCAAATTTCATTACTTTGTTTACGAATTTCTTCTTGCTTTCTCAGAATTTTCGGGGGACACTTCTGCTCAAAAATAGACTTTTTACCTCATTTCGTCAAAAATGCAGTGAAAACCCGCAAGCGCAATTACATTTCTTCGCCTTTTTCGTGTTTCTTCAAAATTTGGTGGGACAAATGTATGGCATGTCCCCCACTCTTAAAAGGTGGGGGGACTTGTCCCCCCCGTCCCCCATGATCGCCGCCCATGGGTCTAGTCAAAAGGAGGTCCGATTCCGGTTGCCTGAGGCCTCAGAGGAGGCAGAGGCGGTGTCGTTAGGTCGAGAATGGGAAGGCGACGGATGAGGTGAGTCGGGTATGAATTCTTGAAAAGGTGAGACCAGTTTTCCTTCTCGTGTCTACGTTCCTTAAACGCGTTTTATGTATGAATGTATCGAGTCTCATATGCGCTAACGAATTTTAGCTAAACATAATTTTGTGCTGTACTGCGAACGCCTACAAATTTGGTACCAATTAAGCATCAGGACTAAATTAACCTACTTAGCTGTTTCTGTGTTCTGCCTAGGCCGAGCTACTATTATGGCATTTACAGTGTATTTAATTGTTTTTAATGGTGTGGCACCCATTCAAACGAGCAACAATGGTGAAGGATCTCACCCGGTCAACTCATTGCAAGATTCTCCTTACAGATTTTATTTTAGTTACGGTTACAGGTATAGTTAATGGTTTTTCATTTAAGTTATAGTTACATATGTTATAGTTAGTATTGTTTTTTAGTTATAGTTACTGGATAGTCTGGATTTTTATTTTAGTTAGTACTTAGTTACATGTCAATAAGGCTAAGCGAAATTGCCTACAGACGCAGCAGCTGTACATATTAAGACGCGTTGCAGAATATGATTAGAGCTTTGAAAGGCTTTGAAGAATGGGCGCATTCAAGCTTCAGCTTCAAGAATACACGACGCTCCAAAATCATCGACATCAGATTTCGTTTACCGCTGCATAGCTCCTCACATATACGGCCTACATTGAACACTCTATCACAATACGCTTCACGTTCTCATGTTTCTGAATATTGCACCTTTTATTTTTGGAACGAATATAACGATGAATTTTCATTAGTCTTATTTCGTTATAGTTATAGTTATTTATATGTTTTAATTACAGTTATATAGTTATCATTAACGAAATTATTTTATTTTCGTTAACGAACTTTTCGTTACCGGTACCGTTATCGTTAACGGGAATCACACTGTTGCAAAAGAGCAGGTTTGAGATCATACGATCGGTTTAGAAAATCGTGTACAATAAATGCGCTTTATAAATATTCAGTGAATAATAATGATGAGGATCATGATCAGGGGCGTCTACACCATAGAAACCTTGGAGCAAATGCTCCATCCAAGAAATAGGGGGGAGGGAAAGATCTGTCCGTGTGTGCGCTACCATTTTAGGGGGGAAGGAACGGGAAGGGGGAAGAAGAGGGGGAAAAGGGACGTTGCTCCAATGACATAGGGGGGGGGGGGAATAGACGCCCCTGATCATGATGACGTTGTTTTTGTTGTTGTTGCTGTTGACAACGACGACGACGATTATGATGATGATGATGATGATGATGATGATGATGATGATGATGATGATGATGATGATGATGATGATGATGATGATGATGATGATGATGATGATGATGATGATGATGATGATGATGATGATGATGATGATGATGATGATGATGATGATGATGATGATGATGATGATGATGATGATGATGATGATGATGATGATGATGATGATGATGATGATGATGATGATGATGATGATGATGATGATGATGATGATGATGATGATGATGATGATGATGATAATAATAATAATAATAATAATAATAATAATAATAATAATAATAAAAGTAGTCTAGGTGTTTGCAGACAGTAGGCCTATAAATGTAGAGCTATAGAGAAACAAAACATTTCTGGCTAAAATAAGCCATTTATCTTACGGATGCAAATTTTCCTGCATGTAACTTATACCTACATATATAGGGCCTAAAATATATGTATGTATGTGTGTATGTGTGTGTGTGTGTGTGTGTGTGTGTGTGTGTGCGCGCGCGTGTGTGTGGGTGTGTGTGTGTGTAGGTGTGTGTGTGCGTGCGTGTGTGCGTGTGTGTGTGTGTGTTTGTGTGTGTGTGTGTGTGTGTGTTTGTGTGTGTGTGTGTGTGTGTGTGTATGTGTGTGTTTGTGTCTGTGTGTGTCTGTGTGTGTCTGTGTGTGTCTGTAATACATATTTACATTAACTTGGGCCTGTTTAGGCTCTGTAGGATTATTCATGTATATCCTATGCAGGCCAATATAATTTATTGGCTCTACATTCGTAGCCTACGTAACCTATAGCTGCTTAAATAGCCTACAGAATCATAATAATAAAATCCTAAGTTTTACAGTGCTACTTGAAAGCTAGGTGCAGCTAGAGCACGGCTTATTCACGAGTGCTGCGTCCTGTCAGAAGGGTTGTTCGGAAGTATCAAACAAAGGTCCAAGTCCGGCTGCCAGACAGAGAGAAGAAGACAGAGGAACTGGTAAAGCAGACTTCGTTTAATTAAAAGAAGACTGGAAGGCGGAGTATTGGACGGATGAGGGTAAGAATTCTTCAGCCTACTACACAAGCACTTATACGGATGCATCCATCAATTAATTTGAGATTTAGACAGACAGACAGACAGACAGACAGACAGAAATATCTGTCTACAGATAGAGGGACATACAGATAGAAAGACAGAAAGGCAGACAGACAGACAGATAGACAGAGGTTAACTTTAATAAGCAGCACTTAAATTCGGAATTTACGAGGCAGGTTAATTAATTCTCCGTAGGCCTAAACCAAATAAAATATGTGAATGTCTTAAGCTCACGCCAGATGGCAGTGCAATAACCGGATGCAAGCTAATAATTTCATTGGAATAACAATAATTATGGAGATTAACGATACCAAGGTTCAGCGCACACCTGTTGAACTGAGCTTAGAGCCCTGCGCCGGCCGCGCCGCCGCCGCCGACATTTCTTGGGCGCCGCCGCCGCCGATTTTTGTTTGTCGGCGCGCCGCCGCCGCCGACAATCTGTCGGCGCGCCGCCGAAGCCAGTTTGATATGCTCAATTGTTTTTGTTGCATTTTTCATGTTTTGCATGATATTGCGATAAATTGTTGCCTTGGTGCGAAATGGAAGTGGACATCTTGTAGGGCCTACTTACTTCATTTCATTTTTCTGGATTTCTTTGCGGAACTTGATCGGCAACACGAATTGGTGTCGTCAATGTTATGAGCTTATAATATCACCAATTCATGTTGACTTTTGCAGCTTCATGTTGAATAGCTTCTATAACTTATTGATTGTGGTCTTTGATGTCTGTGGTCTTATTACAATGGTGGAAATTTTTGGCTTAATGTTGTAAGGTTAGAGGAGTTTATAAGCGCTATTAATATCAAGATATGCCATTTAACTAATTCCTGCAGAACAAAAGGTATAATTGATTAATACTTTTGGCTGGAATCTATTCAGGTAAACGGTTTCAATTGAGACAGGTTTTGACTTAGAATAGTATCAAGAATGGTCTTTTTCAGACAATGGTCTACACATGGAGACCTTAAATAGCATGGCACCAATTCAAACGGGCAGCAGACCACCGGGTAAATTCACTGAAAAATTAACAGGGGTGAGGCCACTTGGCCTTTGTATTACCATAGGAAAACGTGTAGGCCTATATTTACATTTCACTTCCTGACTTGACAGCAGCCTCTCTCACTGGGAGGATGCTGTTATCCGCATCTGCCATGTGGCTTTGTGTGTATCAGTGCACATGCAAGCGTATTCATGCAATATGCAAATGCATGTTGCTTCATCTGATAACAATTTGCCAATACCTATGCAGATGTGCAGTGTAATTAAAGATATTCATATTTCTAAGGCAAATGTCTCTCAGTGTGTAGTTGAGCTTCAGTGTGATGGAGTGGCTTTAGAGAACTTGGCCCTCTTGACTGGTCACAGGACCAACGGCTGTTCAACTCTCATAGTGACTCATGCTTCTGACTAAGGCACGCCGCGCCGCGCCGACGCCGACATTTTGTGGGCGCCGCCGCCGCCGATTTTTGTTCGTCGGCGCGCCGCCGCCGATTTTTGTTCGTCGGCGCGCCGCCGCCGACCTAAAATGACCGGCGCGCCGCCGCCGACACTATGACGTCGGCGCAGGGCTCTAACTGAGCTACGATCTCAGATTTTAACAACACCGAAGAACCTATAGGCCTAGAGCATGCATTGTGTTATTGTTACCTACATCCACGACCCGCACATATGTCACACACACACATACATACACACACGAGCGCGCACATTATATGCATATAAACCTACTGGCAGTGGATGAATTAATTTGAGATTTGGAATCTGGAAGGATCGAATTTGATTCCGAATTATATTTAAGGCGACGTAGGCCTATGTGTTTAGAGGATAATAATTTTACTGTCTGCAGATTACGGTATTGATGGTGAGCAGTGTTCGATCAATCGCGTATTTAAGATATAGTCTGCATATAATATATATTGTTGGGAGTTGGCCTTCAGCCATCCCGCTATTATCATCCTCACGTGCACTTACTAACCTTAGTTAAGACGCACCTCGTTTGAAGCTAGAAGTAGGATGGTCTCGTTGGCTATATATAGCAGTGTTCTTGTGTCTACAAGGAGACCGGTTTTAGTTAAGTAAGGCGTAAGACGTGCACTGGTTGTGTCACGCATTGTAAGTACCCTTTTGTGGTCGTTTTCCGAGAGTGTACCCTACGTGGTCGCTACTCATGTTTAATTGCCGGTTCTCGAGTTGTATCTTCCTTTGTGGAGTTTGTGCAGGCGTCTTCTCGGAGAGTCTGTCTTTTGACGTTTCGTTTGTCTTGTATGTGTGAGTATCGTTTCAATTTTGTACATAGTGTAAATATACGTTTTATCAATATTGCGAAAGTCTTCGTTTTTCTTGTCATTTCTCGTATCATTCTAACTCACATTTCACCTCTAGACTAACAACCTAACATATGGGGGCTCGTCCTTAAGAATTTACCGTTTTCTTTTTTGTAAAATTGGAAATTGGAATTGCGTATTTGACGGTCTAACATTTGAAGTCGTCCGAAGCTATTTGAAGTTTTAAAAGCTGAATGTTGAACTTGAATTTTGAAAGTGAAGTTTAAAGTACGGAGATTGGGAATTTTGAATAGTAGAATTTTGAATTGTTATAGTCGTTTTGTTTGAACTGAGTGGCATCAGTTTCTAAAATGGAAAATTCGCTATCGTTTAAGCCTTTGGAATGTGCAGATATTTTCGATATGTCTGTCGAAGAGATGAGGGAAAGATTAAAAATTTTAGGACTAGAAATTGGAACTTTCAATGAGGAAAAGCTGCGGAAAATGGTCTGGCTATTTCTTGACGAGTTAAACACGAAAAATTTTGAAATTTGGGCACAGAAGGATGGGCCGACTAAAATGGTCGACGCTGGCTACTTGTCATTCTGTTCGTCTGGCCATGTGTATACGCCCACTGGACTTTCTCGCAATATTGTTGTGTTAAGAGATACTGGTTCTTTGCAAAGCTTGGCTAGCAAGGAATTATTGCATGCTAATGAGTTCTCTGACACCGGTGAGGTTCGCCTTATTAGAGGTATTTTGGGTGTCACGCTTCGTGTTCCTTTGGTTGAAATTCGAGTTGAGTCTAAATTTGCTAACGGCACTATCTTATGTGGGTTGGTAGACCATTTGCCACCTGGCATTCACGTTCTAATTGGTAACGACTTGAATAGTCCACAAGATGAGATAAATGTGGGAGTGACTACGCGCGCTCAAGTTAAATTGACCGATTCTGGCTCTTTACCTGTGTCGCATACTCAATCTGTAGAAGATAAGTCTGCTGATATAAATGTGCAGTTAGACGTAGACTTGAGTGCCTTATTCAAAGAGTCTACTGCAGTGCATGCTGATTTAACCAATGTAGAGTCGCGTGTTGATTGTACGCCTACACTTGATGTTGGTTTGGTTGTGCCTGCAAGTGTGAATGTGTCTGAGTCGCCTAAATTAGAAGAGGTGGTCGCAAATAGTCCTTTGGATTTTGTGCAACGGGATGAATTGCTGGGTATGCCTAGTACGTTTAAGGGTGTGTTTAGCGACGTACCTGGCAAGACTTCACTTATTGCACACCGTATTGAGTTAATACCTGGTGCACGACCAGTACGACAGACAGCCTATCGGTTGCATCCTGAACGTATGGCACAGGTAGACAAAGAGATTAAAGGCCTAATTGAAGAAGGCATTGTAGAGGAATCCGAAAGTGCGTGGGCTTCGCCTATTGTACTTTTACCTAAATCGGATGGGTCTCTGCGGTTGTGCACAGACTTTCGTAAGTTGAATGCGCTTACGGTAGCCGATCCTTTTCCGATGCCACGTGTAGAATCTTTAATTGACAAGGTTGGACAAGCCAAATTTCTGACTTTCTTTGCACCTGCCTCATTTTCACGTTTGGTTGCGAAACTGTTGCATGGTTTAGATGAGTTTTGTGATGGATATTTGGATGACTTGATAATTTTCAGTGGTTCTTGGAATGATCATTTGTCTCACTTGAAAAGAGTGTTAACACGCATTGCTAACGCTAAACTTACATTGAATTTGGACAAGTGTGTCTTTGCTAATGCAGAGATCGATTTTCTGGGTCACCATATTGGTTTGAACTCTATTCAGCCACGCATGCAGAAGGTCGAGTCTTTGCTAAGATTTCCGCGTCCTGAAAATAAGAAGCAGGTTCAATCTTTTCTGGGTTTGGCTGGTTATTACCGCAAGTTTCTGTCGCATTACTCTCAGTTAACGTTACCTCTTACTTTGTTACTTAAGAAAGGTCACCGGTTTACTTGGTCTCCTGAGGCTGAGAATGCATTCATTGATTTGAAGTCTAGGATGGCTTCGCGGCCTATACTTAAACCGCCAGATTTTGACAAACCCTTTTATTTGGCTGTAGATGCTTCGTACTTTTGTTTGGGAGGTTGTCTATTTCAGATAACGGACGAGATTGAACATCCGGTCTGCTACCTGAGTCGGAGGTTGAGTTCGGCGGAAGTACGCTATTCGACCATTGAGAAGGAGGCACTTGCGCTGGTGGTCGGTGTACGCGCGTGGTCGGTGTACGCTCCAGTGGTTGTTTATACGGACCATGGTCCACTGCAGTTCATAAATCGCATGGCTCCTTCGAATGCGAAACTTTTGCGATGGAGTCTTGAACTCCAACAATATTCATTGAATATGTGTTACCAGACATTTTAAGTCGTCCCTCAGTTTTAATGTACGAACTTTCCATATATTTCTACGGACTGTCCGTCTCTTGCATTAAGCCTACATAGATGATTTTTTGTGTGTTGTAAACGTTTTAGTGGACTGCTATGTTGTTGAACTTTAGATATAGTTTCAATTCATGTACATTTGTAGTTTCTGCATAGTCGGAAACACTTTTAATGTTTCCTCTTTTTCGTAGTGGGGGGGGTCTGTTGGGAGTTGGCCTTCAGCCATCCCGCTATTATCATCCTCACGTGCACTTACTAACCTTAGTTAAGACGCACCTCGTTTGAAGCTAGAAGTAGGATGGTCTCGTTGGCTATATATAGCAGTGTTCTTGTGTCTACAAGGAGACCGGTTTTAGTTAAGTAAGGCGTAAGACGTGCACTGGTTGTGTCACGCATTGTAAGTACCCTTTTGTGGTCGTTTTCCGAGAGTGTACCCTACGTGGTCGCTACTCATGTTTAATTGCCGGTTCTCGAGTTGTATCTTCCTTTGTGGAGTTTGTGCAGGCGTCTTCTCGGAGAGTCTGTCTTTTGACGTTTCGTTTGTCTTGTATGTGTGAGTATCGTTTCAATTTTGTACATAGTGTAAATATACGTTTTATCAATATTGCGAAAGTCTTCGTTTTTCTTGTCATTTCTCGTATCATTCTAACTCACATTTCACCTCTAGACTAACAAGCTAACAATATATATAACCTTATATAT
This sequence comes from Allolobophora icterica, assembly GCA_963556255.1. Taxonomy (NCBI): domain Eukaryota; kingdom Metazoa; phylum Annelida; class Clitellata; order Crassiclitellata; family Lumbricidae; genus Allolobophora; species Allolobophora icterica. The sequence goes on along the minus strand of OY744613.1, from coordinate 23,896,986 downwards.
ATATATAGTAGGGGAGAGGGGGCAAAACGCCCCTTTAACGGTTTTTCCCAATTTAAAAAGTGAGTTATAGCATTTTAAGCTTGAAATTATTGTAGGGTCTAGTACTGAATGTCCCCAATAAAGTATAATTGCGTTCGATAAATTCCAAAAAGGATGACTTAGAAAATAATTAAATCCAAAGTGCTTCAAAGGGGGCGTTTTACCCCATTAGCATTTTCTAATGCAATTTAACCTTAAATTAGTGGTATTCACATTTAGCGCGCAAAAACAGTTGCTTGACGGTTATGCCACAGACACAGGCGTAATTTGTGGGGGTACGATCAGGGGTACCCGTACCCCCACTTTTTGGACTGGGGTACCGTAGCCACCACTTCTTGAACAATGGCAATTTTACTATTGTGCCTTCCCAGAGATTGCAGTCTTCGCCTTGCATCTTGTATGTAAGAAATTGGTACCACCACTTTTTAGAGTTTAGACCAAGTTACGCCCATGGCCACAAGAATCATGACACCATCGCGAACACTTTGCACACTTCGACCACACGATCAAATGGTCATCCCCTTCATGGTGTTTGAACTCAGTTCCCACAAGTGATCTCTGGCGACAACTTGCACCTAAATGCGCCATCGCTCATGTGCATAGAAGTCATAAAGTTCCTACTGCATTCATAGCACCGATGGTTACTAGGCCTACTTCTGGTCCTCTTTGCCACTGGTTATCTTCTCAACTGAATTCACGCCTTTAGTGGCATATTCTCACTAAATATTCTATATTTACCGGCGTTTTGCCCCGCTCTCCCCTATCGATGGGTCGATCAATCAATTATGTGATTGAATCAGTGAATGATTGAATGATTGATTGATCGAGGAATAAATCAATCGATCGATCATGCAGTCAATCGGTCAACCAGTCAGTCAATCAATCGCTCACTCAAACAACCGACCGATCAACCAATCAATCCAGTATAGCCTATGCATGGTAATTTTTAGCTTTCCTTTTCAAACTTACAGTATAAAATATAATAACCTATACTCCTATAGCATCGCTGAAGCATTTAAATATAAGGATTCATTTGACGATACATGAAACATAGCCTAGGGCCGGCCTATGATAGGTCCGTAGATAGGCGGCTACAGCTGTTTTTAAGACAGCAGTTCCCTTTGGCGTCTATAATTTTTATCTGTGGGAAAGTTGGCGACCGATCGAGGTGGAGGCTAATCGGCAGTTTTTACGATACGTCCATTTTGGTTTATGCTCTTTTTAGTAACTGTTCTGAAAGCCACTTGAAAGCTAAGCGTATGGTACAAGCCTATATTCACGAGCTTAATCAATTATTCATCTGTGTGACGTTTATTTTGTCGTCCATGTTTTAGAAAACACGGTGCTGTCCAGCGCAGTTTACTATGCTCACTTTCGCCTGGATTATGTTCCATTGTAAGGCGGCGATTATTGACGGAGTGTAACCATATGCCGTGAAAATTTATATTCCATTGTGAGGCGGCGTGTCCTTTATTCGCGAGATGGAGCACGAGTTGACCACCATACGGCAGGAATTGAACACAACGCCGCCTGCCGACGAAGGCAATGACGAAAGGCGACACCTTTTGTCACGCGCCTTAACCACCGACTCTAAGCCGCTTGTGTTGATATCGAAGGGAGTAAAAATGGCTGCGTTAAGCAACGGGATTGAGTACGATCTGTTGGGTAGCTGTGATACGGACCCTTTATTCGCCAATGAAGGATCGGTGGACGCGTCGGAGAAACGATCCGGTGCAGAACTTAACGGCCAGATGAGGCTAGTATTGCACGAAGGAGACGATCGTAGTGAATCAAGCAGTTCCTTGCTCTTGGCGGACGAGGCATGTGACCACCGAGGATCTAGTGCAAACTCTGGATTGCACCACGATCATTGTCACTCCACCGTTTCCGACGATAAGTTGGCGAGAAATAAACTGATTGCCGTCAGTGGCCTCTGCCTACTGTTTATGATTGCAGAAATCACAGGTAATCAGATAGTCGTATCATCTGCTTGCAATTATAAACAGCTGACCGGATGTCTTTACGACTTAGATTCTCTTCGCAAATTATGTAACGTAAGATCGGGTCGATATGTGTTGGTGAATTGGTGACAGAAAGAGAACATTCAAAAATAGATCAGTTTTAATGGTGTACACTACAACACGGTAAAATTGGGATTCAGCATCTTAAATTGTAGTGTATGGTATCTGTGGCCCGTTTTAATCTGTAGATCCTTTGTAGCAAAATATTTTTCTCGGTCTGGTTTTGATTGTGGCAGTATTTCTCTCTCAGTTATTCTGTCTTTATTGAGCAGTGCCAATGAAGTCTAAGTGTGTATGTAGCAACCATTTCTGATGTAGAAAGATGAATGGGCAAATTAACAGGGCTGTAGTCGAGGGTATACGCGGGTATACAGCGTATACTCGCCTATAGAGACAGTATACTCACCTCACAAAGTATTTGTACTTATCTCTAATTTGTTTCGCAAAAATAACCGGTAGCGTGTACTCACCTCTAATTGTTTAGAAAAACTAACCGGTAGCGTGCACCCACCTCTAATTTTACCACTACAGCCCTGCAAATTAAGTAGACATTTATTTCATAACTTCCTAAAAGAGTAATTTTTTCCAAGGTTTAAGTAAGAAATAGTTTAACATGTATAAATGAAACAAGTACAACTATTGGACAACATGAGTTGAAGAATATATACGTAAGAAAAATTTCAAAATACATTCTCGTGACGAACTCCGCTGCGCCATGCAACTTCATTCAGGTCTTCAAAGTAATGTTCATGCTAACAGCAGATTACAGGAAAATGTTATTTCACACAGTAGATTTATTTGACCGATTATGCTGGGCTATGCTTTCAAGGCACATTGCTTCTTGTGTGAACCAGTTAAGCCTTCTACTGATTATACTTACACTTTATTGTGTAATTGCTATTGGGCCTTGATCTATTTTCTGTTTCAATGTGGGATGGCTATATATTGGTGATAGGTAGCCTGACTTAAACCAGTAACAGTGATTAATTATGTTTTAACGTAAAGCACCGTAACCATGAAAATTTACTATTTATTTATATACATGTTTAGCCTACTGAAAGGAAAATGTACAATGAACCAAAAGTTCTAAGCAAGTTTATGTTTCATTTCAGCTTTACCAGAGTGTAGAATAGAATGGGCCATGGCATTTTAAAATAAAGGATTTTATTATGGAAATCTTGAAATGGGGCATTTGAGTAACATCTTAATATGTTGTAATATCTAGGACCAATAAACAGGATTGATTGATTAATTGATTGATTGATTGATTGATTGATTGATTGATTGATTGATTGATTGTTTGAGTAAACTTCCCAATGAACTTCAAGAAGACCACCATCTGCATTACACCTTTTTAAGTACAGTTAAGTTTCAATGAAGTTTGATTCTAGGAATGCTGAGTATGGGATGTAAATATTGAAGTAGAAATCAGATTTGCAGATAGAAAATAGAACCTGGAATTTTATTATTTTTATTCATTGCCAAGAATAATTAGCAACTGCTTAATGACGAACATCTTGAAAATAGCTCTGAGAGAATTAAAATGATTTCCGTGAATGTAGAAATAGAAACTGTATGTTACCTGTGTTAAGTACATTAATAACAATCGTGTGACAGTTTTCCACTATACAGGATGCATGCACACTATAAATGTCTGACATGTGCAGGGCCACATTAAGGCTAGTGCGGGCCCGGGTGCTGTGATTACCTATATAGCCATCAGCACGGGGCCCAATTACAAGTACAATTAAATTTGTAATGTACTTCCGAAAATGCGGGACCCTCAGTTAGTGCGGGCCCGGGTGCTGCAGCACCCTTAGCACCCCTTAATGCGGGCCTGGGCATGTGTGCATAACCTATTCTAGTAAGCCACGTACTCTAACATGTGTCAAAGCTTCTTACCTACTTTCAGGAGGTTTTGGGGAAACCAGTGTGTATTTCCTTCATGCTGTTTTTTGGGTGGGGAAGTCTTTAAGTGGAAACCAGACTGCATTCAGATTTAGTATTGTATGCAATAGAGAATTTGAGTTGTGTATGTTTCTTTTTTTAAGAAAAGGCAGTAGCTGTTTGAGACACTGTGGCAAAACCTCTGACCCATAAATATGTATTCATTCCTGTGACCTTACGTTTCTTCTCTATTTTGGGTACACAACAGCTATTGTCTTGGTATATTATGCATTCCTGCTCTCTTCTGTTACGTATGTACCATATGTATATACCTTTGTAAGCTGATTTTGTTATTTTATTAGTGCTGTGTAAGGTATGTAATAGTCAATGCAGTTGTGATTCATTTTCAACCAAAACATGTCATAAAAATAGCATGGGGTTAGGTTTTATATCAGGCAATGCTGTGAAAGCCTGCGCTGGTTTTGTGACTAAATCAGTGAAGCGATGCATAAGACCAACTCATATTGTGTGGACCCGACGTGTGATCATTTTAGTGATCCTACCTGTGCTGTGCTGTAACTTGCTGAGTATGGTGTAATGTGGGGTGTTTTGAAAGTGCCAATTTATATAAATAAACTGTTATTTGCATCTAAATGCTGAAATTTTCATATTGTGTAGCAGTTTCATGAGGTTCTTGGAAAGTGGTTCTTTAAATGGGCAAATACATGTATAGCATACACTGTTGAGCATCAAAATGTGTCCGTCATTCGTATTCAGTATTTCTTTAACTCAGGCCTAGAAACAAGTGTATTAGGAAAGTGGAAAGTGTATTATTAATTATCTGAGACTCTGAAGCTGTATTGTTCAGCTGGTTTTAAATGCTATGTGATAGATGCCTTTGGTAGCTAAGACTTACTACGAAGATACTTCCGTGATTATGAACGTTTATTAAAAACAGTAACTTCCATTGTTAGCTGTGAGCTCAATAATCTTACAGAAGATTACTATGTGATTAATTAGCTTTCTTCTTCATGTGTTGATATGTTCTTGGCTGTGGCCTGAAACACTCCAAATTTTAATGACTTGATTTGTACATTGTCCCCAGACTACTCAGAAGTTATTCAAGCTGGCAGCCTACCTTGAATAATATGTTTATTTAGAGGATCATTGTTGTTGGCCTGTTTAAGTCAAGCCGTTAGCCAGAAATACAGAGTTGCCCGTCAAAAAGCATTCGAAGTTGTGACCGCCCAATACCGTGAGTGTATGAAGTTGCAACCGCCCGAAGTCCTGCCGTCGTACGAGTCCGATTGCAGTGCCCCTATGCTGTTTACAGAGCCTAATATCAACCCCTGCTCATCAGGACGCTCACTGTGGCTCTATAGAACAAATTGGATGGTGCTGGGGAGAATCATGCACAATTTAAGCCCGTCCAAAATAATTTTCGCCCGTCCAAAGGACAGGTGGACAGTTGGCTGGCCAAGGGCCTGGTTTAACTGACACCTATAGTGACTTTTGTGGCTTAACTGCCAGTCGAGAGATCACCATTTTTAAGCTGTGTAGTATGGACAGCTATCTGAAATTTCGAACTCCACTCACTGCTCTGTATACGCATTTGTGCATGTGTGTATGTATTTACCTGTATGCATGTATGTATGTATATATATACATACATATATATGTATACATATATGTATATATATATATATATTATATATACCTGATTACCTGTGCATGCCTGATCTGTCATTTAGTAAGGCTGATGTGTAGACACAAGTGAGGGATTATAAAGTGGTCTGTTCTGCGTCTGATATTTGCTAATCCTGTTATTTTGGGTTCCGTGCTTTCTGTCGTATTGTATCTCGTCATCATGTTTTGGTCTGTCCTGTGTGTTCGAGGTTATCACTGGCAAACACATTGGTCTCCAGTTGCCTTGATTATTCAGCTTGCTTCTGGTTGGTATCGCAAGTCAGACATCCTGAAAGTGTAATGAGTTCAGGGATCTTTTGCTAGAACTAATACATAGGGCATAACCAATTTTTTTGGCCAATTCCGGATGCGGGATCGTGTAGGGCATTATTTATCAATTCTAATTAGTAATAAATCTATGCGCTAAGGCCAAATTCCAAGTTAGTCATCATTGGCTAATGGCTTGGCATCAGCTACATGCAGTAGAATGGAAGAACAGCCTGTCAGTCACACCCTACCGGATACTGCAGGTACAGGGTAGATTGTGTGAAGGAAACAGGTTTTAATAGGGTTGCCATGTTCTAACAGCCCACCATGCAGGCCCTTAGCCAGCCACCCAATATTTTGGAGGGGCATAAATTGTGTATGGACGTGATGTCCTAAATGAAGAGCTTTCTTGCAAAACCAGACAAATCCACTTTTTGGATTTTTTCCGATATCCATATCTGCGCGTAGCCCATTATTGTTTGCATCAGCCTACACCGTGCATTCATGCAAAACCATACTAATAAGTGAAGTTATCCATTGAAGAATAAGACTTTTCGTGCAAAACCGGACAAATCCACATTGTCGTTACATTGTCGTTACATGCAAAACCAGACAAATCCCCAACAAAATTTGACAAATCATATGTTTATAACCATGTATGACCTATTTAACAAGGTCTTTCCAGAAAATTTTCTCAGGCACAATAATGTTGGTCACAGGCCTAACAAGTCAAACCATTCCCCTTTTCAAATTTGCTGCAAAATTTGCTGAAAAATCAAATTTGCTGCAAATTTGTTGAAAAATCTCATTTTTCTCAAAATCATATAAAGTGGATTTGTCTGGTTTTGCAAGAAAGCTCCTCAAATGTGGTATAATGTATAATCCATTCCCTTCATCTATTTAACATGTTCCTTTTCCCACACAAGATACACCTCTCTAGCAGCTATTTATGACCTAGGATAGGTGTAATTAAGTGCCTATTAGATGAGGTTGTTTCATGGTAATTGGTAACTGATTTGACTATATAAATACCTTGACCTTATGAATAATTATAGGGGCTTGGATTGATAACAAGTAACGGAACATGTGATCAATATCTGTTCCCTAGGCTATAATAATCAAATAATGGAATTAAAAGTTACAATCTGAAGTTAACGGATTGTTGTTTGTATCATTGTATGTAAAACAAAACTGTTACAATTGTGATCAAACCCAAGAGTCATTCAGTGTAGGGGCATTGCAGACTTTTGCAGTCGGACTCATACGGTCGCAGCATCAGGCAGTTGCAAATTCATACGGTCGCGGCATCGGGCGGTCACGACTTTTAATGGTTTTGGACGCCCTACTCTATTTCTGGCTAAGGGCCTGCCACCATGCACAGGTCCAGTAGTAGCAGTATTAACTCAATGCCTCCAACCCACGGCTGGTATTGGGATAGCCAGCAATAAGACATTGTGGATGCCCGATAATTCCGGATAGTCCAAAAATCGGCAAAATCAGTTTACTGATTCGGATTTCGATTATGCTTTACTAATACATTCAAATATGAAAATATAACTCCTGTGCCTAAATCTTTGAAATGACTTCCTCTTCAGCAAAGGCCCTGCTAGCATTCCCATATGGGCTCTTATGGAGCCCATATTCTCATATTGGACTCACCTAGGGCCCATATCGGGTTCCCTAAATGTTTTTGGGTATGCCGACGGATGATTTCTTTCACATTTAGACTCCTAGTTTATAAACATTGGACTCTAGCCAACCAAGATACTTAAAATCAGTCCTCATTTCCCAGACCATTAATTATTGAACTAGGTTATGTGATTGTCTTTCTGTTTTCATGCCTAAGACTAGAACTGTTTGTGGTGAACAAGCTTTTTTGGTTGCTGTACCTAGCTTTGGAACTCTTTCCCATATCTGTTTATTTTGCCCGGTCGCTTTAATATAAATGTTATTTTGTGATGAACATAAAATTACCTGATTCGTAAACTGCTATTCTGGATACTGCCTGAACTACAGCCTTTCGTGTTTCATTGGTTGAAGCCTTGTGCATTAGACTCTGGTACAGTAGGATTAATAATAATAATAAAAATAATTTTCCACTCACATTAATATGTGTTTGGTCTGGCTCATCATATATCATCTAATGACACCATGTTTGTTTGATTTCTGATGTTTATGCAAGGAACCTTGTTTTGTTTTAGGTGGACTCATAGCTCATAGTTTAGCAATAGTGTCCGATGCCAGCCATTTGGCCTGTGATCTCGCTGGTTTTCTCGTCAGCTTATTTGCCATATGGATCGCCAAAAAACCGCCAACGACAAAAATGTCGTTCGGTTACCATCGAGCAGGTATGATATATTTGTCTAGTTCTGCAAAATCAAGAATATTTTGTTAAATAAGCGATCAAAAGTGCTTTTAGTGCACAATTAGAACCTACCAGTTCTTATTTATCAGTGGAAATTTTCAGTAGAAGTATGTGTAGAGGTGAGCTTCCTTCTGTACAATTTTGTGCTTCTGTTATGGATTTCAAATCTTATCTTGTAAGATGTCAGGCACTGTTATAATGCATAAGGCATCAACACAATACAATTTACGATACTGCTGTATTATACTGACTGCTCTTTTAAGTTCATTGCACACAACCATAAAATGGCAGAACATCGGTGGCACTGAGAAGTGGTCAGTGAAGGATTTGCTCAAGGTCCTCTCACAGCAATGGCCTCACTAAAGGCTTGAACCCTGTACTCTGCGCCGTACAGGCCGAGTGCCCTGCGTTGTCTGTTCACAATCCAGTCCATTGCAAATGTATTCCAATCTTTCTCTTACTCCTTTATACTGTCCTTCTTCCTTCGTCTGCCTTCTGTCTTCTTTTTTAGTCTCAATTCTTTAACATCCCACTTCGCTGACTTGCTTTCTCTTCTGCTTTTGTTCCTTTTGATGAAGAAGATGACTTCTTGCAATTCATGTATACGGTGTCTTCAGCATGTGCTGTATAAATATCCAGATGCATAGATAAGTACATACATAGATAATTGAATGCATCCACCCGTCATAAGACTGGCCGACTCCTATGGCTTAGCTAGCTTTTCTTGGGCCCGGGTGCAGGGGGTCCCGCATGGGCCCCTGTTTGGCCCTGTAAGGCCTGTAGCCTCGCTTTCTTACCAATATTATAAAAATTGTCTGATGTCTCTGTGGACCCCTGGTGGTCGTTGGCCGGGTGCCTTGCACCGCATGCACATAGCTACGTCACTGGCCGACTCAGTAGACTCCTCCACATCTAAGCTCAAATCTTACCTGTTGCAAGGCTTATCCCGCCCGCTGGTAGTTGCAAGGCGCCCATGTACAGGTATGGCCGCGTTACGGCGTCATATAAATTATCATTATTATTATACGTAACAGATATACACAAACTGCACTGCGCTAAAACGCTTTTGTGATGTATTTTATCTGAAGAGGTGCTTGGTGCGATGGTGAGTGTCCTCATCATCTGGGTCATCACTGCTGTCCTTGTCTTCCTTGGGATCAAGAGGATCATCGAAGACGATTACGATGTCGAGGGCGAAACGATGCTCATCACGGCATGCGTTGGCGTAGCGTTCAACATTCTGTAAGTGCTCTTGCGATGACTGCTTAGTGCATTGCCCTGTGCTATGTGGAATTCCTTAGTTTTTCTGAATCGTCTGCTTCATGTAAGCTGTTCCCTGTTTAGAGAACTAAGTAAGTAAGTAAGTAAGTAAGTAAGTATGTCCTTTATTAGACCACCTGCAAACGCACTGTGGCTTACAAACAGGTTATGCAAAGAGGTGGAAGAAACTAAATTATAACATTAGGTGAGCAAGACTAAATTGAAAACTGTCAAGCTGATCTTACAGAACTATAATTTAGTATTCATACACATTTGTATATCTATTCATTGGCTTATAGCGCAATTTTGTACCTCATTACTGAAGCGGCCCAAGTGGTCTTTCAGGACTGAAAGTCATCAGTAATAATGGCAGGATAACTGTCAATCATCCGTTCCTTCGTTCCTTTCTTCCTTTCTTCCTTCCTTAAGTTTCTTCCTTCCTTCCTTCCTTCCTTAACTTTCTCTATTTCTTCCTTCCTTCGTTCCTTTCTTCCTTCCTTAAGTTTCTTCCTTCCTTCCTTCCTTCCTTCCTTCCTTCCTTCCTTCCTTCCTTCCTTCCTTCCTTCCTTCCTTCCTTCCTTCCTTCCTTCCTTCCTTCCTTCCTTCCTTCCTTCCTTCCTTCCTTCCTTCCTTCCTTCCTTCCTTCCTTCCTTCCTTCCTTCCTTCCTTCCTTCCTTCCTTCCTTCCTTCCTTCCTTCCTTCCTTCCTTCCTTCCTTCCTTCCTTCCTTCCTTCTCTTGGCTCTAGCAGTATAACATTCTGGTGATAAGTAACAAATATAACAAACTAGCCCTGGTTCTTAGAAATCTATGCCTTGTCAAGATTGCATACTGGATGTAAGCTGTTCCCTGTTTAGATAACTAGCCCTGGTTCTTAGAAATCTACCTTGCCAAGATTGCATATTTGATATATGTAAGCTGTTTGCTGTTTTCTTGGCTGACTCTGGACAATGACTTGGCAGTTTTCCCTTAATAAAGCCACAGCTTATTTCAGTTGTTCTATACAAAGTTATTGAATTAAGTCTGGGCAGCAGGCCCTTAGCCAGAAATACAGAGTTGCCCGTCCAAAAGCATGCGAAGTCATGACCGCCCAAAGTCCCGCCGCCTACGAGTTCGACTGCAGTACCCCTATGCTGTTTACAGAGCCTAATATCAACCCCTACTCCTTACAGAACTGTCATCTGAACACTGGCAGTGGCTCTAGAGAAGAAACTGGATGGTTCTGGAGGAGAGTGCATGATTCTTCTCCAGCACAATCCAATTTCTTTTCTAGAGCCCATGCAAAATAATTTTCACCCGTCCAAAATAATTTTCACCCGTCCAAAGGACGTTTGACGGGTGGATTGCTAAGGCCCTGCTGGGCAGTGCCTCTGTGATGTACTAGCATTACTATTGTATGAAGATTTATAAACTGGAAGTTAGTATAACTAGATACACTGCAACTTGATCTTGTAGATCTTAGAATAAGAAAATAACCTAACAATCTTAGGTTGTTGTTTTCATTAGAATGGGTGTTGTGTTGCACAGTGGACTTGCAAACTGTGAAATAAAATCTTCCTTTGGTTACATGGACATTCACGTGCTTAAGTACATCTGATTCTGGTCTCGTTGTAAACAAGTGCTTCTGCCAGATAATTCTAAGTGATAAATATGTTGTTATATTGTAACTTTAAATGAATTTATGAGCTTTCTGACACAATTTGGGCTAACTTTTAAATATTTTCAGTGTGTCAGAGAAGTTTTCTAACACTTTTTTATTAGAAAAGATACATATATAATGAGTTTTACCAAACTATGGCAGCACAGAACATGAAAGAGAGGTATGACAATGCAGGGTGTTCATCAGGGCAGCAGATGTGTCTATGATTTGTCACTGCAGTCTGACAGCATCAGACAAAATTCAGTCAAATACCATGATTGATTGAGGAAAGACATAATTTATGTTCTTTTTTATGTTTAAAAATATGCAGAGTTAGAAACCTTTACGAGGAGAGTTGATTGTTTTTAATGATTTTCTCTTACTTGTCACTTGGGACTCGTTCGTCTGTCAATTAGTTTTAACGATTTTCTCTTATCACGTAGGATTTGATCCTCTGTCAATTGGTTTTAACGATTTTCTCTTATTGCTTAGGACTTGATCCTCTGTCAATTGGTTTTAACGATTTTCTCTTATTTATCGCTTAGGACTTGTTCCTCTGTCAACTGTGGTACATGTCGTACGAGAACAAAACCATTAATTCTTCGCGCAACAATCTGCAGTTAATCATAATAGGTTTTTATTAAATAAAGAGGATATGTTGCGATGTGATAAATGTATTTTCACGTGTGTTGTATTCTGGGTTGTTATTTTCGTTAGAATGGGCGTCGTGTTGCACAGTGGACTTGCAAACTGTGACATAAAGTCTTCCTTTGGTCATGGCCATTCACATTCACACGGGCACAGTCACCACGGCAACAGCGCTCACCATAACCACAGCCATGGCAGCTCACACGGACACTCGCATTCTCATTCACACGGTGCCAACAGTGGCCAAAACTCAAGGCCTCCGGGACCTACAGGTGGCAGCAGATTGGATATGCATGCAATGCCTTTCGACGATTCGATGGACATGGCGGGAGGAGGAGGAGCGCTCTCTTCTTCCAGCAGCAGCAACCATCTGATGCTGAGTGACAGTAACGAGAACTTCCAGCTTCCTCCACTGAATAACATTCCAACCGAACGATCTCAGTGGTGCTCCTCTCATAATCACACCAACGAAGATGACGATGATCTCATCGACGCTGTCAATCCCAATGTTGGCGGGCAACTAGAATCAGGCAACGGTCGGCAACGACAAAAGAAAAAAGTCAATATCAACGTCCGAGCCGCCATGGTTCATGTGATCGGAGATTTCGTGCAGAGCATTGGAGTCCTAATCGCCGCCATAATCATCAACTACAAGGTAAGCTTACAGCGTAACAGTAATTGTAATTTGTAATTTTAATCACAGATTTATATAGAGCCAGTTCAAGAGAAAGAACGGTAAAAACTTACATGCACTAAAGTTAATAGTTACATCAGAGTGCTTGGTGTGGTTAATTACGCTGCATGCTTTTTCAAAGTTCTTGCCAGATTGAAGTCTAGTGTCTCGATATTTGTGAACTGAATTTTTAGGTTTTGGTGAATATATTTATGGCGACTATTTATGTTCTTTTACAGATTGAATATAGTTGTTCTACTGTTCGCTTTCCTATGCCAAAACTTGAATTCAAATTTATCTGCATTGATTGAATTTTTTGCCTGTCATTGGGTAGCAAGGTTGAAAGTTCACAGCCTGCTGATCGTTATAGCACCATTATTTTGTGTCTGACATTTGTTTTTTAAAATTTACAATTTGCCTTAGACTTTGAGGTTTTATGTTGTTGACAATGCATCTGGACTAATTTTGAGGAGGTTTGCTTGAATTTGTGTAATTAATTGAGATTTGACCTTTTGGTTGCTTAAGAAATGAATGAATAAGTAATTTATTCGCTTGACAGAATCACATTCAGGTATGTCATATGTCCTGAGACTTACCGGAATGTGATTCTGTCAAGCAAATAAATAAATAATTAATTCCTTAAGCAACCAGAGGGTCAAATTTCAATTAATTACACAAAGTCTGTTAGGAACCTGTCACTATGTGACAAGTGAGCTTGCTTTGTCTTTGCAGCCTGAATATAAGATAGCCGACCCCATCTGCACCTTCATCTTCTCATTCCTCGTCCTATGTACAACGTTTTCGATCCTCAAGGATGTCGTATCTGTGATCATGGAAGGTAAATAAACCTGTCTTTTTCGCGTGTTTGCTATAAGCTTGAAAGCGCCTAGTGGCACTTTGCACCGCTGAGATGCTTCTGTGTTCACTGACAGCTGCAGCCAATATTGAATCAGGTAGATGGCTTGATCTGCGGAATCCCAGGTTAGGCTTATACCAAGCTCTGAGCAGGAAGAGCTGAAAAGGTTGCCCTTGTAATCTAAAACATGATCTTCGTAGCATTTTTTATTTTGTCTTTGTGCCATCTGTGGTTGAAAACCATTATTTTTGTGGTTATTTAGTGTTGTTTATTATTAGTAGTAACTTCCATAGCACTGATACCTAATGCACAATGCATCGACTGATGGTGCACCTAAACCAAGCTGCAATCCAGTCAATATCCTGAAGACCAGTCCAGTAAGCTTAGGATAACTGCCAAAGAGGGGCGGGAAGATGGTTGAATGGTAACACGCTGGCACAAAGATCAGAAGGACACGGGCTCGATACCCGCTAGCCGCATAAAGGTTGACTCAGCCTTTTCACTCCCTACACACCCTAGGGGGCAACTGCAAAATGAGCAGTAGTACAGATGGGCACCTTGCAGGTTGCCATACAGTTAAATTTGACTCCTGTTAAACTTGTTATCGTCTGTTACTACTATACCATGTAATCTTACTTAAGCAAACTTGTCAGTTTGAATTTAATAAACGATTATTATATTATATTATAAAAAGGGTTATTGGGAGCAGTGTAATTTCATCATTTCTTTGTTACAATTATGTTTCTAATCTGGTTTTTGAAGTTTCGTTTAAGTGGGCTTAAATCAACTTGATTGAACGCGTACATAGCAAAATAATTGGCGGTGTTTTGCGTGCCAGTGAAGCCAAGATGGAATTAAATGAAGCCTTGATTCTGTGGTTAGGCTCATTGTGTAATCTTGTAAAACAACAAGGTTCATATCCTGTAGAGAAACAACATTTGTTTGTTGCACTGTTTCTCCTTTAGTTTTATCAATCAATCAATCAATCAATCATTTTTTATTGAAACCATTTTACAAGGTACAAGGCATTACACAGTGCTCGAAATGGAAAATTTTACGAAACGGAACGCTAGTCAAAGATATGGGAGCATTCACGTTAATTTCATAGTATTTTCCACAATAATTCATTTGACGAACCGGAACGGAACGCTGACGAACCGGAACGGCGTTCCGGTGCGTTCCGGTCGATTTCGAGCACTGGCATTACAACATAACATAACTATACAGGCAACAATAGGAAACCCAAAAGGGGTCAAGTCCCTGCTAAGAAGGGCCACCTATGATAACATTTTCAACATAGACTTGGTGGCAGCATACAGTCAATGCCTAAATCAATAATAACAGATAATGTTATAAGAAACGTCAATGAATCTAATGAAATAACCTTAACTATTTATTATTTGCTCAGGACATAATAAAATGTGAATAAGAAGAATCATGCATTTAGATCACTTTTGTAAATTAAAAACTAATATTTCGTAAGTTACTGTTGTTTCGTTGCAGCTGTACCTCGTGATGTAGACTTGAAGGGAATCAAGAGTGATCTTAAGAACATATCAGGGATCAAGTCTGTGCATTCGCTCAACGTCTGGGCTCTAACCCTCGACCGAATGGCCATCAGCGTTCACTTGGGAGTTGGTCAGTACAGGTTCATCTCGTTCACCTCTTCATTCCACAGATACATAACTGTCCAGAAGAATAGAAGTCTCTTAAGCTAGCCTGAGAGGCAGCCATGACGATGAAATAGCATTGTATGCAAGACTTGGAACTTTAAGACCAAGACAGAGGAGTTCTGAGACTAAGACAAAGACTCACTTTGCGGACTGGCAACTGAGGGCTCATGGACCGGCACCAGGAACCACTACTTTAGGAACCACTGACCTAGGCGAATTATTTTGTTCATATTGGCACAGATCTGTTTTATAGCGCAAGAACTAAGGACAGTTTGCAAGACTTACTGAGACTGCTTGTTCAAGGCAGAACAAGATTTTCACTTCAAGACAATTTCTATAAAGTCAAGAAATGACCTTGAAACCAAGACAGACCAAGACAACAGAAGACCAAGAATGAAACTAATACATAAAAATTCTATCTTGAGACCAAAACTGAGTCTTGAGACCATACAACCCTAGTATGAAATGTTCTGCTTGAAATAGAAGCAGTTGTAAGAAACCGGCTTGTTTATTGTGCTTGTCAAACCCTTGTCCATGAACCCACAGTGTGTGTGATCAGGTTAATAGCTAGCAATGTTTTAGGAAGTTTGACCAAGACAATGACAGAATCACAACAGCTTGCTGATGATAAGGCTGTATGTAATCTTTCTGATGCTATTGTCTTTATTGGCTTCCACGGCCAGAGACCAATGTTTTTCTGTATTTGTCTTCCTGTCAGATGTGCCACCTGGTGACTGGCAGGGTATACTGATGACCGCAACAACGTTACTTCGACAGAAACACCATATGTTCCAGTCAACCATTCAGGTGGAACTGTACGAAGACGCAATGAGGTCTTGTGCGCACTGCCATTCTGAATAACCATCTGTCTCCATTAGATGTTTTTGTTATGCATTCATACGACATCCTGTGCATCATATATTTATGTAGGTATGCGCATCCATTCACCTGGGTGACTCTCCTGCAGAGCGCTGGCTTGTTAAATGATTATGTCCTAGTTTGGAATTACTGTACTACAGTGTACTGGGATCTATTTGAAAATTGTATAAACATGTATGTATTTAAAAGAATTAAGTTGATTGAATTGTGCTTGCTATGGGTAACATTGCGCTGGTTGCAATTTGGGTCAATTTCACATTTTAATCTCTAAATATTGCACCAAACGAAACTAACAAAAGCTAAATTGACACAAGCATGAGACGTGTGAAATCACATGTGTCATTTGTTGGTGTTCAGTAATTATCTGCAGAGGTCTGATAACAAGTGTCGTGTGCCTTGTTCAAGGTGGCTGTTTGAGTAGCGTTGTTCAATAAAGTGACGAGTAACTCAACAGACTTGACACGGAAGTGCCATACAGTTGTGGTGCTATGTATTGTACCTCTTCGTAGTGTTTTTATTTGCCCCATGGGCGTCCGCACATGGGAGCAAGGGGAGCATTTGCCCCCTGGATTTTGTGCATACTTACAAAAATAAAATATTTTATTATGATTATTACAACAGTCCCAGCACCATTTTCAATGTGAAAAAACACTTAATTATTTAGGTTAAGTCCTTGACCATTATTTTTAAAGTTGTCACGTGTTCTGTGTTCGTAGCTGTTCTATGCAAAAACGTCATTTTGCTCCCCCATACAAAATATTTGCAGCCCCTAAAAAATTCCTGTGGACGCCCACTTGTTTGACAATGAGCAACATTTTCTCACTATCATACGATGTTCAACATTTTCACCTATGTTGATGTTCAATGCAATTTTAGTTCTTTCATTTTCAATATTTTATGAAAAGTTTCTTTGTAGAAGTATTGTACACAGTAATGTGCAAATCATATCAGATGAGTTGATGATGGTTTTTGCTACTTTTAAAATAATCTTTCTGACTGAAAGAATCGTCTCTACCATAAATATAGTGAAGATTTTATTTACTCTCGTTCATGCTTTCATTACCTGTCGACTTGATTACTGCTGTTCTCTCTATATTGGTCTCCCTCACACTCGACTGCATTGCCTTGAACGCGTTCTACGCTCTGCTGCGCGCCTCGTTGGGCGCATCCCTAAGTTTGGTCACGTGTCTGACTACATGCGTGACGTCCTCCACTGGCTTCCTTTTTCGCAACGCATTGTATACCGGGTTGCTTCTATTGTCTGGCAGTGTCAGCTTGGCCGCGCTCCTTTCTATCTACGTGAGCTTTGTTTTCCAGCGTCCGCACTTCTTGGTCGCCGTTCACTCCGTTCCACCGACCGCGGTGACTTACATGTTCCTTTCGCTCGCACTGCAACCATGCAACAGCGAGCATTCTCCGTTGCCGGTCCCACTATCTGGAATGGCCTTCCTGTTGGACTGCGGTCTCTCCCTCGAGACTCATCCACCTCTTTCTTCTCTGCTCTTAAGGCTGTTCTCTTTCGTCGAGGTTGGGCTGGGAGCGCCTCTGAATAGTTGCCTTGAAGAGCGCGCTATATAAATGTCTAATTGATTGATTGATTGATTGATTCATCTAGCTTACATAAGTGTCTACTTACATTTTATGTCATAGTAGAGTAATTCAATGAGTTATTGAACTTTACCATGGTTGGTAAATAGTCAGGCTGTTGACTTCCAAGTGGCTTTTAAAGGAAAAGAACAGAATCTGCTAGGTTCTTATTGTGACCTGCAGATCAAACCACTTTGTGTTGGTAATAAATCTGTATTGGCTGCTTGGCTTACAAGATTACACGATGGTTTGTCTGGTTCATTGTTTTTGGATCGACTAAAATCTGTAGCTAATGCACCGATATCACTGTCTCTTTATGCATTTTAATTATAATTGTAAGGTTGAAATTTATATAGCACCTTTTTTGATGATAAACTGCTGGTAAACTGGTGCTTGTGTGGTAATATTCTGAAAATGACTGCTGTTCTTGTTGGCTTAGGCTTCTTTTGGGAATACAGAGTATGATATAGAATTGTACTCCTTGATGACTGTAGCAATTGTCCGAGTCAGTTACCAGGGATCATGCTTTGATAGCACCAAGCCAGTGTTTTTACGAGTTATAATCACAGCAGTATCAAAACTTTTCCATTCCAGTGTCTACTTACTCACTTAACCCTTTAACGATGAGCATTTACTAAAATTCATGGAAAACTAATCCGCCTTGTCATTAATGGATTAATTCTGACTCATTTTACTTATTGCTCACAGTTGTGACAAGTTATAGATGAAGTTCTGATATAAACATATGCTGTAAATTTAAAATTAACAGTATGTTGTTTTCAACACTTTAACGAGAAGTTGCATTGTTTTCCCAGTCGCTTTTAGTACACCCTCGTCATTAAAGTGTTAAACTTTGTATTAGCACTTGTTCATCATTCGTACACATGATGAATTTGAAAGTATTAGTTATGTACCAGTACCTGCATTTATTGTGATTGTTCAGCCTGATGCTTCCAAGTTTAGCCGATGCTTCCAAGTTAACAAACTGTAGTCCCAAAATTGTGGGCAAAGGTTGAAACAGAAAGGTCATCCTTGTGCTTTCCAAATGTACATTTATATGTATATATTTAGATATTTGTATAGAACCTTTTATAAACCTCATTGGACTCGCTGTTGGTTACACCATTTTAAATATTTGTGTTGCTCTTACATTAGGTATTTGTGGTAGATTTACTGCTGAGCCTCTGGTATGCCATGATGTATCTTAGGTTGTATTTGAACTGATTTGATCTGAGCAGGCTGATTAAGCTTTATCAGAAATTGCTTCAAAATGTATGCAAATAATCATGTCGTTCACATTAAGTAAGGTGCAGAATTTAATCATCACTAACTTTGAAGAAAACTGTACAAGGTAATTACTAACATTTTATGGATACGCAGCATCACGCTTCGTTCGTACTGCTCAATGTGTATATAATACAAAGTGTGAGTTCAAGTTGTTGGTGTGAACAGTTAATAAGAAACTTTTTTGACAATCATTCAGTGATTATGGAAGTGAAGAATACGAAGTACATGTAACGTGGCTACTAAGAGTAACTCGCGTCATTCCTAAGTAGCAAAGGTACTTGCCTTCTTTTAGGTAAGATGTGATGTGTAGAAATCCATCGACTGTTGACTTATTTCCTTGATTCAGAAGACCTGTATGGTTACAGTTGTCTTGGAAGTGAAATCCTAGTTTTATTAAATGCTCTGCTCTGTATTCCTCATTTTCTGTAGTGAAATATTTTGTTATTGAATTCTTTACTTTCCATGTTTGTGACAACCAAAATAAGGCAAACAGACAGAGTGGGTTGTGGAACATTACTGTAAATTATATAGCCAAGTCTGTTGGGTGGTTAATATTGGCTGAATTAGTTGAGAAGCTCAAATTCATGATTGATTGTCAATGTCAGACCTTAAGTTTGATATCGTTACCCTTTTACTGAAAGGCAGCAACCTTCAGTAAACAAAACGGTTCTGCAACTGTGAAGTAAATATAGGCCTTCAATAAGGATTTCTTGAAGGCTTGTTTACTTCACATTTGCAGAACCGTTTTGTTTACTGAATATTGCTGTCTTTCAGTTAGGGTTGCCAGATGTCCGGTAATGAACCGGACAGTCCGGTATTTAGACAATCTGTCCCAACAGAAATTTCAGGCCTTAGTACCGAACATGGCGGTGTCCGGAAAGTTGCGGTAAATAATTATTATTAACAGGAGGGGCCTAAGTGTTGGAATACATCATTCTTTGAGGACCTGGACATCATAAATAGGCTATCTGTTGTAAGTTCATTATAAATTACATTTACAAATATTTATTACATTTTTGAAATTTATGATGACGAAATTACAAACTGTAGGCAGGCCCGCCGACAGAAATTCCGGACCTGGGCCCCTAAAAATCGCCGCACACCTGGGCATTTTCCCCCCTCTGGGCGGGGCAGACTGTAGGCCTACTGTATAGTGTACAGTGCGCAAATGTTCGTTTATTACGATTTACGAGTTAGCTCATCATAACTGTGTACAGTGTAAATTGTCTGAGGTTATGCCCCGAATCCGTTGATGACGGTATGGCTAACATAATAGTTATTTATTATGCCTGAAATTCAAAAGAGAACATTTTAACATTTTTTAAGTGTCGACATTTTTAAAGCTACCCTATTATTACTTTTTTAATAGTAAATTTCACAGTGTAGTATATTTACAATTTATATAGGACTAAATCAGACTGTTTTTAATGTTCATTTTTAAAGTACCTTTTTAATTTTTACTGCTGTTTAGTTATCTTGGCAGCTTCAAGGGGCTTTGCCCCTCTGACCCCCGGAGTGCCCTGACCAGAAGCTCTCCCAACGTTCCTCATTCTGGGGGCATCACCCTCTGACCCCATAATGCACTCGCCATAGTCCGGTAATTTCCTCAAGACTACCTGGCAACCCTACTTTCAGTCGGGATAAACTTGGGAAATACAACACAATTGTGGCATACCATGAAGCTTTATTCATTTCCCTTATCATTAATTTGGTCAATTATTGTTTAAAACTTTACCAGTAGTTTTCATTCTAAGCACACAGCTTCAAATGATCTCTGAAGTATCATGGGTTCTCGTTATTCAAGAAGTTTTCTGCAATCCTTAGCGAGTTCTGTAGCACACAAGTGTCCAACAACGCTAAACTGAAACAGTCTCCTGTCTTGCACCACTGAAGTTTGAACAGCACCGAACTCGAATTTGCATCTCAAGTTAATTAACAGTCCATTTTTCTAGATATTATTTCACTGATAGATTACTTCTTAAATACTCTCTTTGCACGCCAATCAAGGCCGTCATCGTCATCATCGCTGTCGTCGTCGTCGTCATCTTGCGTTTCATCGTGTTTAATGCCAGATGTTTTCACCAGTTCATTCTTCTTTTCAACTGTGTGAAGTATTCTCGACCAGTTATGCCTAAAAGCAAAGACCACAATAATTAACTTAAAAGTAGTAAAATACACAATTACACATCTTCTTGCAAACTTATTTTGCTGCTTCATTGAGCCGTGCACTTCACTTTGACCATCATTTGAGGTCCTGTGCACTGATAACACTATAAAAGTTTCCTGAATAAGTTAGATTAGATGCACTTCATTATATAAGGTGCATATAGTTAAGTTAATTCAGCATTCTCTCTCAAGACTTGTAATTTTAATTAGCAATTTATTTAGCACTGCTTCCAGAAAACTAATCCGAGGCATTCTCTACAGTAGCCTTAATGACTTTTAAATGCAAGTAAGAACAGAAAGTACATCAGTTATTAAGCAATGCTTACACAACTAGAGAAGTCACCAGAGGTGTGCTCTCGTGCACATGCAGAGCCCATCAAGAGCTGATTTCATGATCCACAACAGGATGAGTGACAGTTTTATATGTATGTTTGTATGTAGCTAGGCACTATAGCACTGCCTGTGCTAGTGTAAATGGTGTTACAGTAATTAAGAACAGTTAATCAGTAGGCAAATAGTGCTTGGATAACCAGAAGAATCGCCACTGGCAAGCAACCACAGACACCCAATCGAACGATTCCCATCAACAGTTGATAGTAGACACCATGTTCAGAGTTTGTGGACAACGCATCGATGAAGATGAGCGACGACAGGTAACAACATTCATAGGTCCAAGGAAAGATACTGCAAATACTAATTTATTTTGTTTTTAGTCTCAAGTGATTCTGCTGTGCTTTCAGAAGTTACTTTACATACAGACTCATTGTCGAAATGATGTTTTCTAGGCACAGGCTTAGTGTTGCTTTGACATGACTATTTTTTAAATATCCCTATTTAACCAATTTCCTCTTCATGTTATTTAACAGATTTTATAAATTTAAGGAATGCCTCTTACATTTGCTCTTCTACTTCATAAATTTGTCGTTCTTCTTCTCTCTGCTCATCATCTTCCTCTAACAGAGCTGCTGAAACCTAACATAAATAAAAAAATTTAGTTACAATGTCAAATGATGTTTTCTAGGCACAAGCTGAGTGTCTCTTTTACCCAATTATTAATATCCCTATCTAACAAATTTCCTCCATGTTAATCGCACCAGGCAATGCAGGACTGTTCTGTTGCTTGTGAGAAAATAGATAGTTTAAATAAGGCTGGTACTGATTACAAAAACCAATCGATTAATTTCCTAAATTTAAATTCGATTAATTTGGCATCTGTTAGGTAAAGCATGAAAAACGTAGTCACTGAGTCAGTTACTATTTTATTTCTACCAAGAACTTCAATTATTCCACTTGCTAAAGTTCACATTGTCAAACTGAAAAATGCAGTCAATAGTTACTACTTTCCATCTATAAAAAATTAATCATTCCACATGCTAAAGGTCAAATTGCAAAAATAGTCAGTAACAGGCAAATCAGTGCATTCACATTTTCAGGAAGCAGAGAGGCCCAAGTTTTGATTCACATTATCATTGTTCGCCATATTGTTTATTCCAGAAAAGGGTCACTCGTCACTATTAAATGGGTAAAAAAATCGAACAAACCAAAATTAATTGATTAAAATTGTTAATGATTAATTGATTAATAAATCGCTAAAATCTGCAGCCATAATTTTAAACAATACTAAAAATTGTCAAACATGGCCAAAGTAAACAAGAGGTAGGAAACGATTTGACTTGTTGATGGCTGCAAAATAAATGCTCCAAACGAAATGACATACTATAAATTAGTTATACTTAACGAAATGCTTGATACATACCACGTGTTGTTGCTTCATTTCTTTCTGAAACAACTCCAGCTGCTCTTCCATCTTGTCTCTGTAAGGTACATTTCTGACCTGGACAACAAATAAAAAAAGGTATTCAAATAATTTCTTACACTTGTATTGCATTCTTACAACTTGCTACTTCAGCTCTTCTAGCTAATCAGAAACAACAGATTTGCCATTTTTTCAGCCCCTTATGCTATAAACCCGAGAGCCAGAGGTTAGGTTATAAGTGTTATCGACTTCATTTTCTTAGTCTCGACTTATGAGGGCAGGTTGGCAGTCCTCTCAACAGAGTATATAGTCAAAGTACTCATTATAGCTGAGATGGCTAGGGTGTGAAGGTGAAGCAGAAATCTCAACAAATTTCTGCCCTGGCAAGGATTTGAACCTCTGACCTTTCTGTTGACTGTCCAGTACACTAACCAGTAGACGATCGTGTATAGTTGATACTGCCATTGCTTCTAATCAAAACTACAGAATAAAAAGCTCTCTCTGCCACATTTTTCACTCAGTTTACAATTATATACACAGTGACAAAACTAGTTGTTTATTGACTCCGTTAATGTTCGTTTTCACAATGCCTGACTAACCTTAGCATCCATCACAGGGTCGTCCATGAAGCCTTCGGGCAAACCTTCTGGCAAAGGCTGAATTTTGTTTTCAACTGAAGATGAGTCGACGTTACTGCTTGATGCACCTGTAAAATGCAACACATATATATGACCTTTACAATGTGTTGTGATCAGAAATTTATACTAACGTACGATCAAAGGAAATTCACCAGCCACTATAAGCAGACAATTATTACCAGTGTGCTTTTGTAAGCTATGCCTTGGTTGCATGAATGAACAATTGACCCTTCATGGCATTTTAGTTAGCCGTGTTTTTCTGACAGACTCAAGGTCTAAAGTTGATTCTTAAACCACAGACGATTTTCTGCCAAAACAATAATGCTGATTGCAATATCTTACACAAAGACTGCATCAGATGGCAATACCTGGGGATGACACATAGCTGCCATGTGCAGGAGGCGGCAGTGACATCGGTCGAGATGAGACTGAATCGACATCCATATCAGAGTCATTGTCATCAGAATGCTGTGACGTCATATCGACTGATGGAAGGCTAATAACATTCTTATTTGCAGATGTCGGCTGATGACGAACAGGTGATGTTTCATGTGCAGCACTAAAATGTCACAGAATCATAAAAATATTCTTTATAATTAAATTCTTCTAAAAATTAAAAATTGCTTTTAACAATACATAAGAAAGCATATAATGTATTTTTATAAATAAGTACATTTTTCACTAAAAAATGTTTAAAAAGGACATACCTTGTTCCAGAAAAAGCCTCAGACACTGAAAAGAAAAATATAGAATTTTAAGAACATTGAAGTCTTCTAATGGAATAATTCACTCATAATATTACAATAATTAAAAAATCTGGACGAAGTGACTAATTGATATCTTATTTCAACAGTTAATGCAACTTAATGTGATGTAGGAAGTCTTAAGTGCAATTTAAGTGCATTTAAATCACTGGATAGTGGTCACAGTCTACAAATAACATTAAGAATTAGAAACATTTGACTTGTATGAGCATAGAATTGACATTAGAAAACATCAACAGTGTTGATTCAACACAAATGCTGGTATGATTACAAAATCCCAATTGATCAGCTGGGATTATCCAGCAGCCTACAAATGCTCATCTGACTAAATAAAAACATTTATACTAGTAGCATACATTTTAACAATTTCTGTTTTCCCTGAAGAGCATCAACTTCCAATGATTTCCGTTTTAATGCTGCTGATTGAGAGGGTGGGTGAGGCGAAACCTTGGAATCGGCTGGTTTTTGTAACAGTTGAGCTTTATAGATGAGAACATTCTGAAAGAGTCAAAACAGACATGCTACAACTACAAAACACTAAGATTGATGCAGTACACACATGTCAAATAATGAGCACATGTACACCAAAGTCCACTGAAAGAAAGTGCAGTATTTCAAGATCAAATTACTACTAGATAATTATACAATATACAATACACCTGTAACTTGATAATGCCCTCCTTACAAAGTTCAGAAGTACACATTGAAGCCAGGCAGCCATTAAGGGCCATAGATAGACAGAAGGACTTAAATTTTCAGTCTAGAGCGAAACAGTCTCGCTAATTGTAGCATCCGCCTCTGATTCATGTCAGTGTGACCGTGCACATGTTACAACTTTAATTAATAATGATAATGATTGTGTGTAATTGAAAAGGTTTATTCCAAGCAACTTATCAAACTGTAACTTGGGATTTATGTAGCACCATTAGAAACTCTTCAGAATAACCAAATATTCAACATATAACAACTAACATGCAAGAAAACAATGACAAATCTGTTGTATCTGTCACATTTAAAATGTTTTTTTAATTTCAAATTACTGCCTAAAACAGTCATTTCTAAATAAAAAATATATTTAGATACTCACATCCTTATGTGTTTTCTTAAGAATATGAGCATTCCACAGAACCTCGTTTTTTATTGGACAATTGCAGACCAGACAAGATAACTGACCCAAACTGTTATATGTAAGAATGAGTTAAGACAACAACAAAAAATCCAGAAAGAAATTGTAGTCCATTCAAAATATTGGCCATCAAATTTTCTCTTGTAGCTTAGGTACTCCTAAGAATTTTTACAACACACTTCAGTATAACACGGATTCTGATATGACTTGGTCAAGGACATGGATCCCAATATTAATTCACCAATCAAAAATAAACTAGACCTCTTTATATAAGGAGATTTTTCGTTGGTTCCCAAAGGCAGGCAAATAACCTGAAACTTCTGTTGTACGATCAAGTACATGTTTTTATAGTGACTCTCTAACTGCCAGTCACACCCCTCCACGAAATTTTACCCTGATGATGCATCCAAGCCATCACCCTTCCATTTCTCTCTTGAAACTGAAATCCAACCATTGTAACAGAGCACAGGCCTACCTGGAACATACTCTGTTTAGGGTACACATCCATACACAAATAGAGTGAGCAAGTACTCTTGTTTTATAGGGACATTTTAGTTCCACTGCCCTCCACTGTGGATGGATTTAACAAATTTAAATATTGCAAGTATTACATCTTTTGTAAACTGCTTGTATTTGTACTTTAATTTCCACACTAGCATCATGACCAAAAGGTGTCATGTTTTTTTCATAGGAAACAATAATCATTAGTGGCATGACCTCCCTGAGGCACTGCCACTTTCAGGAGTCTATTCCAAACCATCCTGATCTTGAGCTCAACTCTAAGTAGCCCCAAGTTTGGCGGATGGAGAACGGCCTCCATTGTCGGGTTCACTTGTGCCTGGGTTATCAAAAAACTGGACTCTTCCAGTTGTTAGAAAGTTACATATCAAGGCTTGGCATATCCAAGTGCATGAAGTAATCAAGCATTTAATGTCTCATTGGGAAAATCCCATTTTAGCATAGGAAATTATATACATTGCACGAGCGATAAAAAAACATTTCATAGTAAAATTCAAACTAGAAGCTGGATCATTGATGAATATATTACATAATAAGTCAAACTAGAAGTTGGAATTGCGATGACAATATATCGTTTTACTGCCAAAATTACCAACGTCGATAAGCGATGAAAACATTTCATACTTAAACAGAAACTAGAAGTTGGATGAGCGATGAAAATATAGCTCAAACTAGAAGCTGGATAATCGATGAAAATATAACTGAAACTAGAAGTAGGATGAACGATGATTATTGTATCATTTATTAGTTATTTGAATGGCAGTGCGTCTCTCGAAAATAATTTCCGACGCTAAAATGGGGTTTACCTCTCATTGTTTCAATCACCTATGAAATTGGTTGGCATCGCAAACCTGAATATTTCTGCAATAGTGACATTCAGAAGTATATTAATATACGAAATAATAACTTAGCACTACTTCCAAAAGGATGGAAGACACGATAGAGAGAGAGCTGCCGGCAAATCAAGCAGGATTTAGAAAAGGGAGAGGCACAAGAGACCATATTGCAAACCTAAGATGGATAATGGAAAGGCAGAGGGAATATGGACAAGAGGTACATCTTTGTTTTATAGATTACAGCAAGGCATTCGACTGCGTTGATCATGCTCTGCTGTGGAAAACACTGAGTGAAATGGGCATACCCATGCATCTGATAACTCTCCTCAAGAACCTGTATGGCAATCAGGTGGCGGTGGTCAGGACAGAACATGGCGACACTTCAAGTTTTCGAATAAAGAAAGGGGTCAGACAGGGATGTATACTATCACCATACCTATTCATTCTATATGCAGAAAGGATAATGAGGGAGGCAGGTTTTGATGATGAGGCGGAGGGTGTGAGGATAGCTGGAAGGATAGTGAACAATTTAAGGTATGCGGACGACACAACACTGCTGGCGGAAAAAAAGGAGAAACTGAAGGATAACATCAGAAGGCTAAAATGTGCTAGCGAGAAAGCAGGAATGTACTTTAATATAAAAAAGACGAAGATAATGACCACTGAGAAATGGAGTTATTTTGAGGTAGATGGAGAGGAGATAGAGGTGGTATCAAGCTTCTGTTTCTTGGGGGCCATGATGGAGAGTGAAGGTGGATGCGAACGAGAAATACGACGGAGAATTACATTGGGGAAGACGGCAACGCAGGGACTGGAAAAAATATGGAAGGACAAATCAGTGAGTTTGGGAACGAAGACAAGAATTGTTAAAGCAATGATCTTACCAGTGGTGCTTTACGGATGCGAAACATGGACAAAAACCAAGGCATTGGAGAAGAAAATTGAGGCATGTGAAATGTGGATCTGGAGGAAAATGTTGAGGGTTTCTTGGACTGAGAAGAGAACTAACGAGGATATCCTGGAAGAAATAGGACACTGGAGAGGGAGTTTGACGTTGGGGCAGAGAGCGTCCAGGCAGAAGATGTCATACTTTGGACACGTGATGCGTGCAGATGGGCTGGAAAAGGAGATGATGTTGGCGTGTGGGGAGGGCAGAAGGAGGAGAGGACGACCAAGGAGGAGATGGATGGACGAGATACAGGAGGCATTGAAGATGAACATCTCGGAGCTGAGAGAGGCAACGAGAAATCGGAGCACATGGAGAAGGTTGACCATGACAGTCGCTAGGATTCAACGAATCGACAGCACAAGGTGACAAGGTGACTTCCAACTGCCATTCTTTCCCCTGTGAACAAACCTGTGTGTTTACATCACTATATTCTACTCTACATACCCTACTTGCTCAACTCCGTTCAACTGTGGCACACGCCACATACGGTATGAAGCTGGCCATTATAATCATATAGCGCATTGCAGAGCTCTCATCAGTGAGAATTAATACCAATCTATTAGCAGCAGTGAGGGACTGTACCTATACCAAGAGTTGCTAATAAAAAATGTAAAGGATATCTGGCGAGCGGTGATTCAATCTTCCTATTCTGTCCATTCAAGGACCGTTTCTGGGATTCCATGAGGCGACGAAGATCATCTTTGTTGGTACCTTTCTTTTCACTAGAGGACATCGTCAGGCTTAAATCTTAACGTCAGTTAAACTATTACACGCCCGAACCGTTTTTAAGTGTATCTTTTCTTATTTTATTTTTCCTCCTAAAAACAGTCATTACGCGCTGTGAATTTCATAAATCCGACTTTATTTCGTTCGCTTTCCCTGTAAACATGCAGAACTTTTGCTAGTTCTTTCTTAAGAGGATACGTTTTTGGCCTCTACCATTTCGTTTTCCGATAGCCTAGTAAAAACACACAGTTTTGGATCCAATTCGATTAAGAGTCCTAATATAAGTTTGTAGAAAACTAGATAATTATTTTAACGGTGGAATCCATGGGACCCAAACTACGAGTTCTAACAAGTTAATAAAAGGGCGCTGTAGAAGTCTCGAGATTACGATTACGATTACGATAATAGAATAGGTTTATTTTTCGGTATGAACCCAGCTGGGATTTGCTAGTCACCACCTAAAACTTTTTCATTCAGAATTTTATTCGAAATCAAACAGCTAAGCACCGCTCAAACAAGTTCAGGACCAGATAGCTTAATGGTCCACGTTTCCTATAACCTGCTGAAAGTCAAAACCAGTATTTACGTAGATCGCAGCAAACTACGTGCAGATCTATATTTCATCAGCACCCAAAACTTCTTCGTAAAGACTCAATTATCGAACTTCACTTGACCTAAAGGGGTTTGTTTCTACAAATGTTGAGATATTCATGCATAATACATTCCACATTCAGCAATAAGGCATTCTGCAACAGTACATAGATACAATGGGAGTTGTTCATAATTACATCTTTTCTGGGATATTAAAAAAATGCTACACAGCATATAAAATTGAGATCAAACAGAACACAATAGCAATCTAACAAACTTCATTTATTATGTAACAAAATGATTGAATAAAACATTGAAAGACAAGACAAACATGTAGATCATTGCTAAATTTAAAAATGACAAAAAATGTTTCAGTTCTTTGTGGTTTTAAAAGTTCATTTCTTCGGTAATGTAAGTGGTCTTCGGAAGAGCAGTATGTGTGGCTCTGAAAACAGAAAACAGGCCCCTTAATTGTTATAAATTAAACCAGAAGGTCTCACAAAAGTAGAAAAAAGGCCCCAGCCTTTTAATTATTTAATAACTTAAGGCATTTAAACTGAAAAATTCAAATTATTTTCAAATGAATGCACTTACTCGGGTGCAGGGACGTCATTTCAGCTTTTTCCGAGGAGGAGGCCACAAAAGGGGTGAAATTTTTTCCCAGCATGAACATTTTTTTCACCATATGGAGACAACAGTACACTGCAGTGCCCCCACTGTTAAAGGTGGGGGTTCTTGTCCCCCTCGACCCTTCGGGATCGCTGCCCATGTTTGTATTTAGTCTACATGTGCAAAACTGTAAGCCAGTGCTACAAATGAGTCTCTCTTTTTATTACCCTTTCTTCTTCCTCCTTTTCTTTTTCCATCTTTTTTTCTTTTTTTCCGAAAATCAGAGGGGCAAATGCCCCCTTGGCCCCCAAATGACGTCCCTGCTCAGGTGAGAAGGAATTTGCTACACAAGATGCTTAAAAAGGTTGTATTATATACAGTACACATAAAATTTTAAAAGCCCTAAAAAATTCAGTTGGTAACTCCTTAGCAACCGATTCCAGGTACTAGTTCAAGATATCTGAGAGTTCCTCGAGCAAAACAAAAGTCTAACTGAAGACACCATTATCGGTAGCATCTGTGTTCAAAAAGAGCAGAACAAGAGGAAAACTTCCAGATTGCACATGTAATTGCTGCAGAATTTCCATGTATGCGAAGGTGTTAAGCATCCAAGGCCTATGTAAAATTGATTATGAAAGAAAATTGTTTATTGGTGTTTATAAATTGTTTATCAGTTGTGGACTGAATTTCACAGTATTGACCTGCTCAGTTTTGGTGCTCTTGTGCATTATACACTAGTGCTATTGTAGTTGCTCACTACCATATGTGACGCAAGGGCTCAAAACCCGTCACATGTCGGTTTCTGACCTTTTTATTTAGTCATATTCTACAATTAATCTGCTTCAAAAAACTTTTTACAGAATGAAAATATCTCTTTGCTAACTGAAGTTATGCTCGTTTGATTCTTTCATTAATATATAGTGAGAAAATCGAATAAAAAATTTCGAAATATTCGTGTCATCAAAGTCCTCAGCAACCGTTACTTGACTGTACCACAATTTTGCTGGACAATAAAGGACTATATCCTGATTCGAATAAAATAAACGGCATCAAAATCGGACTACTACATTGCAAATTATGGCAAATTCAGAGGCTACTGGTGAATTGAAGAATGTTCAATATTTTTTACCCCTCTCGCCTATTTTGGCTTCTAGCTCAATATCTAGGAAGCGACAAGCGACGGGTTTTGAGCCCTGGCGTCACATATTGTTAACAATATTATGATTATTATTATTACCATAGTATAATTATTATTATTATTATTATAATCATCATTAT
This sequence comes from Allolobophora icterica, assembly GCA_963556255.1. Taxonomy (NCBI): domain Eukaryota; kingdom Metazoa; phylum Annelida; class Clitellata; order Crassiclitellata; family Lumbricidae; genus Allolobophora; species Allolobophora icterica. The sequence continues at coordinate 23,866,263 of OY744613.1, read as the reverse complement.
CATTCATTGTGCTCTTGGCATTAACCATAGGAGTTAAACAAATTAAGAAAATCTGACAGTGCACACATACCCGGTGCATGGACCATGTAATGTACCCAGCCTGGTGACTGTTGTACACCAAGATTTCTCCATTCGGTCTCCGTCATAAGGTGTGTCTTTGGTACTAAGGGCGCAATATCCATTGGCAGAATAACATGTCTACATACAACATTACACTTGGTGATGTTACAGAAACAAGAGATGTACGGTAATTATATAGATCTTAAACAGCATATTTATTAAAAACTACAGCAACTCAATCATTTTACACAGCTGTCCAAACATTACAAAATGAATATTCATGCAACATGTTTTAAATTCTCAAAATTTAAAGTGATACTGGAAAAGCAACTTACACGTTTTTAATATTGATCCAAATATTTAACTTTTAATAGTTTTACACAAAATCTCAAGCACTTTTCAAAATGTTCCTTTTACTGTGGAAATCTTGCCAATTCTCTTGCTGTCAGCAAAGCATAATAGTAAGCTTTACAAGACAGTCAACAAAATGCGTACAACTACTATTACCCTGATCCAAGTTCTCAAGAGATTTCTAACAAAAGCTTTGACTCTATGTCAATCTTGTCACAGCACATAGCTGCATCACTGCAACACATGAAGTGCGATGACTTTTCTATAAACTACTAAGTAACATTACATCTCGAAAATATGTCAAGAATTCTGATTTTGAGTAATACTGAATCATAAATTTCCTCTTAAATGACACCATCAAGCAAAGAAACATTTAACTGTCACAGTAATGTATGAATTATCAGTACTTTTGTAAAGCACATTTTATGATGTGCAATTGTCTAAGGGATCCAAACAGCAGTGTGTCTTGACATAGCTAGAAAAGTAACTTGAGCAGAGTTTATAGGGACAGCTCAAACTCCTGTGGGAAGATTGTTCCAAAAGGTTGGACCAATGTACATTAGTGCACGATGTTCTTATAATGCTCATCATAAACTTGTTTTCCTATTTCTGATAAAGAGAAAGTAAAATGCCTATTTTATCCTCAATAAACGTTTTAAGAATTATTTCTGCTACACTGATATTGAACAACAATTTAATGTTTTCTTAAAAGCAATACTGTTCACAGGCTCAATGTTTCTGTGCCTTCTAAACCCTTATGGGTCATCCATACAGGATGTCCACAAGAAATGATCTACTTTGAACCCATCCCTCTGCCTTGTCCGCATTTGGTACTACCGTCCCCCAATCCCCTTTGCAAATGTCTCCACTCCACTGGAGTACCAAGGCCTAGATTTTGACTACTTTTTGATCTGTTGCATCCAGCATATGGACTCTAATCGAATCCAAGGCAGGGCAGACCATCTCTTACTTAATTCTGTGAAGCTGATGCTTAAAGCACATACTACAATTACTGTATGTACCAAATTTAGAGGTCCACTGGGCAAACTCTTCCCCATGTCCCCATTTGGATGACCCCTCCCTCCCCTATGCCAACGTCCTTAATGGACGACCCCATGTTAGTTTTATGGGCCTCAGTTTCCCCAGTCCATAGCCTTGACAAATTCTTCCTCGGTAAATGACAGCATCTTGGCTGCTTCAATGTGCATCTGTTTTCTTTTCAGAATGTCAATAAGTTTCAGTTGCTTTTTGTAACCGTTCATCAGTTCGTTCTTCTGTTTTTCCAGTCTCTTATTCTCCACCATCAACTCTTCCAGACGGCGTCTTTCGGCTTCCACGTTTTCTTTTGTACCAGATCTGACCTTGTCCAGCTGTGCCTTATACTTTTCACATTCCTCAAGGGCTCTGTTCAGCCGCACCTCCAGAGTACCCTGAGAGGTGGCCTGCTGCTTTTGGCTTTTCTTCATTGAATCCAGTTCCTTCTTGCAGGCTGTTAACTGAACATCCAGGCTGTCTGCTTTCTCTTTGGCCTCGTCCATTAGTTTCTTGTGCTTTTGTATTTGTGCCTGTTGTGCTGTGTTACTGCGCTGTAATCGAGCCTTTTCCTCTTCAGTATCTTTGAGTTTTGACTGGATTTCTCGTAGACTTTCATCCTTGGTGCCAAGTTCATGAGAAAGTTTGCCAAGCTGTTCATGCATAACACCTAGTTTTGCCTTGAGAATACGGATCTGGGCTTCAGACCCCATTTCATTAAACACTGCTGGCTCAATATTACCCAAAATCTGGGCTTCTGGTTGATGATAGTCCCTGTCTTGCGAAATGTCTACATTTGAGATTGCACGCTGAATGTAGTCTCGAGAGTCATCTTCGTCATCCATATCAGCATCCTTCTCTCCGGAGGTCTCACTAACAGCCAATGTGCTATGTGAAGTTTTAGCTTTGGACATTCTGGGTACTGTTTTCTTCGTTTTTCGCTGCTGTCCGGCTGAAACTCTGGCTGAGGTTAGCGGTTTCTTTGATGCTGCCATTGTTGTTTTCTTGGAACTCCTTTTTGTCTCTGTAACCACATCTTGGTCCCATTCCAAGAACTGACCATCAGTGCTGAGCTCAACATTATCGAGCATCGAGGGCTTCCTGGAAAAGATAGCTTCGTTTTCTCGTAGAAAATTTTCAGTCTCCTTAAGCTGCATCGCGAGTTTTGCCTCTAATTCTTCGTTAAGTCGGCGCTGTTCCTCCTCTTTGCTGCGAATGTCATCTTCAGGTTTCCTGCCACTTCCGTTACTGACATCTCTCCTCCTGCTTGCCATTATTGAAGATGATGATGATGATGATGAAGACGCTCAAGTGTCAAATTATCTCCTGAAACAAGGTGAATTGTCTGTACTAGCCAGTCTCAGCAGAAAGACTTCTGCAGCAAATATCAAAACTAAAATGCAACTGAAGACCGTTATGTGACTGGCTTGGGTGAGAAAATCCGTCTGATAGATCAGGACATATTGGTTCTGTTTTGATTGCATCCATGGTTGAAATCAATCAACATTCTGATGTACACAATGATTCGGATTCTGTTATATATCGTGTATGACATGCATATTACTCACGACATACCAAAAACTACTTGGAACGTTAAGAAAAAGAATTCAGTGGACTCTTCGTTCTTTATTGCTGTAAATTAGCATGAACCCCAACATTCACTTCTTTTTTATTTTATCATAATTTTTCCCAAATTAAACAATGGATAAATTCATCAATAGGGGTTGCACTATCATCCATTGAGGCAGGCATTTCTGAGATTAACAAACATGCTTCCCAAACAGAAGTCCTATTGCCAAGAATACTTAATTTCAACTAATGATATAACAACAGGCCACAATAATACCTACATTAATATCTACAATAAATATCCTGTATCATACAATAATATCAGGAGATAAGTTTTAATTACCTATGTCTACAAATATTTTATACACTAACTTTATTAATTAGTAACTTATATTGCACCGGTGTTTAACGTACAAGGCATCAACCAATGGAGCACCAAAACCAAGCCATAATCAGGCCAATATCCAGAAGATTGGTCCAACATACACAAACCTTTGTTATTTCCAAACACGGCAATTAAGAGTACATGCTTGTCATTCAACAGTTATTGCTCACGAGCAAAATCAAGGACGGCAGAGTATAATCTTAATGCTATGCTGAACTGATGGAATAGTCTTTCAAATACTAATTCAAACACCTCACAAACTCTGTAACTCACTAAGTCTGTACTACTGAATTATAGAAATTTAAATATCTGCTCAATAAAAATTGTCTGCTTATGATTTATATACACTGTGGAGCTGCATAGTCATTATACACAATAACTGTCCAGCTCTTAAGGCTGAGTAACCCTGACTGCCAGTAAATGAATGTTAAAAAATACAATATTTTAAATAAAAACAAAAGAAGTTGATCCTTACACATAAATTTTACATCATTTATGTCTTGAATTTATATTAGGAGCTTTTTATTACCTGTACTCGTAATGATCGTCACAGTATCTTTCTGAGTAAGTGATTTGATCAGAAGGCATCTGAAAGAGAAAAGTAACAGACATAAAATGATTGATATTAAAACACATACGTACACAAACAGCTATATGCTAATACTATGAGGTCCACGTATACCCGTACATAGTACATACATACACTCTTAACCCTTTGCATGCCAGATATTTTAGCTCTTGTTCTATTTGTCAGTTCTTTATTAAACATAAAGTACTAAAACTCTTACTTAAGTGCCGTAATGCATTACTTTTAACTTCACTATGGATCAACAATAAGTTAAACAGACATTTACCTCATGCACCATTATATCATAAAATTATGGTAAGCTACGGTAAGATAATCACTCATCATTACACACCTCTTTCAACATCAGTCCTCAGAGGCATGAAGTGTCAACAACAATCAACTGCCCTACAACCTAACTTTAGAGATTAATTTAGTTGACAACTAGTCGTCAACAGCACTTGGCACATCAGGATTCAAACCCTGGATACAGAGCTGAACAGAGGAAATGCATTTACAAACACACTACCCTTTCGGCAACTGCTTCACCACACCAGTTTATCAGTTACTTTTCAGATGCAAAAGAGTACAAAGGGACTGTAGATAGATACCTCGCAACTTAATAAACAGCTATGGCTCAGTCCCGATCTTTTACCTCAATTGGTCCCTCTTTCTGGAATACACTGTCCCCTTCTACTCCCTCTCGAATTTTAATAGGTAACCCCTCGTCTTCTTTTGCTTCCTCAAGATTTATTTCTTTTCTCTTGGCCTTGCGCACTGGGAGCGCCTCTGAACGGTTCACCCTACTAGAGGCACTTAATAAATGTTTAAATACAATACAATAATAATGATCAGACGCCCAGAATGAGCTGCTAAGAGCTTCAACTGGAAATTCGTTCGTTTTCCTGTGAAAATCGCATCTAATATAATATTATTGAAGATTACACTTAATAAAACGTTGCTTTAATAGACTGAATAACGTTGCTTTAACAGGTTGAATACAACACCCGATATCTAACTGCTTAAGATGAAAAAGCTTTTTGAAGAGTGGAAAGCTTGCGACAGTCTATAAATTTAGTTGGAAACTTAGCTATCACTCTCCGTATACCAATTCCCTAAAAATATATATATATATATAAACTAAAGAAGACGAACTTACATTAACTATAGACAAATCGGTAGATAACAATTAAACGATCAGCCTGAACGATCCACCTGGAGTTCCGTTGCCAACCTAAACGCGTCCAAACATGGCCGTCACAAGCCGAGATCCATTGATCTCTATTAATAGTACTGTAGTATTAACACAGATATTAAATTATTAATGTATTTGATATTAATACACACATCAGTGCGTGCAGTGACCTCCAACGATAAAATGCTAATTCTATGGGTAGCCTTAACGAAACTAAAATGTAGGCCTGCTACAACAATAATATTATTATTACACGGGAATTTCGCAGAAATTCGTTAAGCTTTAGCTCCGTAGACGAAATACAATCAATAATAATAATACAACTTATATTTATAACGCGCCTTAATAAAAAAAAAGAGCCTTGCTCAAAGGACGCTTTACAGCGCAGTAGGCCATATAATTATAGTAGGCCTACTTACAGTCTTGTTGTCCTCGAGACCAAGGTCTTGGTCTCGAGTGCACTCGAGTTCGTTTTTAAAAGTCTTGGTCTTGGTCTTGGTCTTGAGGTTCAAGGTCTTGGTCTTGGTCTTGGTCTTGAGGTTCAAGGTCTTGGTCTTGGTCTTGAGGTTCAAAGTCTTGGTCTTGGTTTTCCAAGACCAAGACCAAGACCGGCTGTCAACATGAACAGTCATTTAACAAAACTCAAGGATTTTAATAATTTATCCAATAATTACTAATACAATTGCTTTAGTATTTACACAGTGTGAGTGAGGCTTTACTGTTGCTTTTGACATTTATTTTGACTTCCGGTTATTTACCATGGAATGATTTCAAAACAGAGTCACAATTTGTACATTTACATCCGGTACTTGAAAAACTGCTCTGTGTGCCAGTGAATTCAGCACTGTAGAACGTATTTTCACATGGCAGAATTTTTATGAGGCCCCAAGGGTCACGTCTTGGTCCGAAAATTCTGAGCGAATTGTTTTTTTTTAATGCAACAGGAATATCGAATAAGATTTCGCACGAAGGACTTTTGTAAATACGAATTCGGAATTCTCTGCAGTCTGCGTCTGGAGTTGTTTTCTTTGAATAAAATAAAGATTCGTGTTTTAATTAAAATAGCGAGTAGTCTGACTTGACAATTTTTTTAGTAAGGAATAGAAATCTGGATATGGTTGTGATTTTTGGGTATTGTTCTCGGATTTGGTCTTGAGTTTCAAAGTCTTGGTCTTGGTCTTGGTCTTGAGGTTCAAGGTCTTGGTCTTGGTTTTGGTCTTGAGGTTCAAGGTCTTGGTCTTGGTCTTGAGGTTCAAGGTCTTGGTCTTGGTCTTGAGGTTCAAGGTCTTGGTCTTGGTCTTGAGGTTTAAGGTCTTGACATGGTCCGAACCAAAATCCTTATTGGGTCCGAACCAACGAGGTCCGAACCGCTGCACCGCACCTATTAGGTCCGAACTGGGGAATCTAATACGTAATATTGTAAATTTTATTTTAAAAATCCTGGATGACCGTTTTAAGTGCAATAAAATTAAAAAATATTAATTCATGTTAGCAGCCTATCGTAATCATAATACATATTTACGTACGTGCGTATGCATTATTTGCTGCTAAGACATTGCAACCACAATATAACGCGTGTCTGGCTGGTATGCTGCATTTACTAAATTGCCTAACCGCCCTAACGGTTAATATGAAATTCGGTGAAGACGAAGTTTTTACTCCTTTCCCTATCTTTTGCTTGTCCGATTTGCACTGTAATACAGGACCCATTTTCATAGTAGAGGCTATCTCCTTAATGGAGAAAATGCTTCAGACATTAGAGGCGCTTGGTGCCTGTACATGTATTTCGTCTCCATTTGAACACTGGGAAAACCCAGTTCATCTGGCTTGGTAACTGTGTGCAGATTTCCAAGCTTGACATGCCTAATCTGCAGTATTGCTTTCCTTGTGTCTCCTCAACTACTGTGCACGATCTGGGGGTGACCTTGGACCAGGTTTTGACGTAATCAGAAAATGTGAAGAATGAGTGTTGAACAGGGGCTTCTACTCCATAGAAACACTGGAGCAAATGCTCCATCCAAAAAATGAGGGGGGCGGGAGATCTGTCAGTGTATGTGCCATCATTATGGGGGCAGTGGGTAGAATGGGAAGAGGAGAGGAGGGAAGTTGCTCCAATGACATTGGGGGGGGGGAGGATAGAACCTCTGGTGTCGAACATGCTTTTTCCATCTGCATCAGATTTGCACTGCACGCTGTTCGCTTACAATTCAAGCCTGGTAAAGTAAGTCAATCTCCCATATCCCCTATGGAAGTAGGGAGGTGCTCATTTCCTTTTTGTAGACCCTTTAGTCAGCAATGGACGAATCCCAAGGGCCTGGATACAATACGGGGCCAGTGCATAGCAGACTTGCCGTTTACTTTACAGCTTACACTGGTACCAAATTATACTGCATGGTGACAGTCATGTGTGTCAGTTCTATCTTATTTAAGATCACCTTGCTTAAAATGTCAACCAGTACATGCTATTTAAAATTGAAAAGTAAGCCAACAGCATTTTAAAGTTCTAGTACACGACATGAGGTTTTACCAATCATTTCACTGACTTTTTCAAATCTTGGGGAAGGTTGAAACAAGGTCTTTTAAGAACTATCAAATTTAGAAACTTAGATGCAGACGTCCGCACTGGTCATAGCACCCCTCCACACTGTCTGCATTGAATGACCCATCCGTCTCGCATCATTGCGGACGTCCTTTATGGATGACCCGTTGAATACTGTGGCTCGTCTGATTGGCGGCATACCTATGTTTGGGCATATGGCCAGGTTCATGTGGGAGGATGTGCACTTGTTACCTATGCATGAGCACGTTGAGTTTTAGACCTTGATGCTTATGAGTAATTGTCTAGCAGGCTGTGCTCCATTTCGTTCTCTACGAGCGTTACACCTCAGTCTCTTCCATATGTGGTCACAGATTTCTGTTTTGCTACATCAGGCGACTAGATGGTCCCACCTGCCTGGAATTCCATGGTCCAGCATAGAAGTTTTTGCTGTGGTCAGCCACGGCCTTCTAAGGCCCTGTGTCAGTCCATGCTCGTGGAATAAGTCGTCTACCAATCTCCAACATGAATTTCTCAGCCCATGCTTGTGGAATAAATTCTCGGCCTCTCTTTTCGTGAAAGGGTCATCCATAGAGGACGTCCGCAACGAGGGGAGAGGGAGGGTCATCAAAATGCGGACAAGGGAAGGGGGTTTGACCAGTGCGGACGTCCGCATCTAAATTTTAAAATTTGGTAGTTTTTTAAACACCACCTTGTTTCAACCTTATCCAAAAGACAAAACGGTCAGTGAGATGATGGCCTAAAACTTCAGGCATGGTGTAACCTTTACTGCGACTTTAGAGGCTTTTATTACTGCACATCCTGCAATATGAAACCCGAACTGTCACTTAAACTGTCACATCCTTTATGGATGACCCCAAGGCCCTTGAAGACTGTTTTGTTCTATTGTGGTTTAATTGCATTATGTAAGGAGTGCCTCTGACGAGTCTGTCTTTAAGTGGCAGCATGTAAATTTGCTTTTACAATTACAATAGCAGCTGATTTAAAAGCTTTATATAAAAATATTTCCCATTAACACTTCTTTATGTACCATTTCTGTAATCACCCATCACATAAACTACCGTACTTTGGGGGCTGGTTGGAGTCATGGCTGGACTGGCCTTCCTCTGGATATGCTCATGGGTACAAATGTAATTGACTGTAAGTACAAGTACTCTGTTTTGTCTGTTTTAAACATCTGAAGATCCAAGAAAAAATCCATAATCAATAAAATTGATACCAATATATTTACAATGAGTTCCTACTTTAATATCAACGTACAACCACACACTGGAGAAAAGCCTTACAAGTGTAATTTGTTTCAAAAAGTATTTGCAAAGAAGAATGATCTGCAACGCCATACAAGAACCCACACTGGAGAAAAGCCATACAAGTGCAATCTATGTAACAAAGTATTTGCACGTAAGGGCAGTCTGGAATATCATACAAGAACCCACACTGGAGAAAAGCCATACAAGTGCAATCTATGTAACAAAGTATTTGCACGTAAGGGCAGTCTGGAATATCATACAAGAACCCACACTGGAGAAAAGCCATACAAGTGCAATCTATGTAACAAAGTATTTGCACGTAAGGGCAGTCTGGAATATCATACAAGAACCCACACTGGAGAAAAGCCTTACAAGTGCAATCTATGTAACAAAGTATTTGCACGTAAGGGCAGTCTGGAATATCATACAAGAACCCACACAGGAGAAAAGCCATACAAGTGCAATCTGTGTCACAAAGCATTTGTACAGAAGGTCGGTCTGGAATACCATATAGCAACCCACACTGGAGAAAAGCCAAACAAGTGCAATCTATGTCACAAAGCATTTGCACTGAAGAGCAGTCTGGAACGCCATACAAGAACCCACACAGGAGAAAAGCCATACAAGTGCAATCTGTGTCACAAAGCATTTGTACAGAAGGTCGGTCTGGAATACCATATAGCAACCCACACTGGAGAAAAGCCATACAAGTGCAATCTATGTCACAAAGCATTTGGACTGAAGTGTGATCTGGAACGCCATACAAGAACCCACACTGGAGAAAAGCCATACAAGTGCAATCTGTGTCACAAAGCATTTGCAGTGAAGGGCCATCTGGAATACCATACAAGAACCCACACAGGAGTAAAGCCATACATGTGCATTCTATGTAACAAAGTATTTGCACAGAAGGGCGGTCTGGAATACCATACAAGAACTCACACAGGAGAAAAGCCATACAAGTGCAATCTATGTCACAAAGCATTTACACAGAAGAGCAGTCTGATATACCATACAAAAACCCACACTGGAGAAAAGCCATACATGTGCAATCTGTGTCACAAAGCATTTACACTGAAGAGTGATCTGGAATACCATACAAGAACCCAGACTGCTGAAAGCCCATACAAGTGCAAATTATGTAACAAAGCAGTTGCGTTGGGTGTCAATCTGAAAATGCACATGAAATCCCCCACTGGAGAAGATCTATGCAAGAATGATCTATGTGATGACTTGACAGAAAATTACCATTTAAGTACATCAGCTAAAAGAATCAGCACGTACACTAAAGACGTCCACTGTGTTGATGGAAAAGTGTTGCCGACAGAAGAAAATGTACCTGACATTTCTTTCAGGCAATGTATAAACCAAAGTCCAGATGAAAAACTATGTTCTGAAAATCATTCAATGATTAATGTTGATATAGATGATTTCATTTTGAGACCTTATGGCTGTGGTTATTGTGATGAAGTGTTTAAAATTGAAAAGACATTTATGGATCATTGTTATAATCACTACAGTGATGCTTCTGAGAAAGACACCTTTCTTGAACTAATTGAGATGTGCCTTTTGACTTAATAATTGTTCTTAGTCTTAAGATAGTTAGACGATTTAGACTGGGAAAGAGCACTTTTAAAGAGTCTGCTAGAAAACAGGCTAGATCTGAAATATTTAATAAATTGGCTGTATTAAGAAGTTGAAAACAAATCTTTATTAATCTGTTAAAGACATTCAATTTTATTCTGGTTGTATAGACCTCATTCATATACTACACCTGCGTAAACTAAACTTTTTTGGTTGATTGGTGCAGGGAAGCCATAACAACAATGTCCTCAGTGTTTGTGGCAAAGGATATAGCTACCATATTAAACTTGTACCACTTTGTGATGAGTATGGCATTGATATATCTACGTTAGATCACAGAAGCGATCATCTCATGTATGCCAGTTTTGCATCTGTCTGTACTTAATTTTTTTGTTTTGTTTTGTCTTTTGTACTTTCTACCTTCGTGGTGAATAAACATATATATATATATATATATATATAATGTATTGTTGCTTTCATTACATATGAAGGAAATATTTTGCGTGCATTTGCATTCAAAAGACGTACAGATGGTGAAACAATGGGAGCTCTATGAAACATGAAATTAAAGGAAGATTAAGAAGCTGTTTAATTATCAGAATGAATTACTCTAGTTCTAGTTAAGCGAGTCAACGACTCTTCTGGCTACTAGAGAAAACTAATAGTACCGTTAGCTAGATTACTTTTGCCGAGTAGGTCTACTTTTCTTATTAAACCAAAGTGCGGTTAGCAATTGGTATAATAAAGGATATACTTACTTTATCGCTTTTAAAATGAATGGCTTAAAAAGGATAGTCCACCTTTCAGGAAAACAGAAAGGCAACTTGTAAAGCCATGCGTAATTCCAGATCATGCAGTCAGTCAATCTGGAAGCCTTTTCTTCTGTCATATACCGTAGATTTTCCGGACTGGGCAGTTTTGTCTGTAGGTTGTCTTGATGACTGATGTGGCTGGGTTGTATTTGCAAATTCAATGGCTTTGATTTAAACTGCCCCCGTTGCATTTAAGAGTCTGATTAACTTGACTTCCTGTACACCAGGTAAACTAAACTGATATTATTTATATTATATTATTTTTAAACTGTAATCTGATTAACTTGACTACCTGTAATCCAGTTACATGTAAACTAATCTGATTAACTTGACTACCTGTAATACTTAGAAATATCAGAATGAGCTGCTAAGTCTATCTTCTTTTGACAGCAGACAGACAGACGGACAGACAGAGAGATGACAGAACAGGCAGGCAGACAGAAACTTCAGGGAAGCTTAGTAACACGGTTTCCTCACAAGGGACATTTTGCTGAACAGGATGTACAGGAGCGGCCTGAGTACAGAGCCCTGTTGAATACTTAATCGAACTAGTGTCCAAGCCATGCACTGTGAGCTAAATGGTCACCACCATCATCCATAAATGCAAAGAATTAATAAAAACGTCTACTTGAAACCCACCAATATTCTTTATTTACAGAAATACAGTGCTTCAACAAAGACAAGTCTCAACTGACGAAACAACAAGCATCTGTAAAACATAATTAAATTTCAAATGTCTTCATGATTTACAGATTCTTATTATCAACACTGCAACAAGACACTGACATTATGTGTACATGGATGGGCCTTCCACAAGTTCTATTCAGCAGTTATGTCCATAGATACTAATTAGCAGCAGTTTGATTCATTTTACAGTCAATATGACACAGTTTGATGTAACAAATGTTTCAGTAAAGGTTTGAAGCAGCAGTAAAGCAGAAGTTACATTTCTAACAGCAGTTTTCTTTAGTTTCCAAAATTCTCATGAGCACTGGCTTGCTATAAAATGCACACGTAAAATACAGTAAAACATACAAAAGCCAATCTAATGCATAGTAGTAATGGAAAACAGATAGTTACATGCTTAATGTAATATTAAACAATTCCAAAATCTGCATGACATGCAGTCTGGTTCTAATCGACAGCAGACATTATAATACAATGTGAGCAGATTTTGCTCTATTTCTCAATTAGGGCCTAGCAGATAAATCACAAAGACGTTCAATCAGATACAACAGTTCATCACAGGAAAATGTGAAATATGTCTTCAACATGCAAACTATATGCAGACTACTACATCAGAACTGAGCATTAGCAAACTGGATTAGAGTGAATATCATGCAATTTAAATGTAATCATGTTCTTAAGCAGTTTATGACAATTTTTTCATAACAAATAATCTCCAAATTTTTCCCAAGGTCTTACCATGGCAACTCGCTTTCTTTACAAATACACATATCAGGGTTTCATATTGGTTTGTATTGTACTGTATAAAATACACAGGGAATCAAATTAAATGTTTCTTAATTTTTTATTTCACTTGTCTGAGTTTTCATGCTGACTTTAAACTGCACACAATCAAACTGATAAGTCACAAAGTAATACTGCAGTCATGCAATTTTTGCATATGAAACAAATTAACATGCCAAAACAATGATCTTTCATGTAAATATAACTCATCGATCCTAGACAGGTTTACGATACACAGTGCATAGAATTTTGATATAAACATGATCATAAATTAGATCTAGAATAAATCAATCTACAGGTTGGGCAGAGGCCTTGCTGTTGGGGCACTGCGTGGCATGAGTGGCTGTGCTGGGGGAAGAATGTGACCTCCTTTTCTTGACAGCATCATGATTTCGTCCTTCATAGCTTCAATCTCTTGCGCCTGGTAGTGGACCAGCTGGATTAGGCGCTGGCGTTCTTCAACTGCACTCTTATGTATACCACTAAATTCAGTTCCCTACAAGAAGAAGAGAAGGATTTTGTAACAAGACAAGATCATGACAGCATCAGTTAATTGTAATCGCAGTGTCAGCGAAAACTTCCTAGCTTTACATTTGAATTCAAAATGAAATGGTGGCAAGTGGTGGCTACGTAGCAGCTTTGTGTTAAACTCAAAAAATTTCTAATACTTGCATTTGTCCATTGCACAGACTATTACTAATGCAATAGCGTACATAATTATTTTTGAGACTAAGTAATATAGTAGCAATAACTTAATACTCTACCGACCTTGTCCTACCTTACCTTACCTAACCTTACCCTATACTGCCTTACCTTACATTACCTTGCCTTACCTTATGTTGCCCTACCTTACCTAACCTATATTGCCTTACCTTACATTACCTTGCCTTACCTTATGTTGCCCTACCTTACCTAACCTATATTGCCTTACCTTACATTACCTTACCTTATGTTGCCCTAACTTACCTTACCCTATACTGCCTTACCTTACATTACCTTGCCTTACCTTATGTTGCCTACCTTACCTTACCCTATACTGCCTTACCTTACATTACCTTGCCTTACCTTATGTTGCCTACCTTACCTTACCTTTTTTACCTTTTTTGCCTTACTTTGCCTTACCTTATCTTGCTGATCTGACATGATGATATGACAAAATTACAGATTATGTTGTCGATGAATACTTACATTTTGCTGCTCATTATCATAAATTTTACCTTTGATATGTATTGTATTGTATTGTACTGTGTAAAATACACAGGGAATCAAATGTTTACAATAAGCAGGCAAGGATTCACATTTAAACATAAAACTGGAAAAAAAACTCAACCAAAAAGAAAACACAAAACTGTAAACAATAATAAGTTCATTAACATTTGCATAAAATCACAACATTTCTGATACTACGTGATGACATGCAAAATAATAACATGAAACCATTGTGTAATTCTTCTACCTGTTCAGCATAGTCAGTAAGCTATAAACAATGCAATACAAATGAGTACAGAATCTTAGAAGTATTGTCCCACTATTCCTTTCACTGCTATCCCATGATACCCAATCCTATCTTGCTGTCCCTGCTCTGCATATCCCTATTCCCTTCATTTGTTATCAAACACTTACCAGCAATATCTGACCATAAACAGTTGTAATTGTAATTGTAATCTGACATTTATAAAGTGCCACTTCAAGAATAAACTCATCAGTTGAGCTCCCGACCTGAACCTGTGAAATCATTGACAAATAGACTTCAAAACTGGGGGAAATGAGAAGCTGAAGCTGCAGCTCTTGAGAAAGGCGATTTCAGCTGGTGGGTTCAACATAGGCTTCTCGACTGGGCTGTAGCAGTACGCATATAAGGGACAGTCAGGAGTCCATGGGCAGCTGACTGAAGGTACCACGACCTGGGACCAAGGAGACCGAAATGTAGAAGTCTCTAAGGCATCACGGAGCAGAGCCAACAAGACAATTATGCATAAGGGTCAAGATCTTAAACGGAATAAGCTGCTGAATGAGGAGCCAGTGCAACATGTCACCCTTAAAGGAAACTATATATTGCCAAACCTCAGGACATCTTCAATAAGATGGGCAATTCACATAGACGTTTTTCTACTTTGCCACTCATTTTAACTTAAGCGTCTATCAAACTGTGCTAACATTTTAATTCTCTTATCTGGAAGTTATGATTTCATTTATGATGAGTAGTTGTAAAGGACATACCAGGTTTTTCTGTCTTGCATCCAGATCTTTCTCATAGTGCTTCTTTTCGCCATAAAGCATTGTTAACTGGTTAAGAACAGCTGTGTTCTGACGAATCAACGAAGTCATATCATCTTTTGCAGCCATAATATCATCCTGTTGCAAAACAAAAGGCTTCTCTTAATGAAACAGTGTGTACACTAGAAACTTACTAAAGTGCTGCCCTTTGGAGCTAACTTTTGAATCTATATCACGAACCACTTGGTAATGAGGTTGTGTCATAGTGATGTCAGTTTCTCAACCTGAACTAAATCTGGATCCATGACCTAAAATATCCATGCAAAATTCTCCTTTCATCTGAAATGTTTTCTATCTTTGTCTTTCTGTGTATATATACTGAAATGGCACAATCTAATCTTCACCTTCAAGGAGTCTTTGTATATGACCTTATTTCCTACTTTTCTTTATGTTTAAATTTATTGCATCCACAAAGAACTTTATTCCTACATTGTGCCTATTGTTATTCTTAGATCATGGGCACTAAGGTGTTCAGTATATATATAGAGCAAAGATTTAAGCTGCAATGGTGCCTTTAATCAATTCTGGTGAAACTAGCATTAAAGCAAATGTGACATTCTATAACAGAATACATGACTGTAACATATAAGAATAAGTAAGGTTTGTTCTACATTCGTGACTAAGCTACTCAGAGCTTACTGGTGGCCGTTTAAGCAGTTATTTTGGAAACTTTAAAGATCACAATTACGATTATGGTTATGAGTTACATACATCCCACTGGAGGAGTTCATTAGAACACTCCGTCTCCACCATGGATAGTCTTTCTTTAACTTCTTCTATCTGACGATTAAACGTGACCGTCTCCAGTTTCTCGATGTCAACAACGCAGCCGAACTTCTGCATCATCAGTTTCTCGCATTCCTCTTTCATGACACTGATGCGGTGGTCAAACATCCGACGGTCTTTGATCAGCTGGACGTGTTGTTTCCTCGCATCCCTTCGAACATCATCATTTCAAAAAACATCATTTATATTAATTTCTTATATTTCTATGTTGCAAATATCACAGCCTTTGTATCAGAGGACACTTGAACTGCACACTCAGTGGTTCATATAACCAACCAAACATTATAATCATGACCAACATGACCATTACCACTACCACCACGATGGTGAGCACCACGATCGCAATTACCATGACCGTGACCACCAGACTTCTGGTGTGGTGCTCAGCGTATAACACCAAACATGGCGATCTCGATGCACCATCACCGCCCCATCTTTTAATTAGAATTTATTATTCTCGTTATTATTATTACATAATTAAGTTACTATCATTACCATATTATCCTTATCATTATTTTATCTAAGGTAGAAATGATCCCTCGTGATTTTAAAATTGTGTGGAGAATAGAAGTGCAAACTGGTTACATGCAGCAATAAGTGTAGAAGTATCGTTAAGTACAGTTATTAGTAAGAGAACATCTCCACAGCATCTCTATAAAAGCATTTTTCATTTTGCACATAACAATTACAAATGCTATTTTTTGTTCATAGCAGATAAGTAGCTTTCTATTTTTCTACTGAATGTCGACACAAAGAGGTGCAAACAAGTACTGACTTTTGCTGAACTTTCTGGGTGCTTCGTTCTTGAATGAGTTCCTCGATCCGATGCTGTAGCCGTGTCACACCCGGCGACTCAAACACTAGACAAGGCGACAGATCGTTGGGTAGGATTCCATTAACGATGTATTCAATCTGATGGAGATTTAGTGTAATAATCACATCCAGCTCGTTCAGTTTGTGTTGCTTCTCCAACTATAAAATTGTAACAGAGAAATAAGATGTGTAAATCCAGACTCCAACACATGGCCTGTAAATCGAGTGAAGAAAGATAAACATTATCTGCATCAATAAGGCTTTCCCTAAAACATGAGGAATGAACTTCATTTAGTAAACCATTCAGATGTATCATCGGTTAGAAACATTTTAACACAATATACAAGTTAAGAATATTAAAAGTTTGAGAGAGTAAATCCTCTATTTTTGGAAGTGACTCTATAAACTAAGCTTACTCAGGCATGAACAAAGTCTGGTGGCCATTACTGATATAAACATACTATCATAAGCTTTCTGGCATCATGTCTCTGGATAAGTATAAGTAAAGCAACCATGTCAATAGTTTGACAAAATGGAGAGGCGTCCATTTTCTTCTCATCAGCCCTTGAACCAGCAGTGTACAAAATCCCAGTTCTGGACATGTTGCTGTGCATTGCAGGACCTACTGTTTACTTCTCAGCTTAATATGCTAATTTACATGAAGGTCAGTGACAGAGATAAATGTGTGCAGATAACCTGTATAGGATTGTTACACGGAATTCACTCTGCAGGCGGCACAAACCCACAACCTTTCAACTATGAATGCAACGCACTAAGCAAACAAACCACTGGGTCACATAATATCCCGATAGTATTGTGAATTCCTTGACTTGATGTGGGCCAGAAGAGTTCAGAAGTGAATTGTAGGACGGGAAACAATGCATTCTGTTTTGCCCCTATATCCGGGCCTCCAAGGTTAATATTTACCTGGAATGCTTCCAGTTCCTGTTCCGCAGCCTTAGATGCTGCCTCAATCACTTTGGCTTTCTTATGCATGTTCTCTAAGTCTTTGACCATAGCATCCCGATTCTTTTTCTCCTCGGCCAGCGCCTCCTCGACATCAAGTCTCTTTTCACGTAGCATACACGTGCTGTCGTAGATTGTCTGGTCACAGCCCGGAGGACAAGCGTCGAGGTCAAGTCCTCCGGCCTCTGACTCCGATTCCTCTTCAGATTCAGAAAAATCTGAGCCATCGTCTGAGTCTTCATCGCTGTCTTCATCTCCGCCTGTAATCAACAAGGGTTGCATCTTTGATTATATAATTCACCAGTTTCTACATCTAAAATCTCAGGCAGTCGTGTGAAAATGACAATATGTCACCATACCATAACAACATGACAAAGACAGTTGCCTGGCTGTTGGATTGCTAATTTACTGCTGTCCAATCTAATCTAATCATATCTAAAGAGACTTCTATAGTGCTATCACAACTCACAAGACTTCAAATTGAAATTTAAGTATGCACCAACAATCCATTGGGCCGGCAAGGTCAAAAGAAGTCCAGCTTGTTCTTTATTGGACAATTCTTTCAGCTGACTGCCAATGATAAAGGCATGTTAAAAAAATACCTTAAAAAAATTCCATGCCTCAGATTCACATTTCCGTGTGACTTTGTGTGTTTACAAATGTTTGTAATAATAATAATAGTAGTAATAATAATAATAATAATATAATAAAATTATGTTCATTCTGTTGTAAATAATTATTATTGCCCATGGTCCATGTCTATATGAATTAATGTTGAAAGAGGCATGTAGTTAAATATCCACGACTCAACCTTGCCTATCCTGCTCTACCTTTTCAAAATCATATGTAGGCCCCTACTGAATACAATCATATGTACTGAATACTTCAAGATGCAGCATATCATAACAACCTAGACCGTCCTTTATAAACTGTTCAACAAAAAGCAAATTACAAGCATATCACACAACTACATAAAAAGGAATTACTAGCCTTGGCCCTCATTAGTCTTCGCTTTTGAGCGTTTGATTTTCTTCTTGTAGACTTTGATTAGAAATTCTGAAAATTTATTGTCAGCCAGAGTCTCAAGAAACGCAGCCGTCTGCGCTTTCTCTTTATCCACGAGTTTCTCGATGTCCTTTTTCTTCAGTTCCAGCTTGGTGACCGCTTCTGCGATCTGGAATCAATTTAAATTTACATTTTGTAAACACCAAATGGACCATTAGGGTAGAAATGTTTCAGTCCAAGAATTGTAGACTTATAGAATGGTTTGGATGGATGATATAGTACCGTCTCAGTAGATACTATCATAACTTTTAAGAGGAAGCTACGAAAGTTAGGTATTCTAGGTTAACTTGCAGTGGTTCTAACACAGACTACACGTCTTCTCAACCACTTAAAACCCTTGTTATGCCATATTATGTTAAAGAAAAATATAACAGCAACCACTGCCAATAACAAAATTCTGAAATTTATTGTGATTGAAACTAATTTGTTTATATACACACATCAACAGGTTAGTTTTACCTTATTCTGCATATCAGCCTTTTCTTCGTGCTTCTCTTCAACTTTACTGGCCAATCCGTTCTCTCTTTTCTCAAATTCCTTCAGTAACATAAACTCTTCGTATAAGGTCATATGCCTAAAACAGCCAAATGAAAAAACATTTAGAACACCGTTACGAAACCAAAAAGAAAATCTTAAATTAATTTTAGAAATTTCAAGTTCTTTGTGGGAACACCAGTGAATATAACGGTTCACAGATTTCTTGCCCTGAAAGATTCACCCCTGGAAGATTTGCTCCCCACATTTCACCACTGGAAGTTTCACCCCCACTTATCTCACTTTAAGAAAAGATATGATTGATAAACTGAAAAAGTACATATAGCAATACAATGGAAGTTCTAAAGTTCTTGTTATATCCATTCCACATTAGACTATTGTAAACAGAATTAAATTCAAGGATTTCATTCAAGAAATATTGCCAAGCCTCACAGACATCTGAGAACAGGTCTGTAATTTATGCTTCATCGTAACTAACCCTTTTGAATATTTATAAGGTATTGCCTACAACTTTGAATTCTAGACATCTGTAATGTTTAAACTCACTGAAATTCTATGTGTTGTATCGTTAACTTCACAATAAACACCACACTAAATTTCTTTTATAAATCAACAAATGTGTTGTGTTTTATTTCTATATTTCCAGAGGGTGAAGTTTCTGGGGGACGAAACTTCCAGGAGTAAATTCAGGGGAGCGAATCTTCTACGGGGAACTGTGGGGAAGGGTGAATTGTCCGTATTCCAAAATAATTAGTTTGGAATATAATTGATGAAAATGTAGAACTATGTGCCCGTGTATAAGTTTTCTTTAAGTGGTGCTAAAAAATTACAAACATCACAACAGATTCAGTCAAATGAGAAAAAGGAAAACTACTCAGAAGAAATTATATTAAATGATTTGACTGCTATTTTTCTACCTGAGATCAGCCATCTTTATTTCGATGTCCAGTTGAAACTTTTCATGTCTCAGACAACGTAACTGAGAATCAAAATTCTTCAATATACTGTCGATCTCTTTCAGCAGTTCATCTCTTCTGTAGATCAAACTAGCAGCAAAATAACAACAAAACATACATTAGTCGCTAAGAGCGAATGTACATTTGGGTATGTCTGCATGCATGAATGCAATGCAGTGGCAGATAAAGACATTTACAAAATAATGGGGTCTTCTGTAAGCAACGCTGCACATAATTTTACTGACAAAGTTTTTATTTTGATTATCCTTTTATTATCAGGATTGATTGCAAACATTTTGCCATCAGAATATTTGACGATTTTTTTTTTATTTATAGCTTTCATTTAGTTCTCGAGTTTTATTACTTAGAACTTTACTTCCCTTGAATATTGATGACCTCTTCTTGTTAATGGCCAGTTATCCTTAGTTTCCCACTTTCGTCATCATCATAGTGTTGGACATGGGCGTACTCTGGAGGGGGCAGGGGGCATGTCTCCCAATAATTGAGGAGGGGCACTGCCCCAATAAAAAAATCGAGAGGAGAATTTCTTGAAATATTTCAATTTAGACAAACTTCTTCAAAAACAGAAAACAGAGACAAAGAACTGGAATACTATCAGAAATTCATAATGAAAATAGAAACTGAGCACTGTGCCCAGTCAAACTGTCTGATGTACATATTTGTTCCAGAACTCCAATGATCGGATTGGCTATTTTTTCTTCAATGTACTTGGCAAAGAGGTTCCCATCCATCTCATGATAGGCTATCTCAGCCTTCTGAACACCCAATGCAACAAGTGTAGAATGAATAACTAAATGCCTCCCAATATTTTGGACAAGTTTACACCAATGGTGTTGGCATTCTATTCTGACTACTAGGTTAAAGAGAATCAATTTTGGTAGCAATACTAGCCGACAATTTCTGGTATAATTTCATACCGTATTTCTTCAGACTCTTTAATCTTCATTTCCAGTTGAGTGAGTCGAACAGTGTCTGATTCTGTTCTGTTCAGCTGATCTTGGTCAAGGGTTGAAGGAACCTTTGTAGATTGGGGAGTACTCTGAAACCACAAAAAAACGTTAACTTGATTTAATTCATACAAGATCATCATCATCATCATCATCATCATCATCATCATCATCATCATCATCATCATCATCATCATCATCATCATCATCATCATCATCATCATCATCATCATCATCATCATCATCATGAACACCATCATTATTGTCATCAACATCATCTCCTTTTGGCCATTCATAAAACCACTACTTTCTAATGTTTAGTACAAGTCTTCTTATATCTTCACATGATGATGATATTCGTTTATTGTTTATAAAGTAAACACATGCTGACAAACCGCATTCTGTATAGTCGTGGTCTACATTTTGTTTCTCTTTCCTTCAAATCTTACAAGTGAGGCACTGTAATAATTAAATGTAAGGTTACCAAAAATTCAGTGGCATCTCTTTGATCTCATAACACAACTTTGTTAGATTAAACCTACTCCCAAGACTGTTGGATATTTGGCTAAAGAGCAACACAAGATATTATCAATGACAATCTTTTTCACCAGTTGATAATAAAGTTTCAATTTCACTTAACACACCCACAGGGATGTCAAACTCAGAAACAGACCAAAAGGCCGATGTTTGCCACATGACCAACACGGCAGAAAAGGAAGTTAGTCAATGTCACAACAGAGTTTCATATTAAGTATTGTTGCAGATTTTCCAAAACAATGTCTCCAGCAATAACATCTAAACAGAAAGAAATGTTCATGATGTAATCTGATACTCACAGTAATTGGTTGTGGTACTCCCATGACGCCACCCAGGAGGGGATCAGGTGTTGTAGTCGATGCTTTCTCTTTCTGTTCCAAGTCTTCTTTGTACTTTAAGAGAGTTTCTCTTGTATATTCATATTTCCTGATTTATAAACAAATTTTCAAAGCGGTTAGTCAATTGATTAACATAAACTTAAGGTGTCCTAACCTCAAATATTTCTGTAAAAACAACCACCTACCAATTTTTTTAATTTTTCTATAAGCTATAATTTGGCACATTAATAAAATAACCAGTAAATGAATAATTTAATAAAAAAAAGCAGAAATACTATTTAAAATTTACTGCACGTATTTTTTCAGCAAAATCGTGACAATCTAGTTGAATATAATTAAAGCAGGCCAAGGGCAAACACATGTATACAGTCAGTAATGAACACATGATTTAAGAGCACTAAATAAAATTCGGCAATTTAAAATTTAACTGAAATACTTTAGAAAACGCACTTACTTTTCTGGAATCTCACTTGGGTCCAGGAGTGGTATTTCTGGATTGGGCTGGACCAAGTGAGGTCTGAGTTGACTTTGAACCGCCTGTAGCTCTTCTACACGACTTGATATGTCGCTGATTATGGCAATCTTTTTATCCCGTAATGCCAGTAAACGCTGATTGAAAGTCTCCTTATAATGATGAATCTAAAAACACCAGAAATTAAGGATGCCCTTAACCAAACTGACACTGAAAAATTTACATACAAGTTTGTAAAAGTTTTAAAAATGACACAGTATTAATTAATTATTTAAGTCAGTCTAGTTCACCTATGCAGTTCGTACATTAGTTAAAATAGACAACAAAGCCTTCCATCAAACCATTATCAGAAAAAGCTTCATATAATATTATGTTAGGTTAAAAAAGGTTCTGTTTAGTGTTGCTGTAGTCAGGAGCGCCTCAGAGCAGCCCTCTTGAAGAGGCGCTATATAAATGTCTTAATGAATGAATGAATGAATAAATTGAATGATTTTGAGTATACAGCATAAACTATTCATCATTCACTGACCAATTCTTTCAAAATGACCAGCTTTATCCGTGCTTTTTCCGTGTTCATCCGTAAGTGGTCTGGTACAACATAGTCGCTGGAACTCTTCAACTTGTAATCGCCCATGTTCTCCTCGGCTTCCTTGATAGCTGCCACTTCCACTGGATCTTCAGAGTTAACATCTGGTCTACTATTCAGAAGCTCTTGCCACTAAAACATTCAATACAATCAATCCAATCAGGCACTATAATCAACACAAAAATAAGGTTAATATTAATCACAAATTAATCACAGGCCTCTATTAGCAATGTTCGGCTGCATCAGCTCAAGAATGTTGGCTGGCTGAAATCAGAAGATGGTAACAGCAAACCAACAAGACCATCTTTAACTACAGGTTCAATTAATTCTTAAATTATTTATGATACACCAAGATTTGAACCACATGCAGTGACAACAGATCGAAATTGGGTATTTCAAAAGCCATCAACTATACCACTCAATTTAGTTGCCACTCAAACCCTCTAAATATGATTTACTTTGCAAAAAAATTTCACATCAGAGACAGCCTATTATTTAAAATTATTCTAAACATGGAGCAACGAGACGCAGTAACGTTATGTAAAGATATATCACAAATACACAATGGTTAAAATCCTCTAAAGACCTTTATGGAGCATAATTTAAACCTGGCATGCTACATAAATTCATGATATTACACGCTGATTACAGACGATCTGAACCTGATTTTGTCTGACAAGACGCTTTCGTTTCTTCTCCTCCACTTTAGCCAAAGACTTGATGATTCGTTCCCCCATGCTGCCCCGCACGCTCGTCACTAGTTTGATATCACCCATCTCCAGTTCTCCAGATGACAGCTGCATGTCTTCCAACTTTTCATCTAAGATAACAAATGCCACCAGTTAAGTCCACATAAATATTTATGCCAAGCTACAGATGTGTCCTACATGTGCACAGCTCTTGTGCAAATACTGAGAAATTAACTTTATTTCATACAACAGAAATTCGAACAGTTCATGAATGCAACCCAACATGAAGAAGAAACAGTTTATTTGAGGTGAAAGACACCATTTCATAATCAGACATATACAGGATAATGCAGGTGGCGCCACTGGTGTGTAAACACTGAACATGGCTAGTGTGTGCATTTTCTTAAACATTAAAGAAACACGTTTTTCCCTCTGACTAATAGCTGCGCAAACAAAGCATCGCTGAGAGGCTCTTAAGATATGCTACACAAGTGTTCTGTTACATTACATTACATTACATTACATATAAACAGTTTGTGTCACAAAATGGAATGCAAACAGACATACAAAGAGCATTCTTACAGCACTATAGACACAATGACCTTTGTAACCACAAAGTAGTTGAACAATGTCAGTAGTTAACTCAGGATGGAATTCCAACATGTGCACGAGAGCCTGCCAGTGGTGAAATTTCCAGTAACCTGAGCATTGTGTCCTCATAGATTAAATTTTGCTCTGAACATCGCTTAGGCAGGACTTTTATATGGCACTTAACGGCACCATATTGTGTACCTAAATACATACATACATAAATTGTAACAAAATCTGTTGTTGTTGTTACTTTTGTCATTGTCACTGTTATTGTTATATTGTTATTGTTGTCATTGTTATTTTTAAAAGTAACCTGCAAATGACGTTTCTTGTCTTGTTAGTTCTTTCATAAGCTGTGCAGTTCTTCTGTTCTCTATGTCCTCCTTCACTGCATAGAATCCCTTGGACAAAATGGGACATCGAAACGAAGTCACTTCATGGCTGCTTTGAAAGGCCTTCACCACGATGAACTCACACTCAACCATATCTTTAAACCTACATGGCAGGAAGTACATCAGATTATTTAAAGTTATGTTATGACAATAAAGTCAGTAATAATTCAAACAATTAATCTTCTTATTATCAAAATTATATACCCTAAGTGCAATTATTTTTTGCATGCTATTTTCAGTAATGCATCATGTCGATATTCATGTCAATTAAAAATTTGAAGACTTCTGTATAATAAGTCGATTATATGACTGTTTGCTTACTCTGCGGCCAGTATTTTAATATCACACTGTCTCTATTAATGATTACAAAATTCTCACTTATTTCGCATTTTATCGAGGGCCAGTTGATGCTTGGCTTCCTCCCAGGCCATCTCCTTCTTCACAGCCGTAATCTTCAACAAAGTCTGATGCTGCAACTCCTTCTTGATCTCAGGATCCATGACAAACTCCTAAGCAACATACATACAAAGCAAAACCAAACGCTTATCAGTATTTCCTATTTTAAACTTACCACCATCATAAATATCACTTCCATCACAGCCATTGTACCTTTTATCACCTCCATCTTCATAGTTACTGCCATAATAATTATCATCAACATAATTGGAGATGCTAGGTAATCGAGATTCCCACCAGATTCCTAATCGTAATTACAAACTTATATAGCACCAATTCAAGGGAACCTCATCAGAGATGCTCCCAACCTAACTAAATGAAACCATGCATACACAGAATAGTTTACAAGCAAATAACAGTGGACCTAGTCCATTTTTTCAAACTGACAGAATGTGATACACATACATACATAAAAACATGTAGGAACAAGTTTTAAAGAAAACGCTAGAAAATGAGTAAGTTCATGAAGCCTTGCCTTAATGTTGACTTGAATGTGTTCTGGTAGGGAACAGTTCTTGTCCATTAAAGTCTTGAACTTGTCACGCAATGTGTTGACCATCTGTCGAACAGATGCTTTCTTTGCCTCAGCCATCTGCAGCATCTTATCATACTCCGACTTCTGCTTAGCGTCTTCAATGCTGTGAAACACCAGAATCATCACTGCATAATAATTGCTGTTTATGCTATTATCAACATAATCAGCTTCCTAGCTGCTCTAATCATATGTAACACATGTTCCATGAATGTGTTCTCACTTATCATTAGGATTATGTGCCTCTGAGTAGGTCTCTTGAAGAGGCGCTATATAAATATCCAGAATGAATGAATGAAGTAACGCAACCAGAAAATCCTTTTTTCCAGATGCTCATGTTCAGTAATCATCCACAGTAACAGTAAGAACAGCAGCCAATCACCTTGCTAAGATCAATACCTTGTCTTTACACCAGAGGTTCCCAGACATTGTTTTCTATTCCACAGTCTGTGATCTTGAAGTTGTCCTAGACAGGATCTCTCCTTGACTGATAATGTCTACACCTCCGTCAGCTCCGTACCATCCGCCACTCCCTTTCCTTTCATGCTGTCACTACTTTAATCCACACCCTTAACAGCACCAAGGTGGACTTTGGTAACGCTATCTATGCTGGACTTTCACTAGCTGATATTTTGAAGCTTCAGTCTGTTCTTAATGCTGCTGCCTGTCTTACTGGAGGTGTCCCCAGGTTTGGTCATATAGCTTCCTTTATTTGGAATGCTTTGCACTGGTTTCCCATCCAGCAGCATATTCAGTTTAAGATCCTGACCCTTATGCATAATTATTGTCTTGTTAGCTCTGCTCCATCATACCTTAGGGAATTCTGTATTTTGGTCTCCTCGGTTAGTTGCCTATGGACTTCTGATTGTCCCTTGTATGTGTACTGCTACAGCTCAGTCCAGAAGCTTTGTCTATGTTGGACCCTTTCTCGACAGCTGTGGCTCGAGCTCCTTAGTCTGTCCCTTCAACAGTTTCACAAGCACCTGAAGTCTGTCATGGATTCTGTAGATTTCAAGTCTCCCATGCCTGCCTGCCTGCCTGTGTGTACGTGTGTGTGTGTGTGTGCACGTGTCTGTGTGTGTGTATGTACGAATGTAGTGGTATAAATGCATACAGGCATTTAGGCATATATGTATGTGAAATTCATATATAAGCGAAGACACTTAATACAGCACCTTTTAACTGAAGTACCTCTCAAAAGTACTGCACACACAAGTATCTAACTGAAGCTCAACATTCACTGACAGTTATTCAGACATCTTATTCTGAAGTGACATTCTATCCGACTTTACATCGGCTGTCTCATGTTCTCGGATGGTAATCAGTAAGCTGATAAAGTTAGATAACTTGCCTGTAAGCTTTTGGATCTGCAATGTCATCAGCTCTGACTTCCGTTAACTCTTTCTGTGGAATATAATACAATTTAACAAAATTTTTATATGCATTTAAATTATTCAATCATATTCATTGCAAGTAAAAAATAGCAATTTTCAGATAGCAGAGTCAGAACCATAATAGACTGGCTAGTGAAACCGTCAGCATTTTTGGATCTGACACCCAGGCACATCCAATGCACTTTACCCAAAAGTCACTGCACTCAATGTTTTAGATTGTATGGATATAAGGAGGAATTCGTACTGAATATGATGGCCTCAAGGTTACACGGTTTGAATGTGTTGATTTCAAATGACATGCCAGATCTGAACGGATGGGTCACAGAGGTAAGAAACTGGCACTTTAGCCATTCAACCACCACGCCACTCTCTTGTCTTACTTAAATGGTGTTAGCAAATTAAGACAATTAAACAAGAGTTTTAAAGCAGAGTTAAGAAGTTAAGGTAAGTGCATGCTGAATAAGAGGAGGCTGATGACAAAACTTGGATGCAGACCTTGGCTGATGGTATCTTTGCTCTTGCTGCAGCTGTGGCTGCCTGCTCCAGCTTAAGATCTGACATCATTTCAAACATGAAGAAGTTTCCATCCATTCCAACGGAAAAGAGGAATCTATCATCAAAACTGCTGCAGAGGTTGCTGATCTTTCCATAGTGGTTGTCATGAACTGTAAGGCTCCAGTAGGGTCCCATCAAGCCAGGATCTTCATTCTGAAGCGGTTGGATACGAATCATTCCATTTTCCATTCCAAAGAATAAATGTCTGGAACTGGTACTGTTGAATTTATAAAAACGACATTATTCACAATTTACCACTATTTCTTGTAATAAGTTTTGCAGAAAGCTCAAAAGAAAATTTTTGGCCTGCTTAGTAAACCCTGGGTCAATTAAATTGGGTCCAATTAAACTCTTGTGACATCTCCTAAAATTAATCAGAATTATGGTTTAGTCAAATGTCCATCAGCTATTGATTCTTCATACCAGGATGAAAATGACATGGTTTTAGCATATAAAATGCTTACAGACACACATACATACATATTTAAAAGCACACACACACACATATATATATATATATATATATATATATATATATATATATATATATATATATACATATACATATATAAATAATCAATGCCTTAAACAATCTAATTCCTCCAAAATATCCATGTGGTCATGAACCTTTTCTCTTTCGGCACATGCAACCATAACAAGTGGTCAGTGTACTCATTACAGCTGCGTTGGCTAAGGGGCGCACTCAGAGCAGAAATCTTAACCCAAATTTCTGCCCTGTTGAACCGCTGACCTCTCGACTGACAGTCCAGCACAGTGATAAAGCAAACACAAACTGACCACAGAAGTGCATGCAATCACTGTACATGTGTAATATGTGCATCTGAATGTCTACCCACCCGCTGTGCCCTACTAACTTCAAACAGCTCCAAGTGAACTGTAAGAATCTGAAAAGACCTCTCTAGTCTTACAAAGCTGTCAATTGCGAATCTCAAATGACAAAAATCTACAAGTTAGTGGCATAGATGATCGTAAATCCAATAACATCTAAACACATATTATATTCCCCTTTCCTCTGTATTTTCTATTTCTCATCCTTCCATTCCATGTTTATACAACTCGTTTCCATATCTTTCCTTGTCTATTATCTCTGTACTCAGTTTTCCACTTTTCTTTGTTTCTCCACCATCTTTAACTTATAACTCTTCATCAGCCTTCCTTCCATACTAGGCTGAGACTCTTATGGCAGCAGATGAACGAGGACATGACTTGACCTAAATCAGTAAGTGAATATGAAATGACCTTACCTAACTTGGATCGACGAGATGGCAACATCATTTGAGTCACGAACTGGAATAATCTGTGATGGCTCATAAAGCATATCCTTGGACTTCTTTTTCTTTTGTTCCTCATCAAGAAACTCACACTCGTACAGGTAACCAGAATCATAACCACCCTGTGACATAAAACTATCCATTTAGAAACCAACTATTACTGGGCAGATCATAGTCATTATCATAATATATTATGCAGTGCTTTTTCTAGAAAGAAGGTTCTGGAACTGAAGAATTATGGAAGGGCTAAATCGTGGGTGAAGCCTGAGAAAAAACGGGGTGGGTTTGGGAGGGGTCTCAGCAAGACCCTTCTCAAGAAAATTTTTGATGTCACATTAAATTAAAATAACTAAATTATTTTTTAATGGCTGAAAAAAGTGCTGGACCACCGTTCCAGAGCGTTCAAG
Source organism: Allolobophora icterica (assembly GCA_963556255.1). Taxonomy (NCBI): domain Eukaryota; kingdom Metazoa; phylum Annelida; class Clitellata; order Crassiclitellata; family Lumbricidae; genus Allolobophora; species Allolobophora icterica. Next base: position 23,836,866 of record OY744613.1, on the reverse strand, counting down.
CACAAAAAACACTGACATTATGCAATCGTATTACAAGTAGGACACCAGTGCACAGAATTTCATAGCCAGATCTTTATCAAAGTCAATGCAATGCAGTGAAATTGATCGATTTTCAACCAGGCTTTTCAAATGGATTATAAAATTTGGATTATAAAAGTTTCACCTGGAGCAACCATCGATTGAAGTCTTGTGTGTCGTATTAACACCGCCACAGAAGTCACAATTTTACATTAAATTAAAGCTAAGATTCATCTAAGTCGTCTGACTGTCTGCCTGCCTGACCCCTTAAGACCTTGACCTGAAACCTATTTCACCCCGCCTATCGATTATGTTTTGAAGAAGCACCTGTGAATAAGCTAGTTCCCACGACTTCTTTTTGGGCGCTGTAGAAATTTCGAGATTATGACTACGATCACTGACAACTACGAGGAGCACAGACCAAATGTTTTACTAGGCTAATTAGGCAAGAAAGTGTGCAGGGAAAAGCTAGTCCATTTTTTATGACACAGAACCACTCTGTCTACTCAGCACATCAACTGAGAAATTGCATAAATCCTCTGCATCAGCATTTGTGAAACATAGACCTGGTTAAGAAACAAATATTCATAGTATGAAGACAGTAAAATCACAAGAGGTTAAGAAACTTACATATTCAGAATTCATTAATTTAAAAAATACTCCAGAAAAAGCAAGTAAACTTTAAGTAACTGAACAAACCATTGACAGCCAGAACTTTCCTTCTTCTTTTGAATAAAATCCACAAAGAATTGGACTCGGCTTCTCCGGAGTGTATGGCTCCCACGGCTCCTCTTTCTTTTCCTCTTTTTCCATTTGTTCTGTAAGAAAAAACATACCAGTTACGTGTGATGCAAGAACTTTATCGAGAACTAATATTTATATCCTATTATTGCTCGGTTAAGCATCCATCATACACAGAAAAAATAAATTTGAAATGAATTCTCGGTCAGGTACTGCAATCAAACAAATCAAACAATGCATCAGTTTTACCTTGATAGAAAGCAAATGAGCTGCAATTAAAAAATAACATCTAAATTTGGTAATTATCATCATCGTTCCTACTATTATAAACAGAGACAAAGGAAAGCAGTTTTCCATTGATTAGTTTACCGTTAAATGTATATACCTGTGTTTGCAGTAGACTCTGGTTCGATTCCTCGCTCCAGCCGAATTTGTTCTTCTTCTTCTTCTTTCTTCTTTCTTTCTTCCTCTTCTCTTGCCAGTCGAGCCAACTCTTCCTCATGCTACGGATTATTATATCATTAAAAACAATTTATTATACAACTGGTTTTTCTCTATGCAGAATAAACTGTTGGCAATTTGCAATTAGAAAGCTTAGAAAATAAGTCACTAAAGAAAATAGTCAATAATAAGTATATATTTACACTTACAGTGGCGCTACATAAATTAGAAGCACAAGAGAAATGTGCTAAACAATAACAACACATACAACAAAGCCAGTGGTGATTTTCGCAGTTGTAAACAACACTGTTTCATCACTGATGAATATTTTGTTCTTAATAACTTAACGTTATTTGGCGAGCACAGAAATCTCCTCTCATAAGGTTCTCTTGAAGTGGCATCAAACGAATTTTCAATTTTACATTTACAAATATATACAATTAGAAAATTTCAACTGTTTCCCATCACATTTCCACACATGCTGTTTGGCTGTTGCAATAGGTGCTCTTCTCATTTTGACTGGAGAAACCCAAAAATGTGGTTTGCATGTCAGGTCCGTTTTGCTTGGCGGCTACAAGGAGCACGACGGTCCAGTGGTTAGTGTGCTGTACTGTGAATCAGGCGGGTGGAAGTTTAATCCCTGCCAAGGCAGAAACCTGTTTGAGATTTCGACTCCATCTTTACCACATCCAAATTAACTATAATGAGTACACTGATCATGCAGAGTCAGTCGGAAGACCATGTGGCGAGGGAGAGGGAGGGTTACCTGCCCTCGTGTACCAAACCTAAGAAAAGTGAAGTCCAAACACGTCATCATACCCATGGCTTCCTCTTCGGGGTAGCTAGAGACTGCTCTTCTTCTTTTCTCCCTCATTCAGCAACATCCATCGATTGATGCTAGTTTGTTATTGAAATGGCACTATAGAAGCTTCTAGATCAGATTAGATCATCAGAAAGTGACCGAAAAGATATAAAAGCCAAATGCAAATGTCAACCGACCCGGATGATAGATTTGACGCTCTTAAACTGATGAGTTCTCTTAATGAGTCCTTCAATCTGGAACGTGTGCGATGTGTCAAACTTGCCCGATTCCGGAGCTTCAATCTCTAGAACTTGACCATCAAGGCAGCAGACAAGAAGAGTATTTCGCTTCTGAAATGGAAAGAACATCAAAACATGGGTTACGTATTGCACCACTTAGTATGCACACAATGTCAGTAAAACTGAATCAGAGGTCAAGCATATATGAATCTGAGGTATGTTCAGTTCAGATTTTGATCTCTTTCAGCAGAATTCAGTCTGAATCTGAATTATAGGCCATGGTCAAATAGAGTTCAATAGAATCTGATGATGTTTGATCAACAGCCTTCAAGGACAGTAACACGACGTTTCCAAGAAATTATCTACATGCTATGTTATCACAAATACCGGATACAAATCTCAGAATAAGACACATCCATTCACCTGGTTAAATTACATTATGAGGTCCTTGCATAAGGGTATGAATGATATGAAATGTGAAGAACATTTAATTTGTTGCTCTTTCAATGCTGTCATGTGACATAACTCTTCAAAAGAATTTCATGGCACATGACATTAACAAAAGTGCAACACTGGCTTGGATGTCTCCTGGGTCAAAAAAGTCTGTGATATGATAAAATATGGACACAAATGGGCTTTCAGCCTCTGGATAGAGATGACAAGATGATTCTTCCAATATATCTGGGCATAGAATTCTAAGTTCAAGTATTCATTGTGTTTTGATGACAAAGTCTCACAAAAAGCTACAAAAGCAGAAGAGCAAATCAGACTACCATCATCAATATGAGAAGTATTAAATGCAGATGTCATCAAGTCCAATCATACACGAGGTTTGAGTAAAGTGATTATTTTCCCAGAATCCAACTCGTGAGTGGCTTAAAACATTTAAAATGCACAAATCTCATGCACAGCAGCAACAATATAAATATAACTTACCTGTTTCTTTCTTGCACTTTCTGAACATGCACAGTCCATAAATGCAACTCTGGTATGTAATTTAAAGAAGAATTTCTTATCAGATACTCACAAATGAAGCTGGTGACCACTGAATGTGAGTAACAGGCGAGGGAGTAACAACGAAACCAATCGGCTCAAAGTCATCTCGGATGTTCATAAAGAAGATGGTGCAATCGTTCGACTGTCAAAACAAAGCAACTGCAAGATCAGTTTTGAAATCCTGTGGTTAAAGCACCAGCTTATTATCAAATGCTTCGATAAGCAAGACTGATAGCAGAATGACCCAAACGTGTTAGAACCCAGACTCCAAAGGGCTCAACTAGAAATAAAAAGAATGAACAGCTAATGATGTTAGATGTTAATGATGTTAGACATCACAACAAATATGCCAATTCATTTAAATGTTTTATTTATTTATGACTATGGAACCTTGTTTAGTTGATGAGCATATGTTGTATTAATAAATGCTTAGTTTCTTGCTAATAGCTAATGTATAATTATAATACAATGGAGATAGGTTATATACCCCAGTTGCCAAAAGTTCCCCTTTGGAATCAATGTCAACAGACGTGATTCTGCTTTTATGTGGCTTTAAGGCTTGTTTTAGCACCAGTTCACTCTTATCCATCTGCTTCCTGCCATGCTGGTCTGTTCCCTCCACTTTCTGCAGAGACAGAATTCTTAGAACACCGTCATCAAAACCGGCCAACAACGTCGATCCTTTGGAATCTACCTGCACACAACAACAACAAAAGCACTTGTGATCTAAGGGCTTCTTGTCGATATTGTTTTTAAATGTAGGCCACTACAGGTAAATTGGCCATATCTCACTAATTGGGTTTTCATTCAGCTTTAAGTTTATCAAGCAATGAAATTGCACCTACAAAGAGTTAGAAAACACAACAGCACTTTTTAATTTTATCACTATGTCCAGTAGTTTACAGAAAGTTTTAAAATATGGCAATTTAAATAATTTAGCGTAAAATAAACGGATAAGTGTGGATGTATCTGATAAAGATCAACTGTACAGCAAACTCAGCAAATTATTAAAGATGTACTGGGTAAGCAAAAAATCAACCAGAAAGGTAAACAAATATCATAAATAATGAGGTCAGGACCACAACATAAAGCAATATCACACAAAAACATGAAACTGAAAGCTAAAAGTAAAATCAAAATGACATGATAAATGTTTCTACATGTATGAATCAAAACTCCAATCAAAATTAATCATTTATTTATAAGTGCAATACAAATAGACTTACAGTTTTTGAGGGCCAGAGCAGTGCAGTTCCTGCCAAGTTAAATCGAGCCATACAGAGAGGAGTTTTAGTAAGATAGTCATAAATTCGGACAGAATCTGTTCACAACAACAATAAAATAACAAATATTACACAACAATCAAGATATCTTTCAAGTCCAGCAGCTTCACTGAATTCTGTAAACAATTTATTAATAATTGAATTTTAGTACCATTATGTGCAGGTTCCCAGAGACAATTTATATTACCTGTTATGAATTTCTCAAAGGCAACAGCAGAGGCGGCGCTACACCAGGGCGCGCCAGTGCAAATGCCCTGGTAAAAAAGCCTTTGCCCTGGTCGATGCCCTGCCAGAATGTTTCCCCTGTCCAGAATTTGTTCGGGCATATTTGTTATATCCTGATATATAAATTCACTTAATTCACTGAAATGTTAAAATTTGCTTTACAAAATAATGTCAAAAAGCGTTCAGCTTCCGGGGGCTTCGCCCATCTGATCTCCTGACTATAGACAAATATAATAGATTTATGGCAAGCGCGGTAGCGCGATCATATAATATTATGGTCACCATTTAAGCTCGCGCTACCGCGCTCTCCGTAATTCGCCCTCTGCACTGGTTAATTGTATGACTGCCCAGGCTACTTGTATGACTGCCCTGGCTACTTGTATGACTGCCCTGGCTACTTGTATGACTGCCCTGGCTATGCCCTGGTTACAAAAAGTGTCTGGCGCCGCCCCTGGGCAACAGGAAATAATATACAAAAACCATCAAGCACAGATTGTAAAAGGTGAGTCCTTAACAGCATTACCTGACAGTCAGTCTATTCAAACCGAATGTAACCAGACTTGGAGCTACATGCATTTAACACTGATAATATTCAATGCATGACAGTACAGTAGTAAGCACTCTGAACTGTCAATCAAGAGGTCAGAAGTTCAAATATATTTCACAGTTTCTGTTCAACTAGTGCATCAGACATACACAGCAATAATTACCATACATTGTCGGTAGCAGATGAAGTGGCAAGCGGCAAGAACTGCCACTTGCCACCATATGCTAAGGAAATGCAGTCGCAAACACTATATCCATAGCTGCTTCTTGTGAATAGATATTAAAGGCCTGCTTTTCTTCTTTATGGCACACCAAGAAAGACAATTACAAATCCATATCCTAATTAATACAGACAGGAACGGTGTTTCCACTGCTCTCAAAATTCTTTTCTTGCATTCCCACTGCTCAAAATGCAATAAAACGCAGGTAGCACATGCGTTCAAATAAAACTCTTCTTTGGAGTTCCCACTGCTCACCCAAACCACTTTAACCACAAGAAAGCAGTGATTCTAAAGAAAACTTACTATCAACACCAACTGTAGCAACAAGGTGAGAGACAGGTGAAGAGGCACACTGCAGTATTGCCCCAGCATGAAAGGAGTACAGCTTCTCTGGCACAGCAGATGTAAACGAAAACGACAAATCCAACTTCCAAATTCCGCCAGAGGCATCCTACATTTGCAATGACCATACTACCAGCTTAAACCACTTAGAAAGTATTCACCAAAACTACCCAAGTATGCTAAACTATGAAACAACATAATTGCAATTGGACATTTATATAGCACAGTTCCAAGAGCAAAACAAATCTGCACTAACCTATATATGTTAAATGTCACTTACAACTACAGATTATTACATCAGTAAGCAAAACTAGAAAGTCAGCAGTAACTGGTCTATGCACACATGTGGAGCAACCAACAGAAATCTTCTTTAATGTTCAAAAATGCTTGTTCCCAGACAAAACTTTCCAGTTGTAAACCACTAAAATCACCTTTGTCTGGCTAAAACATACTCATAGTATAGCCTGCCAAAACAAATAATACATTGAATTACAACTTCTGTGATAATTTTCATAAAAGCATTACAGTGTTTTGAAAGGAGTTTTGGTAAAGCAATGTTGTGCTAACCTGTGCATACCAGAATGTTGTTTCATCTGGATCACATGACTTAACCATGCAGCGTAACTGGACGTCATTTCCAACTCGTAATTCATTCATTGGTTCCATTTCAAACAGCTCCATTTCATTGGTTGTGTCTGCATTATCCACAGTTTCAAAATCCCAAACCTACTCAAGAAATTAACCCAAAAAATAACTACTACAGCAATTTGCAGAACTGTGATGACAATAAGAATACAATAAGTCACTAGTTCTAACAATCCCTGGTGAGCTGTGACATGTCAAAGGTTTCTTTTGTTAGTGAATTTCCATCTGTATCCAATGCCACAATGTCACCATTCAAGGCACAAAGAAGGCTAACAAATGTGACAAGGCCAGACTTTCCACATAATCCCAAGGAATCATTGCAACCTTCGATAAAATAACAAATCATAAATAATAATAAAAAGTCCCGGACCTTACCATATATGTACCAATAAAGAAATCACTAAAGAATATTTAACAGATAAATTCAAGTGAGGTGATAGTCAAAATTATAATCATCATAAATAATCATCATAGATAATCATCACAGATAATTATCAAACTGGACAAAACAGTCATTGTAATTGGACGTCATTTCCAACTCGTAATTCGTTCATTGGTTCCATTTAAAACATTCCATTTCAGTGTAATTACTTAAAGATTATAATCATCGCAAACAACCATCATAAAATGCTAAAACCAGGATCATAGCCAAATAGCAAGAGAAATGTTGACTAACTCGGATGTAGCCGTCATTTCCAATTGTCATGAGTTCTCCTTCATCCATGATGATTTGCTGAATTGATCCCTGATGACAAGGTTTCTTGTTCTTGCGACTGATTTCAACTTTGATCAGTCCTCCGTCCCAGAGGAGCATGTTTCCCCACTCAGACCCAGACAATACTTTACCATCAGGCAATTCAACATAGCCTTCGATATCCGATATCTCCTTCTTCCCAAACTTTCCAAGCTGGCCTTGCAGTTTCAAGCCAGTGAACGTTCTAGCCATTTTCCAAAATCTATCAGCAAGAAATACAATAAGAAACTCATAAAAATTCTCCAGTATCTTCCCCAGATACTCAGCACCTTTTATATCTAATACACTTTCATTCCCTACCACAGTCCTGTTTACAAACCAAATTCAATACAACTTTACAAAAACGCTATAGTACTGCAAAACAATTCACTAACATTGGCACAGATAAAATGTGCACACGTTACTAACACATGATGGTGAGTCGAGTAACATGAGAGTTAGTGACGTTTCTTCAGGCAATGTTCTCTCTCTTTGTGCTATCGGCTCTAGGAGCCCTAGCGATCGTCATGCTACACAGTCTCCGTTGCCGTCTTGCTACTTCTCCCAGTAGCCCTTGAGTCGCGCTTTGGCCTGGGAGTCCCTCCTCAGCGCTCCGGCCTGGGAGTCCCTCCATCCGCGACCATCGGCGTGGTTTGGTGTGTCGCATGACGATTTTCTTGGCATGATTAACAGGGGTGGTTTGCCATTGCCTTCCCCTGGTTTTGCCTGCCGTGCCCGTTCGTTCCCCTTCCTAGGAAGGGTACCAACGGTCCGCACCACGAGAAGGTGGGCACGGAGGACTTTGGTTCACCAGCCCAGGTCGGATCCGAGTCTACGCTCATCAGAGTCGTCGGTCAGGTCGCCTCCCTGCTTTACTCTGTTACAGAGTGACTGGTGAACCTTTGCGGACTATATGTTGACACTATGGGATGTTACTACTGGTAAATCAATTTAACCTAGAATTGGTGATATATAAATGTCTAAAATAGCAACCAGTATCAAAGATTATAATAATATGACCTGATATGACCAATGCCTGAAGATGTCAGTTGGCCTTCCAGTTCCACAGAAAAAGTGACTCTAAAGATGTCTTGTGAGAATGCCTTCGAACGCAAAACAATCTTCTCCTGTTTCCAATCCCATAGTGTCAACATATAGTCTGGATCGCTTCCAACTGAAGCTAACAGCTTGCCATCCGGGCTGAAAAACATCAAATCGGACAAAACAGTCATTGTAATTGTTTAAAAACTGACACAACGTAACATTGGATAATCTATCGAATTCTGTGAGTTCCAGTTGTTTCAGATAATGCCATAAGGATCTGAAGTCAATGGCAAAGGAAACCTAAACACATTCTTAGTCAACTCCAAAGGGCTTTACCAATTTCATAAGCTATTATACGGTAGTCCTTTGGAAGATGTTTACCATAACACCTCACCTAAATAAATTGTGGGATAAAGTTTTATTAGCTGGTTACTTAATTAACAAATTCTGAAAGTGGAAAGGTTTACTCAAAGCTGACTTTAGCTAACAAGCTAAATTGATGGCACGTAAATGGAACAGAACCTGAAGTCAACGTAGGTGTAGGCATTCTGAGTTCCACCTCTGAGGATGCGGTAAAGGCGAAGCGATGGATATTCATAGATGTTGATGTTTGGCATGACTCCCTTTTCGGCCACAGCCAAATACTTCTTCGTTGGATGAACCTTAAAATAAAACATCAATTACCATTACAAACACATTAAGAGGTTCTCAAATCACATAATTTAAAGAACCTAATGGGATGACATTCACAACACAGTCAAATAGACCTTGTCATTGCACATAACTTTCCAGCGGGATTCAGATAACGGAGGCAATCTATGATCATCTGAGACCTGCCATCTACATGACAGAAATGCAAGTATATTGATGTTCATTGATTTTATCTGAGAATGAAATGACATTCCAAAACATGGTTGACTGTGCACTCTGGCACTAGTTTGAACTCACCCTATAATTCCTAAGCATTAGGGTAATAATAATAATAATATTTGTTTATTGACAAGCACACTGACAAACCGCAGTAAGTAACATGGAAACATGACGGTACAATTATCAAAATCTTATTGAACACAAGTCTTGGCTGCCTGCTAGGCGCCCGCTCATTTTACTGCTGCCAAGGGAGTGGAAGTTGACCAAAATGATTGAGTCGACCAAGAAGGTGCTTGCAGGTATCAAACCATGTCTTTTCTTCACGCAAGAGTATAACCATTCATCAATCCCCCTCCCCAAACAACAATTATAATATTAACAAAGAAGATAATAACAAAGATTGGGATTGGCACTGACCATAAGTGCACCGATGCCTCCTCCACAGGTGCTGCGCAAGTATTCATGATGCTTTGTCTTCAGATTGACCACTTGTACAAAGTTTCCAGCAGCAAATGCAACGACATCTTTGGCCAGGACATGAAGATTTGCTCTCTTCAAGCAGTCGTAGCCAAACGAATGGCTATGGAACCGGTTAAGAAAAACAGCAGAAGCCAACAATGTTGGATTGTAATTGTAATTGACTGTGATTGTAATTAGCAGCCCTCCTACCGACACTTTCAGTTCACGGCTCCAGACAATTCGTTTCAAAAACTCATTGCACTAAACCCGTTTCAGCACTTCCCTCCCTTTCACATCAGGCATGCTACTGCACTATGCGAGTACGTCAAGCAGTCATCACCAGCGTTGGTGTTATTATTACAAATGTATGTGCATATGCATGTGTGTGTGCATGCATAAATACATACGAATATATATATGTACCATATATTTTCATTAACCTTAAGTAACCCCTTGTAATTCTGCTAGATGTCCATAGATGTAGCACATTTTATAGGATCTTAAAGGGCACTCCATGAGAGTCAAAATGTCATTACAAGGGGCAACTTTAAGGTCAATATAAGTCAAGTCATGCAAAACAGTAAACATACGTGTGAAATGGAAGGCTGCCCATAAAGGTTGGAAAGGGAGTATGACATTGTAGCATTTAATTGGACTTGAACAGACCCAAGTAGCTTTGGATTTGGGTTTTAAACTCAGATTTACCTTAATAATCTTTTGACAAATTTCCACTACAGGTTTTAACTTTCTGGAGCTTTGCAAATAATTAGAGGATAACAAACAGGAGGAGGAACAGGAAGAGTGCCAGAAAAGTTGGAAAATGTTCACTCGGTATTGCTTAAAAGGATACGTTAGGGTCAGAACATCTGATGGAAGACCAGATTCATCTGAAATTGCTGGTTTAGAGACATGTTCCTCGAACTCATAGTAGAAATCATCTGGAATCTTTTCCTCTTCTTCATCTCCAAATATCTGTTCGCTCATAATTTCATCTTCATCGCCGCGTGTATCAGGAGACATTCCATCGGCTGGTTTTGGCTTCTTCAGCTTCCGGCCTTCATCATCTTCCTCTCCACTGTCTTCCTTTTCAAGTCCTGATAAAATAATAATGCTGCCTTTAAGCAATTTCCAAATGATACAGCTCAAACTTAAGCCTAAACACTGCAAACGTCAAGTTCTCTCTAAATTTACAACAGTTATGAAGGAAATTAATGACCATAGGGTGAACATAGGGCAAAACTAAAAATTCCTCAGGATTTCAAGCCAGTGGTAGTTAATCCAGCAGCAACAGAATAAAAAATAAGGCCATGACAAAGAATATAAGAATATAACTTAGCTGACCATCATACTTATGATGACAATTATGATAACAACATTAACAGCGATATAGTGATAGTGATGGTGGTGGTGGTGGTGGTGATGATGATGATGATGGTGATGATGATGATGATGATGATGATGATGATGATGATGATGATGATGATGATGATGATGATGATGATAGAAAAATTACAGATAAAGGTATGATGACTCCTGTTCAACATTTCCAGCTACCAATTACTCTGAGTTTTGTTTTTAATACACGGTTGTCAGCTTTCTAAACTAGGAAGTTGGGACGCAATTTTGGAGTACCGCAGTTTAGTTATGCGATGATCATGATTTAGATTTAAAACCTGTAATTTAAATTACTCTTCTACCACAAATTTGAAAGTAGGACATTTGGCTGTCCCGACTATGTCAAGTCGGGACACGGGTCACGGGACATTTACCTTGAAATCGGGACGGTCCTGACAAAATCGGGATGGCTGGCAACCCTATTTTAATATATGTCACCCATACCTGCATTGTCTTTTGCCTGTTTGTCACTATCTTCCAGCATATCCATTGTTTCTTTATGAATGACTTCATCTTCCAAGGATGGTTTATTTTCTCCAGGATCCTCTTCAGCTGATATATTTTGTCCAGCATCCTCATCAGTTATTACATCTTCTGATGCCAAAATAGTTCTAGTGAGTTCCAAAACAGTCCTAGTGGTTTCATCTTCCTCTTTGACAGATTCTCTGTCGTGATGCTCCCCCAATTCATCATCCTGCTTATCTACCTCTTCCTGACTTAGCTCCTCCAATTCACCCTCTTGCTTATCTAACTCTTCCTGACTAAACTCCCCCAATTCACCCTCTTGCTTATCTACCTCTACCTGACTAAGGTCCTCCAATTCACCCTCTTGCTTATCTATCTCTCCCTGACCAGGCTCCTCCAATTCACCCTCCTGTTTATTTACTTCTTCCTGCTGAAGTTCACCCAGTTCACCCTCCTCTTCCTGATTAATTTCATCTGAAATGAAACAACCACACACTTGTTTAGCACCAAGAAATTTCGAAGATTTACATAACATTACAACATTGTGTTTACTTCGGTTACATTTAGTAACACAAGAAAAGAACTTCTCTTTCTCTGCTTTATCGAATTAGAAGTTATAACGTGATGGTGATTTGTACTGCATGTAAGGAGCGCAGCTGGTCTAAACAGGCGACATGTAAAGCGCTGCTTTACATTACAAACTACAATTTATCGTAATCACAACTCGAAATTTTTTAGCGCCAAAAGATTAAGCCTATACTTGCAGGAACCAGCTTGTTTGCAAGCGCTCACTTAAAACAAATAAGTACGGTAGGCTTGTAAAGTAATAACAGTTATCAGTTAATATTTATCAAATAATTGGTTTCAGCTGCTCAGTACCTCGCTTCTTTTCAGTAACCGTATTCTTTTCTTCTCCTTCGTCTTCCATTTCGATGTTTAGCTACGGTTGCTAAGGCCAAAATCACCAACCACAGCAGTTCTGCTTCCAATTCTTTATGTTAGCTGCGCGCACGTGTTACAAAGGGACCGTTCCTTCTCACAAGTAACAGCTTCTTCCGATGGAAGACAGATTTTCTCGATCCAAATAAAAGCAAAATCGTTAGGTAGATAATAAGGCCGTTACAGGTAGACATCTAAGTGCTAGGCAGGTAGGCTATACATGTAGTGTGAATCGTAATCGTCAAATTTCTAAAGCGCTATACTAATGCTAAGCGCAGCTGGGGCACCAGCTTATTCACGAGCGATATGTCGTATCAAGGGACCATAGATCGGTCATGTTGAGGTATGAGTCTACTTGTCAGATACAGGAAGCTGCTACGTTACGGTTCGTTGAGGACGAGAAAGCTTGGAAGGCGGAGGATCGATTAATTAGGATAGCAATTCTTAGATACGAGACTTCGATTTGAAGTACGAGTTGTACGTTAGCGATAGGACGTTGAAGTGGGTGCGCCGAGGGATTTAAGAACGGGAGTGATAGTGATGCCTGGGTGTAGTACGTCCTGCCAGATGACAGCTTGGGCGAGTGCATTTTGGATGAGTAGTAGATGCTTCATTTTCGGTGGATTTGAGGTCGAGAAAAAAAGAATTGCACTGCTTGCAGTAATCAAGCTTGGGGGTTGACAATGGGTCGAATGCGGCGTAGGTAACGAATATGCATGAAGTAGATGGGCGAGAGGTTGTGGGCGTGATTACAGGAGAGGTGGATCAAAGGTAATGCCAAATTACCCAGAGAAGTTGGAGGTGAAAGCATGCACATGAAGAGTTGGTGGGTAAGTGTATGGAGGGTATGATGGCTACAATTTTTTTTAGTTTTCCCATCTCACCACAATTTTCAAGCCCATTTCTGACTAAGTTTATACTATGCTTCTTCATGAGTGCTGAACTACCATGTGCATAACTCCGCTGGCGCTATAGAAGTTAGAATATCAAACGGTTTAGACGCTTTTCCAACTCTTAGATTCTTAGCACTGATAAACACTTACAAAAGTTCTTTAAAAATTATGAACTATTTAAACTTAGAACTTTCAGGATTTCACATGTTCACAATCACTCTGAAAAATTCTTTCAGGATTTCAAATGTTTACAATCTGAAAAATTTATTGGTGACCAAACTGACCATCTTGAGTACATGGTTGTGTGATGGCATGATATACAGGATGAAAGACAAACCAATATATCCGAACATTTAGAAATGTTTGTGACTTACAAACGGGCACCTCTAACCAAGATATCCAAGACAGGTTTTAATTGGAAACAATAATTTGTTTAAACTGTAATGGCACATCTGTATTGTCCCTCTAACCAAGATAGGCTTTAATTGGAAACAATAATTTGTTTGAACTGTAATGGCACATTTGTATTGTCCCTCTAACCAAGACAGGTTTTAATTGGAAACAATAATTTGTTTGAACTGTAATGGCAATTTGTATTGTCCCTCTAACCAACATATCCAAGACAGGTTTTAATTGGAAACAATAATTTGTTTGAATTGTAATGGCACATTTGTATTGTCCCTGTTCAAACGAAACTCCTCATAGGCACTCCCAACCTAAAAACATATACATGTATTAATTCAAAACCAAACGGCTTTCTTCGACTCTGAGTTAAACAAAAGAGACCATGATAAACCAAGGAGCTTTAATACAACTGTACATGTATTTCAATACAGCCCTCGTTTCACAATTCACAAGTGCACACAACCATAGGACAGAACATCAACGGCACAGAGCAATTGTGGGAGGACTTCCATAGTCCCTCAAGGTTCCTACACAGTAACTGCCTCCGCGTTACAGACCAAGCGTCTAACCAGTAGGCTACCGTGCCACAGGTCGTAGAAAATACGCAACATGTTTCAGCGAAATGGTCTGTACTTTCCATAAAATAATTTACAAACCAATTAACTTAATGCTTAATGGTTTCTTAATATATTTATGTTGACAGACACCCATAATCTCTTAAACACCCAATGAATTCTAAGTTTTGCACAAGAAAAACTCAACTTATTTTTGAATGCCTGCTTATTGCAAACACCACTTTCTAACATGTTTCTGAGACTGTTCTTAAGCAGAAAGTTCTTACCAACAAAAAAAGTACAAAATGTAATGAGCCCCAACATACTATAAGCTCTTCAAAAAAAAGAGATTTTAGCTTTAGTCCATCAAAACAAACTCATCTGGAACTCTTTCCATTGAGTCTAACATGCTCCAGTTATTGTTTACAGGAAAATCATTGTCATTTTCAAGTAGGCTAAGAACCTGAATCAGTATCAGTCACTGCGCTTGACTTCAAGTTTCAATTTGAATCTGCCATCTGTCCATTCTGTAAACGTTTGGGCTCTTCAATTAATGAGCATCCGAGCGCCCTCTTCTGTTAAATTTTCTATGCTCATCGTCTTCATCAGAACCTGGCCGCCTAAAACTCTTCTTTTTCCGTCTTGACGCATCGTCTGAATCAGAATTTGTGTGGCGAGAACGTTTTTTCTGGCTTTGTTTTCGCTTTGTCTCCTCTTCTGAACTGGATTCAGACTCGGACTGGCGAGGCTGCCTCTTCTGGCTCTTTTTTCGCCTTGCCTCCTCTTCTGCACTGGCTTCTGACTCGGACTGGCGAGACTGCCTCTTCTGGCTCTGTTTTTGCCTTGCCTGATCATCCGAATCAGACAGGGGAGACTGCCCTTTCTGTTTCGGTTTTTGTTCTTCATCATCATCTGAATTGGAATCAGACTGTCCCTTCTTGATCCGTTTTCGCTTAGGCTCCTCTTCCGAATCAGACTCCTTCTTCCGGCTGTTTTTCTGCTCTCTTTCATCATCTGACGATCGCCTCCTTGATTTCTTTGATGGTCTCTCGTGCTCACCATCACTTGAACTGCCACTATCTTCCTCCTCCTCTTTTGATGAACGCTGGTGAGGCTTTTTAACTGTGTTTGAATTGTCGAATTCGTTATTTTGTGGCTGTGACAGAGAGTTAATATTAGGAGCTTTAAGGTAATTTCTTTTCAAATGTCCATCTTCATCATCAGAGCTGTCACTGGCCGAAGTTTCTGATGAACTTTCGGATTCTGATTTTGAAGCCTTGGGCTGCTGTTTCTGCACTTCATGCTGTTTCTGCACTTCAGAATCTGAAGCGGATGATTCACTCTCAGATTCTGGAGTTTCACCACCAACTTCCACGTTTCTGCTACTCTCCTGCACCAGGTGTTCTTCTTTATTGCCAGCATCCTCTGACGATGTTGTATTCACAGAAGAGTTTTCACCTAGAAAAGACACATGTAAGTGCAGTGTTGAATAATTTGTTAAAAATGATAAAGACTATCAACAGAAAATATAATAAAAAAACTATCAAGTTTAACTAGAGTTCTGATAGAAACTGCCGCTTTATAGTTTAGCAAACCTTTAACTAACATGTAACTAAAATTTAAACCAATAATAGATGACAAGTTTACAGCACAAGATAAAACGGCGCTGTCAGGTATACTCGGAACCAGCATCACACATTCTTCACTCAAAAAAGACAACTGAAATGCAAATGTAAACATACATCCAAAATCTAATTTTTAGCTGTCATCTAAAACACAATTTTCATATCAAGCCTCTACAGCTACTCTGATAACATCAACAGCCTATTGCAAAAAGAAACAAGTTACCTGCTTTACTAAACTTCCAAGACTTGGCCATTGAAAGCAACTTGAGATTGGGTTTGGCTGCCTCATCATCTGGGAAAACGTAGTCCACATACTCTTCCCACAGTTCAGCCTATAAGCAGAAATTGCACACGCTCATAAAGCTACGATACAGTAATGCATTCTTCTTACCAAGTGCTAATTACATAGTTCATACAAACACTCGTAAACCTACGAGTGTATTCTTGTCATCAATTACTAATTTTAGTTACGCCACACGATATTAAATGTAACTGGTCATGCGCTTTCAAACTATTTAATAGAACTATTATACCAGCAACAGGTTTGAAACAGTGAATGCAATGCACACAGATAAAACTATTTACTGAAAAGAACAATTAAAACAGTTCGCTTAGATTACTCCAAGTGATCATAGAAATAACTATAAGAAAATTCTGGTTCTGCTATTTCTGTATTAAATAAAGATGGTCTATTTCAACAAAGCTATATTATGTCATTGATTTAAGTAAGTAGTAAGTATATTCTTTATTGTAACAACTGCATAACCACACATTGGTGTGCATACATCTAAATGGAGTAAATAAACAGAACACTTAAGTCTGGCAGCCTCTGACAACAGCATCCATCCCCAATATCTATCTATCTACTTACCCCAGACTCAGTTTCACACTTCCTTCGACGTGTGACTGTGGTCGGTTGCAGTCGCTCCACGTCTGCGTTGGTTTTCTCATTTCCAAATTCAGACTACAAGACAATTAGAATTATTTCTCATCTTTGCAACAACTATACTAACAAACAACTAGATTCTTCACAGGACAAAATTGCAGCACAGTAATGACATAGCAGTTGATTCCAAAAACCTAACATTCACACCATCAACATCAGTACAGTTGAATTAAATTACTAATTATCTCTGTATTTATTAATCAACATCATCTAATGTCGAAGCTTCAACTGACTGGCAAGCAACAGTGAGTTAATGACTTGCTCAAAGTCCCTACACATGTCATACAAAAAAATAAGTCAGACATGCACAATAAACATAAGACCTCAACTGGCACACAGCAGATGAACATTTAATTTGTAATTTACAGAACATCAGTTTCTCAGACAATGGATGGAGAATTTATTATCAAGATTTCAACAATAACTTACTTCAAAATTTTTCCAAGACTCTAGCAGCTGCTTTCTATCCTCTTTGTTGTCACATGTCTTGAGCTTACGATTGGCGTCCATGAATACTTCCCGAGTCTTCTTAGTCGAGTCTTCGGAGTCCATAGACATCTGGGTTTTGGCATATGACAGCCAGACCTGACAGAAAAGCAGAGAAGACAATGACATGGTCAAGAGACATCTGTTTTATTGCACCAAACAGAAAAACTTCAAGCAATAACAGTGCAATCTATATATATAAAGAAGAAACTCTGTCTGTCTGTCACAGATCTTTGACCACGATGCATTTCTACAGCTTTCGAGCTTTTCACTCCAAACCTTCACTACTGTCTCGGGGTGGGCATTACACACCCAGTGTGAGGCTTCGCGTCCCCCATTTTCACCACTTCCATGGTGAAAACGGGCGAAAACCTCCCAAACCCCCACTTCTTAAAAATTCGAGTCGACCTATTTTCATTCGCCAGATGGCGCCACCCGAGAAGATTCTGTGTGTTTCACCGAAAATTCTCTGTCACCGGCACGCATTTCTAAAGATTCGCCAGATGGCGCAGCCGTAGAGATTTCACTTCACATTAACTGGTGGTGGTGGTGGCTTATAACCCCGGGCAACGCCGGGTAAACCAGCTAGTCTTAAATAAACCTGAAATTTAATCTAATCTGGAAACCTCTACAGCTCCATTATCACGATACACAAGCCAACGATCGACGGTAGCTTCCAGGCAAAACTGCATTCCAAAAGCACAATCCGTTGGATAGAACCAGTCAATAAATTCAGGAAATACTTTGCAATGTCAGAGAAATTTATGGGAGACCAAATATCTTTGTAAAAAATTTGTAATCATACTTGTTTGCTGTGCAAAATCAGAAACATCATATGGGGATTATTTACCGAGGCTGCTTCACGGAACTCAGGTACCAGGAATGTGTACATAACCCGACAAGTGAACACCGGAGTCTCACACCAGCAAGAAGGAAAGTCAGGAACCAGTTATGTCTAGCTTTGAAGTAGTAGCAAGAGTTAAACAGGGACACAATAACCACAACTACCAAGTGCCATATGACAAAAATCCTCAGAGGGAAACACAGCTTAGCTGCTGAAAAGTGCACAGGCTTGTACATTCATCATTGTACTGTAGAAATTTACAAGCTGTAGCAGTAGTAATCATTCCAGGAAGAGCAATAGTAGGCTCAATTTTTTTTCTAACCTGAACATGTTGTGTACGTTCGAGCAGTCGTCTGTGCAGTACAAGAGCCTCCTGGTAATTCTCTTGTTTCAATTCAAAGTCAATGTAAGCCTTCCATAGAACCTCAGGCATATCAAGAACAGGCTGATTGATAGCCAACTCAAAAACAGCACGTGCCCTTGGAATGTCATCAACATACTCCTCCATCAGGGCAAACTGTAAATACAAATGTCAATGAACTGGAGCTTCAGATTTTCATATTTAGCCAACAAACATCATTTGTTAGCTTTTACTACTGTATCAAAGACTCAAATCCAAGAACGTCATTGGCAAGAATAAAGACATACATTATAATAATGGTATAATTACCAAAAGTCATAAAAATGTGTGTACATCAAACGGCATTACCTGAACCATCTGAATGTCTCTTGTTTAAGATTACCAGTAAAATTAAAATTATCTGATACCTTAAGTAGGTCAAACTGAGCCACACTCAAGAATATTACAGCTTTATAGTAAAGAATGCCCCCATTGACTGTCCAAAGCCAACATTATTCTCTGTAGAAAACACAAGAAGGATACCGGTGTATGACCCAATCTTCCAGAATAGATGTATATTCCAGTGGCAAAAACAAGAATAAAAGTAAGATACATGGATCAAGCACGTACATCAATCCATGTTCGGCAGTTTTCTGGAGAGAACTCGAGAAACTTTTCGTACAGTCTTCTGCACCTGTCGAACTGAACCAGTTGCTGCTCCAGTGCAATGTATTCACGAAACAGTTTATCTTTTGGACACCTACCAATAGCATGACCCTACAGAGAGAAGAAAAACATATAAAACCAGTTTTCAATCACTACTGTCATGTTCACACTTGATTCAGAAATTCACCACATCCAGAGCTATGGTTGTTTGATAAAACCACATAGTGATTTCCTTAGCTCAACTTAGGCTTGCTTTCTTCTGCTCATTTAAAAAAATAATTAATTACAAATATAAAATGCAGGCATGGATGGGGCAATCACGATAAATTAACCACAAACAAGCTCTCATCAGTATTTCAGTATAGAATGAAAACTCTTCCATTATACTGCATCTGTAGGATATCTTAACATAGGATTTGTACAAAGCATTAATTTAAGTTTATGTATAAGATATGCAATGCTTACTACTGATGAACTGCAAAATGCCCATATTGCAACATTTCTAATAAACAAACCACTGCATTTACAAGCAGCACACACACAAACACACATAGTATGAACTGCTGTCTGCTTATAGGTATGGACTACATGAATAAGGGGTGCTCGATAGTGTAGTGGTTAGTGCGTTGGACTGTCAATCGAGAGGTTGGGGGTTCAAATCCCCGCCATAGCAGACACTAGGTTCGAGATTTCTGCTCCACCTGCGCCCCTAGCCAACTCAGCTATAATGAGTACACTGGCTGTACGCTGTCGGTGGGAAGATGAGATGGTGAGGGAGAAGACCAACCATTCACCATCCTATGCCAAGGCTAAGAAAAGTCGCTAACACTTTATACCCATGGCTGCCTCAGGAACAGATTAAGGAACTGCTCTTCTTCTTCTATATGAATAACGAAACTGTGTGCTTTTGCTTGATGAAAGATAGTTCGGCTACAGAATATAAAAATGTGGAAACACACAATTTCACTCTTACCATAATCTTTCTGGCAGCTGCCACATCTTTCTGACGTATTTCAAATTCCGCAAACATTATCCATATCTTGGCAAATGTGAATCGTTTATGTGGAATGTTCTCAAGACATTGCTTGTATATTTCTCTGGTCACAGACATGTCTCCAAGATCCAGCTCAGCAAACAGCGCATAATTAATCCATAGGTAGATGTATCGTCGCCAGTGCTGCTTCTCCTGATGACAAGAAACAGATAATGTCTGTTACAAACTGCACTCATCACAGATTTTGACTCATTCTAATGTGCCAGGCAGTCAATGCCTCATTTGGCACCATGGCTCGTCATGACAGTTACGCAATTGTGAATAACAAATAAACCATAAACTTTACTACAGCACAATTCAGTGACCATTGTACACATTTAAAAACTAGGCATGACAATTGTCACCACTGAAAAATTGTATGGTGGGACATGGGTATGGTATTTCACAGCAATTTAGTACGTATGTCAAGGTTACTAGTGTTATCAGTGCAAGACAAATGCCTACACTTCAATAGCAACAATAAAAGACCTCCAGTAGATAAGTGCAAAGACTGATAAACAGCACAAACGTATTTAGAAATCACCCTTCAGCACAAGACAGAGAATCGTATTCACCACAGTGGCACAAATTATTTTAAGTTCAAGATATTCAAACATCATGGCACACACGGCCAAGATGACAGCATGTTCTATAGTGCATCGAGTTTGAATGATTGGTTGGTCACATGCATTATTTTGCTCCATAATTTTCATTCATTCAGACTTCTACGGTTATCTATAACGTGCTCTGACAATTACCATTTAGGTTGGTGCAGGCAGCATTTCTGTGAGGTACTTTATATCGAGGGTCCTATATCATGACTTGTATTAGTTTTGAAATGAACGAGAAACAGCTTATAGATTTCTATTAATTATTTTACTTATCTATGATTGTTACCAATTGCGTTATGTCAAATGGTTGACGAATAAACGAATATTGATTGATTGATTGACTTAACGGTACTATAGTGTCACGATACATACAAAGATAGAAATAACTTGCCTGTGATGGTGGTTTATTAGCAATAGCCCTTTCATACAGTTCAATAATCTGTTCTGCGTTCTCGAGGCCTTCACTTTCCATCACACGTATGTATTGATACCAAGAATCGTAATCGTACTTGTTCGCTTCCACAGCCTGTGCAAAATCAGATACATCACTGTACAATTTCATGTTCAACAGAGTTTAGACCCAAAAAATTTATCAGAGTTAATACACTTCAAATCAAGATGGTCAGAACGGTCAAGGATGCCATTAAAAAACATAAAAGTGCAAATGAAGTAGAACAGAATGGTGGCTTTGTTAATTAAAATCCACGCACCCGATTTCAGAACTGCTTCAACATATTATCTGCCATTTTATCAACAGGCATCACAGAAAAGAAATTTTTCCTTTTATTCATTAGCATGCATTTTGTGTATACATCATGAGAAATCTATCTATGCTATCTCCTACATGCAAAAACCAGCCTATAGCATTTAGATAAATTCTTAAACCGCTTTCACAAGTTGCACTTCCTTACATGAATTTTTCCGTTGTTGTACCTGCAAAAGCAATCTTATACAGTTGTCTGGCTGTACATTCAAGTTGTTGAGAACACCTGTCCTTATTCCTATGGAAATCTGACTGTAGTCTCTAATAATCGAGAAAATGCTACTCAGTGATTTCTGTTAAGAACAGACATTTACCTCTTCATATTTAAATTTTCGCTTGCTCATAATGACATTATCGATTGCAGCATGATCACCAAATCTCTTCTCGTGTACTGTGTGGAGACGCTGTATTTCCTGGCATTTGTCTCGTGGAAGTAGTTCCAGAGCTTTTTTGTAGATAGCCCTTGCACGTTCATGCTAAATAAGTAACAGCAGTAACCTGTTACGAAATAACTACTAACAAATCACTAAACCAATAGCAATAAATAATGAAGTTCACTTTACTCTAGTCTGATCTGATTAATCAGTATTATCCTCGGTAAACTGCAAGTAATGAATCCAGAAGAAAGGTTTTAAACACAGTAACCCAAGCAAGTGAAGAAAAAGCAGACATTGTTATTACTTGGAATTTCTGCTTGAATCCAAATTCCCCTGAAGAGTTTAACACTGTAACGGTGAGCGTGCACTAAAATTTATGGAAAACTCATCATTCTTGTCGTTAAATGGTTAACTCTGCATATACTGTATTTATTTCAGGAAAGCTAATCAATTATAAGTATTCTGAACGATTGAATCACTTAAATTTCTAATCACTGAGGTCTCTGAAACCTTTAAAAGATGCAGTCTGTGTTTCACCCTTACTATGTACCTACCTCTTTTTGTCCCTCCTCGAACCTTGCGAATGCAATGAAAAGAACTTCGTCGATGTGTTCCAAGCCAAAGTAAACTCCAGCTCTTTCGAAGATGCTTCGTGCACTGTCAATGAAGCCATTCTTTTCTTCAAACTTAGCATACTTAATCCAATTCTTCGTTGTTGGATGGATGCAGACGAAGCGTTCGTATATGACCCTCGCTCTGTTCAGTTCCTTACAGCGTATCTCAAAGTTGATGTACGACATCCACGCCTGCTCTCCAGGTTGCCATTCCATCCACCTTTCAAACACCTGGCGACAACCTGAGGCAACGGCAACCATTCACACAGTAAGTAAGTAAGCATATTCTTTATTTTAATAGCTGACAAAATGCACTCTGGTGTACATTACATGTAAAGTAGCAGTTTGCAATTTACAATTGTGGTTAATTCAAATACAACATCCTAACCAAGAAAGTCTTTCTCAGTAGGCTATCAGCTCTGGGTGATATCCTATCATGTGCTCTTGGCCGAAGGGTATATAGTTTTCTTTCTTGGAGGTAATAACCCAAGCAAAACATGCCCTGGACTGCCCACGACATTGGACAGGAGCCAGGTGTCAGCTTGGAGAACATTCATTTCAGATGTCACCTCAAGCAACGAAATAGTGTGGAACTGTATGTACAATGTTGTACATGCCTGAGCTTGTACCCAACACCTTTGAAGGACCTTTCAAAAGTGCAAAGAGAATATAACCTCAGCTGAGTTAAAGTTCTTCTATGCAACTGTTTACAGAAGATTGTTCCACAGAAATGGAGCAAATGCACAAGATTGTGGAGTTTTCTCATGGTGTTGAACTGTTGATGCACAAAATCAATCGAGGGATCTCTGGATTTCCATAGGCAGCCCAGTGAAGCAATTAATGCCCCGATTGGGTTGAAACCGGCATGACCAGCTGTCGTGTGTAGGCCTATGCCAGGGTGGAACCATCAAACTAGGGCACACCCAGATGGACCATAACTACATTCTCTCTTTGGCACGAAGTCAGTGGAGTGTATCTATCGTATTCTTATACATTAGAGAATTTTCGTAGATTTTACCACTAGTCAGGCTGCACAAGTTGCACTCAGTGTCAGGATGGAATTGCGGTAGTCCAGGTGCATGAGGGTGAAAGTATAGAGTAGGTTATTGGGGCAGTGAATAACAGCTCACATTTAAGCCATACTGAACAAACTGTAATTGTAATTAGTAACTTCTATTGCACCAGATTCTAATGCACAATGCATCAACCGATGACACACCAAAACCAAGCTGTAATCAGGTCAATATCCACAAGATCAGTCCATAAATCTAATACATTTGTTACAGGCAATTATTGCAGAAGTCCTTTCAAAATTAAAATAGGTCAGTAAACAAACAAACATAGAGACTTGTTACACAAAAGTGACAAAGAAACCATAATACAGTCATGTTATAAGCATACAGTAAGTCACTTGACATAAGAACAAGAATAAAGGAAGCCACTTTCTGCACACCTGCAACGTTCCCAAGCTTCTCTTCCATGTACACATATTTGAACCAAAGTTGGTCTGCTCTTGGCAGTATGGACACAGCACGATCCCAGACATTTCTTGCAGAGTTGATCTGCCTATTTCTGTAACAGATCCATTGTTTCCACTTGGTTAATGTAAGGTGTACGTCACAGGTCCATCACATCAACAGGTCTAATCAAACTGGACATTTATTATTGTAAATATATTCTAAATTTCTACTCTGGCCTAAAATTCCAAAGGATCAATTGATATAACTTAATAACCTAGGATTAGACTATGCTGTTTGTGCATCTACATTACTTGCCTGACTGTACAAATTAAACATCAATTACTGAAAATGGTTAAAATCAGACCATTAGCAAGCTGTGGTTTATTAATTACTGTTAATACTATGCTACTATTGCTGCTTCTTTTAAATTTAGAAGTTAAAACATGTAGAACAAACAACTATACAATAACTCATAAGTCATTAGAAGAAGACAGAAAGTCATTACATTAGACAAGATTAAACCCAGAGGGTACAAATGGTGTTAGACAGTGGCGGCGCCACGATTTGAAAAGTAGTACGGCAAATTAGAGGGTCTGGGTAAAAGTGTATGGCAAAATTATGTTTTTGCCGTAAAACCTTAAAAAGTGGTACGGCAAAAGCCGTACAACAAACATAGGCAGCGCCGCCACTGGTGTTAGACCAAGAAGACACAACGCCTTCCAGTTTGACTCACTTCATTTCCATTTCAGCATAACGTAACCAGATGACTCTGTTTCTGTGGTCGACATCCAAAGCACGTTCGTACACTGATCGAGCACTGAAAACACACATCAACATCAAACATTTATGCAATACCCTGATAATAATCCTTATAATATCATTATGATACACAGCTAAACTCTTCTGAGAAATGACAACCTTCAATCCAAAGAATCCATCTGAAATGTGAAAATGGACACAATACAAATAATGAAATTTACTGTGATAAAATATCAGCATAATATTGGAAATTATTCTGTTACTAATCTTCAATAAGAAAATGGAATAGTACTTTCTAAGATTGTGTTGACTCTCCTCCCATGACGCATACGCCAACCAGGTCGTAATTAGAGAACGATTCTTTCTTAAGTTGTCTTCAAATTTCTGCAACAAATTATTATTAATTAGTAACTTCTATTGCGCCGGTGTCAAATGCATACATAGTATCAGCCAAGCAGAATAACAGTTCAATGGACTACTGTTGATGTCTTCCACAATTTACAGAGCAGTCAGTTGAGTGCTTTGTGGGGCTCACCATCACAGCTATTTTCAACCATTCCAAAGGGTTCCATAATTATGAATGAACTATATACATTGGCAAATGGATACTAAACTCAAGTAAGTACCACATCGTAGAACAATAATTAAAATTGAGACAACACAATGCAATTCAGCATACAGATATATTTAGATTCATGCATACATACATATATAAATACTAGGACATAACCGATTTTGTTTTTTTTTTGCCGATTCCGGAAACCGGATAGTATAGGCCATTATTTGTCGATTCCGATTTTAAATAGTTCATATCCCCTACCTAAATATATATATATATATATATATATATGCATATATAGGTATCTATGGGGCGTGCATGTATATATATATATAGATACCTTTATATACATATACAATCATACACCCCTATATATATAGTATTATATGTGTATATTATATAGTATGCCTCTATAGTAGTATGTGTTTAAACTTGTGCCTATGTATATAATTCCTATATCTATACTGCTGTGGATGGGGTCATTATCTCCTCTTCATGCCTATTGGGTTGTTAAAGGTTATATGATCTGTATAATTATCCCCATGGAAAAGAGGGAGAGATACATGGAGACAGAGAGAGTGTCTATTCTGGGCCGTTTGACAGCAGTAGTAAGTAGTAACAATCACAATTATAATTATATGCCAGTGGATTATACATTGTTATTAGTCCCTCCATAGGCAAAACCATCGAAAAACAACTGAAAAACAACTGTTATTAATCGGCGGGTTAGACATTTCGGATCTGGATAATTCCGGATAGTCCAGATTCGGCAAAATCGGTTTGCCGATCCCGATTTCGGTTATGCCCTAATAAATACCTATACATAAACATGACTATCCGCATACTACATCTGGATTATCATTATATATGTGTAAATATTTAGTATGTAAAACGTCAACTCTTACAAATATCATAACTGCTAAACTCAAAATTTCTTAAGTGCAACTCAAAAGCTAAGTGCAGAATATCAGCTAATTCACAACTGTTGCCTTAAACGTTAGAGGGGTTCCTAAATATAGGAATTTTATACAAGTACAACATCATGTTGCTGTAAGCCCACAGAAGGAAGAAATGTTTAAAAGAAAGTGAAAGCATAGATATAAACGAGAATAAATACACACAACAGTACATTTGTACCATAATCCACAAATTTTTAAAAATCTAACCTTACCTTGCGCTTTCGCATTTGATAGTCTTTTAATTCTGCTTCATCTGAAATCTTTTGCTTTGGAGGCTAAACACAAAGATAAATGCAACAGTATTTATAAAATTTCTGTTAAGTGTACATATTTTCGGATCTAACAAACAGAAAAGAAAACACACAGTCTGGGCATTCAAGTGTAGACCAGCAAATGTACAGCATAGATTTAGAATTCAATTTTGTTTACTACCTTCGAAAAGTTCTTGAAAGCTGCTATGCAAAACATACATATGTGTATTTCAATATTGCAAAACCTCATATTTTTAAAGCTATAAACTACTTAGAGATGCCATGAAGGTAGGCTCCTATGAATTTTATGACATATTTCAGACTATTTACAAGTTCTCAAAACAATAACAAACAAAAATCCAAAACCAAATTAGGCATATTACAAGTAACAGCGAAGCATTTTAAAGTGCTCGGACATGAAATTCTACATGATTCACTCAAAAGATTTCTCTACCTACCGGTTGAACAAGCTCTAATTCTCGCTCCTTAGCTTCACGTAACAGCTGCTCTGCTGTTATCTGGACTGGAGCAGGCATCTTGTTCTTGACCTAAAGAAATAACAAATATTATATTCTAATTAGTAGTTTACTCATTAAAACTTAAAAATTAAAACCTAATTCTACCCACTCCTCAACCATTCAAAACACATCCCAAGCATGGTAAAAAAATTATCATAATTCTTATGTGGTAACAGTTAAAGCCAAATTCTAATCAATATTCTCCAAACACAAGGTATTCAATGATACCCAAACACTAAAAGCAACATTAACCTACAAGTATTTTTTCAAGTCCATTTAATCCCAAATGGTTCAAGCTTAAATCATGATAACCATCTAAAAACATGCACATTTGTCCAAAGATTGGCATAATCATTTAAACCATGTTACTGGTATGTACATATGTTAAGCTTTTCCATCAGCACTTTAAGCAAAACTTGGGAAAATAATCAAGTCAGTCAACTGTAAATGAGTTATTCAATTGAGACCAGTAACAGATTACTTGCTTGAGACACTCACTTCGTGAACTACTATAAGAGAAAGTTGTGGTTCGCTTGATCATATTTATGTAAACCACTTAATACTTATTATACTCCTTAAAATTTCTTCACAATCACACAATAGCTGTATGGGGATAATCAATAATAATAATATAATGTATTCACATTTATTGACAAGCTCACTGATACATTTCACATACATTTCTTTGTCATAGCACTGGAAATATATACTTTATTATTTATTATTATCATTATTACTATTATTGCTTTAGACTGTTGTAAGCTGTGATGCGGTGTGACATCCCTCGTTGATTTATAATAAACGAATATACATATATAAACCACAGTAAGTACATGACAGTACAATTATCAAGATCTTGTAGAACACACGTTTTGGCAGCCTGTTAGGCGCCCGCTCATTTTACACAGCTCTGCCCCCTAGGGAGTGGAAGGCTGAGTCGACCTATAGGGAGGTTACTGGTATCGATCCACGTGTTTCAATATCTTATGTTCTTCGAGCATTCATCTATTTGTCAGATTACATGTTTTGTCAGTGCTTAATCAAATCCACTACAACCAAGTTGTTGCATTAAATAGTAGCAGCCAATGTTCCCATGAAGTCAAACTAACAGTGATACTGTGGCTGCAAGTACTGAAGACCTGTGTTATGGTGTTGGGCATAGTTTAAGAAGTAAAATCAAATTGTAGAATAATTTATTTCAGGACTGCTGTACTGAACTCATTTTAGCATTCTGAAGAAACAGTGTACCAAAATGGTTAAATGATATGGGTGTAAATTTGGTGACTGTCAGTGATTTTTAAAAACCTCAAGAGAGCACAGCCAAGAGCACAAATAGTCTAATGCATCTTATTCCAATAATCTAGAACTGAACCAAAAATTTCCTAAAATATTTCCAAAATTCAAGCCACTAGGAAAAAATGTTGATAGCTGTTATCAATTTTACACAAAATGGAGCAAAAAATAGTCTGAGGCACGTATTCCTATCAGGACTCTGGAAATTACTCAGCTTAGCTAGGATTTTCAAAACCTGAACAGTTATCCAACCTAAATTGCTATGCAAATTATAAAAGTTGGCTGAACTCATGTCTTGCTGAACTTTAACAGAACAATTACAAGACTACATCAAAAGCTAAATTACTTCTGGAATTCATGTTTCCATGTGCTGAAAGGCAAAGCTTTTGGTCAGATGACTTCAAACATTTTAAATGTCACAGAAAGTTCCTGAAGGTTAGAAATAGATGTGTTCAACTTGCAAAATGTTGTTGCTTTTTTGTTAAGATCTACACCCATCTAATCTAAGTTAACCTAATGACTTCCAATGCATCAACCTTCACTTCAAGTGGAATCACAATAAAAAGTTATAATCCATTTGTGAAGCCATGTCAAATTCTGACAGGTCACCAAAGATCTGCAGCAACACTGCTTCTCAAAAACATATCTACATAGTGAAATACTCAAGTGAAATGCCATACACAGCACTACTGAAGAGTCGATAAGTGAAATCTGTAAATTAATGGGCGAACATGTACAATCGGGGTGCCTATGTACTATCTGGGTGGGTGTCTTTGCATCGTGAGGCTCGGTTAGGCTTGGGTAAGCGTCGTGAGGGTCGGTTAGGGCTTAGGGTTAGGGTCAGTGTAGCGGGTCCGGCCCGAATCCTCGAAACCCGAATCCCTGAAACGAATTTCGGCCGGATCCCCGACACCGATTTTTGACTAAAATTACAAATAAATAGGTGACTAGGCAATATGTCGAGATGCACATCAAGGCCACGCAAGGTCTATGTCATGTAGAGTTTACAATTTAACTTTGAATAGTTTTAGAGATTTCGGCCGCTTTCAATAAAACTGTTTTCGGGAAATCGGGCATTTATGGTATTTTCAGTGTTTTCGGGTTTCGGGGATTCGTGTTGATCCCAGTGTAGCCTATGCATTTGTGCGACTAAAAAGGTATACCTGCGAGTGGAAGCTGGATTTTTAAATTCAGGGCTAGGATTAGGCACCCCGATTGTACATGATCGCCAATTACTTGACATTACTATAATTGTTATGATGTTGATGACGTTGGATGGTGGAAATTCAATTTCAAGGATTGGGATTTCGGGGATTCGAGCACCCTTTTTAGTTAGACCACATGCGATTAAGAATAGTGGTCGTATTTTGTTAAAATCAATCGTGTCTCACCTTTGCCACTTTGGGCATTTTATTTCTGCCAAGTCCCAAATCGTCGTCATTATCATCCGCCATTATTACAGGAATTTCTTACGCAAGGCTGGTTTTTAAAATCAAAACCAAACTTAAAATCAGATATTGTTTTTGGCTGTATCTTTCGTAACGCCTCAGTACCGTTCTGAAGCGCTACACTTCCGGTATTAGCAAGCCCAATCATAACCCAAATGAGAGTTGTAAGTAAGTAAAGACATCAACTGGCGGAGTGGAACTCGGATTTGCTCAGCCGGTGCTTGCCTCATAAATAAATCACAGAAGTGAATTAAGTCAAAATCGATCGAGCGACATTATGGACATGGACACGCTCAGTTGAATTCGCTACCACAGAGATAGACAATTAGGTTATATTTGGTCTATAGTCAATAGAAAAAGGTATATTCGAATTAGGGCCTTGAACTAATAGCGGTGAGAAACAGCCCTAAGTGGGATACTAGAATAATAGAATTCCTATCACCAATAAAGTTGATTGGGTAAAGTTTGTGAAATCACTATTGAAGCGACCCAAGAAAATTGGAGATCCAGAAATTTCCTTTGGTTCTCCCAATGATTTATTCTTGGTACTGTTGGGAAGACTGTGGATGGATGAATCTTATATTCTGCACACTTTATCATTACAGTGACTGGATAAAGTAATTCGGATTATGCTCTTGATTGTGATATCTGACTACAAAGTATGCTCAGCCTATTGATTAACAAACTGACAATATATGGTGAGTCAGTGGCGGATCCAGAGGGGGGCGATTGGGGCGATGGTCCCCCTAAGAGTCCAAAAAATTTTTTTTATATTTAAAATTTAAAAATTTCATATGCTATACTGTGCTACAGGATAAATGTCGTGTGATTATTATTACGCATGTACAGCGCCGGACTGCAGTTTGAATATTACTTCTACAAGCCCTTGCTTTAAACATGCTTTAAACTTGATAAGTAATTTTAATTTTAGGCCTAATTCCTTTGACCTTGGATGTCCATGAAATCGCCCCCCGTAAAGCAAAAGTCTAGATCCGCCTCTGTGGTGAGTGAAATTATGTTTAAATACTCATAGCATTAGCAAGAGTTCTTATCCTGTTTTATCAATGTAACTCTCACAGCCAAACATTGCAACTCCGCCCCATTTGAAGCTATGACAATGCAATATGGGCATTTATCATTCATTTAGTTATTTAATAAACCCTTGTTTCAGAGGATAACTACATAACCCAACCCGCCACACGGTATGGCGGGTTGGTTTATGTAGGCCCATACCTTCCTCGCCATGTCAATCCTGGATACAGCCATCGGTCCATCCTAATCTCGACCCTAATTAAGACCTACAGTCCTATCCAGCCAGCATATTTATGTACGAATACAGTCAATAATTTATTGGACCTGTTCACGTGTGTCCGGAGAGAGGCAAAGGGGCATTTGCCCCCCTGGATTTTGCAAATATTAAAAAAAATAAAAAAATTTGATTATTATGATTATTACAACAGTGCCAACAAGATTTCCAATGTGAAAAAAGTTAATCATTTAGGTAAAGTCCTTGATCATTATTTATTTTGTTTAAATTGTTATACAAATTTTCTTCTATACAAAAAAGTCATTCCTCCCAAAAAATGTTCCCCCTAAAATTTTTTGCACCCCTTAGAAAATTCCTGCGAACACCCATGGACTTGTTAAAATCAATGTGGCAGGTAATCATACTAACACGGGGATTAACATCTTCTGGTAAGTCAATGACAACCGAAGCTTTTGACATTCTGTTATTAACACAAAGCGAATAGCCTCACCAGATGCAGAACACACTTAACACATCTGTGAAAAGTTTACTATGGTAGATGGGTGTCGTGGTCTACGCGGGTGCATGCATCAAGGGAAGAAAACCGACGCGTCAACAAGCTTGTTTACAACGCACGGAAAATTCTGCAACAAGCTGTCAACATTAATTCGGTGCATGCAACAAGGATAGACGTGTTCAGTAGGACTTTCCAGGGAAAAGTACAGTGACGTCACAGAACGTTCTGGAATCCGGGAGAACTCTATATAAGATAGACCTGCTGTACATTAAGGGCCTTTTGACGAAGATTTGTAAACGTTGAAACATTGATCGTATGACGTTCAATCGAGACCAGCCAACCTGTGTGCTGTCTACGATTGTGATATTTGATAGACGAGTTGACTTACTCTACACTTAATCGACTTTATTTTTAAATAAAGATCTTTTAATAGTTCCTTCGTTGGTTCGTCGTTGCGATCGAAGGAGTCGACCGCGACATTATTGGTGGCAGCGGTGGGATCATCGGTGTTGGATCCGGTGAAGAAGACGCGAGCCGGCGGAGGAAGGAGTCAACCCGGAGGATCAAGAGACGGTCTGTTCCAGACAGCGAGCGGATCGAGACGCCTTTCTACCGTGGGAGACGGGTGAATCGGCATACGACAGTCGGACGGACGAAGTGCGTCGTTCGGCTGAGACAGCAGAAGACAGCAGTCAACATACGGGTAAGATCCTAGGTGTTGTCGTGGCTGAGAAGGAGAAAAGAGAGTGGAGTTGCAGCCGAGTGGGAGGCAGCCATTGTTTCTCTTTCAATATCTGCTGATTATTTCTTTGCAATTTGATCCATTGTTGTGATCGAGGCCAGACTTGCGTGAGCTTGTATAGTTTTTGCGTACTTGGCGAGTGTACTTCTTTGGATACTGAATAGTTGCACTTTGGGTTGTGGAATTTTCCTTTTGTGTGGCGGGTTTGCCGCGTGGTGTCTGTTTTTTTTGTTGATTGTTGTTGACTGACTGTTTGTAAAAATGGAAGCGTTGACAACAGAGATGCAAGCGAATATTCGCAAAATGTCGTCCGAGCGCCTTAGGGTGTATCTTATGAAGGCAGGAAGGGACGATGATGATGTTATGTCATGGGATCGAAATCAATTAATGGAAGAATGGGCCATGGAGATTGGAAAAGAGGAAGAGGAATTTAAGGGTAGTCCAATATCTCCAACAGGAGTGGATTACGAGCTGCAGAAGCGCCGTCTGGAGTTCGAAATCCGTAAATATGAAGAACAAAAGGAGAAGGAAGAAAGAGAAAGGGAGGAACGGAAGGAGAAGGAAGAAAGGGAGGAAAAGAGGAGAGAGGAAGAAAAGAAAGAACAAAGGGAGAAGGAAGAAAGAGAAAGGGAGGAACGGAAGGAGAAGGAAGAAAGGGAGGAAAAGAGGAAGAAAAGAAGGAACGGAAAGAGAAAGAAGAAAGAGAAAAGAAGGAACGGAAAGAGAAAGAAGAAAGGGAGAGGAAGGAAAAGCAGGAAGAACGAAATGTTAGAGATTCTTTAGCAAGTCGTACTAAGCGTTATAGTGATGCCCTTAAGAATATTCTTTGGAAATTTCCTTCCGACCCTATAGAAATTCCAGGTTTCTTTGATCACTTGGATGGTTTGTTTAATGTGTATGAGGTGGATGAAGATGTTAGAGCAAAATTATTGCTAGCCATTTTAAGTGAAAGAGCTAAGGCATTAACCATGCGCCTTACTGAGGCACAGCTCCATGACTACAAATTCCTGAAGGAGTTTTTGCTAAGGGAGTTTAAGATAAGCCCTTCAAATCTTAGAGCCCGATTTTGGTCGTTGCACAAAGCATCGGACGAATCATTTACGATCTATTCATCCAAATTGCGTGTGGCTCTTATGTATTATTTGAAAAGTAGAAAAATAACTGATGAGTTTGATAAACTTGTAAGTTTATTGGTTGCGGATCGGCTTAAGGAGTCCTTGTCGAAGGCTTGTTTAGATTATATCTTGGCCCAAGAAAAAGAGGAGTGGTTGAGCTGTGAAGACATAGCTAATGCGGCTGACATTTATGTAGCGTCGCATGATGGTGGGAATGACTTAGTATGTCGTAGTCATCCGACACCGAAGTATAACGATTGGACGAGAGGTCAACCACATGTTCAAGTCAATAACCAGACAGCTCAACCCAAGTCTCCCAAACCGGAAATAAGGGGTGAAGCCAAGATAGGTGCGAGGGTGTCTCAGGAGGAGGCCAAGGTAAAGGGTCTCTGTTTCCTATGTCATCAGAAGGGTCATATGGCAAGGGAGTGCCAGACCAAACCACGTTCTAAAAAAGTGAGTACTTGTATATCTGGGAACCCAACTGAAGAAGTGACCGACTTATTTGTTGAGAAGGTCAACGTGTTGCATGAGATACCTGAACAGGTAAAGCAAGGGAATTTATTGGATAATTCTAAACCAATAGGCTTGGAAACTGCTGTAAGGGTATACGAGAATAGTATTGATGGATTACACGAGAGGTCGTATATCAATGTACAGATTGAAGATCTCCCTTCTCAGCCAGCATTATCTGATTCAGGAGCAGAAATTTGTTGTATTGATAAGAAATTAATTGAGTCACTAAACTTACCCGTGATTAAACGGATTAATATAATTGGTTTTCAGGGAGAAGGATGTAAGGCAGATGTAGTATACCTACAAATGAAATTAGCTAATTCAATGGAAGGAACGACGAACATTGCGCCATCTTTGTGCGTCATGTTCGCTGCAGTCCCTGAACTAAATGAACGGGTTATTCTGACACCCCATGTTGTGGACCTATTAAGGGATAGTTCGCAATATGTAGTGATGGTAACTGGCGTAGATCGATGTGTACAAATAAATAAAGGGGCAGAAGAAGATAACTTAGAAGTTAATATCGAGAAAAGTAACAGCAACGAATCCTTGCCGTCAGAAGTGAATGAATATTCTCAGGAGCAACTAGTTGATGATTCAGATAATTTTCTTGATGTTGAGTCAACAGAGTTCAAGTCTGATGAGGGAGTAGCGAATAATGATACTTTATTGCGTGAGCAACAGAATTGTCACAATCTTATATCTTGCTGGCAACAAGCGAGACAGAATAAAAATAATTTCTTTATAGATAATAACCTCCTGTACCACAAAGGGGAAATTATGGGACATAAGGTTAATCAATTATGTTTACCGGAAGATAGAATCGAGGTTGTCTTGCGAGTAGCACACGATGCCCCATGTGCTGGGCACATGGCTTTTAAGGCAACGAGAGCCAGGATCAAATTAAACTTTTGGTTTCCAAGAATGGATGAGAGGATTCGCGAATATTGTGCGTCTTGTCAAATTTGTCAACTAAGAACTCCAGTTAAAGTGGCAGATCGAGTCCCGATCACTCCTATTCCGAGGGCGGATGAACTCTGTTTTAACCATCTAAATATGGATTGTATTGGCCCTATGGTAGTGACTGGAGAATCCAACCAATCGAAACCCCAGTACAATTATGCTCTGGTTCTGGTGGACAAATTTTCTCGTTGGCCGATGGCGTATCCTCTTAGATCGCTGAATGCAAAGGGAGTTTGTGAAGCTCTGTTGCAAGTTTTTACAACTTTTTCTATTCCAAGGATCATCAGTTCTGATTGTGGTACCAACTTTACCAGTCGTTTGACGAAAGAATTCTTGCGGCGAATGGGTTGTAGTCCCAGATTTAATACCCCTGGACATCCTGAGGCAGCTGGATTGGTTGAAAGATGCAACCAAAGCTTGAAAACCATGATCTTTAAGCTTGCTCAATCTGATCCTCGTGGATGGCACCAATTGTTACCGTTTGTTCTGTGGAGCCTTAGAGAAAAACCTTCAGGCACGACTCATATTTCGCCATTCACTATGGTTTATGGAACTCTTCCTCGGGGTCCACTTAGTGTGTTGAAGGAATCGTGGGCTGGCGAACGAAAAGTACCTCTTAACTTAGGTAAATCACCCGAAGAGTATCTCCAATCACTGAAGGAAAACCTCGAATTCGCGAAAGTTTATGCAGATTACTATAGTGATATAGAAACCAAGCGGTATGCAGATTATTATAACTTGCGTAGTACTGACAGAAAATACGAAGTTGGAGATAAAGTAGCAGTATTAGCACCAGATTTTGGTAGTTCTAAATTTTATAGTCGATGGCAAGGACCTGCTACCGTAGTCAAGGTTAAATCCCCATATTCTTATATAGTAGAAATAGAGGGAAAACAAAGACATTTACACGCAAATAAGATCAAGCGATACCATGAACGACTCGAACAAGCGATGATCAATAGCTGTTCAGTAATTGTTGATCAAGATGAAGAATTTGGTATAGTAGAGGTTGTAGATCAGGAAGAACGTGAACAAATAAGTCCGAGTAAGCGAATTGATCCTCTGATTATAGCGCATCTTTCGCAAGAGGAACAGAAGCAACTTTTTGAGGTTTTGGATCGGCACTCGGCAGTATTTGTGGATAAACCTGGGTATTGTCCAGTATTAGAACATGAAATTAAGATAACTCATGATTTCACTCCTAAGCGTTTAAGGGCATATAAAGTACCTGAGCTACTTAAACCTGAAGTACAACGCCAGATAGAAGAAATGTTGGCATTAGACATCATTCGACCATCGAAAAGTGAAATGGCCAGTCCGGTAGTTTGCGTTTTAAAGGGACCCAAAGGTCAAAATGGCGTTCGATTGGCAATTGATTATCGCCATGTTAACAAATATTCTCTAGGTGATTGTTACCCGACCCCAGACATTGCTGACGTCTTACAAAAGGTGGGACGGGCAAAGTTTATTAGTGTTTTCGACGCGAAATCGGGGTATTGGCAAATTCCAGTTCGGAAAGAACATCGATGGCTTACGGCATTCGTATGTGATGCAGGACTTTTTGAGTTCACAAGAATGCCGTTTGGACTCAAGTCCGCTAGCAATACCTTTATTCGTGCTATGACCCAAG
This sequence comes from Allolobophora icterica, assembly GCA_963556255.1. Taxonomy (NCBI): domain Eukaryota; kingdom Metazoa; phylum Annelida; class Clitellata; order Crassiclitellata; family Lumbricidae; genus Allolobophora; species Allolobophora icterica. Next base: position 23,800,329 of record OY744613.1, on the reverse strand, counting down.
TTTTACATCCAGTGCGAAGTTTTACCGAACCATTCGTCGATGATATGGCAGTGGTTTCAATGAATTGGAATGACCATTTAGAACATCTAGAGAAATTCTTGCAAACTATTGAGGAAGCAGGACTCACTTTGAATTTAAGAAAATGTAATTTTGCACAAAACAAAATAAAGTTTGTTGGCCATATAGTAGGGTCAGGTTGTATTGAACCTGATCCAGGTAAGATCGCTACGATCAATGATATCCATCCTCCAACAACAAAGAAAGACGTTAGAAAGGTTATGGGTTTTTTCAGTTACTTTCGAAATTTTATACCTGCTTTAGCTGAAAAAGCACGGGTAATAACTGATTTGACACGAGATAACATACCTACGAAGGTGCCTTGGGAGCAAAAGCATCAAGAAGCACTAGATAAGTTAAAGGATGATCTCAGTAAAGCTACACAGTTGCATACCATTGATTTCACTAAGGAATTTGGTTTAAGTGTTGACGCAAGTGCCACCGCGGTCGGGTGTTGCTTGTTTCAGTGGACCGAAGAAGGTCAAGAAAAACCAATTGCTTTTGCTAGCCTTAAACTTACAGATACACAGATGCATTGGTCTACAATTGAGAGAGAGGCTTTCGCAGTAATTTGGGCACTTAAACGATTCAAGTCATGGATATTCTTATCAAAGATAATCATTTATTCAGATCATAATCCTTTGTCTTATCTCACAGATGCAAGCCCTAAGAGTGCGAAACTGACTCGTTGGGCGTTAGCATTGCAAGAGTTTAACGTGGACTTTCGATATCGTCCTGGACGTCAGAACACGGTGGCTGATTTCCTCTCTCGGTTGTGACTCGGATGGTGAAGGGGGGGAATGGCCCGACACACAAGGATCGAGCCCGCAAATTGTATAGATAAATTGACTAACTGGTGTGTTTTGTTTTGTTTGTATATGCTGTGTCGAGATGGAGTCTGGAGGCCCGGCTTGATCGTGATGACCCGTTCGGGATGGTGCTGAAGACGTGTCATCATCTGAGGGCGGAGGGAATGTCGTGGTCTACGCGGGTGCATGCATCAAGGGAAGAAAACCGACGCGTCAACAAGCTTGTTTACAACGCACGGAAAATTCTGCAACAAGCTGTCAACATTAATTCGGTGCATGCAACAAGGATAGACGTGTTCAGTAGGACTTTCCAGGGAAAAGTACAGTGACGTCACAGAACGTTCTGGAATCCGGGAGAACTCTATATAAGATAGACCTGCTGTACATTAAGGGCCTTTTGACGAAGATTTGTAAACGTTGAAACATTGATCGTATGACGTTCAATCGAGACCAGCCAACCTGTGTGCTGTCTACGATTGTGATATTTGATAGACGAGTTGACTTACTCTACACTTAATCGACTTTATTTTTAAATAAAGATCTTTTAATAGTTCCTTCGTTGGTTCGTCGTTGCGATCGAAGGAGTCGACCGCGACAATGGGTCCATGTTATTTTCAAAATAAAAATTATGATTGAAAAAAAACACAGCAGTATAAATTGAGAAATGTATAACAAAATGTTTCATCAACTGATCAGATGGTAACAAGATACCTGGGGAAAAGAACTTCTGATTTTCACATAATATCAATTTAACATACATTTTCATTTTAATTAAGAATTCTTTCCCCTAGTCATAAGTGATGAATGTAGCCCACCTCGTAATCATGAAAGTAGTAACTGATTACTAATTAATAATTAACAACGAGCCTGTACTAGAAGTGACTGGGAAAATAATTGTTGTTGAAGTGTTAAGGACAAGAAAAATAGTGGGATATGTAGCATAATAAAATTGTAAAATCATTGTTTAAAAACATGCAGTAAGTGGCAATTAGGCTTTCAAATTACATAGTGCAAACATCATAGACATCATTTCCCTTCATGTTCAAGTCTTGCTGTTCGAAAAGTTACAAGGAGTACTGCAGTAATATTAACATCGATCATTTCTACATCCAAAAGCATCAGTGTAAACTGCAGCAATATGTTACTAAACAAAAAAATTCTACAGCTACAAACCCTAATAATTACCATAAATTACATATGTTAATATTCTTAATATGTGAAGACTAAGCGCTATTCATTATAATGCTGCCCTTAGGAGTCGTAGCAAGAACTGCCTTATAGTGAGACTGTCATAATGAGGTTATTTTCTATAGCTGACCATTGTTAGGATCATATTCATGACTACTGCATGATTTCAGAATTTGTGTTATAACATTTAGTGTCATAAGGAGCTTTTGCTGTACTTCCATTTGATTACATAGTAACAATATATTAAGTTGATGGAATGATATTTTAAGGTCTGTCAGCAAAATTAACAAGCACAGGCTTGTGAGGCACTAAGATGCTTCTAACAACCGACTTCCGAATCTCATCATCTGCAGGCGTCAATATGAATGACTGAGAAATCTAAAACAATAAAATAAAAAATTATACAAAGCAATTTTTAAAAAGGTGTACAGCAACCGTGAATTTCACAAAGCATCTGGTCACAATATTGGTTCTGACACTCATAGACTTCACTATCTTCCCATTATATAGTTCAGCCATCTGAATTCAAACAACTATAGACCTGTGTCCTTCCCCAATTTTGCTGCTTTTCAAACCGATGTTGATGACCAAACATAGCAAAGTTGCCTTGATTCATATGCAATGCATGATATGCAGCCTTCTATTTCATGACTAAAGCAACACTTTGCAAGACAGGCTAATTGATACCTCGACATACATTGCAACAGAATCCGCATAAAATCTGTGTTACTTTAAAGAACATGCGTAATTGTGTATCTTACTAAAAACCACTAGAAAAGTATACAAAACTTTACAACATTAAATCACAGCATATTTCGATGATAAAATATTTGTCATTTAATATAATATGTTACCCTGGCTAGCAGTAAATGCATTTCAAGTTCAGCAATTCTTCTTCCTACAATGAAAAGCATGATTATTATCAATTAGTAAAATTATGCCTACGAAACATTTATCTTCACTGCTATCAACACAATGCAATGTTTATACATGTTTAATTTATAAGTATGGCAGATGAAATGATAGTGATACAGATAGTTCTTTGGATATATGATTTTTTTAGCTGGTGTATGCTTAACAGATTCAAGCCATAGCTGATCTAGTAATTTTTACAATGGAACTGTAACAAGGCACAGAATATCATTCAGTCGTCAATGTTAAATGAATGCAATAGGAAAACTAGTCTGGTTGAAACTGAGCAGCAGGCCCGGCTCAAGACATTTGGCGGCCCTAGGCAAACCGGCGGCCCTAGGCAAAACGGCGGCCCTAATCAAACCGTCTGAAAGTTTTTAGATTTTCGTCATGGTAATTTCATCCATCTTTTTCGGAATTTCATCTTACAAAAAAAGTTGATGACCATTTTTTTAGTCATTTGCCTCACAAATGAATGTCATGATCTTTTTCAGGAATTCACGGTTACACCTGCGCGATTTATTACACCAACACTATAAACCAACACTGTAATACTTCCATCTAGTGATTAATAATTAAATAATTTTGGAAAAATGGAAAATTGGCGGCCCCTAAAAATCTGCGGTTCTAGGCGGCTGCCTAGTTTGCCTAACGGACGAACCGGGCCTGCTGAGCAGAGCAACCAATGAAAGTTAAAACACCTGAAAACATCAACTACATGCTTGGTGTAGCATGATGTACAAAGCAAATTAACCACTTAGTTTGTTAATTTTGTAAAAACCAATTAATGCTCAACAGAACTGATAATCGGACACTTGTACATAATGCATTCTAATGAATAAACATCCATTACCAATGCAAGATCTTGGGCCAAAGCCAAATGGCAACGAGGCAAAGTTGTGAATAGTCTCAGAGTCTTCTTTCCTGAGCCACCGCTCCGGTTTGAAGGACAGAGGATCTGAGAAATTCTTGGGGTCACGACCCATGGTGTACAGCATAGCAATAACTGTCACCTGTCACATATGAAATCATTAAACAGTGAGTGAGAATACCTACTAAAAATTGGTGGTGCCTTGGCATAATGCCAAATGTATTCCTCATAGCAAGCTGCATGGCACATTTTTTTCTTAATATGGAGCCATTTCTCATCAGAACAATCAATCATCCTTCAATCAATAATAAATTTTCTGCATCTCTCTTCCCTACATTGCCACTAAAGTTTACTTCCCAGTAGCAAGTCTAGAACAATCCATTAACCAAGTGATACTTGCAACCCTCTCTTCCTACTTTACCTTTCTTATCTTACGTACGGTAAGTCTAGCCAATTTTTCATCCATTTTATGTCATGACCACAATCATCCATATATATAAAGAAGAAACTCTGTCTGTCTGTCACAGATCTTTGACCGCGATGCATTTCTACAGTTTTAGAGCTTTTCACTCGAAACCTTCACTACTGTCTCGGGGTGGGCATTACACACCCAGTGTGAGGCTTCGCGTCCCCCGTTTTCACCGCTTCCATGGTGTCCCGGCCAAAAAACTGTCCGAAAGGCCCCCCAAAATTCTACTCAACCTATTTTCATTCTCACTCGCCAGATGGCGCTGCGGTTTAAGCAGCGTTATTTTTCTGATTTCACAGTTCTGTTGCTTATTTGCTAGATTAACAGCCCTAACCTTGGTGGTGATGGTGGTGGTGGTGGCTTATAACCCCGGGCAACGCCGGGTAAACCTGCTAGTCTATAATACTTATATCCAGCAAACCTTGTCCTGAATTGACCACAAGAATTTCTTAATTCTTACTCTTACTGAGCTGTCAAGCAAGGGTCAGTCCAGTGGTAACCCGGCCATGCTCCATGTGACTGCTTTGGGGGAACCTCAGTGAGTTGACCCCAAAACTGGTTAGAGTAAACTTACCTATGAAACATGTAAAGTAAAAGGTCATTATAATACCAATAAATAAAATCACTGCCAGCAGTCATCAACTGAAAAAGATATAAAATCCTTTGGAAGTCATAAAAACATTAGAAACTAGAAGGTCATAAATTCTTATGAATAAAGGAAGATTTAAATAATACCAAAATGACGATGACTAAAAAGAGTCATCATAATTCCCGATGACAAGCAAACACTGATGACTAAGAAATGATGTAACTATTTTTGTCTACAGTTAAGTACGGCCTTGCTAACTTGCTTTGCCAATTGCACATGTTCTGTAACAGCATATTTCACAAATGCACACAAGTAAGCAGTATAACTAAACAAAAGATGCAGACTCACTTCAGCTGGAATACGATAGCCACAGAGTACAATTTCTTCATTGAGCACTCGACTAGTGAAGACTATTATTGGATACATCCTAAACAGTAATTTAACATTAACAATTACTCATTACATAAACAACATAGTTCTCATGATGAAATATAATTCATAGCATGTGTACAATAAACATATTTACTCATTCTTCATTTATTGCTTAGGTTAGTGCATTATCTTTCTTCGATTTTGGTGAAGACTCCAATATCTAAAAACATGCATCTGTTGATGAAAGTCACAAAATACCTGAGTGCTTCTTTGACAGTCGCCCTCAGAAGAGGCATTTCTTGGAGATCATCATAAGTTGGATTCTTTCCAATGGGAACGACATGATTCACTTCATTGTGAAGCTTTTCTTGAAGGGCAGTATTTCTTGACAATTCATACAAAATCCACTGCATTGTATTTGATGTCTATAAAAAACCACACCAGGTACGATAACAAACTGCATGAATTACTGTCCAACTGTTTTCTGCTTAATACATTCCATTTCATTGCGTAACCTCCAAATTCTGCCCAAATGCCAGCTGTCATATGCATTAATTGTGGGTAGGTGTTTTGTTAGGCTTTAGAGTGGGTAGGCATGGTTTATATGTAATTATGTATATGCTTGTATAGTATAATGACAGTATAGCTATATAAAGACTTTGCTAGGATAGGACAATGTATAATTAGTATAGAGCATACGGCTTTAGCCAATCAAAAGAGCTGTATGTGCATGCCTGTGTATGTATCCTGTATATAAAATTCGTATTTCACATTATTAAATCAGTCATAACTTTTGTGTGACTCGTTGTTAGTCTATAAGGCTGACATTTTGGTGGCAGCTTTGCGGGATGCGAATATCCCTGGCTACGCAACAGTGCCGAAGAGACTGTTTGTGTGTGACCAACGTAGAGAGATAACTACAACAAAATAGTTCTCTGTGTCTGAGTGGTCGAGTGGGCCTATCCACAAGTCGAACTCGGACGGAAATCAGCGGTTGGTTAGTGGATGCGATAAGGGCTGATCATATTTAGGTCTGAGTCGTATCCGCTGCCTTCTGTGTGATTTGGGGTGTAACGGAGGAGGCCAAGCTGATTCGGGATCAAGGAAATCAGACGAAGCCAAGCAGTTCGGTATCCAGGTCAACAGTACACGCGGTGACTGAAGCGGACGATTTCTGGTGCCGTGAATTGGAGAACAAGCCGTGCAACGGATCGACAGGCGAAGTTCTGGATCGACAGACGGTGAACAAGTCGGAGACAACCTGACCTATCGATGATTTCAACGATAACGGAAGAAAAGAAAACCGTGGTTGAAGATAAGTTGAATTTGTGTACACAATAGCTTGACATTTATCAGTTTTGTGTGTAATTTTGCTTTGTGTACTGATTATTTGGTTCTTGAATAACGTGTCAAGATGGAGCGTCTTTCGAGTGAAAGAAGAGCTCAGTTAAAGAAAATGTCGACCGAGAGGGTCAGACAAGCGTTGGTAAGGTATGGTAAGTCAGAGGATGAATTGTTGTTGCTTGACAGAGAAGCACTTTTGGAAGAGTTGGCTATGGCGTGGATTGCCGAAGAAGGAGAGGAATATGAAGGAGCGTTTGCAAAAGTAGAAGAAGAGAGTAGAGAGTTGGACGGGGAGAGGCAAAGAAGGATGAGTGCAGATCGAGAGGAGAAAGTGAGAATGGAGGATATGGAGATGAGGAGAGAGGAAAGAAGAGAAGAAATGGCTTTAAGAAGAGAGGAAATGCAGATGAGAAAGGAGGAGATGGCTTTTCAGAAAAAACAATTGCAGATGCATATGGAGAACATGGGAGCAGTGTGGAAGAAGCAGCAGGAACAGATGGAGGCAGAGAGATTAAAATGGAGGGAGCGTGATGAAGAAAGGTTAAGAAAGAAGGAGGAGGAGGAGAAAACGCCTATTGTTAAAATGAAAAGGCTAGGTGATGCAATGAAGCATGTTTTACCTAGGATGCCTGCTGATTTGGGAGACATACCCCTGTATTTTGAAACGGTTGAAAATGCTTTCAGAAGCTTTAAAGTCGAGAAGGCGTTCTGGGTAAAACTGCTCTTACCCTTAATGACATACAAAGCAAGAGCAGTGTTAAACAGATTAGCTTTCCAGGATCATGATGATTATGATCGGGTCAAAGATTACATCCTCCGAGAATTTAAATTGACGGCCCGTGAGTATCGAGCCAAATTTTTTGAGGCCAAAAAATTGCCTGATGAGACTTTTACTCTGTTTAATACCAGATTAAAGAACCTTTTAAATTATTATTTACGCAGCAGAGATGTCAAACAGAGCTTTGAAAAGCTGGCCGATCTAATGGTGGCCGACAGGCTGAAAGAATCTTTAGCACCTGGCCCTCTACAGTTTGTTCTAATGAAAGAGGGAACAGATTGTTTGACATCTGATATTATAGCCGAGTTGGCCGATCTGCACGTGAATAATAAAATTGGTTATTTGGGTCAACAGAAAGCATTTTTCAGTCAGCCAAGACCGCAAGAGAATTACGTACAGCAGGGCAAGGTTCAAGGTAATGGAGGCATGAAGGACATGTCTGTTAAGGAAAAGGTGTTTCCGAGTAAGTATGTAAGACCTGAAGAGAAGAAAGGTTTTACAGCAGAAAAGAGTGAGAGAAGGTGTTGGGCTTGTGGTGATAAGTCACATCTTTTGAAGAATTGCTGGAAAAAGCAATCAAAAGAAGTTTCTTCTAGGGCATGTGCATTAGAAGAAATGGAAACGCCTATTATACAGGTGATTAACAGACCAGAAAGTGAAAATGTAGAATCGACCGAGACTGAAGCGAAGGTCGTAATGAAGTGTGTGGTGGAGAATGAAAGAAAGACAAGCAGGGCAGAGAATGACAGAATGAAGGAAGAAAATTTTAATTACCCTAAGCCTGATGTGGTTCTAAAAAAAGCGATTTTACAGCATGTGTCAGTGGAGATCAGACAGAATGGAAGTGAGAATAGACGGCTAAATTGCCTGGTTGATTCTGGGACAGAAATTCCCGTGCTAAGTCAGGAGGTAATAAAAGGTGTGCCAGTGGAAGAAATGGGTATGGTAAGCCTTCAGTGTGCAGCGGGCAAACCTGTTTCGGCTAGATTGGTCAAGCTTGAATTGAGAATGGCGAATGAGGAAACGGATAAGGATAAAAAGTTTTTAAACATTGGACCTTTTATGCCAATCATATGTGCAGTTGTTGAAAATATGACGGGTAAAGAACATTTTTTGCTTCATCCCGAGTTCATAGCGGAGTTGAGGGCGTTGCCACAAATTCCTATTTTGGACGCACAGGTGCAGTCAAATGTAATGACGAGAATACAAAAGAGAAAAGCTGAACAAGAGATGAGTAAAGAAGTAAGCCAAAGTGAAGAGGCAGATGATTTGGAGAAATCTGATACAACAGATTTACAGTTGGGTAGTCTTTTTGATACAGAGAAAACTGAAAGTGGTATAGATAATAATGCATTTTCATCACAACTACAACAGCCTGTGGTTTTATCAAATTCGGTTTTGTTTGGCAAGCAACAACAGGAAGATGTGTCATTGAGGAAATGGTTTGACAAGGCGAGGGAAGGTAATTCTGAATTTTGTTTATGCAATGGTCTGTTATATAAACGAGCGATTATCTCAGGCCAGATCGTGTTTCAGTTAGCAGTGCCAGAGGAAAGGCGAAAGCAGATAAAGAACTTGGCACATGAATCCGTTTTTGGCGGGCACTTGGCCGAGGAGAAAACCCGTGAGCGGATATGTTTGTCTTTTATTTGGCCGTCGATGAGAAATGAGATAAAGGACTGGTGTAAATCCGGCGCTGCGTGCCAAATTAAAGCTTTGAAAAATGTTGACACACATAATCAGTTGAAACAAGAACAATATGTCCACGAGTACAATAAATATGCTAAGGAGAAATCTTTTGAACTGGGAGACACAGTTATTGTTTTGTTCTCCACTTCATCTAACAAATTAATGTCTGGATGGCATAGTCCTTGCAACATTTTGCAGGAAAGATCAAAGGGCTCATATTTGGTTGACATGGGCGATGGTAGTAGAAGGGTTGTGCATGCCAATAAAATAGGCCTATGCAGATTTGTAACAAGAGCATTATCATGTGGCCTGGTTGAGGACGAAGATGAAGCGTGTGGAAAGATACGTGAAAGGCCAGTGAAAACTGAAACCGAAACTAAGTCGTTGCAAATAGATCATAAACAAAATTGATCATTTGACTGTATTACAACAGAAACAATTGTTGAATGTTTTGAATAAATATTCTGATCGTTTTTCTGACAAATTTGATTTCTGTACTGTGTTAGAACAAGAAGTTAAACTGCGTCCTGACTGTGTACCGAAAAAGTTGTCTGCGTACCGTGTACCACTGATTTATCGATCTGAAGTCAAGAGACAGATCAAGGATCTGAATGCCATGGGAATCGAGCCGTCGACCAGTCCTATGACTGCGCCATGGGTAACAGTAAAGAAAAAGGATGGTTCACTTCGATTGGCTTGTGATGATCGATATGTCAATAGTTTAACAATTGAATGTCAATATCCGATGTCTATTGTTGATGAAATTCGTATGAAAGTTGGTTAAGCTAATGTCAGTTCAGTGTTTGATTGCAGAAGTATAAACTGGACATGTGATTGGTTCGAGTTATAAGAAAATGGAACCTGATAAACTGAAGACAATGACAGACATGACTAGACTATCAGCTAAGAAGTAATTGAGACTTTTGATTTGTTTTGTTTAGTTAGTACAAACAGTTTATAAACGACTTTGACAAAATTGCGAAGCCATTATAACTAACGAAACTGGAAAGATAAAGCCTGAAAGTGTTTGCTGGACAGAAGATCATCAGAAAGCATGTGATGAATTGAAGCATTGTTCGTGTCATAATGTTGTATTTGAAATATTTCAGTTAGGTCAACCAGTAAATTTGTAGTGTGATAGCATGTGAGGCAGGTGTTGGTAAATCCTGCCCAGCTACATCAGTATGTCCCTGAAATGGACTGTTTGGAGATAACTCATGACAGATAGAGAGATTTAGTTGTGATCCAGACAGTCAGAGTTATTCGTCTTAATTATTAGCATTGTTTAATCTTATTAGTATAAAAAATGTGCATGCGTAAAGAGGTACAACAGCTCGAATCATGTGTATTGGTGGCCAACAAGCTATAGGTTGTAGTGCTGTTTGATATCATCGTGGCTGAAAGCCAGTGTGTGAAGGAGTAGTTTTTGGGAGTTGCTTTAAGATAAACAATGTATTTGATGTTCAGAGAGCGATTGTCACCTTTAGTCCTGTGCCATACTCTCTCCTATGACAATCCTGCACAGTAATATAGATAGTGGAGTCATGGAGATTAAAAGACTTTTAGTGTTGACCTTATAACAGGCCAGATTATTTATCAGTCAGAAATTGACTCCTAGCCAACAAAATTGGGCAAGAAGCATATGCCGTTGTTTGGGCGTTATCCAAACTAAGGGATATAATTCTGGGCTCCCACATAATGGTATACACAGATCATAATCCTCTGACCTACTTAAGCATGACCATGTCTAAATCAGCCAAGCTAGTACGCTGGGGATTAGCGCTACAAGCCTTTGATCTAGAACTTAAATACAAGAAGGGAAAATTGAACGTGGTAGCGGACTGCCTTTCTAGACTTTAGATTAGGGCCTAAAATGTAATGTAATGTACATATGGACCCAGGGAAAACATATGTAGTGTATAATCTTTGTGTTCGTGTGTTTTGTATGTGTTTTTGAATTACTATTGTGTTGATAATTGCATTGTATTCAAGTTTGCAAATTTATATGATTTGCAAACTTGAAAAAGAAGGATTAGAGGTATGTCATATGCATTAATTGTGGGTAGGTGTTTTGTTAGGCTTTAGAGTGGGTAGGCGTGGTTTATATGTAACTAGCTGGATTACCCGGCGTTGCCCGGGGTTATAAGTTTCAATCCCTGCACCCCCACCACCCCCACCCAACACCCACCCCCCACAACCCCCCCAAATCCACCACCCCCACCCAACACCCACCCCCCACAACTAACCCCACAACTAACCCCACGACCCCCACCCCCCACCCCCACCACCACCCCCCACCCACCACCCCCCACCACCGCCCCCCCACAACACCCCCCACCCACCACCCCCACAACCCACCCACCACCCCCACCACCCCCACCCACCCACCACCCCCACCCCCACCCCCCACCACACCCACCACCACCACCACCCACACCACCCCCACCCCCCACCACCCCACCCACTACCCCACGTGCATGCATCCAATGCAGTAATCCTAATGTCACTGCAGGGACTGCATCCAATGCAGTAAGCCTAATGTCACTGGAGGCACGGTAATTTTCCTATCGCTTGGGGCGATGTTTTGGCCTTTTTTCACCATGGTAGCGGTGAAAACGGGGGAAGCGAACCCCTCCACTGGGTGTCCGAAACCGAGGCCGACACAGTAGTGAAGGTTTCGAGTGAAAAGGTGCAAAATTGTAGAAGTTAAGCCCGGTCAAACAGACAGACAGACACACACACACACAGAAAGCTGGCTTTATTTATATAGATTATGTATATGCTTGTATAGTATAATGACAGTATAGCTATATAAAGACTTTGCTAGGATAGGACAATGTATAATTAGTATAGAGCATACGGCTTTAGCCCATCAAAAGAGCTGTATGTGCATGCCTGTGTATGTATCCTGTATATAAAATTCGTATTTCACATTATTAAATCAGTCATAACTTTTGTGTGACTCGTTGTTAGTCTATAAGGCTGACACCAGCCATAAGAATTTTTTAGAACTGAACTTGTCAAGTCTTAACTCTGTATGACCATTGCAAAGACACAATTCAACGTGAGTCTACTGATCTTCCTGTTCAACACCACTGACTTCAGACAGAATGTGCTATACAAACAAAGACTAAAGAAAGTGATAATAATAACAATAATAATAATGTAAATAATAACAATAACAATAGTAGGAGCAGTACTGCAGTAACTAGAATGCAATCCACTTAAACTGTAGGCACTTTGTCATTTCAGCATCATTTGTGATGTTCCACAAGAAGGGAGTAGACCACCGAATTACTCCAAACAGCTGCTGGCTGCACTGCTTTCCATCTATACTTCCTTGTCATTCCCAATTATCATAACCAAAGATCTGGTAAATACAGGGACAAAGTCATCCAGGATTTTCAAAGCAATGCTTAAATCTTGAATGACCAGCACCTGCTTTGCGTCAGCACTATATCCAAAGACCAGACCCTAGACTACTACAAGAACACTTTTCTCCAATGTTTCTACAGATGCACAAGGACTTTTGACTCTCAACCAAAGTTGGGACCACCACTGCAGCTTACTGACAGAGACATTCATGTGTGAACAACTTAGCCATGGTTGTTGCACAGTAACCGCCTCATAGAAGGCTCAAACTTACATGCTTCACTTTCAGCTGAACTCTTCAACCAATCAGCTACAGTGTTATACAGATAATCACATATTTGTCCTGGATGTCCACAACAGTAATTAGGAATGGTTTTAGCATCTGAGAAAGGTGCAACATAATTAGTTAAGGTTACTGGTAGGATACTAACAGTGTGAACAGCACCAAGCATTATTTCTGCAACGTTGGCATAGACTTCTTCCTTAGACATGTCGGTAGCCAACAAAAACGGTAGAAAACCAGAGATTTCTTTGCCTTTTTCAAGCTGTGTTTGAATTTCCTTGAACTTGTCACCAACCAGTTTTTGAGCTGCAAATATTCCAAACATAAACATCTACCAGGTAGCTTACAAACAAACAGCAGCAAATTATTCGGAAAACGATAAACATTAATATGAATTTCAGGCTAAACAGAAATGTAACAATTCGTAGGTCGTCATTGCATCTGGTTTAAACTCAGTTCTACATCCTTTGACCTTGTGAACTCAATTGACATTACTACAGAGGCATGTGACAACATATATACTACCTTTATCTCATCTCTTATTCCTGAAAAGGTTATGATATAATAATAATAATAATAATAATCATTTCTTTATTAATTCAAGCCGACAAACGCAGTAAGATCACATTGAGACATGACAGTACAATTATCAATATCTTAACTAAACACACGTTATGGCAGCCATGCAAGGCGCCCACCCGAGGGGGTTGCGGGAATTGAACCGCGTACTGCTGCTCTTCTGGTCATGAGTGTTACCACTACTCTATCCCCTCTCCTATTGGAACCTCTAACACATCGCACTGACTTACGCCAAACAAATTATTAAAAACTGCTCGCCTCTAGGTTATTTTCTACTAACTGATTTTAAGAACACAAGATTGTAAACAGAAGAACATTTCTTACTTGTTCTGAATAGAATTTCCCAACTGTCATCATGCAACTTTTGCCATTTCCTCAAAAAAATTTGGTTGACTTTCACTGGAAAATAGTTTACTTTTGCAGTTGCAAGAAAGAGATCTTGCACAGCCTTGACAAATAGGGTTGTCTCTGGAAGTCGGTTTTCTGACATTCCCCCAAACCTTGTTTCATACAATACAGTTCCAATTGCTACAAATAGAACATTCAAAAGTGCCGGAAATACAATAATTATTGTATGACATCATGAACAATGTTTTCTATCATAACAGCTCCAAAGTTCAAATAAAAGCCTACTACAGTTACAAATGTACAATTGTGCATACCACAATGAACAGGCATAGAAGAAGAAGAAGAAGAAGAAGAAGAAGAAGAAGAAGAAGAAGAAGAAGAAGAAGAAGAAGAAGAAGAAGAAGAAGGAGGAGGAGGAGGAGGAGGAGGAGGAGGAGGAGGAGGAGGAAGAGGAAGAGGAAGAAGAAGAAGAAGAAGAAGAAGAAGAAGAAGAAGAAGAAGAAGAAGGAAGAAGTGCAGTCTTTTGAACTAGTCTGAGAGGCAGCCATGAGTACGAAATGTTAGCGACTACATTTTTTAGCATCGGCATATGAGGGCGGGTGGCTAGTCCCTTTCCTCAATCTCTGATCTTCCCACCAACAGTGTGTCGTCAGTGTACTCATTATAGTTGAGTTGGCTACGGGGCACAGATATAAATAAATACAGTACACACATATGTACATACACACATATACATAAATACATACTTACATACATACGTACATACGACCATACATATACATACAGTCATATATACACGATACAAAAATACACTAACATTTTACTACTGTAAGATGTTCAATAAAACTTCAATCAGTCATCCTTTGGGTATTTTATGTAGTACCACAGAACTCTTTTCTGGCCATGTAAAGATATTTTCTCACCGAACTTCAACGTTTTTATAGTTAAGACCTGAACTTGGACTGCTCATACCAATGGTGCAATGGCATCTAGGGCTGTTAGTATATAAAATTAAGAAGAACATAAAATCATAAATCATGAAATTGTATCATACCCCCTAAAACCCTTTTAAAGAGAAACTTATCAGAGGCACTTATTTATTGGTTTGCACACCATCAAAATTTTAAAAAATCCATCAGCATATGTTGGTATTCACATGCTGAAGTGCATACATACATACCGGTAATAACGAGCAGGGTCGAGGCCATCTATGGTTGCTATAGAAAATGGCGTTCATTTATAATGTACATTTATATTTGAAAAAGGCTACTTACTTTCTAGAGACCAGTGAAATAGTTCATGATCAATGTTTGGAACAGCCAGTCCATTGCCTTTCTTCTTTATCTGCTTCAGACGCTCTATAAAATCTGTAATGACTTCGTTAAAGTTTTCCGTATAAGTTGCCACATGTCTAGGTATCAACATCTGTTTGTCTAAGACACTTCGCATTTGTTTCCATTCTGGTCCATCTCTGCACACGAAGAACAAAACATATGTTCAGATCAATGTCATTTGTCAAACCATTTTGCTGGCTGAAGAGCAACCAATAATCCTAATCAAATATTTTAATACCATAATCCATCTATATAAATAAAGAGAAGACTCTGTCTGTCTGTCACAGCGATGTTTGACCGCGATGCATTTCTACAGCTTTGGACCTTTTCACTCCAAACCTTTGGAGTGAAAAGGGGGGGTGTCAAGTTCATAGTTCGTCCCCGGGCGCAATATATCCTAGCTATGCCGCTGGGGAAATCAACGATAAACACCCACTGAAACTGACAGCAACAGTACAATTCCAGTGTGACCATGCAATAAAAATATCTTTGATCTGATCTTATATATTTGTAAGCTTACATCAGCGAAATGCCACTAGTATTGACTTTATATCTAGGCCTACCATGCATACCATTATCTGCGAGTTTCTCTGTGACCTTTTCCATCCAATAGAAATTTACATTGAACCAGTATTTTCATAAATTATTCCCACCTTCTGAGTATTTTTGAAGCTCTACTTGCTATTTTATTATTTTGGGCTCTTTAATTTGGTGATCTAATCAAACAACATAATAACAGATGTACGTCTGTCTGTCTGTCTGTCTGTCTGTCCCGTAACAAACACTATTGTGACGCACTATACTGCCGCCTTGGCGACGGTTGTCTTGACGACGGCTATAGGCCTATAATATGACGTCATAATATAACGGGGAAGTAAGCTTAATTGTTATCACTGCAATAATTGTTTTATATACCGTGATTTTTCACTGGTTACAGCTAGTATAACAATAACACCTGAAATGTAGAAAGATCACTTGGTTTTTGTTTAAATGGACTTTACCCGGATAATACACTGAGTAGAAACATACTCTTCAAAATGGTTCAGAAAATTAAAGAATAATTGAAATTTTACGCACTCAATCAGTATGCCACGAGAAAGACCATGTTCATCGCGCCAGTATCGCCATGGATACATAGTGATCCGACGAGGATATTTCCCTTCTTGACGATGCAGTTTCTCCACACCATCAACATCATTTGTAAACACAATTTTCATTCCACCAATACTTTCTCTATAGATTGGACCATAGTCCTGAAATGATTTGAATAATCCTTCATGCCAGGTTTCAGTCATAAGATACTCTGGCGCTTTATGAACACAGCCCAAAAACGGAAGTGCAAAAGGGCCTGGAATTGCGGAATAAGGCTTTGCATTGCAGAATTCTTCATTATCACTCTGCGGTTTGGGAACTGTTGTGAGATAACGCATTTTTCTCCATTCATCCAAAGGCTGGAATTTATGGTGTGAGAGAAAGCATCTCACACTACAGAGAGACTGACGCAAATGAGGCAGACCGTGATGGGACATCTTCAGCATTAAAGTGGTTCATGAAGTTAGCAGCACTGAAAAGCAATTAAACCATGAATTAAAAACTGAAGAGAATGCCAGTCAAATAAAATATCATGTGAAAGCCACTGCAGTTTCTGCCAATGTTCTAGTTATGAGCAGAGATGTTTCAAGTACTTAGGTTGCAAGTACGTTCTTATTGAGAATGTAATATCTTATTTAATGTCATGTTCTCCAAAGTGAGGTAAAGCAGCTGAAATTAATAAGGAACATACTCACTAACTTACTTACAAGTACAAATACTTAGGTCTCAAGTATGAGTATGAGTACAAGTACTTAGGTCTCAAGTACAAGTACTTAGTTTATAATACAAGTGCACTTGGCTACTGCAAGAATACGGAGAATATTTACTTCTTTAACACAGCAATGGTATATTGCCATTTTAACAAGACAACTGGAAGGCAATTCTGATCAAGAAGCATTCCACCTAACTACCAGTATCCATAAAGGTACTGCCAAAATGTTAAGACCGCAAGAGTTAATGACTAAAAAGCAAAGCTAACTGGTAATCTATCCAAGTGCCTGTAAAAATTGTCCGTTGTTTCCAAGTACTCAAGTCTTTAGTTCGAGTACAAGTACTTTGGTCTCAAGTACAAGTACAAAATATAAGTACTTAAAAACTGTACTCAAGTTGTACTCCAGTACAAGTACCAAGTACTACATCTCTGGTTATGAGATTCTACTCTGACACTGTGAGGCCAGGTATTTGTTTTACCCACTGTCTGGCATTGCATTATTTAAACTACCTAAACCAGAGGTTCTTAACAGGTGTGTCGCGACACACTAATGTGTCGCGAATCGACCAACAGTGTGTCGCGTAAACATGGTGTGTCGTTGGTGTGTCGCGAAAAATTGAAGTGTCTCGAATTCTCACAGCCTACGTCCGTCATTCTTGCATCACACTTACTTGCTTAAAGTTTTGCGGACGTAGGCTGTGAGACTTCGTGGCACTCAATTTATTTATTCTATTATAAACCAATCTGGGCGGCCATGATGTTTACCTTATACAGTTAGGCCCCTACACGTTTGCGACCGCGCCGATGTAAACTTTAATCCATTACTGTAACATTTGAAATGGATAAATTTATCAGAATAAAACGAAATTTTCCGAATCTACAACTGATGATGCGAAATCAGATTTTGGTAGCAATGAAACGGATTCTATCACCAACAGTTACTGCAGTGAATACGAAAACGATAGGTTTAGTAAACCAACCAGAAAAACATGAAAAAGAAGTAGACTACAATTAAGGATACATGTAAAGTAAGTAAGTAAGTAAGTAAGTATATTATTTATTACAGCATTAGCAAACGCACAATGGGACAGAAGCTAGAAGCATTGATTGTAAAACATTGAAGTAATAATAAATCAAAATAAAAATGATAAAATAAGTAAATAAAAAAGCAAGTGTTTTCTTATCATTTATGCAGTAATCTATATTGTAGCCTACTTACAAAAACTGTGGATCCTCGTTTTAAAATGATGGAGAGAAAAATCCAGAAGAAAAAAAATCCCATTGACTGTTACTAAGTTAACGTAGGAACTAGAAAAGATTCGATATGAACGTTTTCATTCCTTAAAAATGTTGACAATTTTAGAGAGAGAGAGAGAGAGAGAGAGAGAGAGAGAGAGAGAGAGAGAGAGAGAGAGAGAGAGAGAGAGAGGGAGGGAGGGAGGGAGGGAGGGAGAGAGAGAGAGAGAGAGAGAGAGAGAGAGAGACCTGCGAAGCTTCGATATTCGATTCGAAAACGAATCGGACGGAGGTATTCGATACATAATTGATATATTGTTGTAGGGCTTAAATTACGCCTGTACGTGCTATTAGGCTTCATGAATATCAAACTGGTACCCGCTGATTTGAATCGAGATTCGATTCGAATTCGAACTTTTACCCCGATTCTATTCGAGATTCGACCCGACTGAAAATTTGTGATTCGCAGTCAGGGGCGCAACTTTGGTCTAAAAAGTGGGGGTACCCGGGCACCAATATTTCTTCTCCACTTTCGCTTTTCACATGGAGACCATTTTGGACATAGCCTGCCTGTAAATGATTATGAAACGCTGATGAACTTCAATTGCCTCCATTTTTGTCCTTCTTCAGAAAAGGCGTTCCCTTTCTACAGTCTCGAGCGGTCTCCGTCCGGACTTTCTGTATTTCGGTCGTAGGCCTATACCTGCTGCGTCATTGACATAGGGCCTAATCATGGGGCACGAGTCAGTTTTCTGGAAAAATACTGTCATCTCCCGTTCACATTATGGCGGTCCATGCACTTAGGCCTACTCGTCCGACCTTAATTTGTTCTTCGCCCTACTTATGTGTCAGCCTTTACCAAGAAAAATCGATGACCTGCGCCTGCCCTAGTATTTCTCCACGTCTCTCTGCTTGTATGTGTCTTTCGGTCAGCAATCAATTGGCTCCAGTCAGGCGGCAACCGACTTAAATTTAGCGACTTTCGTGCACCATCCCTGGCCAACTTATTGTCAACAGCCGAAACTGAACAAAAATACTTAGAAAAGCGGTGCCAGCCATAGGCCTATAATTTAGTTACATCATATGGACGGAACATAAAACAAAATAATGAAGTGATGGGAAGGATTGGAAAAGAAAGATCCTTAATACACATATTAAGTAAAAGGCAGAGGAACTGGATCGGGCACACGCTGAGAGGGGACTCGCCTAAGAAATGCAATCGAGGGAAGAATGGAGGGGAAGAGGACAAGGGGAAGACCAAGACAGATCATGCTAGATTGGATGATGAAGGAGGGATACAGAAGACTTAAAGAAGAGGCTCAAAATCGAGAGGAGTGGCAACACAGTATAAATAATTGCAATTAATTATTTATACTCTGGTACAGTATGAGAATTGTAGAAAAAAGACTGGGGGGATTAGACCTTGATTTATATGGAGTTGGGGTGTGCAATGAAGACTTAACTATGGGGTTCTAAGAAAGACTAGGGGGTTGAACCCCCCAACCCCTCTGACAATTCTCACTCTGCTGTGGTAGCAAGGACCTTTTATACAAAGGACTGGAAACTTCATATGTAACGTCGTGTACCTAGTTTTTGAGCGATAATCGGGGGTTGGGAAAATTTCACATCTTATTTACATAAAAAATGCATTAAGTTAATAACATTTATGAAGGCAAATCGACGAACAATTATGTTTGCGAAGTAAAAAATTGTCTTCGGAGATTTAAAACGCCATTTTAACTGTCAAATAATAAAATTTAAAGTGGGGCGACATCTGTTGGTAAGTTAAAACGGGTATACACATTATATTCATGAGTAACCAATCCTCTAATATAGAATCCTTGCTGTGGTAGCAACGTCGAAGGTTTGAATCTGTCAGAAGGCAGAGAACCAGACGAACCTACTTCATACCTAAAAATAACTTCATTGTTGCTTCCGGTTGACTTGTTGACATTTCGGCATGCATTTTGGCACATGATTATTGAATTTATTCTGAAAAATTAGAGCTTGAAGCTATGAGCAAATGCATACCGGTTTCAGAGCGTCTTAGATGACAAAGACGACCAGTTTTAATCTGCTGACGACGACACTGTTGGCAGTTACCAATTTCTTTGGAATCAGCCTGGTGCTCGATTATAGCGAGGTCTGTTGGATTCGGCATTGCTGAATGATGACGAAGTTGGAGAGGTAAGCTAGCGAAATTGTTTTATTTTCTTTTTCTTTTATGTAAATTACTTGATAATTGTGGAGTAAAAGTATTGTGATTATGTTTAGTGAAGGCCTAGTGATAGTTGCTTATGTGCAATTCAAGTAAATTTATATAATAAAAATAATTATATAGAAAATGTGGTGTTCGTTGATCAACTGATTGATGAGGAACGATGTGTTTTTCCATTCATCCCATCTAATTCAGATTTATATATTTTTTTCATTTCTAGGCAGCAGATCTACACCTGTTGACAGGCCAGTCAATGCCAGAGGAGGGCCTAGTCATGGTCGAGGTTATGATGGTCAGCGTCCAGATGATTGTTTCAGCTGGAGATGACTTGGGCACAAGTTATAAAACAAGAAAGGACAGAATTTCTGGGTCTACACATTGCTCTGGGGCAGTGCTGGGTAAAATACTCTATAAATGTATTTCAAATAATAAATACAAATACACTTTTCAAAAGTATTTGAAATACAAATACAAAATACATTTTTTTAAATGTAATTGAAATACAAAATACAAATACACTAGTGTATTTTGTAATTGAAATACAAAATAAATGCTTCATAGCCTAGATACGTAGTAAAAATGTCAAAATAATAATGAGTCATTATACTGCAAAACCTAATGTCACTTTTGCAAAGTTTTCAAAGGATAAAGTCTTTGTTCTGCTTTAACAGCAACAGTTTCTCAAATGTTATATCAGACAGTCCATTGCGCCGTGGTGTAAATATCTGTCCACCAGAACTAAATAGACGTTCAACGGGAGCAGACGATGGAATGACGGTGTTATACCTAATAAAAATGTCCTTTACTACTGCAGAGTATGTCAGCGATTCGAGGTTTCGTGATGGATCTTCAAGATACTGCATGACTTGCAGATTTGCCTGGCTACCAGATGAAGCAGCTGGATGGATGTCGTAGTTGTAAAAGTTGTCATGATCGGCATTGTTCTCAGTGGCCACAGTGATTTCAGAAGATTGTGTTCGGTTCGCGAAAACCTCCGAAGTGTCAAGGAGAAGCTTTCGGACTCTGTCTTTATGGCAGTCTGGCACCCAACGCAGTTTGAAGAATGGATGGGATACAGCAGCCAAGATGTAGTGATCAACACTGGTAACCATACGAAGTTCATCATCAAACCGCTTCCGCAAACCTTTCAGGAGAGCCCGAGCTAATGGTTGTGCATGTTTGATAGTCGCCGGTACTTCAAGTAAGGACTTTTCAATGAGAAGAAGGGATGGTAACAAGAAAGCTTGGAAACATTCCTTTTCACCTTGCATCTTGTCAATTGCTATGGCCAGTGGTCTCATAAGCAACAAGTACTCCTCAAGGAATTCAATTTCTATATCTCTAAGAGGAGCTATGTTCAGTCCCGTACTCACTTCATTTAAGTGGGTTTTCAAATCAACCAAACGGCTTACTGCATCGTAAACCGAGTTCCATCTTGTTGCACATGGTTGCAGTAGCTGCTTTCCACATATAGATTTTATTACCTCTGCAGCTTTCGGGCGCGAAGAGGCATTCCACAGTGCACTGCACTTCGCCATAGCTGCATTATGAAGTCTTTTGTACAGGGCGCCATCTTTAAGTGCTTCAGCCGCATCGTGGCTTGCCACTAGATTTAGTGTATGGCAGACACATCTCTGGTGAGGAGGGAGAATGATGCAAGTGTCGTCATCTGCAGCCGACAAGAGACTGTAGACATCAGTGGCCACAATAGCTTCTTCATCCCCATCCACACTATCTTCCATTTCATCAGCGTCAGTGGTACATGAATCAACAATGACTGGAGCCGAATACTCCTTGAAAGCCTTTACAAAGTTTGAGCCGTTTCCTGTACTATATAATCGAGTATGAGACTATCAACTTTCTGCTGCGTTATTCTAACTCCGCTGTGCAGCTGCAATGTACGCTGGACAGCTGGTCTCTTCGGTTCGGGTTGAAGATTCTCTTCAGCAGATAAATTCCTCTTCTTTGTTTTGGTTATAGATGCCGATGACTTGTGGGTCTCAAAGTCAGACTTCAACGCTGGATGTACGCGCTGTAAATTACAAATGCACATAAACTGTAATAGCACTGAGCAAATGACCTATGTTGTAAATTAATGGTGCATTTGTATAGCCCCACTTCAAAAGAAAATCAGACTCAACATTGTGCAACTGTGTGTTCAACTGCAGGCTGTGAACCTGCTGTAACTGTGTTTTATTATTTGGCTGGGTTAGGCCTAAATGCTGGGTCAAAGGCAAGGCAAGCCAGTGCGGGTAGAGACGAAAATGGGCCATGGGCTAGTTAAATTCAGTTTGCACATGGGTAGAAGCAAAAGAGCGGGAAATGTATCATTTTTGGCATAAATGTTAATTTTATCTGTTAAATTCGAACTATGACAATGACTGTAAACTCTGCAAATGACGGATGCTAATTAGCGTGCTCCACGCGTAAGAGAATACTCCATGTGAATTTAAAATCAGCCAATCACATTGTGCCATTCCGACCATGCGTTAATATCGGTCCCCAGTTCCATAGTTTTGGCCACCTCACTACAAAATACAAAAGCGTATTAGCTCAGTTTTTTTATTGTTTCTATTATTAACTATTAAATCCAAGCATTACATCACCGTGTAACATCAAGAAAAATAGGAAATGCATACCTTCAGGTGCGTCAAGAAATTTGTTGTCGCGGAAAACAATCCAGAATATGTTTTGCTTGACGAGCATTTAACACATTTAGCTACAACTTTATCGCCTTCACTGCCAACTATTTCAAAAAAAGTACCGTCTAAAATTGATGGAATGTTTCGCTTATTATTCCTAATGTTTACAACATCGACCCTGTCATCCATCTTTGCAGCCATCTTTTCACTGAAATACTGTAAGTTAGAAGCATAGATATAACCATTTCTATCTATGGTAAGAAGACCACTGAACTATTATTACCGAGAAAACTTTATGTGGCGCGATATTATTTATGAGAGTAAGTAGGTAATAAATAGTATTTTGAAAAAAGTATTTCTTATTCCAAATACAAAATACTCGGAAAAGTATTTCAAATAAAAATACAAAATACATCATTTTAAATGTATTTGAAATACAAATACATAAATACTTAAATGTATTTCAATTACTATTTCAAATACTTTGTATTTGAAATACTCCCCAGCACTGCTCTGGGGTTGCTGACTTGCCAGAACGCCATGACTACTGGCTGACTGAACCCTCTCTTGAAATGCCGAGAAAAAGGATGTTCTGGAGACAATGTGAGATAGCAGAGCTGAATAGCTATGTGCTACACAACCTCGTACATAGGAAAAGCAAGAAGATGACACAGAAAGTTTTCAGACTGCAGCTTGCATAGTCTTACTGCTGACTTGATTGCACAGTGTGCAAACCCATTTGATGACTCTCTTGTGCCAGGTCCTGGTAGACAACCGTTGCTCATTCCCAGGCTACTTGGCAAGCAACTCATCTAACTCACTTGTTAGGCAAATGTGCACAGTCTGTGCCAAGCATAAAAACCCGCAGACTCGCACTGGCAGATATAAAAGATATAAAGACACTAAGACTGTAAAATCGTTCTAAGAAATGTGATGTTCACCTGTGCATCAATGACTGTTATGAACTTTGACATTCTAAGGCAGCTACATAGATCAAGTTCAGTTCATAAAAACAAATATATCTCAGAGCCAGAAGTACTGCTGAATTAGATAATTATATACTTTGTTATAATTAACTGTAAGCATTGTTGCATTGTTGTCGTTTACCAGCCTATTATAGTTGCCATCCAAAAGTTACACACACGGTACCAGCAACAGGCAAGTAAGACACCAAAGACAGACAGTTTTTAGGCATGTACAAATTGGAAGGCAACTTGTAGGCCAGCTGGTCAACTGGAAGGCAATTTATAGACAAGCTGAAGTCAACTGGTAGGCAGTTAGTGGGCAAGCTGAAGTCAACTGGAAGGCCATTTGTAGGCAAGTGTCTGGCAAGCAGTAAACCATACAAAGGGAACCAAAAAACCAATATGAATATTAATCTTATTTTGTACTAATAACAATACTTAATATTGGTCCTAAACAATGGAATATGACAAATGCCTGCATTTAATTATAATATTTGAAATTTTTTTGATGATGAGCAGAGCTACATATATCCTCTCCCGATCGTTACCCATTTGGTATCGTGCCAGGTCTGTAGGTATGTATGTATGTATGTATGTATGTATGTATGTATGTATGTATGTATGTATGTATGTATGTATGTATGTATGTATGTATGTATGTATGTATGTATGTATGTATGTATGTATGTATGTATGTATGTATGTATGAGGACACTTGATATAGCACATTTTAAGTAACTCACAAAAGCGCTGTAATCAACGATGGTGGGTTAACACCTGCTGAGCAGACTCTGTACAATACAATACACTACGACTGTATTTGATCTTGCCTTCCTTCCAGAATTCAGAAACTGTGCAATAAGGAACAAGCAATAGACCATCAATGGTGCTGAGCAGTTTGAGTTAAGGACTTGCTCACGGTCTCTGTACAGTGACTGCCTAAGTGAAGGCTCGAACCCGTACTGTACGCGTTTGCAAGCCAAGCATTCTATCCATTCGACTACCATGCCCAACAACAGCAAGGAAGGCAGAAATACAGAAAGTATAACAGAGCCTTTAAACAGAACACATCACAATGCGATCACTCATCAATGGCAAGCACAAAAACAACATTGAAGAAAACATTTTCTTTTTATTAAACATAAACAAAACGGGAACGATGAACTTTCGCGACTGTCTGTCAAGTGGAAGTGGCAGTGGGAAATGGGTTGGTGAGTGACTAGGAGACGGGAGAGAGAGACAACAGGATGAATTGGTTGAGAGGAGCGACTGTACGGTGTATTTGATGGGGAATTGGTTGGTGAGCAGTGACTGGGAGACGGGTGAGAGACACAACAGGATCAATTGGGTTGGTGGAGTTTGCTGGGCAATTGGTTGGTGAGCAGTGACTGGGAGACGGGTGACAGAGACAACAGGATCAATAGGTCGGTGGAGTTCGATGGGCAATTGGTTGGTGAGCAGTGACTGGGAGACGGGTGAGAGAGACAACAGGATGGATTGGTTGAGAGGAGCGACTGTACGGTGTAGTTTGATGGGGAATTGGTTGGTGAGCAGTGACTGGGAGACGGGTGAGAGACACAACAGGATCAATTGGGTTGGTGGAGTTTGCTGGGCAATTGGTTGGTGAGCAGTGACTGGGAGACGGGTGACAGACAACAGGATCAATAGGTTGAGTGGAGCAGGAGGGGATGACCTGTAGTGTGGAAAGTGCAGCGAAAAGCAAAAGCGCCTAGGAAAAGGGATAAGGTGGAAGAAAACAAAACAGGAAATAAAGCCCTAAATTTACCCCAACCCTAAACCTAAAGACCGTACCAGAGAAAAATGGGAGGTGGAAGACAAGCCAGAAAATAATGCCTAAAATTTTACCCCTACCCTAACCTAAACCTAACCCCCCACCCCGCCGCATACTATCCCCCTACTTCCTTCCGGGTCTTGAAAGCCAGCAGACATCTACAGCCATAACACGGACAAAACAACAAGCACAAGGACAACAATAAACACCAACAAAACAACATCTAAATGATAATAAGAAACAAAGACAATACGAGAGATGGCGATAATGAAAAGATGACCTCTTCACCACCACACCTACCCCTCCACACCACCACACCGCCTCCACACCACCACACCGCCTCCACACCACCACACCTAGCCCTCCATACCACCACACCGCCTCCACACCACCACACCGCCTCCACACCACCACTCCGCCTTCACACCACCACACCTACCCCTCCACACCACCAAACCGCCTCCACACCACCACACCGCCTCCACACCACCACACCGCCTCCACACCACCACTCCGCCTCCACACCACCACACCTACCCCTCCACACCACCACACCGCCTCCACACCACCACACCGCCTGCACACTACAACACCGCCTCCACACCACCACACCGCCTCCACACCACCACACCGGTTCCACACCACACCGCCTCCACACCACCACACCGCCTCCACACCACCACTCCGCCTCCACACCACCACACCTACCCCTCCACACCACCACACCGCATCCACACCACCACACCGCCTCCACACTACCACACCGCCTCCACACCACCACACGGCCTCCACACCACCACACGGCCTCCACACCATCACACCGCCTCCACACCACCACACCGCCTCCATACCACCACTCCGCCTCCACACCACCACACCTACCCCTCCACACCACCACACCGCCTCCACACTACCACACCGCCTCCACACTACCACACGGCCACACCGCCTCCACACCACCACCACACCGCCTCCACACCACCACACCGCCTACACACCGCCTCCACACCACCACACCGCCTCCACACCACCACTCCGCCTCCACACCACCACAACTACCCCTCCACACCACCACACAGCCTCCACACTACCACAGCGCCTCCACACTACCACACCGCCTCCACACCACCACACCGCCTCCACACCACCTCCACAACACCACACCGCCTCCACACCGCCCCCACACCACCACTCCGCCTCCACACCACCACACCTACCCCTCCACACCACCACACCGCCTCCACACTACCACACCGCCTCCACACCACCACACGGCCTCCACACAACCACACCGAATCCACACCACCACACCGCCTCCACACCACCACTCCGCCTCCACACCACCACACCGCCTCCACACTACCACACCGCCTCCACACTACCACACCGCCTTCACACCACCACAACGCCTCCACACAACCACACCGCCTCCACACCACCACACCTCCTCCACACCACCACTCCGCCTCCACACCACCACACCTACTCCTCCACACCACCACACCGCCTCCACACCACCACTCCGCCTCCAGACCAC
This sequence comes from Allolobophora icterica, assembly GCA_963556255.1. Lineage (NCBI taxonomy): Eukaryota > Metazoa > Annelida > Clitellata > Crassiclitellata > Lumbricidae > Allolobophora > Allolobophora icterica. The sequence goes on along the minus strand of OY744613.1, from coordinate 23,773,141 downwards.
CACACCTACCCCTCCACACCACCACCACACCGCCTCCACACCACCACACCTACCCCTCCACACCACCACACTGCCTCCACACCACACCGCCTCCACACCGCCTCCACACCACCACACCGCCTCCACACCACCACTCCGCCTCCACACCACCACAACTACCCCTCCACACCACCACACAGCCTCCACACTACCACAGAGCCTCCACACTACCACACCGCCTCCACACCACCACACCGCCTCCACAACACCACACCGCCTCCACACCGCCCCCACACCACCACTCCGCCTCCACACCACCACACCTACCCCTCCACACCACCACACCGCCTCCACACTACCACACCGCCTCCACACTACCACACCGCCTCCACACCACCACACCGCCTCCACACAACCACACCGCCTCCACACCACCACACCGCCTCCACACCACCACTCCGCCTCCACACCACCACACCTGCTCCGCCACACCACCACACCGCCTCCACACTACCACACCGCCTCCACACCACCAAACCGCCTCCACACCACCACACCGGCTCCACACCACCACACCGCCTCCACACCACCACTCCGCCTCCACACCACCACTCCGCCACCACACCACCACACCGCCTCCACACCACGACTCCGCCTCCACAACACCACACCGCCTCCACACCACCACACCGCCTCCACACCACCACTCCGCCTCCACACCACCACACCTACCCCTCCACACCACCACACCGCCTCCACACTACCACACCGCCTCCACACTACCACACCGCCTCCACACCACCACACCGCCTCCACACAACCACACCGCCTCCACACCACCACACCGCCTCCACACCACCACTCCGCCTCCACACCACCACACCTGCTCCGCCACACCACCACACCGCCTCCACACTACCACACCGCCTCCACACCACCAAACCGCCTCCACACCACCACACCGGCTCCACACCACCACACCGCCTCCACACCACCACTCCGCCTCCACACCACCACTCCGCCACCACACCACCACACCGCCTCCACACCACCACACCGCCTTCACACTACCATACCGCCTCCACAACACCAAACCTACCCCTCCACACCACCACACCGCCTCCACACTACCACACCGCCTCCACACCACCACACCGCCTCCACACCACCACACCGGCTCCACACCACAACACCGCCTCCACACCACCACACCGCCTCCACACCACCACACCGCCTCCACACCACCACACCGCCTCCACGCCACTACACCGCCTCCACACTACCACATCGCCTCCACACCACCACACCGCCTCCACAACACCACACCGCCTCCACACCACCACACCGCCTCCACACCACCACTCCGCCTCCACACCACCACACCTACCCCTCCACACCACCACACCGCCTCCACACTACCACACCGCCTCCACACTACCACACCGCCTCCACACCACCACACCGCCTCCACACCACCACACCGGCTCCACACCACCACTCCGCCTCCACACCACCACACCTACCCCTCCACACCACCACACCGCCTCCACACCACCACACCGCCTCCACACTACCACACCGCCTCCACACTACCACACCGCCTCCACACCACCACACCGCCTCCACACAACCACACCGCCTCCACACCACCACACCGCCTCCACACCACCACTCCGCCTCCACACCACCACACCTGCTCCGCCACACCACCACACCGCCTCCACACTACCACACCGCCTCCACACCACCAAACCGCCTCCACACCACCACACCGGCTCCACACCACCACACCGCCTCCACACCACCACTCCGCCTCCACACCACCACTCCGCCACCACACCACCACACCGCCTCCACACCACCACACCGCCTTCACACTACCATACCGCCTCCACAACACCAAACCTACCCCTCCACACCACCACACCGCCTCCACACTACCACACCGCCTCCACACCACCACACCGCCTCCACACCACCACACCGGCTCCACACCACAACACCGCCTCCACACCACCACACCGCCTCCACACCACCACACCGCCTCCACACCACCACACCGCCTCCACGCCACTACACCGCCTCCACACTACCACATCGCCTCCACACCACCACACCGCCTCCACAACACCACACCGCCTCCACACCACCACACCGCCTCCACACCACCACTCCGCCTCCACACCACCACACCTACCCCTCCACACCACCACACCGCCTCCACACTACCACACCGCCTCCACACTACCACACCGCCTCCACACCACCACACCGCCTCCACACAACCACACCGCCTCCACACCACCACACCGCCTCCACACCACCACTCCGCCTCCACACCACCACACCTGCTCCGCCACACCACCACACCGCCTCCACACTACCACACCGCCTCCACACCACCAAACCGCCTCCACACCACCACACCGGCTCCACACCACCACACCGCCTCCACACCACCACTCCGCCTCCACACCACCACTCCGCCACCACACCACCACACCGCCTCCACACCACGACTCCGCCTCCACACCACCACACCTACCCCTCCACACCACCACACCGCCTTCACACTACCATACCGCCTCCACAACACCAAACCTACCCCTCCACACCACCACACCGCCTCCACACTACCACACCGCCTCCACACCACCACACCGCCTCCACACCGGCTCCACACCACAACACCGCCTCCACACCACCACACCGCCTAAACACCACCACACCGCCTCCACACCACCACACCGCCTCCACGCCACTACACCGCCTCCACACTACCACTCCGCCTCCACACCACCACACCGCCTCCACACTACCACATCGCCTCCACACCACCACACCGCCTCCACAACACCACACCGCCTCCACACCACCACACCGCCTCCACACCACCACTCCGCCTCCACACCACCACACCTACCCCTCCACACCACCACACCGCCTCCACACCACCACACCGCCTCCACACCACCACTTCGCCTCCACACCACCACACCGCCTGCACACCACCACACCGCCTCCACACCACCACTCCGCCTCCACACCACCACTCCGCCACCACACCACCACACCGCCTCCACACCACGACTCCGCCTCCACACCACCACACCTACCCCTCCACACCACCACACCGCCTTCACACTACCATACCGCCTCCACAACACCAAACCTAACCCTCCACACCACCACACCGCCTCCACACTACCACACCGCCTCCACACCACCACACCGCCTCCACACCACCACACCGCCTCCACACCACCACACCGCCTCCACGCCACTACACCGCCTCCACACCACCACTCCGCCTCCACACCACCACACCGCCTCCACACTACCACATCGCCTCCACACCACCACACCGCCTCCACAACACCACACCGCCTCCACACCACCACACCGGCTCCACACCACCACACCGCCTCCACACCACCACTCCGCCTCCACACCACCACTCCGCCACCACACCACCACACCGCCTCCACACCACGACTCCGCCTCCACACCACCACACCTACCCCTCCACACCACCACACCGCCTTCACACTACCATACCGCCTCCACAACACCAAACCTACCCCTCCACACCACCACACCGCCTCCACACTACCACACCGCCTCCACACCACCACACCGCCTCCACACCACCACACCGCCTCCATACCACCACACCGCCTCCACACCACCACACCTAGCCCTCCATACCACCACACCACCACACCGCCTCCACACCACCACACCGCCTCCACACCACCACACCTACCCCTCTACACCACCGCACCGCCTCCACACAACGACACTGCCTCCACACCACCACGCCGCCTCCACAACACCACACCGGTTCCACACCACCACACCGCCTCCACACCACCACACCGGCTCCACACCACCACACCGCCTCCACACCACCGCACCGCCTCCACACCACCACACCTACTACTCCACACTACCACACCGCCTCCACACTACCACACCGCCTCCACACAACCACACCGCCTCCACACCACCACACCGCCTCCACACCACCACACAGCCTCCACACCACCACACCGGCTCCACACCACCACACCGCCTCCACACCACCACACCGCCTCCACACTACCACACCGCCTCCACACTACCACACCGCCTCCACACCACCAAACCGCCTCCACACCACCACACCGCCTCCACACCACCACATCGGCTCCACACCACCACACCGCCTCCACACCACCACACCGCCTCCACACCACCACACCTAGCCCTCCATACCACCACACCACCACACCGCCTCCACACCATCACACCGCCTCCACACCACCACACCTACCCCTCTACACCACCGCACCGCCTCCACACCACCACACCACTCCGCCTCCACACCACCACACCGCCTTCACAACACCACACCGCCTCCACGCCACTACACCGCCTCCACACCACCACACCAGCTCCACACCACCACACCGCCTCCACACCACCACACCTACTACTCCACACCACCACACCGCCTCCACACTACCACACCGCCTCCACACCACCACACGGCCTCCACACAACCACACCGAATCCACACCACCACACCGCCTCCACACCACCACTCCGCCTCCACACCACCACACCGCCTCCACACTACCACACCGCCTCCACACTACCACACCGCCTTCACACCACCACAACGCCTCCACACAACCACACCGCCTCCACACCACCACACCTCCTCCACACCACCACTCCGCCTCCACACCACCACACCTACTCCTCCACACCACCACACCGCCTCCACACCACCACTCCGCCTCCACACCACCACACCTACCCCTCCACACCACCACCACACCGCCTCCACACCACCACACCTACCCCTCCACACCACCACACTGCCTCCACACCACACCGCCTCCACACCGCCTCCACACCACCACACCGCCTCCACAACACCACACCGCCTCCACACCGCCCCCACACCACCACTCCGCCTCCACACCACCACACCTACCCCTCCACACCACCACACCGCCTCCACACTACCACACCGCCTCCACACTACCACACCGCCTCCACACCACCACACCGCCTCCACACAACCACACCGCCTCCACACCACCACACCGCCTCCACACCACCACTCCGCCTCCACACCACCACACCTGCTCCGCCACACCACCACACCGCCTCCACACTACCACACCGCCTCCACACCACCAAACCGCCTCCACACCACCACACCGGCTCCACACCACCACACCGCCTCCACACCACCACTCCGCCTCCACACCACCACTCCGCCACCACACCACCACACCGCCTCCACACCACGACTCCGCCTCCACAACACCACACCGCCTCCACACCACCACACCGCCTCCACACCACCACTCCGCCTCCACACCACCACACCTACCCCTCCACACCACCACACCGCCTCCACACTACCACACCGCCTCCACACTACCACACCGCCTCCACACCACCACACCGCCTCCACACAACCACACCGCCTCCACACCACCACACCGCCTCCACACCACCACTCCGCCTCCACACCACCACACCTGCTCCGCCACACCACCACACCGCCTCCACACTACCACACCGCCTCCACACCACCAAACCGCCTCCACACCACCACACCGGCTCCACACCACCACACCGCCTCCACACCACCACTCCGCCTCCACACCACCACTCCGCCACCACACCACCACACCGCCTCCACACCACCACACCGCCTTCACACTACCATACCGCCTCCACAACACCAAACCTACCCCTCCACACCACCACACCGCCTCCACACTACCACACCGCCTCCACACCACCACACCGCCTCCACACCACCACACCGGCTCCACACCAGAACACCGCCTCCACACCACCACACCGCCTCCACACCACCACACCGCCTCCACACCACCACACCGCCTCCACGCCACTACACCGCCTCCACACTACCACATCGCCTCCACACCACCACACCGCCTCCACAACACCACACCGCCTCCACACCACCACACCGCCTCCACACCACCACTCCGCCTCCACACCACCACACCTACCCCTCCACACCACCACACCGCCTCCACACTACCACACCGCCTCCACACTACCACACCGCCTCCACACCACCACACCGCCTCCACACAACCACACCGCCTCCACACCACCACACCGCCTCCACACCACCACTCCGCCTCCACACAACCACACCGCCTCCACACCACCACACCGCCTCCACACCACCACACAGCCTCCACACCACCACACCGGCTCCACACCACCACACCGCCTCCACACCACCACACCCCCTCCACACTACCACACCGCCTCCACACTACCACACCGCCTCCACACCACCACACCGCCTCCACACCACCACACCTAGCCCTCCATACCACCACACCACCACACCGCCTCCACACCACCACACCGCCTCCACACCACCACACCTACCCTTCTACACCACCGCACCGCCTCCACACCACCACACCGCCTCCACACCACCACTCCGCCTCCACACCACCACACCGCCTTCACAACACCACACCGCCTCCACGCCACTACACCGCCTCCACACCACCACACCAGCTCCACACCACCACACCGCCTCCACACAACCACACCTACTACTCCACACTACCACACCGCCTCCACACTACCACACCGCCTCCACACAACCACACCGCCTCCACACCACCACACCGCCTCCACACCACCACACAGCCTCCACACCACCACACCGGCTCCACACCACCACACCGCCTCCACACCACCACACCCCCTCCACACTACCACACCGCCTCCACACTACCACACCGCCTCCACACCACCACACCGCCTCCACACCACCACACCGCCTCCACACTACCACACCGCCTCCACACTACCACACCGCCTCCACACCACCACACCGCCTCCACACCACCACACCGCCTCCACACCACCACATCGGCTCCACACCACCACACCGCCTCCATACCACCACACCGCCTCCACACCACCACACCTAGCCCTCCATACCACCACACCACCACACCGCCTCCACACCACCACACCGCCTCCACACCACCACACCGCCTCCACACCACCACATCGGCTCCACACCACCACACCGCCTCCATACCACCACACCGCCTCCACACCACCACACCTAGCCCTCCATACCACCACACCACCACACCGCCTCCACACCACCACACCGCCTCCACACCACCACACCTACCCCTCTACACCACCGCACCGCCTCCACACCACCACACCGCCTCCACACCACCACTCCGCCTCCACACCACCACACCGCCTTCACAACACCACACCGTCTCCACACCACCACACCTACCCCTCCACACCGCCTCCACACCACCACTCCGCCTCCACACCGCCTCCACACCACCACTAACAGTCGCAGTATCTTTGCAAACTCTTCCCCATTCCGCTCTACCCGACTTGTCCTACTATCTCACTCTCTCCCATCCCGCAATCACTACTCACGGGTAAGCTCTGCAACCGATGCATATACCACGCTACATCTCAACTCTGTAAAACGAACATCCTCTGAAAACTGCAGTCTCACCTCCTCCCCAAATACCGCATCACCCTCAGGCTCCTTTACTCATCACTGCCAGCTTCCGTTGCAATCTGAAGACTCCCTCTTCAAGAACCCCTGCCCGAATCCATCTGATCATCCACGTTCCCGCCCCCCCCCCAATACTCAACGAAAGAGGCCATGGCAGTTGCTCTGCCCCCTCTCTGGCTCATTGTCAAGCGGACTTGGTACTCCACTGGACTCCTTCCCCTTCCCTTCCCTTCACTCTCGGGACAGCCCCCTGAGGTACGACCCACGGTGACTCAACGCTCGCCTACGAGTTTCCTTTGCGCTTATCCCGACCCCCCCCCATACTCAACGAAAGAGGCCATGGCAGTTGCTCTGCCCCCCCTCTCTGGCTCATTGTCAAGCGGACTTGGTACTCCACTGGACTCCTTCCCCGTCCCTTCCCTTCACTCTCGGGACAGCCCCCTGAGGTACGACCCACGGTGACTCAACGCTCGCCTACGAGTAAGCTGGCAGTTTCCTTTGCGCTTAACTTTAGCTGGAGTTACGACGACCACACGAGGCACCCCCACCCAACCCCCCTCAAAGCCACAGTTTCTCCGCACCACCCAACACCAACCACCACCCGACGCCGGCCATCACCTGACGTCGATCACCACCCCAAGCCGACCATCACCAGAAACCAACCAACACCTTCCCCCCCCCCCGTCCAACACCTTCCCCCGTCCAACACCCTCCACCGACCAACACCCCCATCTACCAACACCTCCACCATCCAACACCGACCACCACCCAACACCTCCACCATCCAACACCTCCACCATCCAACACCTCCACCATCCAACACCGACCACCACCCTCCACCGACCACCACCCTCCACCGACCACCATCCTCCACCGACCACCATCCTCCACCGACCACCATCCTCCACCGACCACCAACCTCCACCAACCAACACTCTCTCCCAACCATGAGATGAAATATGAATGGTTATGATAACAATTAAAACAAAGATGACCGTAGCATGTCTCCTGAAATCCAAGATGAGAAGGATTCCATTTAGCATAACTGAATCTAATTCTAAAAAACCCCTAACTTATATAGCACTGCTTCTAGACAACATAGCTACTCAGCAGGGCAAAGGGTTCTAGAGAAGAGAGAAGACCATAGAGAAAACAGAATGAAAACCAAAATACCACGCAAAAACCCACTACGACAAGGAAACATATGGAAAAGTGAGGGGGACGCTTTTGCCTTCGCTGCACTTTAAGAAACCAAGGGAGGGGATCAGTAAGCCATGTGGATGCTGTAGATAGATGGATGGAAGGGTGTGGTAGATTGACAGAGGGGAGGCAAGTGGGAGGATTGTGTAGATGGATGGACGGGTGTGGAAGACTGACGGAAGGAATGACTTTAGGTAAATGGGAGGAGGATGTAGATGGATGGATGGGAGGGAGAAACTGTATGTAACCGGGTAGAAGACAGGAGCAGAAGACGGCTGGCTGGATCAGAAGACGGCAGGATCAGAAGACGGCTGGCTGGATCAGAAGACGGCAGGATCAGAAGACGGATGACTAGACCAGAAGACGGCGGGAAGAGAAGAAGACGGGAACTGAAGACTTCCGCATGCCGAACTCTATAAAACAAGAACTATCAGTTAGCACAAACTTTGCTCCCAGTTCTTTACAATACCTGAAACACTTCTGCACTATTATTTCCATCCGACTTTACCCCACTCTCTTCAGGTGCAAAATTATGGAAGACACTCTGTGGCCAGCAATTACAACAGATTTAACTGTGGCAATTTGCAGAAAATTGCCAATTCAGTAATTAAGCTAAATGAGCGAGAAGCACTGCTCGTCTTTCCTTCCCTCTTTCCGAAAGAGCTTGAAACCCAATCTGATCGTGATTTCATGTTTTCGAGTCCGAAGTGTTTCTGAGTTTTGGCGTAAGTAGCAAGATATAATTTTCGTGATACTGTAAACCAGAACAGGTTTGACAGCAAATTTTCAGTTAGAAGTAACATATTTTATTACTGGCCGTTGAATGATAAATGACACAACTGACTGATCATTTCAACTCAAGCAAAATCGAACACTTACTGAATTCGGCCTCTTCAAGTTCCGGTCCTTCCGGGGCACTAAGACATGGGATCATGAACATGCCGTTGGTAGCAAGCGGCACTCCGTCTGGAATTCAAAAGAAGCAGTTTGCTATTATTGACAGTGTGTTTGACAGATTTACATGCACTGGTACGTAAATATCCACACAGCTGTTAGCTTAATGCAATAATCTTTCCTAAAATATAACACAGGAATGAAAACAAGAACACGATTACAAAGTTCTTTCAGTAAGTAACGCTGCCCCAGCCAATCACGTTAATTTCAGGACCAGCCAGTTCTATTAATATATTTTGGTCTCTCATTTTTGGCAGCAATGTATACTATGTAATGTATACACCTAAGATTTTATAGGGGGCATATTGGGACCTCTCAAAATCCATGCTGAAACTATACTATGACAGGTTTGATGGTTTCTTTACTGTTCAACACAATACAGGATTGGCCAAAAAACAACGAAATGGACAGACATCAGGAATAATGATTCTGTAACAGAATGACATGGTACTGTTGATACACTGATGGCAGAATCAGCAAATTCCAAGTCCAGTTAATATTTTGATACTAAGATGGGCAAACATACATTGGATAAATGATCACCTGGTACCCATTAGCACTCTATCCCTTGTGGAAATGGATGCAAAGCTCGGAGGTTAATTTACATGTACTGGTACGTAAGACAGCTCAACATGCAACGGCTTGCAAATAAATATCCATACAGCTGTTAGCTGAACATGCAAATTAACTGGTCTTTAAGTTCCACACATGATCAGTTCTCTCGGCTTTTCCTCCAAAACTGCATGTTTATTTAGGATGAAAACAGCAATGTTTTGAGCAGTCTTATGTCTGAGAATACGTAAAAGTAGCAATGCTATGTTTCTCTTCCAGACATGGGCATGAAGTGTTGGCAACTTCATTTCCTTAGCCTCGTCATTTCGGGACTTAATAGGAACACAGTTTGGGAGGGTACATCAATTGATATCGCCTCTTGTTGGAATGGTATGGTCAGGTCGAGATTGAAGAATCTGTCGTAAACGATAAATCGTTGACCTTGAGTTTCTGTGTATAAAAAGGCATTCTCCTGCTAATACATCAAACAGTTCAACAATGTACAGTGCAATTATTTTCCCAATGTAATTGTTACAAAATTTAAAAATCAGTGCATAATTACCTGGCCCAAGCCACACCACCGGGTGAATCATCAATCCCTGCAACCCGTCCTGTCCACCACAGTCCTCCTGTCCGACGTAGTCTGAAATAACATCAAAGTCTTTTACTCTGCTAGTAGAAACAAACTCTTCATGGTTTTTTTTCAACAAAAACAATATCAGCAAAGAAATTATCTTTTCATCTGAAATAATCTTGTACAAAACTTTTTGAAGAAATCCTCAATACTTATAGTTCAGTTCAAATGCATTTTGATATTGCCATCCTTCCAAAGTTCAGAAGGACCCTACAACATAACATCGATGGAGCTGACCAACTGCGTGTAAAGGTTTGCTTAAATCGTCCCTACACAATAACCGCCTGAGCAGTGGAGGCTCAAACCGGTACTCTCCGCACTACAGGCCAAGCGCTCTAACCTATCGGCTACGGCGCCTAAAATGGCCACACGTATAATTTCACAAACCTGAGTCACTCCCCTCAGACGCAGTCGTGAACGTTCCTCCACCTCCGGCTCCAGGTCGTCGTCTGCAATGTAAAGCAGTAACTTGTTACTGTTGCAAGAGACCAAGACCTTGGTCTCGAGGACAATAAGTCTGTCCATAGGCGTACACTCTGGGGGGCAGCCGGGGCACGTGCCCCCAAGAATTGAGATTTACTGTACATTCAATGCAACAAGTGTAGAATTAATAACCAAATGCCCCCCAATATTTTGGACAAGTTTACGCCACTGCCTCTAGCAATTTACATTTTACTTACTTATTTAGAGTCTTCAGCTTCACATGTATGCTGTTGCACTGAGCTTCGTTCAGGAAACATTTTCAAAATGTCTAAAATGCATTTGAATATCTAGATGAGTTAGATTGTCATGCGAGCAGCGCCTTTGTGAGCTAGCCGACCTAAACGCGCTATATATAGTAAGTGGCTGGATACAAACATACACAGCTGACTTAAAAGGCGCTATATTAAATGACTTGACACAAACAAACAAAAATACATACATACACATACCATACATACATAATACATACATTAACAGTGGCGGCGATCTTGTTTGACAGGTGGGTGGTAACTTTTGAAATAATCTGGTCAAACAAGAGTTTTGATCTGATCTAGTAAAAAAGAGGTCAAAAATTTTGTTTGCATGCAATTTTTTTTTATCTTTTTGGTGTTTCTTCAAAATTTGGGGAGGGACAAATGTATGGTGTGTCCCCCCACTTTTAAAGGTGGGAGTCTTGTACCCCTCGACCCCCTGGAATCGGCACCCATGTACATTAAGCAACTTCTTGGCTGACTACGCAATCATATCCTACCTCCTTGCTTCGTCTTTTCAAGATGACATAGGCCAACAGCACGAAGACACCAGCCACCTATATATAGACAATCATCACATTATTAATTGATTACCATTAATGATTAGATCACCATAGAACACAAAGGCTAATAAGACGGTCCTCTACATCGACCTTATATGAAAACGATCCATGTGCACAGAACTATATAACAGTTACATTTACATATGTAAAGTAATTATAATAATAATCTTCTTTATTAGTTCCAACTGAGAAGTACAAAGTGTCTAGACTTTGAGGCTCCTACAGGGATAGAAATAGCATGTTGTGATGACATCTCTAGATTAAGATTAACTGCATCCACTAGTCCAACTTCTAGTCAAGAAGATAGGCTAGATGATTCAACATAGGCACATTCTCTTAAAGTTTCTGGGAAGATGAAAAACCCACACAGGATGAGTCTTCCATTGGCCAAGAATAATTATGTAGATTTAACTCGGGCCAACCTCCCTTGTGAAGTTGTGAACTGGTAATGCCAATCTAAGGGATCTACGGTAAGGTCCTACAGGGGACGATTGGATGAACCAATCAAGATGTACCGGTACCTTTACCAAGGACCTCAGAATAACTTAGATGTGTAATTCAGTAGAGCGGCCAGAGTCAGTCAGGACTCAGGAGGTCGTTCAGTGAACAGCGCTTCAGACAGGAACGCCAACAGCTTACACTGCGCATTCTGTATTAGGCTGACATGTCTAGTAGTTAAGCAGACACTGTAGGCATTAATCTTAAGAGTTAGAATAGTAGTACCGTAGGCCTACTGCTAGTCGTCGCATTATCATCGTCTGTGTAATTGAATTATAATCTGCTAGTGAAACTGTATCTGTAAAGAGACATTCGAAAGAATGAAAATAAAGACATTCGTACTGAATGACAATAAAGACATTTCTACAGATAGAGAGCAGAGAAACATTCTGTTATAGTACTTATAGAGCAATCAAGTGGTAATTAGATATGTCGTTCAACAACACCACTCTCTCCATACTTCTTAAGAAAAGTAAGCTCTAAATCTAACAATCCTTCGTATAATTCCAATCTCCAGACTAAAATCTTTCCATCGACGACTTTAGCGCGTTTAAAAACGCACACGTGACCATCAGTCACGTGTTACTTTCTGCCCTTAAATCTGCCACAGATAAATACTTTCACCTTCTAAATGGCTACGGCTAAAAAGAGGTTTTATTCCTTACTGGTTCATTCCCGATCCTCTAATCCTCGCCCTCTCTGGAGTAGGCCCTATCATAAACCAACTGCATTATCGGAACTCCTCCAGGCTCCAGCCACTTCCAAACTCTCTTCAATCTTCTTCGCGGTATCTGAACCGTTCTGTTATTCTTTTCGGGCAAAATTCTATCAACCGTCTCTAAGTAACAGGGGACCTAACGGATTTCGAAATGGCTTCAGTGACTTAGGCCCTAATTATTCTTTGCAATGTGATTTTCCTTAGAAGTGACCATCGTCTGGCGCTCTGTGCATATTTAAAACAGCGCTAGAAAGTTGTATTGGATAATATTAGACCTTTTACCATCAATGAATAATGTTATATAGCCTATACCTCCTTATATTGTTCAATTTGTTATTAAATGAAACAATTCTTACGTTTAATTTCGACTTTCTGTCTGCTTTGATGTTCTGCTCGAGGTTTTAATTCGTGTTGATAAGTCAGTTATTCATCGATTTGCGATTCTTGGATTTATCAATTCTGACGTTGAACTTCGATGGAATTTTTCGATGATTTCTGGTCGAAATGACAATTTCTTGGCACCAGTCGAGTCGTCGTCGATTCGCCTATTCAAAAAAGCACCTAAATGCATTGCTTTCGTTGAATTTCGACTTTTTTCTGACAATTTTTGGTGATTTCTGTTCGAAATGTCTCGTCTCATCTGATCTCTTTCAAATCGAGTTATGACTTAGTAAATGTTTCCAATGACAATTATGTCCAAATAATGACGTCATCTGAGCTATAATCGAAAAAAAGGCCTACGTACGTCATAAGTATTATTGTCGTTTTATTCTTCAAGTAAGTAAGTAACTTACCGGCCATGGCACATTCTGGCCTACTAGTATTTCTTCTACGTCCAAGAGAATATTACATTGCTAGATGTAACTCGTCTCCTAGCGTAATATTGGCACGCCCTGAGCCCTCAACGATTTGAAATGGGTACCCAATACTACCCATACCCCACGGTCTGCTTGCAACGGAAATCATGCATAGGCGTAATATTCGGGAGATAGGATGGGGGGTACCAATACCCCATTTTTTGACTGGAAGGTACCGTACCGCCCACTTTTCATACCCAGAACAAACAATTCCCAGTATTATTTCTCAGAAGGCCTTCATTTGAGCCCTCAAGACTCAAGACAATTAGAACCTAAGCCTACTCAGCATCATCATCATTGTGATCACCATCGATCATCTGCATGGTTATTATTATTATTATTATTATTATTATTATTATTATTATTATTATTATTATTATTATTATTATTATTATTATTATTCACGGAATATAAACGGCGCTGTTATACTTATATCAAAGTCGCGAAGGGAAAATGATACGGAAATTGGAACCCCCCACTTTCTAGACCAAAGTTACGCACCTAGGGTAAGAATGAAGTTATTGTACTTATTGTTGATCGTATAGGCTACAGTAATTGTTGCATCTATAGATATTATATATATATATATATATATATATATATATATATATATATATATATATATATTATCAATAAATAACCAAATGCCCTTCCCCCAATATTTTGGACAAGTTTACGCCAGTGTCCCTAAACGTGTCTTTTATTTTATTCAGGCAAATTAACTTTAAATGCAGACTGCAGAGAATTCCGAATTCGCATTTACAAAAGTCCTTCATGTAAAATGTTATTCCAAATGCCCTTTTGTATTTTATAAAAACCAATTCGCTCAGAATTTTCTTACCAAGACGTGCCTTTTGGCCTAAGAAAAATTTCGCCATTTGAAAATATACTTTCCATATAGGTGCTGAAATCGTACAGTAGCTTTTCAAGCACTGAATTTACATGTACAAATCGTGAGCCTTTTTTTAAATCCTCCCATGGTTTATCAGACCGCGTCTGGTTCAGAAAAAAGGTCTCGGCAGGGCTTCCAGATAGAGCATAACTTAGTTGCTGCTGCCGATGGGTTTTCCTGACCAACAAGACTTATATCCGTCCGTAGGTATTGTCGTAGGCTATGATGCAAACAGGCTTGATAAAAATTTTAAATTCTCGAGTTTTGTTAAATGAATGTTCATATTGACAGCCGGTCTTGGTCTTGGTCTTGCCAGGCCAAGACCAAGACTTTGGACCTCAAGACCAAGATTTTGAACTTCAAGACCAAGACCAAGACTTTTGGTCTCAAGACCAAGACCAAGACTTTTAAAAACGAACTCGAGTGCACTCGAGCCCAAGACCTTGGTCTCGAGGACAACAAGAGTCCTTATCCTGTTTTATCAATGTAACTATCACAGCCAAACATTGTAACTCCACCCCATTTGAAGCTGTGACAATGCAATATGTGCATTTACCATTCATTTCATTATTTTATAAACCCCTGTTTCAGAGGATAACTACATAACCCAACCCGCCATACCTTCCTTGCCATGTCAATCCTGGATACATCCATCCTAATCTCGACTCTAATTAAGACCTACAGTCCTATCCAGCCAGCATATTTATGTACAAATACAATCAATAATTTATCGGAACTGTTCATAGGCGTCCGGAGGGAGGCAAGGGGCATTTGCCCCCTGGATTTTGCAAATATTTTACAATAATAAATTTTTTTTATTATTATGATTATTACAACAGTCCCAACACGATTTCCAATGTGAAAAAATATTTAATCATTTAGGCAAAGTCCTTGATCATTATTTATTTTAAAAAATTTTCTATACAAATTTTTTCTATACAAAAAAGTCATATTGCCCTCCCCAAAATTTTCCCCCTAAAAATTTGTGTCACCCCTTAAAAAATTCCTGCGAACGCCCATGGACTTGTTAAAATCAATGTAGCAGGTAATCATACTAAAACGGGAATTAACATCTGCTGGTAAGTCAATGACAACCGAAGCTTTTGACGTTCTGTTATTAACACAAAGCGAATAGCATCATCAGATGCAGAACACTCCCAACACATCTGTGAAAAGTTTACTATGGTAGATGGATCCATGTTATTTTCATATTAAAAATTATGATTGAAAAATACACAGCAGTATAAATTGAGAAATGTTATCAGGTAATATTTACATAATACATTTGTTTAACCCAGGGGTCTCCAAAGTTTTCCAGCGGGGGGCCACATTGCTGACTTTCTAAAGCTCCACGGGCCAAAACTCCGGGGGAAAAACCGCGAATGAATAACTGTTAACAGACTATTTATTCTTGAGGTCTGATGCAGTGCAGAATTTCAATGCAGATATCAATAACAATTAAGATGGGTTTTCGTTAGTCCTGATTAGTGTGAGAAGCATGAAATTGATGCATTTCTGAAATAATTCTATCCAACTGCGGTTCAAAGTGAGTAGTTCCAATCATAAGTAAGGCATTCAAATGTTCATCAGACAATTGCGATCTGTAGCAGGATTTCGTGTACTTCATCTTGGAAAAAGTCTTTTCACCAAAATACGTAGTGCCAAAAACTGAAATGAATTCACGAGCAAAGTTTCTTAAATGAACATATTGGTCAGATGGAAGGCATTTGTAGAATTCAATCAAATTTCCTTCCTTAAATTTGTCCATCAGGATGTCATTGGAATGCAAATCGATAACTTCCATTTGTAAGTCAGGAGGGAAGTCTTTCTTTCAATGACAGAGTCAAAAGGATTTTCAAAGGTTCTTATTTTCGAAGAGCATGCATCGAGATCAGAGAAACGTTCCTAGAACTGTTGTTTCAAAACGGAAATGACATCTTGAGCAAACAAGCTTGGAAACGGAGCTTCCTGGTTATATTTGTCACAGCGTGAAAAGTGAGATAAGCAGCTTCTTGCTAACTGAGTTTCAAATAATGTTAACTTCTGACGAAAAGCTTTCACCTTGGAGTACAAATCACAAATGAGTGAAGTTTCACCCTGTATTCGTAGATTGAAATCATTCAGATGCATGGTTAAATCTGCTGAAAAGGCTAATTTCCAGAGCCATTCACTGTCTGTGAGCAACACAAGTGGACGGTTCTTATCATTTAAGAATGATTCAATCACAGTTCGAAGCTCAAAAAATCGAGCCAGAACTTTTCCACAGCTAAGCCATCTCACTGAAGTATGGTAAGGTAGGTCTGGAAACTCAGCATCCATTTCCAGCAGGAGGTCACGAAATTGGTGATGATTGAGTCCATGAGATCGAATGTAGTTAACAGTGGAAACAACAGGCTCTACGACAGATGACAGGTCCAGATGTTTTCCACACAGTGCTTGTTGATGAATGCTACAGTGAATTGTCAAAGGTTTCAAGGATAGTTCCGCGGGCCAGAATAGAGACCTTAGCGGGCCGGATGTGGCCCGCGGGCCGTACTTTGGAGACCCCTGGTTTAACCTACAGTAACTTGCAAAATGTTTCAACTGATCAGACAGTAATAAGATGCCTTGGGAAAAAGGAACTTCTGATTTTCACATAATATCAATTTAAGATACATTTTCATTTTCATTTTAATTAAGAATTATGTCCCCTTAGTCATAAGTGATGAATGTAGTTCACGTGGTAATCACGAAAGTAGTAACTGATTACTAATTAAAAATTAACGACGAGCGTTTACTAGAAGTGATTGGGAAATGAATGCAACTCGTCATTAAAATGTTACAGACCAGAAAAATAGTGGGACACGTAGCACAACAAAACTATAAAGTCATTGTTTAAAAATATGCAGTAAGTGGCAATTAGGCTTTCAAATTACATAATGCAGACATCATATCTTCATGTTCAAGTCATGCTGTTCCCAAAGTTACGAAGAGTACTGCAGTAATAATTATAAACATCGATCATTTCTACAGCAAAAGCATCAATGTAAACTGTAGCAATATGTTACTAAACAAAAAAATTCTACAGCTACAAACCCTAATAATTACCTATGTAAATATTCTTAATATGTGAAGACTAAGAGCTACTCATTATAATGCTGCCCTTAGGAGTCATAGCAAGAACTGCCTTATAGTGAGACTGTCATAAAGAGGTTATTTTCTATAGCTGACCATTGTTAGGATCATATTCATGACTACTGCATGATTTCAGAATTTGTGTTATAACATTTAGTGTCTTAAGGAGCTTTTGGTGTACTTCCATTTGATTATGTAGTAACAATATATTAAGTTGATAGATATTTTAAGGTCTGTCAGCAAAATTAACAAGCACAGGCTTGTGCGGAATTAAGAAGCCTCTAACAACCGACTTCCGAATCTCATCATCTGCAGGCGTCAATATGAATGACTGAGACATCTAAAACAATAAAATAAAAAATTATACAAAGCTATAAAAAAAAAAGGTGCACAGCAACCATGAATTTCACAAAGCATCTGGTCATATTATTGGTTCGGACACTCATAGACTTCACTATCTTCCCATTATATAGTTCAGCCATCTGAATTCAAACAACTATAGACCTGTGTCCTTCCCCAATTTTTCTGCTTTTCAAACAGATGTTGATGACCAAACATAGCAATGATATGCAGCCTTCTATTTCATGACTAGAGCAACACATCGCACAACAGGCTATTTGATATCTTGACATACATTGCAACAGAATCCGCATAAAGTTCATGTTACTCTAAAGAACACGTGTACGTGACCAACAAACCATGAAAAAAGTATACAAAATTTAACAACATTAAATCACAACACATTTGGATGAAACCATACTTGTCATTTAATATAAAATGTTACCCTGGCTAGCAGTAAATGCATTTCAAGTTCAGCAATTCTTCTTCCTACAATCAAAAGCAATGATTATTATCAAGTAGTAAAAGTAAAAATTTATCTTCACTGCTATAAACACAATGCAATGTTTATACATGTTTAATTTATAAGTATGGCAGATGAAATGATAGTGATACAGATAGTTCTTTGGACATACAATTTTTTATTTAGCTGGTGTATTGCTGAACAGACTCGAGCCAATCTAGTAATTTTTACAGTGGCACTGTAACAAGGCACAGAGCATCAAAGTAGTCATTGCTAAATGAATGCATAGGCAAACTACAATCTAGTTGAAACTGAGCAGTGCAACCCATGAGAGCTAAAACATCTGAAAACATCAACTACATGTAAGGGGTAGCATGATGTACAAAGCAAAACCACTTAGTTTGTTAATGTTTGTAGAAACTAATTAATGCTCAAAAGAGCTAATAATCCGATAGTTGTGTTTAAATCACTCTAACGAAAAAAAATCCATTACCAATGCAAGATCTTGGGCCAAAGCCAAATGGCAGCCAGGAAAAGCTGTGAATAGTCTCAGAGTTTTCTTTCCTAAGCCACCGCTCCGGTTTGAAGGCCAGAGGATCTGAGAAATTCTTGGGGTCACGACCCATGGTGTACAGCATAGCAAAAACTGTCACCTGTCACATATGAAATCATTAAACAGTGAGTGAGAATATCTACTAAAAATTGGTGGTGCCTCGGTATAATGCCAAATGTATTCCTCATATCAAGCTGCATGGTACATTTTTTTCTTGATATGGAGCCATTTCTCATCATAACAATAAATCAGCCTTCAATCAATAATAAATTTCTGCATCTCTCTTCCCTACATTGCCACTAAAGTTTACTTCCCAGTAGCAAGACTAGAACAATCCATTAACCAAGTGATACTTGCAACCCTATCTTCCTACTTTACCTTTCTTATCTTACATACGGTAAGTCTAGCCAATTTTTCATCCATTTTATGTCATGACCACAATTGTCTATAATAATTATATCCAGCAAACCTTGTCCTGAATTGACCACAAGAATTTCTTAATTCTTACTCCTACTGAGCTGTCAAGCAAGTGGTAACCCGGCCATGCTCCATGTGATTGCTTTGGGGCACCTCAGTGAGTTGACCCCAAAACTGGTTACAGTAAACTTACCTACGAAACATGTAAAGTAAAAGGTCATTATAATACCAATCCTTTGAAGTCATAAAAACATTAGAAACTAGAAAGGTCATAAATTCTGATGAATGAAGGAAGATTTAAATAATATGAAAATGACGATGACTAAAAAGGGTCATCACAATTCCTGATGACAAGTAAAGATTGATGATTAAGAAATGATGTCACTATTTTTGTCTACAGTTAAGTACGGCCTTGCTAACTTGCTTTGCCAATTGCACGCGTTCTGTAACAGCATATTTCACAAATGCACACAAGTAAGCAGTGTAACTACGGTAAACAAAAAGATGCAGACTCACTTCAGCTGGAATACAATAGCCACAAAGTACAATTTCTTCATTGAGCACTCGACTAGTGAAGACTGTTACTGGATACATCCTAAACAGTAATTTAACATTAACAATTATTCATTACATAAACAGCGTAGGCTAGTCCTCATGATAAACTATGGTTCATAGCATGTGTACAATAAACATTTTTACTCATTATTCATTTATTGCTTAGGTTAGTGTATTATCTTTCTTCTATTTGGTGAAGACTCCAATATCCAAAAACATGCATCTCTTGATGAAAGTCACAAAATACCTCAGTGCTTCTTTGACAGTCGCCCTCAGAAGAGGCATTTCTTGAAGATTATCGTACGTTGGATTCTTTCCAATGGGAACGACGTGATTCACTTCATCGTGAAGCTTTTCTTGAAGGGCAGTATTTCGTGACAGTTCATACAAAATCCACTGCATTGTATTTGATGTCTATAAAAAACCACACCAGTTAAGATAAGAAACTGCAGGAATTACTCAGTCCAACAATTTTCTGCTCAGTACATTCCATTTCATTGGGTAACCTCCAAATTCTGTCCAAAATGCCAGGCATAAGAATTTTTAGAACTGAACTTCTCTAGTCTTAATAACTCTGTATGACCATTGCAAAGCCACAATTCAACATGGGTCTACTGATCTTCATGTTCAACACCACTGACTTCACTGACTTCAGACAGAATGAAGAAAGAAATAGTAATAGTGATAATAATAACAAAATAATAATAATGTAAGTAATAACAATAACAATAGTAAGAGCAGTACTGCAGTAACTAGTAGGCATACATGTGTTTGCAATCCACTTAAACTATAGGCACTTTGTCATTTCAGCATCACTTGTGACGTTCCACAAGAGGAGAGTAGCTATGGTTGACCACTGAATTACTCCAAACAGCTGCTGGCTGCACTGCTTTCCATCTATACTTGGTTCATAACTTGTCATTCCAAATTATCCAGACCAGATATCTGGTAAATACGACATAAGTCATCTAGGTTTTCCACAGCAATGCTTACATCTTGAATGACCAGCACCTGCTTTAGTTTAGTGCTATATGCAAAGACCAGACCCTGGGTTACTACAAGAATGCTTTTCTCCAATGTCTCTGCAGCTGCACATGGACCGTTGACTCTCAGCCGAAGCTGGTACCACCTCTGCAGCTTACTGACAGAGACATTCATGTGTGAACAACTTAGCCATTGTTGCTACACAGTAACCACCTCATAGAAGGCTCAAACTTACATGCTTGACCTTCAGTTGAACTCTTCAACCAATCAGCTACAATGTCATACAGGTAATCGCATATTTGTCCAGAACAGTAATTAGGAATGGTTTTAGCTTAACTGAGAAAGGCGCAACATAATTTGTTACGGTTACTGGTAGGATACTAACAGTGTCAACAGCACCAAGCATTATTTCTGCAACGTTGCCATAGACTTCTTCCTTAGACATGTCGGTAGCCAACAAAAACGGTAGAAAACCAGAGACTTCTTTGCCTTTTTCAAGCTGTGTTTGAATTTCCTTGAACTTGTCACCAACCAGTTTTTGAGCTGCACATATTCCAAACATAAACATCTACCAGGAAGCTCATAAAGCAGCAGCAAATGATTCGAAAAAAACAATAAACATTAATATGACTTTCAGGCTAACAGAAAACCGAAATGTAGCTATTCATAGGTAACCGGGCATCTGGTATAAACTCAGTTCTACATCCTTTCACCTTGCGAAGTCACTCGACGTTACTATGAAGGCACGTGAACGCATGTGCACTAGCTTTATCTTATTTCTTATTTCTGAAAAGGCTATGATATTGGAATCTATAACACATCATACTGGCTTTAATGACTCTCTAAGTTGGCTCCATGATTTATGCCAACAAATTATTGAAAACTGCTCACCTCTAGACTATTTTCTACAAATTGATTTTAAAAACACAAGATTGTACACAGAAGAACAATTCTTACTTGTTCTGAATAGAATTTCCCAACTGTCATCATGTAACTTTTGCCATTTCCTCAAAAAAATTTGGTTGACTTTCATTGGAAAATAGTTTACTTTTGGAGTTGCAAGAAAGAGATCTTGCACAGCCTTGACAAATAGGGTTGTCTCTGGAAGTCGGTTTTCTGACAGTCCCCCAAACCTTGTTTCATACAATACAGTTCCAATTGCTACAATCAAAACATTAAAAAATTGCCAGAAATACAATTGTATGACATTGTGAACAATGTTTTCTATCATAACAGCTCCCAAGTTCAAGTAAAAGCCTACTACAGTTACAAATGTGCAATTGTGCATACATACAAACATCCACAATTAATAGGCATTAGCCTGAGAGGCAGCCATGAGTATGAAATGTTAGCGCCTTCATTTTTTAGCATCGGCATATGAGGGCGGGTGGCTAGTCCTTTTCCTCAATCTCTGATCTTCCCACCAACAGCGCATCGTCAGTGTACTCATTATAGTTGAGTTGGCATGGGGGCACAGCTATAAATAAATACAGTACACACATATACATAAATACATACTTATATACATACGTACATACGACCATACATATACATACAGTCATACATACGATACAAAAGTACACTAGCATTTTACTACTGTAAGATGTTCAATAAAACTTCAATCAGTCATCCTTTGGGTATTTTATGTAGTACCACAGAACTATTTTCTGGCCATGTAAAGATATTTTCTCACCGAACTTCAACGCTTTTATAATTAAGACCTGAACTTGGACTGCTCATACCAATGGTGCAATGGCATCTAGGGGCTGTTAGTATATAAAATTAAGAAGAACATAAAATCATAAATCATGAAATTGTATCATACCCCCTAAAACCCTTTTAAAGAGAAACTTCTCAGAGGCACTTATATAATTTTGGTTTCAGACCATCAAAATTTAAAAAAATCCATCAGCATATATTGGTATTCACATGCTGAAGTGCATGCACACATACTAACGAGCAGGGTCGAGGCCATCTATGGATGCTATAGAAAATGGCGTTCATTCATATGTACATTTATATTCGAAAAAGGCTACTTACTTTCTAGAGACCAGTGAAATAGTTCATGATCAATGTTTGGAACAGCCAGTCCATTGCCTTTCTTCTTTATCTGCCTCAGACGCTCTATAAAATCTGTAATGACTTCGTTAAAGTTTTCCGTATAAGTTGCCACATGTCTGGGTATCAACATCTGTTTGTCTAAGACACTTCGCATTTGTTTCCATTCCGGTCCATCTCTGCACACGAAGAACAAAACATATGTTCAGATCAATGTCATTTGTCAAACCATTTTGCTGGCTGAAGAGCAACCAACAATCCTAATCAAATATTTTAAACCCATAAACATACAAAAAGTATGTGTTTCTTGAAGAAGACAAAAGAAATTCATCAAAATCTAATTTCATTACTTATTGCCATGAATTAAGAGCAACATGCATAAAGAGCAACACATTTTGGGGTTAGTTTCACATTTCAGTAGGCTGGTAGAAACTCCTCCACTCCCTTTCCTTCGACTTCAACTCTCTACTGTTTGGTTTTTCAAGCATTAGAGCCCAATAGGGGGCCAGTGAACTGCAACCCTCCTCCCTTTACTTCCATCTGAATATGGATGACATATCTATGAAAGATTGTTCAACATAGGTGGTACAGGAAAATCAACAATTAATTAACACCCACTGAAACTGAAAGCAACAGCGCAATGCTAGTGTGATCATGCAATAAAATACTTTTGATCTGATCTCACGGTTGTACACCAGCGAAACTGCTCATTGACTATTTCTAGGCCTATTTCTATGCATACCATTACCGGTGAGTTTCTCCCTGGCCTATTCCATCCAATAGAAATTTACACCGAACCAGTATTTTCATAAATTCAGTAGAAATTTACACTGAACCAGTATTTTCATAAATTCAGTAGAAATTTACACTGAACCAGTACTTTCATAAATTGAGTAGAAATTTACACTGAACCAGTATTTTCATAAATTCAGTAGAAATTTACACTGAACCAGTATTTTCATAAATTCAGTAGAAATTTACATTGAACCAGTATTTTCATAAATTATTCCCACCATCTGAGTATTTTGAAGAAGACTTCACACTTTACACTGCTCCACTTGTTAGTTTGTTATTTTGGGCTCTTTAACTTGGTGATCTAATTTAACAATAACACCGGAAATACTGAAAGACCATTTGGTTTGTTTTAATGGACTCTACCCTGATATACACTGAATAGAAAAATATGGTGTAAAAAAATTAAACAGAATAATTGAAATTTTACGCACTCAGTCAGTATGCCACGAGAAAGACCATGTTCGTCGCGCCAGTATCGCCATGGATACAAAATCACCCGACGAGGATATTTCCCTTCTTGACGATGCAGTTTCTCCACACCATCAACGTCATTTGTAAACACAAATTTCATTCCAGCAATACTTTCTCTATAGATTGGCCCATAGTCCTGAAATGATTTGAATAATCCCTCATGCCAGGTTTCAGTCATAAGATACTCTGGCGTTTTATGAACACAGCCCAAAAACGGAAGTGCAAAAGGACCTGGCATTGCAGAAAAAGGCTTTGCGTTGTAGAATTCTTCATTATCACTCTGCGGTTTTGGAACAGTTGTGAGATAACGCATTTTTCTCCATTCATCCAAACGCTGAAATTTATGGTGTGAGAGAAAACATCTGACACTACACAGCGACTGACGCAAATGAGACAGACTGTGAAGGGACATCTTCAGCATTAAAGTGGCTCATGAAGTTAGCAGCACTGAAAAGCAATTAAACCATGAATTAAAAACTGAAGAGAATGCTAGTGAAATAAAATATTATGTGAAAGCCACTGCAGTTTCTGCCAATGTTCTAGTTATGAGCAGAGATGTTTCAAGTACTTAGGTTGCAAGTACTTTCTTAATGAGAATGTAACATCTTATTTAATGTCATGTTCTCAAAAGCGAGGTAAAGCAGTTGGAATTAATAAGGACCATACTTACCTACTAACTTACTTACAGGTACAAATACTTAGGTCTCAAGTACGAGTATGAGTACAAGTACTTAGGTCTCAAGTACAAGTAGTTTATAATACAAGTGCACTTGGCTACTGCAAGAATAAGGAGAATATTTACTTCTTTAACACAGCAATGGTATATTGCCTTTTTAACAAGACAACTGGAAGGCAATTCTGATCAAGAAGCCCTCCACCTAACTACCAGTACCCAAAAAGGTACTGCCAAAATGTTAAGACCGTAAGAGTTAATGACTAAAAAGCAAAAGCCAACTGGTAATCTATCCAAGTGCCTGTAAAAATTGTCCGTTGTTTCCAAGTACTCAGGTCTAAGTTCGAGTACAAGTACTTTGGTCTCAAATACAAGTACAAAATACAAGTACTTAAAAACTGTACTCGAGTTGTACTCCAGTACAAGTACCAAGTACTACATCTCTGGTTATGAGATTCTACTCAGACACTGTGAGGCCAGGTATTTGTTTTACCCACTATGGCATTGCATTATTTAAACTACCTAAACTATCTTACTTAGATCAGATAGTTGTAGCATATCATGATGGCTGCTGCTTCACTGACTGACACATAGCTCCAAAATTAGTACATATTCAAGATAAATTCCACCAGTTGTACATGTGTGTATGTAATTGTAATTTAAATTGCACTTTAATCACAGATTTATATAGCTCATCTTCAAGAGAGACTGAAGCACAAACCGCAAAACAACATCCAGACAAATTTACATGGCTTCATAGCAAACCGTCAATTTCAGAAGATGCATGGAGTTTTGAATTCTGGATTAAGAGCTTAAATGCAACTGCGTTAGTAATCTGCCATAACACTACCCATAAGTAAACGCACATACGTATATAAATATTTTACAGCAGCTTCAGTGCTTTAAGAGGAGCTAAAAGTCTGACAGACCTCTAAAGCTACAGCATGCTTGCTGGCAATGGTTGCCCTCCACTGAACATTCAGTACAAGATCACAGTATAATTATGTACATGTAGAAAGCATAAATACCCTGGTTTGTTGCATATTTCTAGAAGTTGTATTAACCTTCTATGGAAAAGGTCTGTCACAAAGAGTTATTAACCCTCGGGCTACCAAGGGGGGGGTGGTTACCACCCCCCCCCTACGTTTTTCAGGAAAAACTTTTTTTGCACATGGAATATAATTTTGACATTTTAGGTAGCTGTAGGGGGTCCATTTGCGCAAATTTAGAGGTAAAGGTCATGATGATATCCCACGCCATAAAAAAGTTATACCCGATATAGCCTAGGTACCACTTATGAAATCAGGAATATCTCTCGTCGGCTGTTAGCTGTTGTCGACTATAAAGGTATTCATTATTCTTTCTGGAAGAGAAACAACTATGCCATTCTTTAGAGGGAATTTAGGGTTATATTTACTTGCTTAGTTATTTGTCTTTTGATAACCGGAAGTGATCATAATGAATAATAATACGCTTTTTCAGTGTGAAAATCACTGATGCAATATCACAACGTAAACCGATATGGTTGGGTATGGGGAAGGGCTATAAACAGTTGAAGCAGAATACTAACACAGTAAAGCAGTGCTGTGAAGTGTTCAAGAAGCCGGTTTGCAGGAAGCATTCGCACAAAACAATGAAAGTAACTTGCAATAACTGCAAGGACCACTGACGTTTTTGACTGCCGGGAAAAATTACATAATTTCTTGTTTCATGTTTTCATGTTGATATAGCTGCACGCCTTTAGGTTTTGCTTGTAACTAAAACAGACTTTGGAATAATTTGTATTGTTGAAAATTAAGCCTCATTATATTTATTATATTTAGAATATTCTTGGATACATAGTTCATTTTCAAAACCCACATGATTTATATATTTTTGTCCAGGTATTTACGTAACAATCGTAATTGTCTATGGGCATATATATATATATATACACACACATATACCGGTAATAATGTGTGTGCATATATATATATATATATATATATATATATATATATATATATATATATATATATATATCAGTCTTGCGTGTCGATGTAGGGCCTTACGTCATAATATTAATTGATCAATAGTACAAATTGTGTGCGATAATATCAGATATCGTTAAATGGACCGGTGCCTTTGTTAAAAACTATATAATTTCGAGATGCATTCATATATTTCACAACTAAATATACCATTCTTTTCAGAAATGAATGCTGAATCAAATGCTGTATTACATGATATGATATCTTAAACCAAACACGAAATTCCGGGGGGGGGGTGGTAACCACCCCCCCCTTGGTAGCCGATGTCGCAAAAAAACCTTGGTAGCCTGAGGGTTAACCCTGTTCTAACCACTTAAAATTTCTTATCTAACATGTCAGCTTTATAAAAAAAACTATAGTTTTCTGCAGTGGCGGCGATCTTGTTTAACAGGTGGGGGGGGGAATTTTTGAACTGATCTGGTCAAAAAAGAGTTTTGAACTGATCTGGTCAAAAAAGAGGTAAAAAAATTTGATGACCTTTTTTGGTGTTTCCTCAAAATTTGGGGGTTCGATGTATGGCGTTCCCCCCCCCCCCCACTGTTAAAGGTGAGGGTCTTGTCCCCCTCGACCTCACCCGCCCCGCCCATGGTTTTCTGTGACCCATCTTTGTGAGACTCGAAATGTTACTATCCAATTTCTTGTAGGCAGCACAGCTGTAACACATGCAATACATTATACATGCACTGACGACAGGTCAAGCAACTATTTGTAAATGATTGTACCCGCTGGTGTTATGGCCAACTGTATTATACAGCCTTACGGTTTGCTAAGAAATGACTTACCTACTTACTAGCTCACATACAAAAGTTCGACGACTTGAAAAGATCACCTCGTCGCTGTAAGTTTCCAGTTTCAAACCGCCAGTAATAAAAACTAGTAGTGGCAATGCGCACCCTGCACTAAATGACTTCACCTGTGATAACGAATCACACGAACATGACTATGCAGTCAGATGTACGATTGCATCGACGCCCATTCTAATAAAAGTACATAACTAATAATATTTAAAGCCTTTGTAAATATTATATTTTTTCTTGCCATGACAGAGCACTCACTTATTGGACTCACTTATTAGAAAGTGGGACACTGGGCGTGGCTTCGGCGTTAGGCGTGGCTTAGAGAGAGAGAGAGAGAGAGAGAGAGAGAGAGAGAGAGAGAGAGAGAGAGAGAGAGAGGAGGGGGTGGCGGTGCTCTGGGCCTCCGCATACAAAACTTGAGTTGACAGTTTGCCAACATCAGTTTTGCTACAGGTTTATCACGGTCGCTCTGTGTTGGCCGTACATGTATACAGCTTAACCTTGAACCTATACTACTTGCGAGTGCGACAGGTTTAATCACGGCATTAACCTATACAGCACAGGTCGGCCTGTATGGCAGTTACTGGCTGACAGATTAAGCTTCTTGTGTTGGTCGTCGATGTGTACGAATTCCAGGTCGTCGCTTTCTTCATTGACAGCAACAGTCCCCTCCTCCCCCCATATACTTTTAACCGCCTCAGCTAAGTAACTGAAAAGGATTTGGAGGTCAGGACGCCTGGATGTTGACTTGATTATGGCTTGCTTCAGTGCGCCATCGGTTGAGGCTTTGTGCATTTGGCCTTGACCCACTTCCTAAAATACTTAACGATTTGTCAGTTGTTTTGTGTGCAACATAATATTAACATCAGATTTGACCTGCATTCGTGTACTTGGGTAATCTGTAAAATTTTCCACCATCCAGCTCTTTTTTGACAATTAAAACAACAGACAGCCCTGACAAACTACATTGCTCAGGACCTGGTTGACCAGGGTGCCTCTGCTGCGACTACCATAGTCAACCTTAGACTGCTCTGAATATTGACTTGATTATGGCTTGCTTCAGTACGCTATTGGTTCAGGCTTTGTGCATTAGACACCGGCGCAATAGAAGTTACTCATTACAATCAGAACCATATGAGACTCGGCGGTCGTAGACGTATCATACAACGTCTGTAACACCAGAATTCGTTAGCCAATCCAAAGGACAATTTGGCCTTGACCCACTTCCTAAAATCTCATCTGTAGTAAAGGGTCCAGTGGTCAAAGAGGAGGATTGTCCCTTAAGCTTGCAGGCACAGGTGTGTTAGTAAAGGTCTATTTTTTTTAGCTTCGGCATGAGGGTGGGTGGCCAGTCCACTCCTCTTCCCACCAACAGTCAGTGTAGTCATTTTTGTAGCCAAGTTTGGTAAAGGTTAAAGATGTGGCACATTATGTAAAAAGTTGGTTTTTCAAACTTTTCCCACCAAACACTGGCTGGAAAAAGTATTAAAAATTATCAAAACACAAACAAAGTTTCAAATTAATATAATTAGTTTTCATTAAATGCAAAAAGCTGGTACAAATGTTCAGATATATTAAACAATAGAAAATGTATTGTTTTAAAAGTGACAAAAGTGCTCAACTCAGCTACATTGGTCAGCACACCAAATAAATACACCTAAAACTTGACACAGGTACAGTACTAGATTGTCTTGTTGCATTTGATTCGTTATTAATTGGCATTTATTTAAATTTACAAAACTTCTCTAACAGAACAGCATTCAAGCAAGTAACAAAGAATAATTTAACAGAACCGCAGCGCGCATATCGCCATACTAAAATAATAATTTAATCAAGCAAATCACAAAGAGTAACACTGTAGTAAAGGCATATATAGTTATACGTATCAGTTACTCCAGTGAACCATGCACCATGTATTCACTTTTGGGCTATCACATTAAACTCTACAGAAAGACATGTCAAAGCCAAATTCCTGAAAACTCCAACAGAACTGCAATATCTGAAGAATGTACTACTACCAACTGTAGTCATGGGTGAAACGCTTTACGAAATCAAACGGCTGCAACAACCGTTGTTGGCATTTGCTCTAGATACTGTAAACATAGACTCCAAAACTTAACAACACCTCTAATAGCATAATTACATCAATCATAATCAAATCTCAAATCAGAATGAAATGAGAACTACACTGTATTGTGCAGCAGGTCAGTTCGCTACCTACGCTTGACAAATGTTCAGGTACACAGAATGCATATATATATATATATATATATATATATATATATATATATATATATATATATATATATATATATATATATATATATATATATATATATATATATATATATATATATATATATATATATATATATATATATATATATATATATATATATATATATATATATATATATATATATATATATATGACTGAACATTAACATTAAGCCTTCTAGAACATGCCGCATACATAAAAGCTTATGGGTATATGCTAGTGATACATAATGCAGAAAACTGGGAAAACAGTTGGGAAAAACTCAAGTTCTGAGGTACTTGTGCTCCTGCAGACTGCACATTTGGTTTTAGCACCAGATTAATGGAAAGTTCAGACACTTTAAGTTAATACAAAGCCAACTATTTCTGCTGTGCTGTCTGCAAGAAACTAAATGAAACCAACAAAATAAATATCCATATTACATATGTGAGAAACGTGGAAAACAGTCCAGATCTGTTTAAAATTAAATTTGCAGAATATGAATGATAAGACCATAATGAGAAAACTGTCTAATAAGTTGGTCAGGCCAGAGTAACACTACCACTAACTGAGATGAACAGATCTACTGACAGGGTAGGGCCATTGTGTGCTATGTATTTGATGTCTGTATCCATCATTCATCATCCATTCTGAAACTACCAGTCTCCGCAATGACTCTCTGCCCTAAAATGTTGAATTACACTAATCTGCAAGATGTCCAAGTAGTAAAACTATACAAAAACGACGTCTATACTGACAAAATCACTTCTGCTAAAGGCATTTCACAGAGCATTCAGCAGTGAATAAGCCGATTCCTGCATCTGAGCTTTTTGGGCACAGTAGAAATCTTGAAATTATGATTACACTAATGGAATGTAATCAAGCTCTTACATAACAAAGTTACCATGCAATTTCAAACGATATTTGCATGCAAGCATATAACGTCCGTTCAAAAAGTCTACAATGCAATAACCTTATGATTTGCATTTGGACATAGGGGGAAGGGTAATGGAGGAAAAAAGGAAGGAAGAATGGAAACAACCACTAAATGGAGCAAAGTTACTTCCAGCATAAGTTTTTCTCTGCTTGTGGCAACGTCCATAACATTCATCACAACGTACAGGCAATTATACAGTTGTTCGGCATCGGTTAAACACTGGCAAAACGTTTGCATTGCATAATAAGAAAAATAATGAACTACGGTAGTTATCATACTGCAGCAAGTACTCAGAACTTGACTATACATACTCTTCAACAACACATTATCAGTAACCTGTATCGTGTTTCACTGGACCTTGTTGTTATAACAAACAAATATGACATATCACCTTCCGAAACAATATTCCAAAACTTTAATCAGGAAACATTTTGACAAGAATGCTTTATATTGTATAAACTATATGTAAACCAAAGTGCAGTATAAGCAGTAATACAGAATATACTTACTTATTAATTCAGCAACAGAATTTAATACTTCTTTGCAATGCAGTCTTGATACAATGCAGTATTTTTGTATGCATTTCTTTTTATTTATTTATGATATTTCTATAGCGCCTCCTCAAGTCTACTACTACTCAGAGGCGCTCCCAACTACAGCATTTGATACTGTGTCGGAGTTTTCACGCCGAAGCGCCACGAGCAATCGCGAGTGAAGGACTTGCCCAAGGTCCGTACGCAGCGGCTAGAGTGGGATTCGAACCTGCAACCCTCCGGTCACAAGGCGCCGAACTTACCACTGAGCCACCACGCCCCTTGTATGTATTGTATCTAGATGCAGTGCCTTTAAAGAAACTCATAAAAGCACTGAAACTCTACATTATTTATACAGCTCTCAAAATTAATGTTTTAACAAGGTTCCGGTGTACAAAACAAAATCACTTACTTGTAAAAGCACTTGAAACCGAAAACCACAACAACTGCAGATCTATCCGGACACTAACAACCAATTTGTAAACAACTGTAAACATTCTCGTTAACAACCATAAAAACTCTTTAAAACACTGTAATGCAAGATAACAAATCAGTTTTAAACAACACTTGTAGAATCAGACATATATTTTGAAGAAGAAGAAAAATGTCATTGCTTATTGATCTTTGATTACACAGGATAACTGACAAACAGCGAAAGTAGTAATTCTGCAGACATTTCTATGCAAGAATCGCAAACTTGAAGTGAAGTGCCAGGATGTAACTTCAGACTACGTAAAATTCCACGCTTGTGGTTATCTGTCAATGAACTGAACATTGACAGGTCTTTCAGGAACAAGAAGCCCTCTTATGTATGGGTTCAGTGGCTTATTGTCGGCTGGTTTCAACACAAACTTCTGTGAAATCTGAAAAGTTATCGTTAGCCATTTAGAATACAACAGGGCACATGTGCACCTCAAATATCTCTCAACACAGCGTCTACAAGCTGCCAATGAAGCTAATACAAAATAAACTGAATATGAATATTGTCTTATTTATCTACCTTAAAATTTAACATGCCACCTGGTACTAGGACAAAATTTCTTAAGAAATTCTTCGGAGGAGGGGCTCAATCCAGGTCCTTTGCCTGCATAGGTCCCTCACTTTGGAACCGACTTCCACCTTCTGTCCGCACCACCATTCTCTCTGGTAGCGTTGCTTCTTCCTTTTCTCATCTTAAATCCTGCTTTTTCTCTCGGGGTCTCGCGCACTGGGAGCGCTTCTGAATGGTCTATGCCACGAAAGGCGCTTTATAAATGCCCATATACAATACAATACAATACTTACAACCTGCTATCATAAAACATAATTTTAGTTGAGACATTTTATTACACAGTAAGCAATAAATAGTCTGCAAATGTTTTTTAAGAATTTAAACAAAACATACCCTTGCCAGAAGAAGATGCATTTCTAACTCAGCAACTCTTCTGCCTGCAATAATTAAGTTTTTAAAAGTGTCATTCCATCATTATATCTAGAACAAATCCAAGAATTGAAGTTCAGAAAGAATGAAATATGACATGAAAATCTCCAAATATTAAGAAGAAAAACAGAAGAGTATGAGACTGGTTCTCAGTCATCACATCTGTAATCTCTGATTACCTCCAGGGTTGCATATCAATAAATTTTATTCCTTTGCATCACATTCTCTGCAATACAAAACTGTGTGGACAACATCTCATGTAAAATCAATATATGATCATGAATTTGGCATCTGGAATAACTTTTTTCTTCAAAACTTACAAAACTATCAATATCATCTTGTTTTTTCCATTTACAAAAATGATTTCATGACCTTAAAACAAAACATAATATATCATAATACAGTATATACACATAAGATAATTTACACATAAGACCAGGGGCGTCTACACCATAGAAACCTTGGAGCAAATGCTCCATCCAAGAAATAGGGGTGGAAAGATTTGTCAGTGTGTGTGCCACCGTTTTAGGGGGGAAGGAACGGGGAGGGGGGAAAAGAGGGGGAAAAGGGACGTTGCTCCAACGACTTAGGGGGGATAGACGCCCCTGCATAAGACAACTGACAGGCTTGTAAATGTAATTTCAACTCCCAAATGTGGAGAAGATTTTGTCAGCGAGGCGCTTTGCGTCTTCTGGCATTATGTGCCACAAGCCAAGCAACAGCAAAACTATTCTTATGCATGAGCCTTTGTTAAGAAAGAAGAATATTAAAAACAAAGTAGCAACATCCATATCCCTAAAGCCAAACAGCCTTATCATATTCCAAAGCCAACTGTATACATTTACATACTTTTCCACATAAGGCAAGAAACACTTCAACTCACATCAAATCGAAATTTTTTATCTGCAAGACTGCCATATTTACCAGTAAGCATGTGTGTAGTATTCTCAAATGGCACTAACTATATAAATGGTCACATGCAAGAACACTTACATCCATACATACATGCATGCATGCATACATAGATACATACATACATACATACATTTGAAATATTTAGGTTTACTGTTGATGAGCAAATGATCAGCTATTTACCAATGCAAGATCTTGGACCAAATCCAAATGGAAGCCAGGCAAAAGCGTGAATGGCGTCATTGCTGTCTGATCTGAGCCATCTCTCTGGCTTGAAGGCCAGCGGATCTTTGAACAGCTTTGGATCTCGACCCAAGGCATATACACTGCCAATAACTGTCGTCTGTTGCACATAGGAACACAACAGTTAAACATGAAAAGTCACTATTACTGTAGGTAACACGAGTGGCAACTCAATGTTTGAAAAGACACATTTAAGTAAACCCATCAGACGACTTGAAGCTTGATGTTATGCCACTGACCGCGGATCAGTTCAACAGAGAAAGACAACTGACAAATATTATCAGAAAGTTCACAAGAAACCAGACCATCCCTACAGCAAGTTCCAACATACGGTAATGCAAATTCTGAAATAACACTGTCAAGAACACATGTCCCAAATTTGGCTTTAGAAAGTGCCCCCATTATTATTATTATTATTATTGAACACGTCTTACTTAAATTGCCGCCTGCTCCTTACATATAGCGTTCAATCAACATACTCGTTTTATAGCCGAGTTTGTTAGTGGAACAGAAATCCTGACCTGATCAAACGGACCAATAATTGAATATTCTTGTGATAGTACACCATGTTTTTCAATACATTTATCATGAGTTAGAATTTGACTAGGGCTGTACCGAACATTCGCTTCATATTTGCATATTCTAACATGCATTTATTATTATTATTATTATTATTATTATTATTATTATTATTATTATGCATTTATTAAGAGACACTAGCTACTGATCAAGCATCAATTGATAGTGCTGAGAAATTGTAAGTGAAGGACTCGCTCTAGGTCCCTACTTAGTAACAGTATCAGGGAAGGCTTGAACTTAGTCTCGGCATTACAGGCTGAGCACTTTAAATGGTTACCCTGTTATAAGGCACCACTTGAAATGGCTTCCCAATGGAAACAGTATACTTAAATGGCCGCCTGCTCCTTACATATAGCGTTCAATCAACATACTCGTTTTATAGCAGAGTTTGTTAGTGGAACAGAAATCCTGACCTGATCAAACGGACCAACTGGTGGAACAGTCTACTGATTACCAAAATCAGATGTTCAAATTAGGGCTGTACCGAATAGATGATTATCACTATTTGGCCGAATACGAATAATTGGACCAACTATTCGGCCGAATACGAATACAAATAGAGTACAAACTAGGTCTACCGACAACATTCAAAAATACGTTAACGTTCACTCACTGTACACAAAGAATGAGACTACTGACACTGCAATACCGCGGTCCAGACAGTCGGCAACGCCTGGCTGCAACCACAGCATATATTATGTTAATGAGAGAGTTACTTCAGCCCACTCGCTATAGCAGCCGCATATGCAGAAACAGATGTCACGTGACCACTATTCGTATTCGGTCCGACCGCTACTATTCGGCCGAATACCGAATAGCTATTTGGCCCACTATTCGGCCCCGAAGCAAATATGAAGCGAATGTTCAGTACAGCCCTAGTAAAATTCTAACTCATGATAAATGTATTGAAAAACATGGTGTACTATCACAAGAATATTCATTGTTTCATGCGTCCATAAATTTAATAACCCGCAATTACAGTAGTTTTGCAATTACAGTAGTTTTGCAATTACAGTAGTCTGCAATTACAGTAGTTTTGAAGACAGTTTCCAACAGGTCTGTTATATACTTATTTTGACAAGTATTTGGCCACAATGCACATATTTATTTAAGGCCATGTACTTACATTGGCAGGTATACATATTGTAACATGAATTTAACCACAGTGCACATAGTTTTTTACAGTCATGACATCAGGTACTTACGTCGGCAGGTATATGATAGCCACATAGTACAATGTCATCGTTAAGCACACGAGCAGCTACCCCAATCACAGGATATAATCTAAAGTAACAAAAAATATTTAAACAAAATTTAGAAAATATACAGATTGACTAATCCAACCAATTTTCAGTTTGAACCAAAAATGACATAGCTACACCGCAGCAAAAATCAATGCTGTTTTGTTTGTAATAATAATAACAGTAATTGTTTATTAAATTCAAACTGACAAGTATGCAGTAAGATTACATGATATAGCAGTAACAGATGATAACAAGTTGAACAGGAGTCGAATTTAACTGTATGGCAGCCTGCAAGGCGCCCGTCTGTCCTACTGCTCATTTTACAGTCGCCACCTAGGGAATAGGGAGCGAAAAAGCTGAGTCAACACTAATGGGTACTAGTGGGTATTGAACCCACGTCCTTCTGATCTTCAAGCCAGCATTTTACCATTCAACCACCTCACCAGTGACTACATACACCATAAGCTACGTCACAGACTCTTCAGGGATTTATACTAAATTTCAATCTGATAAAGGGCATTGAACAGTCAATTTGTTAGTTATTAACAGCACCAAATACGATCCTATGTCATTTGCTAATGGTGCCTCCACAGTATCACACTTGCCTGTTGAACTGACCACAGAAAAGCAATAACACTATTTGAGACCCATGCTTGTTCAGTTACTTCTTAGAGAATGTAGCAAAACTTTCATACAACTTTAACACAATACATTATAGCAACGGAACCAAGCTTCAAGAATTCTAGTCAACCTTCTAAAGTGTCAACTTAAATTTAATAAGTTTACGAAAGAAAGAGAACTCATCATTACCTAAGCACTTCCTTGACAACAGCCTTGAGAAGGGGCATCTCCTGCAGGTTGTCATAAGATGGAAGGGTACCCGGAGAAACAACGGATGTAACTTCAGCGTGCAGCTGCTCCTGGATGTCAGAGCATTTTGACAACTCATACATAACCCACTGCATGGTATTGGAAGTCTAAAACACACATTGGTTACAGTCATTAATTTTTTAATAACATCATATAAAGGGAGCACAGTCAAATCTTACACAGCATTATGCAGATGTTAAATTTTATGTTACATGTGTTATGTAGTATGCATGGGCGTCCGGAGGGGGGCGCAAGGGGGCGCATTTGCGTCCCCTGGATTTTGCAAATATTTCATAAAAATGAAATCTTTTTCATTATTATGATTTTCACAACAGTCCCAACACGATTTTCAATGCGAAGAAACACTTTATTATTTAGGTAAAGTCCTTGATCATCATTTATTTTTAAAAATTGTTTCTATGCCAAATTTTTTTATGCAAAGGCATCATTTTGCCCCCTCCCCAATTTTTTGTCCCTCCTAACAAAAATTTGCGCCTCCCTAAAAAATTCCTGCGGACGCCCATGGTAGTATGTATGTAACGTTATGCATTTTGTTGAAATAGATGTCAAAAATCTCTTCAAAGAAAAAATAGAAATTACACAGGAGGAGGCAATTCCAAGAATCAGAAGCTACGACTGCCGGCGTATATATGTATCCATCTGGTAGGGGTCCACCGGAAACCGCCTCGGACATTTGCCTCGGCCGGAAATCCCGTTTCCGGAAGTATTCGCCTCGGCAAATATTGTAGACGCAAATAGTTGCAAAATATTTTTTCTTTAAAAAAATGTTTTTCTTTAAAAACTTATTCAATAAACTTACGTATATAAAAGTATAAATGTTGAACCTTAACACAATTACACAGAAAACTTCACAACTGCACAGAAATGACAACAATTCAAATTGTATTAGTCACTTATTACAAGTACACAAATTTATGTCGATAATTTCTTATTACATGAAAATGTGAAGCTTCGTTTATGGAACACATGGTACCCGGTTCGTTTCCGGTTCGTTTCCGGCAAATAGTACATCCAAATACTCGATTCGGTTTCCGGTGGAAAATGTCTTTCCGGTGGACCCCTACCATCTGGCTCCTTGTAAAGCACCTTTTTAAGAACATCAGAAGGGTGTTTAACGTGGATATCTAACACATCTAAAAGGCTGTGCCTTGAATTTGAAAATGTTTCTACGGCTGTCTGCGAAGAATAGCACGTATATTTAATGGTAAACTGCCCCAGAGAGATGGTCCGATGCATGAGAAACCATGATATGCCTGCATCGTTCAATGGAAATGCGGGACCAAGTCCCAGAGGTCACTGAACACAATTAGCAGACGCTGGCTAAAACAGGAACACAGAGTTCTCTTGTTATTCTGGGGCCACTCCAACTATTGAAGCTCTTTTCATAGGAAGAATCTTGAAGATAATCCTCTCGTCGACCGGAAGCTAGTGCAGCGGCTCTCGCATTTAGCTTAAATCATGCAAGATCTTTAGCAGCTTAGCAATGATTTCGTTGGTGCAGTTGTAACCAAACACTTATAAAGTGCCACTCAGATCAGTTGTCGATGGACTGAAGCTGTTATTTGTACATAGTATTAATGCATACTCTCTCAGTGTATATAATCATGTCTGCTGAACGTGACACCATGTCTCTGCTCTCCGTGCAGAGATTAGCAATACCATCTAAACCTAGTAATTAATTATTTTGGGTTTGTTAACTTCTTATGGTAATAAATTGTACTCTAATAATACTGCAGAGACATATATTCCAAGTAGAATTACATCACTAATTCTGTAAAGTTACTGAACTTAAAACTGCTTACATGTATATGTTCAGTCACAGTACTGGAGCCATAGTTAACAAACATGAATATCAATGAATTTATTTCTAGTGGAAACAGATTTACATAAGCGTTAACAGAATTGCATCTGCCCACAGCTGCAAAGAAACACAAAACTGAACAGAAAATCTGTATTACATAGTAACTTTTTATATAAAGTATGCAAGTACTATGTCGCCAAAGTTAAAATGTCACCGAAAGTTGGTTTACTCCTGTCTGAGATTTGGACATAGCTGGTGGCTGACTATGCTCTCTATAATTATGGTCAAACCAGTGCCATCAATGCAGGATATTGTCAGTGGACTGAAATTTACCAAATGCATTAAATCTAGTTCAATTTGAGATTGAAATTTTGCAGTTAAAAAGTAGTTGTGTATTGCAACAATTCAGTGTAATTCAATATACACGGTGAGTCATTAAAAAACGTGTCCCTATATAAGTTAACATAATTCATTCAGATAGCCTTCAATTTTAATGACATTTCAGAACATTGACCCTTGATGGTCTAGCCAAGTGCTACATGAATTATTTTTATAAAAAGCTGGCCCAGCCTAAACTGTAACTGCGTAACGACAACCCCGACAAAATGGTGTTTACCGAAGAAGCTAAACATGTCACAACTTGTAAGAAAGAATAAAATTACGGTACGAAACATTTTTCAAAAGAATTTTCAGATTAAGGGTGGACGTGTGTTGGATTTAGTGCTCTCCTTTGAAAGATCGATGAAACTGGGTCTTTTCATCGTCAAGCAGGTAGCGACCTCCCTCAATCGGCCAGAACGGTCGACAATGTTGAACTGTGTTGAACAATGTTGAATCGCTGGTGCTCAGTCAGGAACGTATGGCGCAAAAGCATCGTACGCAGAGACAAATAGCTCGAGAAATAGGAATTAGCCAGTCATCCGTTAGGAAAATCGTTAGGAGTGATTTACATTTGCGATTTTCAAAGAAACGAGTTGCGTCATCGAATTGTGGAGGTAAGGGACGAAATGGATCAGCACATCATTGATGAGTCAGCCAAGCAGTTGCGTAGGCGTCTTTGCGCATGCGCGGATGCCCAAGGAGGTCAATTTGAACACAAAATTTAACTTTCTCAATGCTCAGTAATAACTCTACTATCTAAACTTAAAATTTCTTTAACATAATCTGATATCTGACGAAGTTATAGTAAAATATGTATGGACACGGTTTTTTATGACTCACCGTGTACATAAACACTATCATATTCTTTGTTAGGATAAAATGTTCAATAACTAAATTACTAACGGTATCGACTGCTCCAAGCATGATGTCACTGATGTTACCATAAACTTCTTCCTTTGACATGTTGGTCGATAGCAAGTACGACAGAAACCCGGAAATCTCCTCTCCTCTCTCCAGTTTTCCATGAATCTCCGCAAACTTCTTATCGATCAGTTTTTTAGCTGCAAATAAATGCACAGAACACTGGCTGACTAATCATATGACACTTCAGCCTAACTTTACAATCATGCAAGAAACTCTTTTCTTCATAAGGCAAGGGATTATTATTATTTTATCTTCGTTTATTCAAACAAGTTCCCATCAAGACAGAACACAGTGAGGTACAGATCACTTGG
Source organism: Allolobophora icterica (assembly GCA_963556255.1). Taxonomy (NCBI): domain Eukaryota; kingdom Metazoa; phylum Annelida; class Clitellata; order Crassiclitellata; family Lumbricidae; genus Allolobophora; species Allolobophora icterica. The sequence goes on along the minus strand of OY744613.1, from coordinate 23,732,317 downwards.
GCGCTGATCTAATAACCACTCTTTTTTAAACGTCATACGAGCCAGAATGTTCCGGTCTAATAACTGTTTTTATACATCATTCGGGCCAGAAAATTTCTATTATCTTTAACAGGAAGGGCAAACAGATGCAGTTTTGGTCTCACATTGTGCCGCATGTCCCCTTCTCAGTGCATAGCAGTCATAAAACATGTTGCCTGTTAGACATAATAGCCCTAAACAGATTTTCGTCTGCTGCGTCAGCCATACTGTCAACCGAAACGGCATCAGCTGGGAGAAACCCGGCCCGCACCACCCGGGAACCACCAAGGAAATGCTCCAGTTGACCATGCTTGGTAGAACTCAACGGTCCCCACTCCCCACCATGCCAGAGACGCATACAAAGTCATAAAAGTAACACAGTGCAACAAAGCACCATGGTATTCATAAAGTCACTTCAACCACACTGTAGTTTAAATGTGCACTGATTTATTCATAAGACGCGTAGATAACATCCATATCCTTTCTTGCCCTTCTCAAATTATTCTTTCATTTCTATATTCATTCATTCAATGAATTAATATAACATCTCCTCAAGGTATTGGCATCTACACAGAAGTACTTCAAGCCAGGCCCAGCAAGAGAAACACTGGTACATAGCTCTAAAAAACTGCAATGGAGAGATAACAGAGTATTACGTCCTCTCCTTCGTGGGCTGGCTAAAATATTTGCGTAAATTCAAGAAACAAAATTTTAAGGTGTGGTAACCAATCTTTAAACAAGTCAGCGTGTAAAGTTTGATATGCTTGTTTAACAGGCCTTTCCTAAGAAAAAATGCCAACAGCGGCAACAGAATCACTACTTACTAGTACTGAAGAGAATTTCCCAGCTTTCCTCGTGCAATTTCTGCCACTTGGGGAAAATAATGCGGTTGATCTTCACAGGTAAATAGAACAATTTCTCAGTGGTGATGAAGACATCCTGCACAGCATCAATGAACCTACTCATCTCCGGCTGCCTGGTATCAGACAGTCCTCCAAATCTTGTTTCATACAAGACAGTTCCAACAGCTGCAAATTCATGGAAACTCTTCAGTAGTCAGTTTGATAGACCGATTAATTAAACGTAACCATGCTACGTTGAATCTAAATTCCTTAAGCAAAGTCATGAAAATCTGATATAATGTTAGAACTTCAGAGTTCAACTCCATGGTTAATTGAATTTCTAAACTTGACAGATTTGATTAACTAGACAACCATGCTACATTAGGGGAAACTGATTGCTGAACAAGTCAGTTTAATCAATTTGATCAAAAATGCTGAGATCTCATCCACCGCTTCAGGGCGCCAGAAATGAAAGGTCCTAGGTTACCCTTCTGTAAGGACCCAATGCAATTGCAAGTCATCTCACCCACATGGGTAAAGCAAATGCAACATGAGCATCAAGCAACACAAGGATTCTGCAAGATTTATTGAAAAGAAGTGTAGATAACATCCCCATGCTTACTGGCCCTTCTCACATTATATGCAAGACGAGTGATATCATTTTTCAGGCAGCAAGCAGAGGGTAACTCCGCATATCTATACATATAGTTTCCATATAGTGTCCGTCCGGATAAACGCTACGTCACAAACGCTTTCTGTTCTATTGTGAAACATAAACCGGTTGTGTTGACGACGGCTGTCTTGACGACGGGGATAAGTAACGATACATTATAGGCCTATATTATGACGTCATGATATGACGGGAAAATACACTAGTGCTAGAATAAGAATTCAGAAGCTGGAATTAATTGATATTGTCAACCAGTTACATGTAAATCATTCAGGTGGAATCAATGACAAACAATGTGGTCACCTACTTTCCAAAGACCAGCGAAACAGCTCTTGATCAATGTTTGGAACAGTCAGTCCATTGCCTTTTGTTTCTCTTATGCGCATTAGACGTTCTATTAAATCTGTCACAACTTCATTAAAGTTATCTGTATGCGCGGCAACAAGTTTTGGTCGTAACAGTGGTTTGTCTAGCAGAACTCGCATTCGTTTCCAATCGGGGCCATCACTGCAACAGATATAAAACAAGAAATCCTCTTGAAAATCCACCTAATAAGACACCTTCAAATATTGCTGCCAGCTAAAACATATAATTTTACTGTAGATGGTAAATTTGTGTGGAGATTTAAGATCAACTTGTAAATTCATGCTTAAACTTAGAACCCAATGATTAAAAATTGTCATCTTCTTCATGTTCATGCTGAGTACAAAGGCATGTCTTCCTGCAACCTTAACCATGTGAAGTCTCTGGATAACCCTTAAAGACCGCACAGAGTAATTGCAAAAAAGCATATCTTAGATTTCACATGGTCACAGAACTGCATCCCATAAAACATAAGAAATCACAGTAACATAATGATGTGTGTTGTTTCTAATAGTGGTTAGCAACAAAGTTTTTAAGATTTCTTGTAAGATGACCACAAATTTGCCAACATTTTAGACCAATCTTCTTTTGTCTGGACTCAGCTAGAAATTTCTGGATGTTAATGGATGCAATATAAAGATGCTGGTTAAACCAGTGAGCAAACAAGAAAGTAAACAAATGAATGAACAACTGAACAACACACACACCCCAGAAAGTATAACTCAACAACCCAGTTTACAATTTACAGTTTAAACGCAATTAAAGAAAACTGCAACTTACTTGGTAATAATGCCACGAGCCAAGCCTTGCTCATCTCTCCAATGACGCCAACTTGGAACGATAATACGACGGGGATATTTTCCCTCCTGGCGATAAAGTTTCTCAACACCATCAACATCACACATGTTGACCAACGAAAATGAACCAAGTTTCACCTTGAATACCGGACCATACGTTTCGAAACCCTTCATTAAGCCTTCATTTGCAACTTTCTCCTTATAAAAAATTGGTAAACTGAACAGATTGTCAACGAATGGCAGGCCTCTGGGTCCAGGAATTGCTGAAAACGGTTTTGCATTTGCCAATTCATCTGAGATGTGTGGCTTTGGTGCTGTTGATAACTGGCAGGCCTGTAAGAATCTCTCCAACACGTGCAATCGGTTTAACTGCACAAAATACCTGCTTCCTTGGTGCAAAAAGCTGAGATTCAACATTTTCAGTTACAGTGTTAATTGCGGAATGTAGCAGGCTGATGCGGTCAACTTCAAGTTCTTGGCATCAGTCTGATAACAAAAAAATTGAGTTTACTAAGTGCATCAGATTCTGTTAGTTTCTTATCACAGCTCGAAAATCTCACAGTGGAAAGAGCTGCAGAAATCTGATAAAGAAGGGTCAGATCTACGTTAGAACATTTCAAGATCTGATTCAGACAGCAGCCAAGGTTGCATTGCCGACAATATTACAGATTTACGTAATTGGAACCGTCATATGATGCTTTAGAATTTCAGTTTAGTTCTGTGACAAGAAGAAGCACACTGTAATAAAGTGATACAATGCGTGAATCGGGGCATCCAAATGGGCAGCAGCATTTAACACTTTTTTAAAATTTCTACTTATATATATATTAGGAGGTTTTGGAACTCACCTCTTCTAATGTTACGCATCTCCAGAAATTACTGACCCAATTCTACATCGTGGGGTCAAAATATGGAACATAAATTTGATTATAATTATATAAACTAGATTATATAATATTGATCGTTAAAAATGCAAGTGCTGTCAACTGGGTAAAATATTCACATTGTCACTGATTAACACTCGCTGATTAAAGTTGTATTACTTTACTGTAGCAAGTGTACTTTTAGTATTATTCTGAGCGTTCTGCTATGCTTACGGTGACAAAAAAGGGCCACAGGATCGCTACTGGCTTCAATACTTCCACAATGTGCAGTCAGTGTACTCGTTTGCCCAGTTCTCTTAGTGAACATGTGAACGATAAATAAATACTTAAATAACTTTTGTCTTCACTAGAAAAATGTAACCGCATACCTCGTGGTTGAGAGTTCAGCGCATAAGCTTAAGTTGCCCAAACTAGTTACGTCACTAAAAGAAAATAATAACACTTTAAGCTTGCACGTTGGAAAAACGCACCCAAGATGTTAGTGTTCATTCTTACACAACTTCTGAGTCTTAAGCGTACCTGGCGTGCTTTTAATCTTGCTTTCTTTCAGTGAATATATAACAGTTACTGTCAACAGATAACGATTTCTATCGCCAACCACGTTATATATGAGAGGTCGTTGTCGCGAACACAGAGATGTAAGCAGCTCTACGCTCCACTCAATATAGTAAGTATTAGATAGAGACTTAGAGATAGGCGGACAGAGCTATGCGGAGACAGACGTACTCGCGGAGAGCGAGAGACATATCGAGGGAAGGAGGGAGGGATCTACCAGCAAGGGAAATTCATGTCATCAGGTCAAAAGTCAACTTCAGACAAGTTCTTGCGCAAAATACCTGCGCGCTTGTTGCGTTGAGTAGTAGGCCTACGCCTATCCTATATAGGCTATGGCGAAGACCAGAGCCACTGATAGATAAATAGAAACTTATACTGACCGAGTCGAAGTTAAAGAAGATACGAATGTCTATGCCATTTGGACCTGCTGTAACATGTATCGTATCGTAGGCCGTATTCAGTGGCGGCGATCTTGTCTGAGAGGTGGGGGGGGGGGACAAAGCCGGCCACGATCTCGTCGACGACCGTTTTTGGAAAATCTTGTCCCCCCAAAAAATTTTCTGCCACTTCATCTCCGAAAAATCTGGGACTAATATTGCTGAATATCAATATCAATGATATGAATATCAGCAATATTAGTCCCAGGAAAAATGTCGCTTTCATCTCCAAAAAAGTTGATGACCTTTTTTTAGTCCTTCACCTCTTTTACGACTTTTTCTTACACTCTCCTTTTTTTCCCTCGCTTCTTCACTTTCTTTCCCACTTTCATTTCACCAATTCATCTCCGCAAAATATCGATTTCATCTCGAAAAAAGAAAAAAGTTGATGACCTTTTTTTACTCATTTTCCAGTCTCCCAACAATAACCCTTTTCTTTTTATCATTTCGTCTACTTCCTCATAATTTTGGGGAGACACTTCTGCTCTAAAATTTTATTTTTACCTCGTCTGGTCAGAAACGCTGCGAAAACCCTCACACGCAATTAAATTTCTCCGCCTTTTTTGGGTGTTTCTTCAAAATGTGGGGGGGACAAATGTATGGAGTGTCCCCACCACTCTTAAAGGTGGGGGGACATGTCCCCCCGTCCCCCCTAGATCGCCGCCCATGGCCGTATTTGAATATTTGTATAGCGCTGAAGCAATTTGATCAGCAGCGCTCCCAGTGCGAAGGCCCCGAGAGAGGAAAAAGGTTTTAAACACGAAAATGGACCAGAAAGTAAGGTTATCCCTACATAACATAACATAACATAACAAGGGTTTTAAGTGGTTCAGAAGACGTGTAGTCTGTGTTAGAACCACTGCAAATTTACCTCCAACTCTTAATAGCCCAATTTTCCTAGCTTCTTCTTAAAAGCTGTTATAGTGTCCACTGAGACAGTACTATATCGTCCAAACCATTCCACAGGTCTACAACTCTTGCACTAAAGAATTTCTGCCCTAATGTTCCCTTCGGCCTCTTAAATAATTTATACCTGTGTCCCCGAGTTGCCTTGTTCGGTGCTAATTCAAAGAACCTCTCCCACTGCAGTACACGTGCTTCCTTTCCAGTGATAATCTTATAGCCTAAGCTTCAATCAGATCTCCTCTGCTCTTCCTTTTCTCCAATGTTGTTAGTCCACAACTTTTCAACCTTTCTTCATAGCTCAGATCCTTGTAGCCCCAAATCATTTTCGTAGCTCTTCTTTGTACTTTCTCCAGTTTTTCCATGTCCTGTTTCAGGTATGGATTCCATACCTGGATGCAGTATTCCAACTGTGGCCTAACCAGTGATTTGTACAACCTTATTATTATATATCTTTGTCTCTGGTGACTATTGTCCTTTTTATCATACCTAAGGTTGAATTAGCCATTTTTGCTGCTTCAGCACATTGCCTTGAAGGTTTTGCACTCTTGTGCATAATCACTCCCAAGTCCCTTTCTTCATCACTCACTTTCAACACCGTGCCCCCCATTTCATATGAAAACTCGTTGTTTCTCCTCCCCATATGCATCACTGAGCACTTTTCCAAATTGAAGAGCATTTGCCAGTCTTGTGACCATCTGAACATTCTTCTTAGATCTTCCCGCAGTATCTCTGCTTCTTCTTCATCATCCACTGCTCTACATAGTTTTGTATCATCCGCAAACTTAGAAATTTTAGATAAAATCCCATCGTCTATGTCATTAATAAAAAGTACGAAAAGCAGTGGCCCAAGCACTGATCCTTGTGGCACTCCACTTAGCACTGTCGTCCAGCCAGAATGTTTATCACCTATGCCCACCTTTTGTCTTCTACCTGACAACCAGCTTTGAATCCATCTTAGTACCTGCCCTCTAATCCCACCTCCCTAGAGAGGAAGGAAAGGCATTCGATCCACAGCGAGGGCCCTATGTTGGCAAAAGATCTAATTTGAGCTAGAGTAGTCCTATAGCACGCGGAACAAAGAGGACGTGCCGGTCACGAGAGCGGATCGAGAGGTCGGTGAGAATTAAGCTGCAGAATGGGGGGGGGGGAGATGATCGAGGCCCTGAGATATTTGGGAGTAGTACCCATACACTTCTATTGGCCTATGGGTAAGAACAAGAATTTTAAATTGAATGCGGGCTAGGAGAGGGAGCCATGAAGTTGATTGACCATAAACAAATTAAGAGGTATGGGAAAATTTAGCAAGACGGGCAATCAGTCTGGCGGCAGCATTGAGAACTGACTGGAGAGGAGACAGGCGGACCATAGGAAGACCAATTAGGATTGAATTGCAATAGCCGATTCTAGAACAGACAAATGCGTGAACTATATGGGTCAAGGTGCATAGGGAAACAAATTTGCGAATAGTCCTGATGCGCCGAAGTTGAAAGTAGGTCTAGGAGGAACGTGTGAGGTTTTTAACACACAGGCCTACTGATGCCTAAATTTAAATTCCTGTAGGCCTATATGTAGGCCTACTTCTGTAATTATTTCTGTATTATGCTACCATACCAATCCGATCATCAAGCAGCCGGGGCTAGACCCGGCTGTTCCATCGAGCTATAGACCTATAGCCAATGTCACATTTATCTCCAAAATTATTGAAAAATTGATTGCTAGTCAGCTGTTTAGCTATTTGGACGCCAATAATCTGCTTCCTCCATGCCAATCTGGGTTCCGTAAGGGTCACTCTACTGAGTCCCTCCTTCTCCGCCTTCTCTCAGACGTATATGGTGCCATGGACTCATCCCAGCTCACTCTGCTGGCCCTTTATGATGTGAGCGCTGCCTTTGACTCGGTAGACCACAGTCTCCTCCTGAGTCGTCTCTCCTTAACTTTTGGTATCCGGGACCTACCACTTCTCTGGATCTCTTCTTACCTCTCGGACCGCTCCTACTCTGTTATCTTTCACTCATCTAGATCGCTCTGGCGTCCTGCTCCTTTTGGTCTCCCACAAGGTTCTGTTCTTGGGCCACTCCTCTATATTCTCTTTACTGCAGACATTGGAACTATCCTTGCATCTTGCTCCCTCTCGAGCCATTCTTACGCTGACGATGTCCAGTCTTATACGCATTGTCTAGCATCCCAGGCTGGTTCTGCGATCAGGCTTGTGTCGCATGCCACCGATGCTCTTACTTCCTGGATGGCTTCAAATCGATTACGCCTTAACCCGTGTAAAACTAACTATATCTGGCTTGGTACCCGCCAGCAGTTGGATAAGCTGGACCTGGGGTCTCTCTCCTCCGATTTTCCCACCTTCGTCTTCTCCACCTCTGTTCGGAACTTGGGGGTGGTCCTGGACCAAGAATTGACTTTTGTGCCGCATATCGCAGCCCTGACCCGTTCTTGCTACTACTGCCTGCGCCAACTACGGGTAGTGTCCCGCTCTCTCTCTCCCTCCTCTGCTTCCACCTTGGTCCATGCCTTCATCGTTAATCGCCTTGACTACTGTTCCTCCCTCTATTTTGGGCTTCCACAGGTCCGACTGCATCCCCTGGAGGGGGTCTTGCGGGCTGCTGCTCGTCTGGTGGGTGGTGTCCCCAAGTATGGTCACATCTCTGCGTACATGCGGGATGCCCTCCACTGGCTTCCGGTCCAGCAGCGTATTCACTATAGAGTCTATTGCATAGTCTGGCATTGTCTTCTCGGCATAGCGCCAGCTTACCTCCGAGAGCTTTTTACCCTGACCTCGGCCTGCTCTGGTCGCCGATCTCTGCGTTCGGCTACCAGAGGTGACTTTGTGGTTCCACATGCACGCACTGCCACTAGACAGCATCGGGCTTTCTCGGTCGTAGGTCCCTCTCTGTGGAATGGCTTACCCTCTGACCTGCGCTCTCTCCCTCGGGTCATGTCTAGTACCTTTTATAAGAACCTCAAGACTTTTCTTTTTGACCGGGCTTAGGTCGGGAGTGCCTCTGAGTAGTTGCCTTGAAGGGGCGCTATATAAATTCCATTGATTGATTGATACCAGCTTATTCACAGGCGCTTAGTCAAAACAAAATCGATAGGCATGTAGGATCAAAATCGGTTCCAAGCCAAGATCTAAATTAGGCCAGGCATGCAGACAGACAGACGTTCAAGCTGCTAAGGTGGATGCATTAATTGTGTTTAGAATCGAAACGGCGATGGAGGTCATCAATTAAGGGAAAGAGTTGTGAAAGAGTAGTATAGGCTACTGCAAAATTAATGTTTTATATAAGAGTCAGTGGGCGTCACAGATCGCCCAAACTAAATACTCTCCCTCATGGCCCTTTCCCTTACACGTGCATTGTTTCCCACCCCCACCTTCCCCATCCCACAGAAGGACGGTCGATAGGCCCTAACCAGGACATTGGGTGCTTATGCATCCGTATGCGGTCTCGATCCTCTGCTTCAAAAATCGAAAGGCGCAATTAATCAACCTTCTACCATCAACTCCAAGGGCGTATTGATAGGGCATATACCGCATGTGTATCGTACAGGGCGAAGGGATTTTGTCCGCCATTGCATATGGAAGCAGATGCATGCAGGGCAAAGATTGTGGTCGACATGCGCACGCTAATGCAGTCAGTCGCCTGCGAAAGTGGACAACATAACTTATTATACACAAGACCTTCTATATATTCGTATAGGAGTTGCTTTCCGATAAGATTACCTTGAGACGGCGCGAAGGCTGCGAGAAACTGCGCACGCAACAGTAGCTGCTGCAACGTACGGCTTCAACAACAGCCTCTGCAGCCGTGAGGTTGGATGCTGGTAGTGGCGGAGGTAGTACTTGCAGTGTTACCACTCCTTGGTACCGTTATAGCGCAACCTCTGCACGCATGCATCCTGCACGGCAATGGAAAACTAGGTAACAGATGCTGTATTGGACGCGGCACTTATAGGCAGAAAGAAGCATACACAGGCAGACATAGAGAGACGGACAGGCACGTTGTTCTTCCTCGAAGTATGCAGCTCAGCTAGGCCTGTGATGCAGCGACCCACGTAGCGGAAAAGACGGACTTCGACCTAGACTATACTGCGCGTGATTAAGTTTCGCCAACTATATCACAGAAAACCTCTAAACTTTGCCTTTGCACGAGGTAAGTTAAGATCAGAATTCTTCAATTTTTTAAACTTACGATGAAATCAGAGTAGGCCTATTGCGTGAAGCATTTGTCGTCTGCTTGAAACAATCAAATGCTGATTTACGGTCTATCAAGCAAAACAATTTTACTGTAGGTTACAATCTGCGTAACATTTTACTCCATCCATGCAGTGGCGGATTTACCGGGGGTGGGGCTGTAGTCCCTAGCTGTAAAGTTAGCCCCCTCGTTTTTCTTAGCCCCTATACACATTTTAACCCCCCCCCATTCAGTTTAATTAGCCATACATTGCCTACAGTGTTTGTTTGATGCTTAATTCTCATGAGATCAACTAACTTTATAGCCCTCAGTCCAAAACTCTAGAACCGCCACTGCACCCACCCACCAACCCATCCATCCATCCATCCATCCATCCATCCATCCATCCATCCATCCATCCATCCATCCATCCATCCATCCATCCGTTTGCTCATTCATCCATGCATCTGTTCCTCCATGCATAAATTCATCTATCAGTTCATCCATCCATCAATCCATCCACCTACTCCTTGGTTCGATCGTTTGCTTATCCATCTATCCATCCAACTATCCAACCAACTCCACGGGACCTGTACCCACAGTCGCAGACAAAAATTATTGTTTTCGTATTGATAGCAAGGTGAGTGATACACTTAGGAAATGGAAAATACAGAAGTGAAGAAAACTGAGGAGGCAGCGGCTGCTTCCAAGGAGAAGGAGCCTACTGTATCCTCTGACAGTCAACAGCCACCCGTTTCCACCACCACCTCTACCACCACCACCACTACCACAACAGGGAATGATGATGTCAAAGAACTTCCAGTTGGCAATAATGAGTGAGTCAGTCTGTAAATCACGAGGGAAATAAGCAATCGAGAAAGGAGCCCCCGGATCAGAGTTAATTCTGCGTCTGGCCTTTCACGTGGACACTGTGACAGTATGAAAACAATGTGACAATATAAAAACAGGTAGAACTGGTACACAGCCTTTAGGCTCAACGTTTGACGAGACCAAAAACTAAGATGCTTTCATGAACTTGAAGAGTTTTCTGAATGCAATAGACTTTTTGGCCAAGTCAGATTAAGCCACACTAATTATGCAGACTTAGATGAGTTCACCGATATTATATAAAATACCACAACAGGACTGAACATTCCTATTCTACAACCCTACGCCTTTAAATGCAAAAAAATGTTTTATTTAATTTAACAGAAATTTTTTTTCTCATAGCTGGTTTATTCTTGTGTGATCCTGTCGTCGTCTTTCAAAAAAGATTTAAATTAAACCACAAAGCAACTCTACCACTACCATACTTGGGTGGTGCAAGTCCCAAGCCTGGAGAAAGGAGGAGGGTGACACTTATCACCTTCATTATGGCATAATGCCGTTAAACAGCAATTATCTACCTACCACAGAGCACTGGTGATCTCTGCAGATGAAATAATTAGGCCTGGATATAAAGGCTGTTTAGTCACAATATATTGGAGCTACAGTCTCTAGATTCACCTAGCAGGATCAAACTAGACAAAAGTAAGAATTCAGTAAATCAGGATCAAATTTACTTTTGAGGTAGAATGTTTTATCCTCTCTGAATTATATAAAAATAGAGAAAAGTATATTTTTGTATCAGGTTAATAACATCTTGCCCTGCTTAAGAAGATCTTTACTCTGTACCTGGACATAATAAGAAGTTAGTTCTGGGTGACTCATCAATTTATGGGCACTTAGGGCTCAAGTTGACCAGTTATTGGGCATAAAGATGGGAACAGCAGAAAGAAAAAAGGCAACATTCCTCTGCTTTCACCATATTGAAAACAATACCTCAAATATGTAAATGTGATGGTGGAATTGATCAACTGTGAGCTGCTACAAGCACAACTGAAGGACTCTTACATATCGCTCATGACAATAATACATATTGGTGTGATCAATGTACAGTTGATTCTGAATTAACCCACATACTGATGCCATATGGGGTTCAGTTTTCCTTGCACCCGCTGATGTGAAATGGATGCAAATATCTGGCATAGCTCATCAAGTGCTTGCACAGGAACTTAAACATTATGACTTTCCTACTTCAGTTATTGATGTTCTGGTGTTTAACACTTTAACGATGATCTCCATTGGTTTGCCAGTCACTTTTAGTATGCTATTGTCGTTAAAGTGTTAATCTTGTCATGTGAGCGATGGATGATTGCTTTATCCTATTCAGTTGCTATCATTCTAATTGCAGGCCCCCATCAGCAGTCCCAGAATCTGGAACTTTGGCACCAGAGCCAGCAGCAGTACCAGAACCAGTCACTGACGTGAACGAAGCGGACCTGGTCTCACTCAATAATCGCTCGGTACTGCAAGAGATGGAGACAACCGAACTCCGAGTGAAGGTCATCTGTCTCGAAAAGAACAACATGGCCTTGAAGATGGAGCTGAAGTGTGCGGAATTACAGATGCAGGCCAAGGTGAAAGTCGACACCCAGAAAACCCGGCTGATCGAACTTCTCGACGGAAAGGTGACGAACCTGGAGAAGAAGAACGTACATCTGATGGACATGCTGGAGGGACTGCTGAAACAGAAGGACACCCATTCCCACCGACTGATCGAGGCCACAAAGCACATGGAGAACCTGGGAGCGAAGCTTGCGGACAGCGAGCGAATGCGAAACGAGTTGCGCAACATGAACCAGGAGCTCAAGACGATGCTTGGTAACATCGAAGACAAAGGATCACAGATTGCAAAAATGGCCAAAGAGAAGATCCTCAAGTACAGAGAAGAGGCTGTTAAGATGCAGCAACAGCTGGACGACATGAAAAAGAACCCAACCAGTTTTGCAACACCCGAAGAGGCTGGCGCCGCTGACGGAGAACGAACAGACAGGTTTCAGCAGAACTGGAAGAAGATCGAAGACCTGCAGCTGCAGCTGGGCAATGCATTCCAGGGTGAGAGCACTGGAGACCTTGCCGAAAGCGTAACAACCACGAACAACGAAATCAAACAGGAACTGGAACAACTCCGAGGAGAGCTGAACTCATTACTACAAGGAAACCAGGGTGAAAATGACAAGTTAAGATCAGAGCTGGACAGCATGAGACTGTTAGTCGTAGATTTGCAACAACTAAGCCAAGAGACTGAAACGCCAACCAATGGAGTGGAAGCAACAAAAGAAACAAATACTTCTGATGATATAGTTGCAAAAGATCTGGAAATTAGCCAGTTAAAAGAAAAGTTAGGCCAGCTAAATTCTACAATTACCAAGCTGGCTGATTTGAGCGCCGCCTCTTCCGTTAAATAGTTAGAATATAAATTAACTTTGGTTGTAACTTTGTACAACATTAACTTTTAATAGCTTTTCTGTAATCATAGTTTTACTGCAGTCAGTTTTAAGACTGGTTCAATTCAATTAAAAACCGATTAAAATGTTCCTTTAAGTTCGTTAGATTGCATATAAGAGTAATTTGGAATAAATTATTGAATTTTCCTAAATACTGCACTGCCAAATGACTCTAATCAGTCAAAGCAACCATTTCAGCATAGAAATGTTTCAACAGAAAAGGGCAACAAGATATACTTTAAATATTTTAGAGATAGTTCTTGCCCTTTACCAAATCTGATGACAGAAGTGCTACTGGATTTACAGATGTATCGATGCAGTTTGGTCAATTTTGAACTTTGCTCAAGGCTGTTTATTTTACCGGGTCCTTGGTGTCAAATCTGTCGCTTTTGTCATTTGGTTCTCAACATGGATTTTCAAATTGCTTATACGCCATACATTGCTTCTTTGTATTAGAGGCCTTGTCTTTTGAATATTGACGTCGTTACAGTTTTGGTGTGCTATTAGTTGAGGCCTTGTGTGCTAGACACTTTGTTATGATAGTTACTAATAAATAATAATGTGTAAATACACATGCATGCATACATGTACGTAAATTTGTGTACATTAAAAAAGTACACTGAAATAAGTTTATATAAGTTTGAAGAAGTACGTAGGTAGGTTGATAGTAACAGTAGAAAATCTCACAAACTATGCTAGTAAACATTTTCTATTTCAATCACAAAGCATAACTCTGTTGTAACTGGTTGTGGTGTGTCAACCTGTACGATAATAAACATATATTTAATATAGTCACTGAAAATGGCAAGGTGAAACACTAGTATCAGGCTTCATAAATTCTGGGGAGTAAAACATATGGTTCATACGTATGTAATAAAATATAGATTTAAATACAGCTGCAATAACTTAAGTTTATGACATACTTTAAATTCTACCACAGATACTTTCACCACAATAACATCATGTCGAAACTGAAGTACGTCTCAAAATGAAATAATGCAGCAGTAAAACTTCAGATCTTTGAACTTCTTAAAACTTAACCAAACACAAAGCTGCTTAATATATCTGCAATTCTGCTTACATGCATATAATTAAATTTATATATATATATATGTATATATTATATATATATACACATTCTATTTATATGACACCATAAATCGAACCTGTTTGCTTTAATACTCGTGTATTGCACATAACAAATTAATAAAGACCAACTTCAAGGCTAACTTTTTACCTTACAACAAAATAATGTACCACAAACACCACTTAACCTAAAATGTAAGCTTTGTACTGATCTGGTCAATTTTAGATTACTGCAATTCTGAAATTAATTGAGGTTGATGTTAGCCACTTTCATTAGAGTGTACATCCCATGCACGTCTGTGCGTGTAAATCCCAGTTTGCCTCCCCCAATGGGGGCTTATTTCAGAGATTTGAATCTCGGGCTAGCCTGGTCCATACAAGCTGACCTTAAATGGCATGGCGTCTATTCAAATGGGAAGTGGTGGTGAAGGATCTTGCCTGATCAAATAATCATTGAAAAATGAGCAAGGTTGAGGTCATACAGTTGCTATATAAACACATGTACATTGACACATATTTTGCTAAATAAGCAAACCCGTTCAGTGCATACTTTGAGATCATGCATTTGGAAGACAACAATTAGAGTTGTTATCTTTGAAACCAAATATGACATCACTTATCCGGTAGGGTTATCAGCCTTTACAAAACCACAAATTTGCATTTTTCATGACTTAACCAGGATTATCCAGGTGTAACTCTTGTGCTTGGATGTCTGAATGATGGAACATTACAAATTGGGTGACTAAAGTGAAAGCCCACCAAGTATTCACCCTGCCAACCAGGGCTGTAGTGGTAAAATTAGAGGTGAGTACACGCTACTGGTTAGTTTCCTAAACAAATTAGAGGTGAGTACACGCTACTGGTTATTTTTCCGAAACAAATTAGAGGCGAGTACACATATTTTTGTGAGGCGAGTATACAGTCTTTAGAGGTGAGTACACGCTGTAAACCCACATATACCATCAGTGCTTTTTTTTCAGCCGAAATGCGCCGGAACGGCGTTTCGGCACCTTTTTTCAGGTACTAAAAAATAATTTATTTATTTAATAATAAAAACAATAATTTAGTTATTTTAATTTAATTTCAGTGTTTTGAACTGTTTTAAGTGTTTATTGAGACCCCCTCCCAACCCGTTCCGGAACCTATTATTCCGTTCCGGAACCTTTTTTTCCACAAAAAAGCACTGTATACCCTCGACTACAGCCCTGCTGCCAACTCTAACAATTTAAACAAAATGCAGGGACAAAAACAGAATAAACGGAGTTTATTTAATTTGAGGATTAATTGTTCCAACCAACTGCTAGTACTTCATACACTTGCACCTTTTTATGATGCATTGATTACAGTCTGTGGGAAAGTCCAGATTTGACTAGACACATAAAAATAGTATGTCTAGTTTTCCTAACTCAAACAAGAAGCAACTATTCAAATGGAGAGCATGGCTATATGTCTCACAAGGCCAACTACCTCTGAAGCCAAAATGCCTCAACAGGCCAAAAGCTTTACGACTAAATACCTCCCAAGGCAAATGTTCAAACATTACTAATGAAATAAACACAGTGCAAGCACGCATGGTCGTTGGAAGGCAGAAACACTGTGACAGTGAGTTAACAGAACATGGGTCTGTCAGTCAGACAAGCTAAATATGTCATAGTCCTGTTCATTACCAACGATTATCTTGCTTTTGCAACCAAGGGAACAGACAAAATTGTACAATATGCAGCACAAAGAGAATATCTCTTCATCAATATGCCAAATCCAATATAAAGTGATTCATTACAATGCTTTATGATCAAGTGATTCACTTTTTCTCATGATTAAAGTGATTCACCAAGTACCTCATAATTAAGTAATTGACTACATTCCTCATGATAAACTGACCGACTACACTATTCATTCATGATCATTATTTAAAGCTACTCAAAAGCTGGTGCACTTAAAAAATGCACAGGTTAAAACAACCGAAATTGCTCAGATAAGGTCATGACAAATGCATAAAATACGAACAGTTGTTGCATTAAAATAAACTAGGCAAGAGAAAGCTATACCATATTATGCCTCATGCACACAGATTTCATAACTACACTTGAAAGTTATATTTTAGCAAGTGCAGCTTCAATGATTTGCTTGACCTCTCGCTGATGCACTTCGCCAACACCAACCGCTGGGATTCCCAACACAGATCGACCAACATATCGAAGCTAAAACATAATAACAAAACACGGGTGATTCTGATAGCATCCACTGTGGCTCACGATTTACCAAAGCCAGCAGGATCAGTAAAATCTAAAGAGACCTGTCTGGAAGCAACAGGGCACCAAATAAAAATGGAAATGTGTTACTGATTTTGGATAGTTAAGAATTAAAAGTACAGTGAAACTCCGTTAACACACGCATCATTAATCCATGGGTACAGTATACACACACGCCACTATGCCTCTCGACGCCATGAGATTAACCTGCGGGCGTTGTTAATGCGCGGTAATTTAAATAGTACAATATTTCATTATGCAAGTGGAAGAAATTGCTCCTCAAGTCAGAAGCACAAGGTTTATGTAGTATTTATGCTCTGCTGAACTTCCTTTCCCTTTTAGATTTGAAAAGGACACAGCATCCTTCCCAACTCTGACCTTATATGGGCGATCTGGCCCCTGTGACCTGTCCCAGTGCATGTGTAGTAGGTATCACTGACACCTTTCTTCAGTCAATAGTGGGAAACGGGTGTTTGAGGATTGAAGTCACGTGCGCTCTTGGTTGGCACGTGCGGGGGACTTCATCAACAGTGTCAAACAGGTGTTGCTATCATCCTCTGTTGACATGGACGGGAAACCTTTGTCAACAATGCTATGAGTGGAAACAGAGTTGGTGGCCATTTGACACAGTAGCTGTTCTGAAGCTGTGGAATTTGCAACCCAGTTCAGTTCGTTCAGTTAATTCTTTGATGTTGTTCAGATCAAAACTTAGACTCATCTCTTTCAATTTCCATATCCACCAGATTTTGACCTGGCTTTTCCACTGGATTCTGATTTTTACTGCGATTTCACATGAAGCAGCGTAGAAGTTATTAAACTAGATTAGCAGTTGCGCTCTATTGGAACGCATAAAGACCCTGTCAACAATGTTGGCTAACTACACTTGAAAGTTATATTTTAGCAAGTGCAGCTTCAATGATTTGCTTGCAGGTGTCAATAATCTCCCTCTGTATTTACTGCTATACCTAGATGGCAGAATCGGTAACCTGCGCCGCACACATAGCATGCAGTTTTGATGGTGTGCCTCCCATTGGCTGCGTGTTAATGGGATTTCACTGTAGAAATAAAAGTTGTCCAGCTGTGGGATTCCTATTGTAAGGCAAGGTAAAACAAGGTCAAATAATGACCAGTTCATAATGCTCAATTGCAAACATTAGTTTTCAAGATTCTATGAAGCCCAAAGACTTTACCAGTCTACACTATAGCTGATGAGGGTAAATTGTCATTATCTAACCTTTACCTCTCATCTTACCTAATGTCTAACCAGCCCCCAAAACTCGTACTTATATTTCCCTCGGGCATTTTAAGCAATAGAAGTTGGACTGGGACACTGAAATGTCAGTATTTAGTAACAAATTCCTTGTCCACTGAAATCACTAGAGTAGACTGTGATTAAAATTTTTATTTACCTTCTTCCCGACAACATTTTCAAATCTTGGAGCAATGAAAGTCCATGGTCCAAAATTACGATGTTCTTCCTGACTCCAGACAAAGTCTAGAAAAAAACAAGAGAAAATTCAGAGAAAAGGAATCATTATTTTCCAAAGCACTGAGCATGAATGACAAAAAACATGAGACAACTTTCCAGACAATCCAACCAAATTGGGAGAATTCAAGCAATGGTCCCCGAGTTGGCTGCGTGTAAATTCAAATGCTAAAAGCTGGTGTGAGGAGCTTACTTACTCATGCCATTTAAAAGAATAAACAGACTGATTACTAAAGAACATGACAAAGTTTGAAGAGGCACTGAAACTGACATAGTAGTCACAGTAGTAGCAGTCATAGTAGCAGTCATGGTAGCAGTCATAGTAGTAGTAGTAGTATCAGTAGTAGCAGTAGTAGTGGTAGCAATAATGGTAGTGGTAGTAGTAGTTGTAGCATCTAGACTTGGCTTAATATATCGCTTTGTACATACTTAACAAAAGCGCTACCAGTGCTGGCCCAAATGTTGTTAACATTACACTGTACACAAAGAAAAGTAATGAATCACAAAGCTTTCCTGTAGAATTTGAACCAAGTGTTGTACATCAAAAACATGTAAGTTCGTATAGTGTAGTATGTACGTCATAGTTTCTAAGCATTAGTTTAACTACTTAAAACCCATTCAACCTGTTGCACTGGAGAACTTCTGAATTTCGCTTTGCAAATCCTTTGCTGGAAACGGACAAAGGGACTGAAACACGTATAGAAAACAGAAACCATTGTTTAGCCTTAATCAGTTTTCAACAAGTTATAAAATATGCTGTCCAACCTTTTTGACACCGCAGGCCACCGAAACAATTATTATTGAAGCCGAGGGTCACACCAGTAAACTCAAAGCAACGACTAAAATTTAATGAAAATTACTAACTATATTAAAATTTGTTATTTATGGCAATAATTATGTAATATCCAGTGAATAATAGCATGTATGTATGGCATGCTTTATAATAGTTACCAATAATAGTATATCTATAAACGTTCAAGCACATTTTTAGTGAGATATTTGGCGTTGAATTGTGCTTGCAATGTTTTTATTTGCAGTTGATATTCAACTCGGGCGGGCCACTTAAAATCAGCCCGCAGGGCCACAGATAATCAGAACATAATCAACAAATTACAACAACTGTCTACAAAGTGCTATCAGTTTCTAAATCCATTTCTGCACCCATACCAATGTCAGTATCTAAGGCTGCACTACACGAAATACGTACCTAAACAACATCATATTTTAAGTATCATGGCAACCATGCTCATGAGATTATGGTACCCCATTGTCACTAAACAGATAACATACATTCAAGCCCTCATTCTAAGGGTACAGTACTATGAAATCTATTGGGAAAGTAATGCTGATTTCATATATACCTCTATCCTGACAATAGCCATATTGTCAATGCCCTTTGCTTCGCGTTCTTTGAGCAAAGTGTAGTAGTGTTTACCAGACACAAAAATGACTCTCTTCACTTTCTTTGGGTCAACAGAAGTGTCTGATAATACTGGCTGGAATGATGTTCCAGGGCACATTTCGACTATATCTGAAACAGCTGCAGGATGACGTAGCAAAACTTTGGGACCAACAACAACGAGTGGCTTGCGGAAATTTCGTACGACCTGAAACAAGCAAGAATAATTAATTGTTCCAATTAAAACTCTTTCATGTTTAAATATTTATAATAAAAAATTAAATGGCATATGCATTGACAAAGTTCTAAGCATTCTTGAACACTTTAACAACAAGCATACACTAAAATGTATGGAAAACTAATCCCCCTCGTCATTAAAGAGTTAAACAATAAAATAATCATTGTTGATAATAGCGATTGGCATACCTGTCGTCGTAAAGCGTGAAAATACTGAGCAGGTGTTGTAGGATTAATAATTTGAATGTTGACATTATCACCATCAATTTCATTTTCCTGACTGTCACTTGCCTAGAGTAACATGCAGAAACAACAAGTAAAACACACGAAAACAACATAATTCTGATTTTATAAATTACAAATCAATCAATGAATCAATTAATATTCGTTTATTTAGGTTATACGCTGTCAAAAACGCAACTTATTAACATAATAATTTGCAGTTGGATCAATTCATATTCTATGCCAGTGTCAGACAAGGAGATAATACTCCTATAGAGGGCCTGAGATATAAGTAAGTAAGCACATCGACAGCAGACTGCTAACATACAGGCTCAAAATGTCATCTGCTGGTTTAGACAGACTTAGCAAGGTTTTTATCATCTTTCAGTTCTTGTTAGAACGGTATTGAAGGGTATTCTTATGGTATCAAAGAAATCTGTGCAACATGGTGCTCCATCTCCACTACATTTGGCCTGTGGTCTAAAAGTAGCAGGTGCTGAGCAGACTCCATGTAACAACTCTGGGAAAGTTGTTTGCACACAAGTGCCTCCGTCACCATCTGATACTAGCATAAGCTTCGTGTATAAAATGAGGGAAACTGCAAGTGCATGATGGAATGGCACCTAGTCCAGTACCTTGGGATTAAAAGGATATTAGCACCTCACCTACATTCCACACTATATTTTCGTTAATATCCTCAAATCAAGCAAAGTGAATCAGATGAAATGAAGGTGCAAACCTGAAGGAATCTTTCCATTCTGCAATTGGAATGTTCTGGACCAGCACCATCCATTCCATGAGGCAGTATCATCACAATAGCGCTCTGCAGCAGCCATTTAGCTACAGACACCACAATTGGCCAATAAATTAAAACTTGCTACAAAGCAGTTGGGAAAAACAGCTCACTTCTGTGTTAGTTAATCTAAGCTGCAATTAGTAGCTCGGGTCAATTATGGGTAACCTGTTGGTTATAATTCCCCATTTCCAATTTTTATCGGGTGAACGTAACCAAAATTTATAGAACTTCAACATCCTTTGTGCTTCACGTGTATCAGTCCATTGGTACAAAACTCTAAAATACTGGTTTATCCTTAACACTTTAACGACGAGCTGCATTGGTTTCTCAGTCACTTTAAGTACATGCTCGTCGTTAAAGTGTTCAAGACAAATCATAGGTGCTGTTAAAACATATATTTAGGTCGCTTGCAGAGAACTCAGTCACCACAATCCTGATGAATGCATTCATATGCGCCAGGTTTGAGTATGGCAATGCCATTATGCCGACCTACACTTTCCCATACTAATCAGCTACTATCTGCTTGGCTTATCACTGGTATAACTAGGTTTGAGCATAATCCACTTTCACGTGGGAGGAACCACACTGGTTACCTATGCACAAACTCACGGAGTTTAAGATCTTAATCTCTATACGTAATTGTCTTGCAGGCGAGCTGCCTCTAATCTCGCAATGCTATGTATTCTGGCAGCTGCATCTCTGGAAGTAGAACTCTTCAGCCTACTAAGCAGGGAAACCTGGCTTCCACCAGCCTGAAATTCCATGGTCAGTTTTACTGGGGTTGGTCGGCTTTCTGCAACAGAAGGTTGTCTAGCAACCTGTGACATGAGCACCTTGGTCTTTCTCTGCCTCTTTTCTGTAAGTGCTTGAAACTACATGACATGGCATCCATTTGTTTCTTTTGGAAACATCTCGTGTAGCTTTAATAGCCCGGTTTGAATGGAAATGAAGTGTAAATCTGGCTACTTCATGTAGCAAACTGGCAATGCAAGTATGCACAAAGTGAATAAGTGGAGAAATTGGCAGTAAAAGTATGGCGAATAAGTCATGAAATTGCATAATTCAATACACCTTTTGCTTTAGGAAAAACATGTCGTAAAATTGGCAATACATATAAACACTTGGTGAAAAAGTGGTTAATCTCGCAATACATGTAACTGGTAAATTGGTAGTACATGTAACCACTTGCTGAATAAATGGTGCAATTGGCAATACAAGTATACGCTTGATGAACAAGTGGTGAAATGGCAATACGTGGGTCGTGGAGTTGTACAACCTGTAAAGTTGCACCTATTATTTGAGCTGTTTCTCAGTTGAAAGACAACTAATGTCAGGAATGCCTTTAAACAACAGAACAGCTAAGAAACACCTTAAATACATTACTCTTACTGTACATTGCCTAATATTACTTTAGTAATACATTTACAGGCACTTACATTCACCGCCAGTGATGAATGTGTCAATCATTATCTGAGCACCATTGAAGAAATCTCCAAACTGCGCTTCCCACAGAACCAACGTCTTTGGGCTTTCAATGCTAACGCCATAGTCAAAGCCAAGCACAGCCTCCTCGGACAAAATGCTGTTTGCAACCTGCCATCAAAGACAAACCAATCAGGTGTGTATCAGGTGTCAGTATTTTCTAGATTAACATACATACATTCTCTTAGCAGGAAACAATAAAGGACTTTGGAAAACTCTTTAACACTTTAACAAGCTGCAATGATTCCCAGTCGCTTTTAGTACACTTTCATTGTTAAACTGTTAAGAGCTTTAGCATACACAGAAGGATACATCTGTAATCATAGTTTCACAGGTTAATAAACACATTGAGAGATATATGTCACCATAATGCACCATTAACTGAACAGATTAATGAAAAGACATCGGATTAATATAAGAATATAGGCATATACAGAGTCAAGCAGGAATGAAAAGGAAAAAATATGAAGCAATTGAAAACTGAAAAAGAAGAGAATGATGGTGAATAAAGGAAGAGCTACATAAATCAGGTGAATAATAAGCTTTGTGAAGGCAAGAATAAACTGATGTAATCAAATGTAATCTTGAACGCAGCTGTAATTTAAGACACAGATCATATCAACCAATTGATGACTAAAGTACAGCGACCATTAAAATATACATACTTCAAAGAAATTATTTTGTTCTGGGAACATGTGATTTAAAGGAATGTATCCCTCATCAGTCTCCTGATCAACAAACATTGCATGTCTTTGGCTGAATGTTCCTCGACCCACATCCTGTCCACTTAACCTCACGTGAAAACCTACAATGCCAAATCCACACATAGAATATTTTGGCACAGATATTCAGAGTAGAAGATAGTAAACGATAATGTTACAATAGTGTTAATAAACAATAGCATTGTATCTGAACATTTATAAAGCACCTCTCACAGTGTTCACTAATGCTAATAATAGTGTTATAATGGTGTCAATAAACAATAGTGTTACAATAGTTTTAATACACAATAGTGCAACAATGGTGTCAATGAACAATACTGTTACATTGGTGTTAATAAATAAAGTGTTACAAGTTTTAATAAACAATAGTGTTACAATAGTGCTTCATAAACAATAGTGTTCAAAAACAAGTGTTACAATAGTGTTAATGAATAACAGTGTCACAGTAGTGTTAATAAACAACAGTGTTTCAACAGTGTTTCAACAGTGTTAATAAACAATAGTGTTACAATAGTGTTAATACACAATAGTGCTACAATAGTGTCAATAAACAATAGTGCTACAATAGTGCTAATAAACAATAGTATTACAACAGTTTTAATAAACAATAGTGTTACAATAGTGTTTCAAAAACAACAGTGTTACAATAGTGTTAAAGAATAATAGTATCACAGTAGTGTTAATAAACAATAGTGCTGCAACAGTGTTAATAAACAATAGTGTTACAAGTGTTAATACACAAGAGCAACAAGTGTTAATAAACAATAGTGTTATAATAGTGTTGATAAACAATAGTGTTACAATTATGTTAATAAACAAGTGTTACAATAGTGTTAATGAAAACCAGTGTGACAATAGTGTTAATAAACAATAGTGTTACAATAGTGCTAATAAACAATAGTGTTACAGCACCAAATCATAATTCAATACATAAACAACGAGTTGGCTCTCACTTATGGCTGTAAAAAATAAGCAATGAATATATGTGGAAAATAGACGGAAAAATGTTTACAGTCACGAAAAACAGTGATTTGAAGTGATTTGATTTGGTACCTTGATAAAGAAGAGATCCAATAGCCAGTGCCTCAGCTGTCGCCCAATCCAGGCCCGTTCCCTCTCTCATCTTCTGAAGACGACGTTCGATGTGGGTCTTCGCAAGCGTTGGATGAACATTCTGCACAGTATGTATTAGCATTTATGTACCTCAACATTTGTACATAACCTTCACCTGTCCAATCAATTGCATACCCATTCATCTAAACCTAAACACAAGCCACTATAACAGATCCACTGTACCCTTACCTCTCCAGTCTTCTAGCAACTTATTCTTCATATCTTATCTCTAGACAACCCCTCGGACTTGACACAGCATTTATGAATAAACTGGTGTTCTGTGCTTAGCTTTTCATTAGCACCTAGAAATTATCGAGTTCATGCTTAATATCATGACTACCTTCTAAAAATATCAGAGGTCCTCAGTAGCTTATTTGACAAAATTGTCTGATTTTCTCATCCGACTGCACAGTTCTTGGTGGCCACTCCTTCTCCATAACTGGCCCTAGACTCAGGAATCTTTTTCTCTTCACTCTACTAAGCATAAGTGGGCCTTCAGGGTATGACTAAATCATTTCTTCCTGACTGCATTTACTCTTTAGACAGTTCCTGGCTTTGTGGTTTTCGACCTGAAATAGCTCTTGAAATAGCTCTTCTTCCGGTTCTCTGCCTTCCTAGGCAGGCTTTTACATTCATTGTCGCCATTCATCACACTGTTTAGCCCTCTTATTCAGCTCACTGTAACCATCATTCATTATCCAATCCAACAGCATCACTCAAGGTATTCCTCACATCCTTTTCCCTTCCATTCTTCCATCGATTGTTATTCTTAGGAATCTTCCCTCATTATGTTGCCCAATCATTTTCTCAGCTGGCTTCTGATTGTTCCTATCAGGGATCTTCTTTCATCCACCATTTGTATTAACTCTTCATTTATCTTATGTTCCTTCCAGCTGCCATATCCACAGCTCAAAGGCCTCCAGCTTTCTTATGTCCTACTCCCTCGTGGTCCATGCTTCCAATCCGTATAGTACTACACTCCATATCATAGACTTTACCATTCTTGGTGGCCACTCAGCAAATACATTGACTTTTCTCTTTAGTAGAAACCATCAACTGGTACCCAAAGCAGTATTACAACGGAGTTGTAGAAGTTCTTAGACTGGCTTGAAGTAGATGTCAGAAACTCTGTCAATTTGCAGCACAGAAACAGCTGGTAGCAGTTAATATTCAGCAAATACCAAGTATTTCTTCTTACTGGCTTCTTTTTTCACATCACAAATATTAAAGTATTGAATAGGAAGCATTCCAAATATAAGTTTCAAATACACAAAGCAATCAAAAATATTGGAACAACAATAACTAAATTCTATGGTGAACAGTTTAAAGGCATGATCATTTGTTCTATTATACCGTTAAAATGCAAAAAATATCCAATAATGACTAACAAATCCAGTTGGCAGTGAAACAGACTTTGCTCCAATGAACCTAAGAACATCATCTTGTACTCCTGTATCCCAAACTGTAATTGCTGGAGATGCTTGAACTAATCCAGACCACTGTTTCTCTAAATGATTGGCCTACAGAAAACGTCAACAGCAAATAGCGATCAGAAAGTTTCCAGCAGCAGTCAACCTGGCTAAATGAATATCTGGAGAGAAAATGGTAATCAGCATCTTCACCAAATTTGTCTCAGAAACCTTTTCTGTTTGGAAGTACTTACCAATTTCAAAGTACTTACCAGGTTGGAAATACTCATCAGTTTGGAAGTACTTATCAGTTTGGAAGTACCAAGTTCTGGCATTAAATATTTAGAACTCTCCTACATGTTCTATTTTGCTGCATTTTTACAGACTGTGCAGTATTTTTCAGTAACAGATTAAGAATAATTACTATATTTCATACTTAGAAATGATACACTTTTAGACTGGTAATGTTTGTATTTTCAGGTTTGCTTTGAAATTACAACAGTACAGACACAACTGAACGTTTATTACACATTTCTCTCAATTTCTGTGCTTTAAAGGCTTACATAGAAAGCACGCTGTATGATAAATGTTTTGTTGATTTATCATTCTCATACAGTGAATCCATAGTGCCTAGCTGTACATGACACCAACAGAGGCGAATCCTGCAAACCTAAATGTTAAAATCACCTTTGGCACATGGGTATCAATTTGGTTGAGATTATCAGAGAGTATCGACGTCCACTGATTTACGTCCTTAAGCAGATCTTCCTTCGAACAGACTCCATCAGCCTTTCAATTTAAACAGAAAAACAAAACGTTAGTCTAACTAACAATATACATAAAAACTGAAAAATCATAATAAGCTAAAAGATCCCATAGGACTTCCACTTTAACAAATAGCACTGGAACATTCTCCTGGAACAGTCTTTCACTGCATTCACTTACTGTTCCCTTTGACTGAGTGCAGCACACGTTTTCTGTCTTCCATAAGTATCACTTGTATGGACAACTTCAACAGCCACATTACCCAGCACTCAGCGAGGTACTTAACCCTTTAACAACAAGAGTGATTAGTTTTCCATGCACTTTAGTACACACTCGTCATTGAAGTGTTAAAGATGCTGCATTAAGCATCTCAATACATATGCATAATTAAAAATTACAATATACACTGTTTACACCAGAATGTTTAATAGTAACAGAATATTGGAACTTTCTGTAGTCATCACTGATATATAGTGAATATAAAATTGAATCTGTCAAACAAACTTACAATGAGTTTGTCTGCATAAGCATCAGGAACGTTGGGACGACTTCGAATGACTTTGTACATAAGTGGCTGAGTGAAGGAAGGTTCATCAAGTTCATTGTGACCGTATTTTCTATAACAGATCAAGTCAACTATGACATCTCGTCGGAACTGCTCTCGATACAAGACAGCCAAGCGACAGGCTTTCACAACGTCCTGAAACAACAAACGTCAGTAGTGACGTTAATCTAAAGCCGATGAAGATATTTTTGATTTCGACGACTGGTGATTGTAAAAATCATGTTAAGAAAACCCACAATTCAGTCAGTCATTGCACTTTGTTTTACTCTATGTTACAACCAGTTTTAACTTCAAGTTAACGAATTCTTACATTTTTGTTTACATGTTAAACTTGACCTATATTAAATCACATATTTACAGATTCTTTTTAAGGTTATACAAAGAACGAATCAGATGCCTGCCTCTGGATGATCACCATTCACTCGTATGACCGGGCATCCAATTATCTTGCCTACATCGCTACATTGTGGACTGGACCTATAAAACAGAATTCAGTTGGCTTGTAATTATAATTTTAAAATAAAATCAAACTGATACACACACAGGACAAGAAAACAAGCAAAGATGGTAGTATAACATTCAAGACAGCAATTACACATACGTAATTAATTAATGCACAGATGCAAAAACTACAATCCAGCCACACGCAGTACTAATATATTCTCAGCCATGATCAGCAAAAAGAAATCCCAATGTTGAAACCGTAAATGCATTTTTTAAGGTTTGTCAGACATATATTCCAGTTTCACTGCATGAAATCTCCAATTTTAAGAATTTTAGAATCCTATCACTGCCAAATTCTTCATCATTATCATCTGGCACTTTGCACTTGAAAACTATTGGTCTGAGACACAGTGACAATTTGCCATTCTTCTTTATAACTTTTCCTTTGAACTCTTAATTAAGTATCGACAACATTGCATAATTACATGCTTTAGAGTAATGTAAAGAGTCTTGTTATTCAGTATACGAATTAAAAATACCTATGGTATATTTAAAATTATTTAAAAGTTAGTTGGATTATATAAAACTGACAGGTCTACTAAGGGTTCAATCATACATAATGAATTTATTTTATTATTAGAAAACATTGAACTGAAATAATAGATTTTTATCTTAAACCAATATTTAAAAAAAGAAGAGTACACAAATTATGAAACAGTGAGGTCTCTACCTGGTTCGATCAGCTTCTGTTGTGTATCCAATCTGGTTGTTAATAATCAGATGAATAGTACCACCCACTCTGTAATGTGGGACATTTGCCAGAGCAAAAGTCTCAGGTACAACACCCTGAAATGCATAAATCAAACTACATTACAACGAAATCAACTACCAACCAATCCACTTAAGACCTTGTAAATTACTCTAGAAGTGGAAGCAGTCGATAAACTAGATCAAATCTTGTTTTTAAGTACTGATTTTTCGATTAAATTATTTCCATGAAGAAAGGCAAAAGACAGCTGGCACATCCAGGCCCTACATTCAATGCTTTAAGTTACAGATAGCCATTAAGAACAGCAGGTTTTTAATGACACATGAACAAATTACCGTAGATCATCTACCGGTAATTTTCTGAAAACCGTAAAGGTAACACACTTGTTTGCATGCCTGTATAGAAGCTCCTCTGAAGCGAGATTCTGAGGTTGAAGGATCTGTTTGCTGAACCACACACACAACCACAGCAATCCGATCACAGAACACCTTTTTAAACCTCCCAATTGGCATTGGGAGTCACCTACTTACTAACAAAGGATCAAGAACTGAGTAAGCCGCACGTGGTGTGGTATTACATGAAAATGTGAAGCTTTGCATATGGAACAAATGGTACCCGGTTCGTTTCCGGATCCGGCAAATAGTACATCCAAATACTCAGATTCGGTACTCGGTGGAAAATGTCTACCCGGTTGATCCCTATGGTCAATCATCTATAATAATGATTCTAGTCAATCATGACCAGTCATGAATGACCCTGTAATCCGTCTACAATTATTACCTGGCCAGCAATGCCTGCATCCCCATGAACTTGGAGACAGACGACTCCATCACCAGAGATTCCCGTTTCATTGTAGTCTCCGACTTTTAAGGCCTGCATCTTTCCTCTTACCTTTCCGACAGCAACCGGATTTATTGCCTGTTGAATTTGGCAAAACACAAAAACAATCATTTACAACAAAATGGCACAAACAATAATTCATTCAAAACAATTTACCCAACTCCAGCTACATTACAAGTTGCCATCAACGACAGACTGAACTGGAATGGTCCTCAGCCTGAAGGATCTATTAGTTGCTGAACTAATCAACAGCAAAACTAAAACCAGCACTTGAAAGTAAAACTATCAAATGCAGAAATCCATACAACAATTATAAAATCTAAAATGAAAAAAATTGAGGATGCAATTCTTCATTCATTCATTCATTCATTCACACAGAGGATTATATAGTGATACCTAGTCAGAATCGCTGTGTTGTAACTTCTCTGCAGAAATCAACCTAACAACACTGAAGCCAGTTGGTGGTCGACACAAATCATCACAAACCCCTGCAGTAAACGGACAACTGGACCTTCACACTGAAGCAAACTATGTTTGAAACTAGAGCTGAGCTAGCTAGTCAGCCAATCTTCTCTTCTTTTCCACAAGAACTTAAAATCTATTCTGTTTGAACGAGTCTTCTCCTTGTTGGGTCGGGAGTGCCACTGACGAGTTTTTCCTTGAAGAAGTCCTTTACAAATTTTCATTTCTGCTACGTTATGTCACGAATTATTTTATATAACTCAACGTATGGTCAAATCTATATGTTCTAGCATACATAAGATACACACCTCTAGATGTGAAGGATTTGGGAGCAGAGACACATGAACACTGCATCCATTATACTCCAAATCGAGTGATGCAACTGAAACAACAAAATGCTAAATAATTCAGCTTCTAACAATAGCTATTTATCTGATAATCTTCAATTTAATTACTCAATAAAACAAAGACCCAAACTCCTTCAGTTTCCCAACAGCTGTAAAGCCTGGCCCTTAACTAAAAAAGAAACAAGCACAAACGTTGAACATACATAACTGTTTTTCAACACAATCTCAGTGAATGATAACGTGCATAATAAAATTTCATATATATATGTATATATCTGTATACAATAAAATAAAATATATATATCTATATTCAATAAAAAATTGATTTGATTTGATTTGATATACATATATATAATATATACATGCTTACTCACTTATAACAAAAATATGTATTTACAACAACAAAAAACAATAACTTACAAAGGTGCGAGAGAACATCTCCAGCACCAGCTACAGTTTCTGGAAATTCTCGTTTCCCCTTCATCTAAAATCCAAAATCAAGCACTTATCTATAAAAAAAACAGTAGTTTGAACTGTAGAAACTAGAAAAAATCAAACACTGATAAAAGTCTGATATGCAAAAACAAAAATAAAAATTTCTAAGTTTCCCACAAAGTTAATTTTCTGTAACGCTATTCTAAAACATGCATGGTTTTAAAAAATTATTTCTGTGATTTTTAAAACAGTGTATGTGAATCTTTTAGACAGCATTTTGCTTCAAAAGTCACACTTAATTTTTCTCAAAATAAATAACTTGATAAATTAATTCAATGTTCAAATATCTATACAACCTTCTGAAACATGGTGACTGGAGGAAACCGAAGCAGACATGTCAGAAGGTTTAGACGACCTCTGTGGGCATTGGCAATAACTATATTAGACAGATTCACTAAAACAACAAAACATTCAAAAGAATCTTACTTTGCATGTAAGCATGTATAAAAGCCTTTACATAACACCTTTTAAGAACCTAACAAAATTGATGCTTATATGGATATCTCAATGACCTAACCAAGTGTGGCTTAGGGTACACAGAGAATGTATGCTAAGCCAAATCACATAAAAAGAACGTGTATTTAACGAAAGATTGTTCCGATAAGACCTGATAGGAGAAAACCTTTTTCTTTAAAAGGCAGATGTCATATCTATCTATCTATCTATCTATCATCTATCTATCTATCTATCTATCTATCTATCTATCTATCTATCTATCTATCTATCTATCTATCATCTTTCTATCTATCTATCTATCTATCTATCTATCTATCTATCTATCTATCTATCTATCTATCTATCTATCTATCTATCTATCTATCTATCTATCTATCTATAATGAACTTATATATATGTCTGCAATATTTCACATACCAGGATATGGTACTCACAGCACCTCTGCAAAGCTCATAAAAAGGAGCTATATAAATGTTCACACACACATGCACAGTCCCAAACACACAATCCAACATACACATGCACACACACACATGCACATAGCAAAGATCTCGATAAGCACCAAGGCTTGTCCACGAAAAAGGACCACTTTTGGACCATTTTCAATGCTGCACATTATACAAAATATAGATAACATAAAACCAAAACCACTATTACATAAAACTTTGTATCAATAGAAGAAACGTTACTAATACCTTGAGTTGCCATAGAAAACAACTCGTCATAGAATGCCATAACAGTCTCGCAGCCTTCGCCTCCATATCGTTTCACTGTAGTAAACTTATTTCCTAGGAAATGATCAAATGCCTAAAGAGCACAAAAACCTTGTCTTAGCCAGATGCAGTGTCTGCTTCACAATAGCCACTCCAACTAAAGCCAAACATATGCTAAATCTCTTCTTCTAGAAAAACCTTTTAGAGGTACTTACAATGCATTGAAGTAAAATTTCCTAATGTATTTTTCATTATTTCACACACCCTGATGACCATTTTAAAGATATCCGCAGATGTTTCACACGGCCCAACTGAAATCAACACAAGCACCTTCCACTTCATTTAGTGATACTAATCTGTGCTTTATAAATTTTCATATAATATTAATACCAATTTCAGGATTAAAGTATATTACTTCCCTTGTCCTTGCTGGATTTTACTAGAAACCTTAAGCTCAATTTTATGGCCAAATCCAATAAAGTGATGCTTGGTGGAATAATCATGAAAGTCATTCTGTTTCATTTCGCAAAATTGACAAGGCAGAATAATCAAAATTTTAAGATTTTAAATGCAAACTGGATGTGAAAAACATAGCCTAAAAACAGAAAATACTCATTACTCAGTAATTTTGCATGCTGTCAGAGATCTGCTTCTCCCCACATGTGACTGACAATGGCAATTAAATGTCAAAATACCTGCATACCTGACATTTTAGCATAAGTTTGCATATTCGAGTTCGATGTTCATCAGACAGTGTGCTGCTCTGAAGCAGTTCAAAGTTTTTTGCAAACCACTCCTTTTCAGCAGAGCTCTGACAAAAGGTAAACAATGCCAGATTTAACCATGGTCAGCAGAGTCTGCATTCCTCACACAACTAATGCTGGCTGGACTTTAACCCCAACATCCTTTTCAATCTGACTACAACAGGTAACTGATACTGCAAAGATCTAACTATTCATTGAAGTAATCATCTGGCAGCGAATAAGTTTACGCTCAGCCGATCAACCTTGAGAGTTTGCTCAGCAATAACAAACATAAATGTAAAAGTGGCTGCAAGACAGAAATCTGAAAAGGTACTACATAAATATATTAAAAAGTATTTGCAGATCAGATTCAGTAAGGTTATGTAAAGTCAGATTAGGTAAGTCAATTAATTGTTCACTCTTTACAAGTCCCAATGAACATTAATCCCAAGAAGAGGCATGGTCATCGGGTTAAATGATATGTTAAATGATAGCAGAGTCAGAGATAATTTCTTGTACTGCAGTCATTAGAACAAAGTCCATGTTCTATTAACCTTGCATACCGTAAACATCTTGTATCAGGAGTTAAGTATTACTTAGAAAACTCAGCTTAATATTCAACATATAAAATTTCAGCTTACGGTAATTAAGACATTACACTTCTTGATTATTCTGACTGCTATAAGCAGATTAAAGATAATCTATTGCTGTGATATGGTTGTTAAACTTGTTCCCTTCCAGCAGCTTGAGAACATATAACCATGAATGCAGGATAAGGTATAAAATTATTCCTTTCTGTATCTGAAAGCATGCAGTACTTGGAACCACAAAGTAGTTTAGGTGATAAAGGAGTTTAGCTGACAAATTCCGACAGAAATAAACAAGTAAGAGGAATCGTTTCTTGCAGCTACCTTACAATTGCAGAAACAAACTCCCAGGTATCCTAAATACATAACATATTTACTGGTAATCATGGCCCAATGATAACTGTATTGATCTTCAGTTCCTACAACCTAACACACCATTCATTATATCATCATCACACCTGAAGAAGTTTGAATTTACCATTTAATGTCTGGAGATAAACTGGAACTAATTGGCTGGACGCTGACATACCTCAATATGTTGGAATTCAGCTGCAATAGGGCCACAGTACAACTGCCTCAAAAGCTTGACTGTCTCTTCTACAGAACCCTGCTTCAATCCAACATGAGTCAATCCTTCCAATGAAAGTACTTCTGATAAAGCCAAGCCATAGGTACTGGGATCCAACTCCACTAAGTCTTTGCTACAGACATAAAAATTGCCAACATGGTAATTACAATATCTTATATAGACCATGCTCTAAAATTAACTATTTTCAGCATCCTCTGATTAATTTTGTAAATCTAATAAAAGCTTTGTACTTTAAACAAGACTTTTTGTAACACAGTTAAACAGCATAATGCTGGTTAAAAGAAAATGATTTGAATTATTCTGCTTAACAAAACGAAAATAAAGTACCGTAAATTTTCTCTTCAATTCATTAGCAACGATGTATGAACGCAAGTATGTATGTAAGTATGCACGACATTTTGCATGTATATATGTATATAATAATAATAATAATAATAATAATATTCGTCTAATATCTTCAAACTGACAATAACGCAGTATGATTACAAATCAGTATGATCACAAGTTATTACAGGAGTCGAATTTAACTGTACATGGCAGCCATGAAAGGCACCCATCACGTCCTACATCTCATTTTAACAAATGCGCCATCTCGCAAATGAAAGGCTGAGTGGACCTAAATTTGGGAGGGTTGCGGGAAGCAATCCCGCTACCGCTTGCTCTACACGCCAGTGATGTGTGCTACTCTATGGACCCCCCCCATGTATCTATGTATGTATGTATGACATTGTATGTATGTCAGCCTTTATATAGCTCATTTTCAGGACTTCTCAATGCAATACAAAACCTGAATAACCAAACAAACTATTGGACACTGAAGTCAAGACAAAATGTGATATGTATAATATTTGGCCAAAAAATGCATCACTGCATTTCCTATGCTGAATGTTTAAACAGTTCATAAATAAATCAGCCAATTTGTTCCAGGATTTTCATCGGTTTTATCAGTTAAAGACTGTAGCTAGCTTGCTTACGGTGTCTGCTGTAGCCCCAGAATATCTACTTGGGCTATTTGATGTCCATGGCGTCTGTAAGCTTCAACTAGGCAATACAAACGGTGGTCTTTAACTGGCAGGATCCGACCTACAGAGTGAAACATCCCAGTGTCAGTAATAGACTCACCAGAAGTTAAATTCTCAACTCTTAAGGCTTGGCGACTACCTACATGTTTAATCGATTAAGATCTTTTAGACAAGTTCATTAGCTGTGTATATGCCTCCTCAAATCTCTCTGGACACAAATATAAACTGTAAGTTAAGCAAAGCTGTGTTGCAACTGTGAAGTTCGGCTACAGCAAAAATATTAAAAGCACAGGGATAAATAACAATGACCATTTGATTTTAACATTTACACGTATGATGATAATACGTGTAAATGTTACGGTAATAACAGAAAACATCCAGATAATCAAGACATTGGACTATTCTGAAGGTTTTTAAAAAGTTTACTAGTTTTTAAAACTAGTATGAATTATACTAGACTGCAAAAAAGTGCTGCAAACATTTGTCTCTCAGCTAACTTCTTGACTATAGTAAAAAAATCAGCGTATTTCTGTACATTTCGCCTAAGATCAATTTTTCAAATATTCATTGCTTCTAGTTACAGGAAATCTGCATAATTCAAAACACCTTTTTGCTTTAAATGTATGTATTACGATACATAATTAATATAGTGCTTTCCCGGCATCTCTTAAAAGCGCTGCCTATACAAATGCATTTCAATTTTTATGGTATGTTGACAATATTTAGTGAGCAGAATTACGGGAAACAGTACTTCTGTTATGCTTAAATTTACTGAACAAAATAAACAAGGTTCCTTACTTACTCGACTCTGTTGCACACGTCGGCTGGTGTCGACCGTGATAACCATAAACTCCGTTTTTCGTGTGGTACAACCTAGAGAAGATGACCGCGGTCGGAGTCACCTTCAGATTACCATACCTAACTGCATAATTAACTTTGAGAGAAGCAAGTCTAATAATCTTTGCGAAAGACATCACAAACGACACTATAAAACTCTTCACTAAACTAACCTAACTCGCCGAGGAACTTTAAACCTTGCTACGTTCGACTACATGTGCGCCTCAAAGCTGCGTCGCCAACGCATTTGTAGAATAGATGTACAGCAAGTCTATCTCAGCAAACATCGCTGTATTTTGGCCCACTAACCACTGGAAACATTGTTTTTTTTTATCGAATCCACTTACATTTTATTTCCCTTTATTGAAATTTATTGCTCTTAAGGTTTTCCAGTATCTGCTTTCTTCTTTCGATCTAATTTTCCAAATTCCTGTATTTCCAACAAATTCATTTAGAGTACAGGAAATAATGCTCACAAACCAAGATATGAGTTTTGTTGTCAAAGTTATGAACTGAAAAGCACCTGTTTTAATGAATGATTGCGTTGGTTTACGTTCAGCATTAGGAATGACATTCTCATTACTTACTTACTTTACAACCGCAGTGTCAGTGAGTCATCCAAATTTATTTAGCAACAAATCAATATTTACAATTTTTACACAATGGCTCACGACACTCATAAAACAATGAAAAATGTTACCAATTTCTATCAAATAATACTGAATACGATGTTTATCATTATTTTAATAATGCTAATTTGAGCGTCGATAAAATTTTGTCCTGTTCACTATAAGCCTCCGTACTCTAGCGTACTAGCACTTCTTACCATAGATTTAAATAAATAATTTACCATCTATGGTTTTTCTGATCTTTCGTTTTGGCGGCTTGCAATAGATCTGTTGTTGATTTGGATCAGGTTCAAAATGAGCGAAAATTGTGGAGAAATTACTGTAGATATAAGTAACTACTCTGAATTAGAAAACGCAGAAGTTGATCTGCTGCCATGCACAATCGATTATAATGGACCGGCTAAAGTGTCGCAGTTTTTTAGACCCTCAGTTGTTCCGAAGGACGCAAATGAAGCACAGACAAATCCAGGTTATTGTTAATAATTATTATAGCTGGACATTTAACTCTCAGTAGAAAATAAACAATTCGGTCTCGACACTGCGTTGCTTGTACGTACGTTACGGTACCTAATGCATTAAGTAACGCATTATATTATAATTTATAATGTATTTCTGTGAAGACCAAAAAAAATATAATCGGTTTAATATCGGATTTCTACAATCGATTTGCCAAAAAACGATATTAACCCTAGCAGACGTCCGGCAAAAGGAGGACATGTCCTCATTTTTGACCTCATGTCCTCTGTCCGGCAGGCAAAGCTAAAAACCTGGAAAATGTCCGGCTTTTTGTATGTCTGTTATATTGGGCTTTTGGCTATTATTTTGTGGCAGTTTTTAACGACTTAACACTCATGTGTTGTCCCTAAGGTGCCCTAACTAATCTACTTAATTATTTATTATTTATTGTAGCTCTATTTTACAGAAGTTTCTAGTCCATGATCTGAGTAATGTTACAATGCATCTAGGGTCAAGTGCTAATTTTATGTCCGGTAGCAAAGCGGCGTCTGAGGTTTGTTTTTATTAGTAATGCAGCTTTTCAATGTGACTTCGTTTCTTGGTTTCTTAGTTACTTACTTACTTGGTTACTTCTGACACCAGAGTGAAATATTCAATGTGTCCTCCTTTGTCCTCCTTTCTGGCTGTTTGTCTTCCTTTATCTACCCATGTATCTGGCAACCCTACTCTAACTGAGAGTTTCCTGCTCAGAGGTTCTGAAATCTCTGAAATGAGCTTGGCAGCCAGGATCTCAAATAATCTCAAAGGTAAACAGCGCTGTATGAAATCATACATATTTACACAGCTGTGATGCAGTTTTAACATTTAAAAATAACATGTTTTTAAATATGCTGTATCTTTTTTAGAATTGTCTGCATCCTTTCGTGGAAGGCCACTTGAAGGCCGTAAAATACAGCTGCCTGTAGGATATGTAGGTAGGTGTTTCGAAGGGTTAATATTCTTTACTGTCGGATGCAATTGATGGTGGTTTAAAAATGCATGGCTGACCTCCACAGCATTGTGTCACATAATGAAATCCCTTTATTTACCCCAAAAGCAGTGTAATAGTTCTAGATACTTCAGACACCCAAAAGCTAACTGAACATTGTAAATGCCCATTCTATGTTATAGCCGATTGTGTAATCATCATAGGAATTATATTGTATTTCAAAACTTGTAACGCACCTTTGCTCAGTGCCCACCTAAAAGAGGCGCTCCCAGTGCAAAAGTTCTTGGGAATAAAGGCAAGTTTTAAGACAATAGGCTGTGGCAGGACACTCATATAGTAGTGCAGCCCGGACCGAAGGCGGAAGCTGAAGTGTGTTTTCACCTTGCATGGTTCAAGTTCTGATCTCAGTTTGTTTGAATTCTAAAGCTATGTAAAGGAGTCTACATCACGTGAAAGTACTTTTGCCATCTTAAATTGACTAATCCTGCTGTTGCTAGTCGTAACAGTATTTCACAGAAATAATGTTCATTGCTGTTTATGACAGGGGTCATCATGAGTGAGTCAAG
The DNA here is from genome assembly GCA_963556255.1 of Allolobophora icterica. Lineage (NCBI taxonomy): Eukaryota > Metazoa > Annelida > Clitellata > Crassiclitellata > Lumbricidae > Allolobophora > Allolobophora icterica. The sequence continues at coordinate 23,694,855 of OY744613.1, read as the reverse complement.
CAACTGCTCTGGAGAAGATACTGAGCTGAATTTAACAAATAAATTCAATGAAATTACGTACTGGAATTTAGATTGCAATCCATCTTCCAATGATAAGATCGTTCAGGCAATGAAGTGGATTAAAATATCACAAGCAGTCAGTTGGTTTATCTTTTTTTAAGATAATTTGAGAAATTACTTGTTTATCGTAATCATGTGACATCATGATAAACTTTACGGCAATTTGCTTTGTAGTGTTTGATGTTTAGTAATCTGCTTGAACAATTCTACTGGCAAAATGTCGCGTTCTGGCAGTTTAGTCCAAATGTGGAGGCATAGGTGAAGTTCTAAGCCTGTTTCTAGAGGATTTCATTTTCAGCTGTGAGCCAAAGAAAGCAGTGGATATGTGTGAAGCACATGGCCTGCCACAAGCGCTGGAATATGGCTAAAACTTTAAAGAACGTCTGCTATGGAAAGGAGGCAGTCAGATTCGAAATGCAGAACTGACCTGTTTAGCTACCTTCAAAATGCTAATGAATTTTTAAATTCTTGTGTTTTTGTGTGTGAAACTAAAATTACAAACAGACTCAAGTCATAAACTGTTTTATCTTAGTAATGAACGTGATTCAGATTGTGTTTATTGCAACATGGAGTCCCCTATCTCTAATTTTCTGTGAACAATCTTTATGGCAATGTTTTGTATCAATCTGCCCGTTGTGTCATTTTACTGAAATCTCAGTCTATACTGAAAACTTCTATAATCATGTTTTGTTTTGCAGATTCATTCGTCTGTGAGTGAAGATAACTCGAGCCAGTCAAGCGTTGCATCAATATAAGAAAATCTGCATAACAGTGTCTGTGTTACGTGACTGTTCTAAGTCTGCAGCCAGTCGGTTGATTTAGACAATTGCTCGTCGTTTTGTAGTATTTGATCGACACATTACAGTTCTAGTTTCTCAGTGCAATGCACTCCGTACTGAATTTGTATAGCCTGGTTTAGTATAAATCGCAGGAGTCTACAAGTCTATAGTTTATAGCCATAAAAGATTACAAGTTTTGAAAATTTTTGACTTTGGCTCACAGACTTAAGCAAACAAAAATCAAATAAATCGTTGATTTAAACAAATTCTGTAGTGATTGTCAACATGCTTTGCCATAATTTTACGGCTTTGTCAATCTACGAGAATGACAGCTTCAGAATTGTCTATTTAGACCTTGTTTGATGAAGGTGGTCGATGCACTGACATCACGTCATCACTGCTGAGTCTAGACTGAGAGGAAATGGGACGCGAAACGAGACAAGAATTTGCATCAATTTCTGGAAAAAATGGTTTTGGTGGTGATACACTTGCAGACATTGCATTCATGCTTGATTTAATGCTTCTTTTCCTAAATAACTGCCCTGGAGGAAACGGATATTTGTCGACAGGATGGGCGTCGTGCTCGGGAGAACTGGTGAATTTTCTGTCCTCGGGAGATTGAGAATTTCTGTCCAGAGAATGTAAATTTTCCAGAGGTGACTGACGGTTTCTCTGGTCAGAAGTGGAATTGCCATCCACAGAATGAGAATTTCTTGAAATTCTTTGGCTGCTAGGAGGTCTAGGCACAAATCGGCTACCTGCAAATATATGTTAAAAATATACCACTTTCGAGAGGAAAGAAAGGAGCTTTTCATTGGGTCAGTGAGTTTACTGGTTTAAATCAGTTAAATAGATCAATCAATCAATTTTTTATTGAAACCATTATCAAGGCACAATAATTGTATGATGGTACAGTAGTCATAGGTGGTAACAAGGAAGGCCCAGCAGGGATAATAATCCCGCTACTAGGGAACCTATATAATGAATAATGGTATATCAAGAAGCAGTTGGTGCATCCGTATGCTGTTGAGAGGTTCTTAAGGCACTATTTAAGCACATTAAGGAGTGAAGCTAAGATTGTTATTTAATTATATATATATTCTGTACTGTATATATGTATACGTATATATATGTATATATATATATATGTGTGTACACATGTACATTTATCAGTATATATATGTGCATGTATTAGTGATTATAGTTTCTTTCCAACTGCTGTGCTAAAGCTGCCCTGGTAAACAAGAATAAAGGCCAACGTACTGTTGGTGCTTCTGTCCGTTGATTGTACAGATCGTGCCTCTGCAAGCAGTTGCTGCAAAGTGTCTGGGTCAAGATGGACAGGATGCTCGTACATAATTGCTTTAGTAGATGCACCAGATCTACTGCAAGAAAACATTGGTTGACTTGTTCACTGCACAGTAGTAAAACATCCAGTTGCTTCCTAATGGAGTTTTGGTCTGCTTTCAGTCTGCATCTTAGGGATAACCCATAAAGGACGTCTGCAAAATATGACCTGCTTTGGACCCCTCCCCTGTCCGCATTTGACGCCCGCGGACGTCCGCACACCAAAGCCAATGAACAAAAAACCAACATTGTGACTAACCTCATTAATAAGCTACCAGTTCTTTCTAATTTAAAATCACCTTACTTAAATGTCAAATACATTGTAGTACATGCTATTTAAAACTGAAAAGTAATCAGCGTTCTACATCAACTAATGCATTTTAAAATAACAAACACAAGTAATATAAATAGTAAACAAATGTTTAACTACCTGCCTTTTAAAATGGCATTAACTAAAGTAATATATTGCTTAGCTTCCAAAGTGCTACTGCTTGTTTCATGTAATGCTGAATATAGCAGTTAGGATTCATATTTTAACCCCCCATACCCCTTGTCTACATTTGAATGACCCTCCCCCATTGCAGACGTCCTTTATGGATGACCCCTTATTAATAAAAACAGTTCTAAGAAGAAAGACAGCAGTTACAAATTACATTAGAGATTGGAATTATCTAGTGCCTTTTAAAAATCTGCGACTAAGTACATGTAGTTTTTTTTTTCTACATCAACAGTGATGTAAATTTTAAGTAAAACAAAATCCACAATAACCTCATATCCTGTGTCATTTGGTAAAAAGGCATAACAGATTTTTAATTCTAAGCAAAATCACCATCAAATACCAACTCTGTTTCAGTGTTGTTTGAAGCAGTCGAATAGAGTGTCCTTGCACATTCTTCTAGAAGGCTGTTGAGCTGTTCCTCGGACAGCTTTGGAGTTTGCACCTAAAATATGTTGATTACGTATAGCATACATGTACGAAGATTGTCCTAATTACACAAGATGCTCTAATACCATGTGCGGGAGCTATATAAAGAGATTGAGTTTTTACATGAAATTAAATTTGGGATCTAAGAATTTGGGACTTCTTCTTCTTCTCAGTCTTCTGCTGTTGAGCAGGTTCGTGACATGGACGACCTCGTGTTCCCCTCCGACCTCCTCCAATCTGTTCTGTCCTGCGTCCTCCTCTTGGTGTGTCCGTATGTATCACCATTATCGAGATCACTCGTCATATTTAATCTTCTTCTGCCTCTCGTTGTCTTCCCCTCCATACACCCCTCCAGCAGCGTCACCAGCATACCCTCCCCCCTAAGTGTGTGGCCCAGCCACCGATGCTTTCTTCTGCTTATTGATTGTAGTAGATCACTCTGCACCCCTGCCCTTTGCAAAACTGCCTGATTTGTGACTTTGTCTCTCCAGCTTATTTTCAGCATTCGTCTCCAAGTCCACATTTCGAAAGCCTCTATTCTCTTCCTATCCGTACCAGTCATTGTCCAGCACTCAGCTGCATATGTTGCAACTGTCCAGATCAAGCATTTTATCATCCTTATCTTCAGTTCTAGATTCATATTTCCAGTTAGTATCCCTTTCTTTTCCATGAAATCACACTTACCTTGAGCTATTCTGCTCTTAATATCTGTTTTGCAATATCCATCCTCTGAAATTACCAGTCTTGTTGTCAAGACCTTAAACCTCAAGACCAAGACCTTGAACCTCAAGACCAAGACCAAGACCTTGAACCTCAAGACCAAGACCAAGACTTTGAACCTCGAGACCAAGACCAAGACCAAGACCTTGAACCTCAAGACCAAGACCAAGAAACAAAAAATCGCAATCAGGTCAAGACTTCTAAAAATTGTCAAGTCGGAATATTCGCTATTTTAATGAAAACACGAGTCTTTTATTTTATTCAAGCAAATTAACTTTAAATGCAAACTGCAGAGAAATCCAAATTTGTATTCAAAAGTCCTTCATGCAAACTATTATTCCAAATGCCTGTTGTATTTTATAAAAAAAAACAATTCGCTCAGAATTTTCTGACCAAGGTTGGCCTCAAAAATTTCGCCATGTGAAAAAATACGTTCTACAGGTGCTGAAGTTGCTGACACACACAGTAGCTTTTCAAGCACTGGATGTAAATGTACATATAGTGAGTCCTTTAGAAATCTTCCCGTGGTTTATCTGATGCAGAATAGCTGTTGCTGCTGCCAATTGGTTTTCCTGACCAACAAGACTTGTATCCATCCATAGATATTGGTCGTATGATGCAAGCAGGCTTGATACAGAATTCTTGAGTTCTGTTAAATGGCTGTTCATATTGACAGCCGGTCTTGGTCTTGGTCTTGCAAGACCAAGACCAAGACTTTGAACCTCAAGACCAAGACCAAGACCAAGACCTTGAACCTCAAGACCAAGACCAAGACCTTGAACCTCAAGACCAAGACCAAGACTTTTAAAAACGAACTCGAGTGCACTCGAGACCAAGACCTTGGTCTCGAGGACAACAAGACTGGAAATTACACTACCCAGGTATTTGAACTGGTTAACCGGAGGTTACTGAAGCAGAGGTAGAATGGGCAATAAAACAACTCAAAGATAATAAGGCGCCGGGTCACGATGGAATACCTATAGAACTGATAAAAGCAGGGGATGATGCAATGATAAAAACAATAACAAAATTATGCAATCAAATATGGGCAACTGGAGAATGGCCGAATGATTGGAAGAAGTCGATCTTCATACCGATATTCAAGAAAGGCGACGCGAGGGAATGCGAAAATTACAGGACGATAGCAATAATATCACACACTAGTAAAATATTACTGAAAATAATCCACAAAAGAATGGAAAGCACAATAGAGAGGGAACTTCCGGTGAACCAGGCTGGTTTCAGGAAATCTCGAGGAACTAGAGACCATATTGCCAACCTAAGGTGGATAATGGAACAGCAAAGGGAGTATGGACAAGAGGTGCACATCTGCTTCATTGATTATAGTAAGGCATTTGACTGCATTAACCACGATTTAATGTGGAAAACCCTACTTGAGATGGGAATTCCGAAACACTTGATATGGCTATTAAGGGGACTATATGAAGATCAGATAGCGGTGATAAGAACAGAATACGGAGACACTGATCAATTCAATATCAAGAAAGGGGTGAGACAGGGATGCATTTTGTCTCCATTCCTGTTTAACTTATATGCTGAAAGAATAATGAGAATGGCGGAAATGGAAGGGGCAAAAGAGGGAGTAAAAATTGCGGGAAGGACATTGAACAATCTTAGATATGCGGATGATACAACACTAATGGCAAAAAGAAAAGATGAGCTGATAGAATTAATAAGAAGGGTAAGGAGAGAAAGTGAAAAAGCTGGCTTATACTTCAACATAAAGAAGATAAAAGTCATGACAACAGCAGAATGGGATACTTTTGAGATTGACGGAGAAGAAATAGAGGTGGTAGAAAGCTTCACTTTCCTGGGATCATTGGTCGAAAAAGAAGGAAAATGTGATACAGAAATAAAACGAAGGATTGCGATTGGGAAAGCTGCAATGATTGGACTGGAAAAGATATGGAAGGACAAGCATGTGAGCATAGATACAAAAAAAAGGCTCGTGAGAGCCCTAGTCTTTCCAACGGTTCTGTATGGGTGTGAGTCGTGGACAATGACAAAGAACATGGAGAAAAAGGTCAACGCATGTGAAATGTGGATATGGAGAAAGATGTTGAGAATATCATGGACAGAGAAAAGGACGAACGAATCAATATGAGTGGAGATTGGTGTCGAGAATGAAGAGTCATTAAAACAAAAAGCGACAAGATTGAAGCTTGGATTCTTTGGTCATGTTATGCGATCTGATGGGCTAGAAAAGGAAATGATGTTGGCTTGTGGTGAGGGGAAAAAAGACGGGGTCGACCAAGGAAGAAATGAATGGATGAGATTCACGATGTAACTGGCATGAATCTGGAAGCACTAAGGGACCTGACTTCGAATAGGAAGCAATGGAGAATGTGTGTCATGGCGATCGCTAGAGCTCCAGGAGTTGACAGCACAAGGTGACAAGGTGAACCTGCTCTACTCTTACTGGTTTAAATAAGTTGAACAGGTGTAAAAATTTGCACTAGGCCTATGAAGTACAATCAAAATCAGTCACGTTTGCACAGCACCTTTTCAATTGAATACTCGGTGTTAGGCTGATGTTTACCACCAGGAGTCGTGCAAACAAGAATTCTTAAGCACATGACAAGAAAGGTTTTATTCCTGATACGTATAAGTTTACACAATGAAATATTTAAAACATACTGAATTATTCTTAATGGGCTTTTGTTGAATGATCTACCAACCTTTTTGAAATTGAGCAGCTGATAATGGTACACAACAGAGACATTAGATATCTTACTAGTACCTAGAGATTATGATGATAATGATGATGTCAAAAAATTAACCTCTGCTTCCAGAGCCAGTGGTGTTGATGATAATCGACTGAGTCGTTCGTCGATTTCTAGCAGACGTGCCTTCAGGTCCCTCTGCTCTTTGTTGTCCCTCAGTACTCTCTCTCCAAGAAAATCGTTTTCCATCAGCATCTCTAATCGGCTTTCCATCTCATTTTCTGAGACGGGCTGTGCAAAACAGTCCCTTAATTAATTCAAAGATTATATATGACACTCCGCATTCTGGTACATTACATGTATCTGGTACATTATAGTTGTCAGCACATGGTGGCTTTTTAATGAGCGATTTAATCAGCAGAGGTGGCTTTTTAATGAACGATTTAACAGCAGATTTTCTTCACTTGCAGGGGCATCAGTCCCTATGAAGTACGGGATTGTGTCACCCAGTGTTTCAATCGAAGGGGATGCAAATGATTGTCCCCATAAATTATTTTTCATTACTTAATTTGTCAGTGATTTCCCTGCTTAGCTAATTTTTATGCTGTAGAATAACGATAATTACGTGCATGATTTTACTCATCTAGTTTTGTTAGGTAATCTTCACAGAGAACTTTATTACAGTCAAGTTTCTTGAACACAGAAGACAAAACTTTAGTAGGACCTGCTGTGTGACCTGCACTGGAGTGCTTCTGAGTTGTTTTCTACAATAGGTGCATTGTAATTATGAACAGCATGATGCAATACCTGTTCTGGCAAGATATAACTTGGTGTCACACTGGTTATCGACTCAAAGTCTTCTGCAGGAAGCAACATCTTTAGTCGACCATCAATCTCTTCCAAACGTTGCTTTTCTTCTTTGTCCAGCCAGGAGCTTTCTATTTCCAAAAGTTTGTCGTGTTTCTGGTAAATTACAACATGTAAACATCTATTAGACTTGTAAAAAAGCACTGAAGTCAGTCAGTCAGTGTTTACTGCAGTTAAATTCGTTTTGAAGTTTTGACAGGGCAAGACTAGGTAGTTATGTCATAGCTTCAGCCATGAAAAATTATCATTCTTTTGGTCAATAGCTAACGCCAAGAGGCGGTCACAGCTCACTGGAAGGAAATCTGCACTTCATAAGCAAGAGGCAAATTCAAATCTGAGTAGACAAATGGAAATGGAAATAAAGTTTCAACAAAGAAAATCTCATGTTGTTTACATTAGGTCTTAGTTTAACCAAAATATAACTCCCTTACATATAGCTTCAGACTTACTTTACAATACACTACAACTGTATTTGATATTGCCCTCCTTCCAAAGTTCAGAAGTGCACATGACCATACGATAGAACATCGATGGCACTGGGTCGCTGGTTTGAGGTAGATTCGAACCTGCAACCCTCCCGTTACAAAGCACAGAATATACTGCTACACCACCAAGTCCGCCTTTGTTCATGCACACCTTGCCAATCTCTGACAACTGAAATTCCTTCAGCAAGACTTTCAGTTTTAATGCAAACAACCGGTATATACAAGACCTTTTTCTCAACACTGTTATAGAAGAAGACGACATTGAGTCCTAGTGCTTCCGAACAACTGATGCCTTTAGCATTCTCATAGCAACACTGTAGAACTTAAACAGGGAATGTTGGTACTCCTACAATACCTACAAGCATGATTACAGGTGAAAGGTTACTGGATTAAAAAAGCATTTAAACTGGCTTTTCAGCAGCATGGATTTGTTTAATACCTGGTATGTTGAATGCTCCTCTGCATTATCTTGCTCAGAATCACTTTCATTCAAGTCGGCCAAAAGCAAATTCAGTCGTTTCTTTTCATCATCGGTCATTGCCACTGAATTCTGTGCCTCACAGGCCAGCTACATTGTAAACACAACAGGTTACTGGATTATAAAAGCTCCTCTGAAAATGGGCATAACTGTCTACGGTGACCACCTGAGACATGAGACAGTCAGTAGCAGCTTAAATTAGTATTCATAATAGTGGGTAACTACCAGGGCTGTAGTCGAGGGTATACACGGGTATACAGCGTGTACTCGCCTCTAGAGACCGTATACTCACCTCACAAAATATTAATTTTGTACTTGCCTCTAATTTGTTTCGGGACACGAACCGGTAGCATGTACTCACCTTTAATTTGTTTCAGAAGACTAACCGGTAGCATGTACTCACCTCTAATTTACCACTACAGCCCTGTTGCTAAGTAACAATGTTAGTTAGTTTTAACAACACTGTCATAACAAAGATGATTAGCATCGCCCTCTCCTTTCTCCAGGCTTCAGACTGGCACTGTATCTAATCTAATCTATTAATATAGTTTCCTTATATGCAAATTTGTCTGTCGAAGGACGCTACGTCACAAACGGCTTCTGTTCTGTTGTGAAGCCGTTTGTACTGCCGTCTTGACGACGGTCGTCTTGACGACGGTGATCAGAGCATTTTTAACAAACGACACATATAGGCCTATAATGATACACTGTCGTCACGTCATAATTTATGATGGGTTAATACACTAGTTACTTTATAGTTACTTTATAGTTACTTTATAGTTACTTTATAGTTACTTTATAGTTACTTTATAGTTACTTTATAGTTACTTTATAGTGCCGTTGTCAGAGTGCATAAAGTAATAGTACTTGATGGTCACCCCAAGTTAAAAAAGTTCTTAGCATAGCAACCAATATTTTATGAGAAGCTGAACCTGCATTATAATGCTCGACCAGCTGAAAGCAAACTCTCAACTTGGCATAGCTTTAATACTCATTTGTCTCAGAAATGTTTTAGCTGCTGAATAGTCTTAGATTTGCCTGGATATTTCTCTTGATGAAGTTCTTTTTCTTCTGTGGCTTGTCATCTCTGCTCTGCTTCGATTTTGTTGATCTTCCTTCAGAAGGTGTTGTAGTAGGCTTACTTATAAGACTTGTATCTAAGAAAACAAACGAGCAATGTTAAAACATAAGCACACTTGTGATGAAAAGGAGGAGACAGACAGACGGAAAGAGACAGACAGAGAGATACAGAGAGAGAGACACACACACAGAGCGAAACACAGAGAGAACACACACACACACACAGAGCGAAACACAGAGAGAGAGAGAGAGAGAGAGAGAGAGAGAGAGAGATATATATATATATATATATATATATATATATATATATATATATATATATATATATATATATATATATATATGCAAATTATTTTATGGATGCAGAGCTACACAATGATTAAAATTCTGCATTCTGATACTTTACCATATTGTATTTGTCAACTATGACAAATACAATACAACTCAGAGGTACTCACACATTAATGGACATGTTGAAGTGTCCCCAGCTAACTTAGCATGCAACCTGTGAACTAATGACCTAAGAACAAAAAATAGTTCTGGTATTTCACCAGCAAATACTGTCAACTATAACTTAGTCTACCTGCAAATGAAGGCGTGGTTGATGGTGTTCCAGAGTTCTTTCCATTGGCATTTTTGTGGTCATCGCTTATGTTGCAACTGCTGTTGCTCGCCTTTACAGTCGAATTACTCTCTGTAGGACTGAGTTTTCTTTGTGCATTGGACTGCCTCTTACCAACCACGATCTCTGGAGGCTGTGTTGGAAACACTGGACTACAGCATGAAGACGTCACATCAGGTATTTCATCATCATCAATGTGGATACCTGTTATTAACAAAACACATTTATATCAATTGTCATCAACATCACTGTAAACTCTTCTATGCCACTGCTATTGAGAGTAATTGGTCGTGTTGAGTAGAGCAATCGGCCATTTCAGCATGATATTGGCAGAGTGAATAGCATAATCAATAGATGGCATCTTAGTTTAATGTCATAGCACGTGGGCTGTCGGATGGTCAATGCATTGTGGCCAAATAAGGATATAATTAACATACTGTAATACATAATCAAAGGACAACTATAATAAACTGGCAGAGACGGTTATAGAGAAGTTTAGACTACACGAAGCTAAACTGTGTAGCAGCTAGTCGATTAGTTCCAAAGAGCAAAAGGGTCATACCAATTAAAGCCAGTTTGGGTGTATCTGAGTATTTGGATACATGTATTGTCTTTAAACGAGTATCTCAACAGTACCAAAACATCACTATTTCACAAGTCTAAGAAGGTGCAAACTCACAAAAGTTGGAGCCAGACACTGTGCATCAAAATATACAATACAAAAATAAACCAACAACACATATTACAGCAATCAGCTGAAGTGTTTAGACAGTGCACAGTGCAAAATAAACAACAGTAATGAACTGTGTGATCTTATATAAACAAACATCTACAGACAATAAATATGTATATATATATATATGTCTATATAATTATATATATACATATATATTATATATATATATATATATATATAACCTCAGCAGAGAAAAGGGAACACTTGTCAGAAATGGACTTGACATTTTCCATAGGCTTATACCTTACTTAAGGAAGTTGGGTAAATATTTCTGGACTTTTGATCAAAAATTTATGCACTTTTAAAAAGAAAACACAAAATATTATTTGGCTGAGTAATCCTCTGGTAACCGGATTCCCTCTGGCAACCAGACACGGACCTTTTTTGGACTACTCTTTTGAAAACCCCTCTCATTTAATGCAGCGTTCGTGAATAGACTGGTGCCCTGTACTTGGCCTTCAAGTGGCACTTTAGGAGCCTGGAGATTACGATTAAACAAATTCAACCTGTCTCTAACTGATGTTTGATATCAGAATTTGGACTTACTATATCAAGTGCCATACTAGTCTGCAACATGGTTAGCAAGACACAAAGAACAACATTTAGTGTCTTAGGGAAAAAGTTTCTGGTTGATCTAGTGATTAACAAGTGAAACCTTTTCTCTGCCAAGGCCACACGTGTAATGTATGCATATACAAATATATGTGCATATGTATCACTAGACAGTATAAGAATCTAACATAATAACACAAACATAAAAACTAAAAACCACCTAAAGAAAGACACTAGATGATAAGTTCTGTGATGACACAAGAAATAATTACAATAAGTGTCTTAGAATGAATTCTAACCATTATCATCATTTGTTGCTTCGTCTGACAACCAATTATAAGGTTGTTGGCAATAAATAACAAATTAAATTTAAATAACAATTAAATTTAACATATCAGTCTGTACAATTCATATTTAAAATTGATAGCTATCATTCCTTCTTTGAATCATTCTGTTTATCAATTACCAGCATCAAAATCTGATATTCTCATCCAACAATAGTAGTTTCATCCATGTGGCAAAGTAAAACTTTCATTTGACAAGTCTTATTCTTTCTTTATATTCTCCTCTACACTTTCCAAAACTTAACACGACTCAGAACTAGAAAGCTTTTAATCTACCTGACAGTGAACTTGAATTTGAAAATTCAGGACAATACAGCTGTAATTTCAATAGTACCTGTGATACATTAGCGATACCTTTGACAAGTAATAATACATAATAATAGATACGAGATACGCAGTAGGCAGGCAGGACCTGGAGAAAAAACATGTATGTATGTACGTATCAGGACTCTTGTACAGTGCACTGATGAACCTCTCAAATCTATGAATTCTATTTTAGTAACCTGCATTATGACTCAGTGGTAGCTCCAGGGCCAAGAATTTCTCTGTATTTTTCTTCTCATCTCCTGAAATCTGCTTCTTTTCATTCAGAAGACTGCGCAGCTCAGCTCTGAGCCTTAAAACAAACAATAAAAATAAAAACAATTCATGACGTATGTTATGAATTCCAATCAGAAAAGAATGTTTTAACTTCACTTGTTGAATTTCATCATGTACAATAACTACTTCGTCATTCAAGTGGTATCGTGGTGCTATATAAATGTGCAGTCATCTGTTACATTAAATTACACCGTGCACAGACAGGTTTAGGCAAACGTGAAATGCTGGTTCAAAACCTGATTGGGACATTAAGCAGAAAAGTCATCCATAACCTTGTACACAATCTCATAGGCAATCAATTTTGTAGTCATATATGCACAGTTTTTGTCATCTGGTTGTAACTATTTAAAACTTTCATCATTCATATATTTAGACAATATTTAAGAAGACACTAACTGTTTTTCAAGAATGATCCTCTCTCTTTTCACTCTCTTTTCTTGTTTCATTTTCCTTTCAAGAATTCTGTCCAGCTTTCTCATTTTTCGAATTTCTTCTTTCAGTTTTGGGTCAAGGCCAACCAGATCGTCTCTTACTGTTTGAGAATCCTCTCCACAGGTACTGATTGCAGGAGGCCTACAATTATGATTATTATTATTATTATTATTAATTTGTAAAGCACAAGTTAATATAACTCAATACACCGCATATGCACTAAAAGCATTAAGTAAGTAAGTAAGTAAGTATGGACTTCAATGCTCCGCCTGCAAACGCACTGCGGCTAACAAACGGGTTGATACAAGTACAAGAAACTGAACATATCAAGAACAGGCATAAGCAACCTAAAATAAAAGAAAAAAAGAAAAAATTAACATAGTAAAGTCTTTTAAATGGAAGACTGAAAACTGAAAAAGGATTAAAACCCATCAATTAAATATAATAGTAACTAAATTGTGTGTAAATAATGAAAATTGAAGTGTTGCAGTCTGAAATGCCTTAGGTATCAAATTACACAATTTTATAAAAACAATGAATTACATAAAGGAAGTTGTAGTAAAACACTAACAATGGCTTGTCAGTAATAAAGTAAACTTATATTAAGTTTAAACTGCAAATACTGTGTAATGGGAGATAGAGTTTTAACTACAGAACTGTTGTGAATCACAGAATTCCATTTCTTGGCTCTTGTGGATTAACATATCTGTTGCAGACTTAATCTGATATAGCACCAGTGAATATATGTAAGCTTCTCTTCCATGTGTCTGATTACAAATACAGTCAGTTACCTGAAGGTAAGCACTGCATAAGTAGAAAATTAGCAAAGAAAGGATTCTCATCCTTATATCTTATCCTCACATTTGTGTTTTGACATCTCAAGTTACCAGCATAAACCCACTAAACACAAGATGTACCTGTTGTATACTTCCAGCTCATCTTTCATTTCTGCTGCAACTAGCTTTGTAATTTCTTCTCTGATAGCCTTAACGATGTCCTTTTCTTCATCTGATGCAACTTCTACTTCTTCATCACTTTCACCTTCTGCTCAAAGATAAACATAAATAATAGCCCATAGCATACAAAAGGAAAATAAATAAATGGAAAAATGACAGTGAATGAATAATGAAACCGGTCTGTTACTCTTCAATTATATGGAAAATTCACAAAAGCTTGAAAGAAACATAAATCCCATTCACAAACAATCATAGTTATATACAGTAATTATATACTATAGTTTACTGACTGACTTTACAACATTTGTATAGGTAAAATATAAAATACATTTCATTTCTATGGTGCATCTGTTACAAGGTTCAGTTCGGTGTTGTTGGCTTCTGTAAAAAGTGCAATAGAAATGTTTAAAATCAAACATAGATGCAACATAGAAGAAGAGGAGCAATCCCTTAAGCAGGCCCTGAGGTATGAAGTGTTAGCGACTTCATTTTCTTAGCCTCAGCATATGAGGGCAGGGAGAGTCCTCTCCCTCATCGTTTCTTCTTCCCACCGACAGTGTATGGTCAGTGTAGTCATTATAACTGAGTTGAAACATATGCTGCAAATCAATTGATTCTATTCAATCATCATTGTCTGCAGTCACACTTGATTCTCCTTAAATTCTCGAAAAGCACAGCAGTTAAAACATCACCTCTAAAAACTATCTACCAAGTAATTCTATACAAACTTACCAAACAATGCCAACTGTCTGCAAGATGCAAGATAGTTTTCATCTTCATCTTCATTTGAGTCATATGCAATCTGACCAGGGTTTGTAGTAAACTTTTGCTCTTTAGCCAGCGGGTCAGTGATGCGAAATATTGTTGACGTTCTACCAGTATTTTCTTCATCTAGGTCTTCTTCATTGTCCATGTCAAAGTCTCCGTTATCTTCCAAGTCTAGATCATAATCCTAAAAAATCCCAGACAGTTCATCATTTTAGTGGCAAACTTAAATAGTGTGAAATTAAACTACAAGACATTTACAACTCTATGTGAAACAGATCATTTTAATCTCTGCAACAAATCAATAACAGGTTTATCAAGAAATTTTTATAAAAAATTGAAATGAAGCATAAGGAAGAATATCATAAGCATTAATGAAGCAGAACTCTGATTTTGTACCAGTTCAAACAAAAGAGATTTGGGAAGGTGTACATATATAACGATAGACATACCTGTTCAAGGTCAAGATTGAGTATTTCCAGTGAGCCATCAACCTCCCTGCCTCTCATCTTTGCGTCAGTCATTTGCATGGAACCAGAAGACATTTATCCCAACAAAAGTCCAGTGTGTCTGATCCTAGTAGTACACCAAATTTTAAGTCCAAAGTTACACCTCTCTCCAACATACTTAAAGCAAAAGATTCAAATCAAAGATCTTAGAACAGAGAACTAGAACATGAACTAGAACATGATACTTAATGCATCCTAATGTCATGATGCCAATCACCTGGTGTAACTGCAACTGACAAAATTGTGGACCCAATCAGCAAGGTCATAGTAATAAAGGGTCCCAATGAATGCAGCTGTAGCATCTGACACTGACCTTTATCATGATTTCTACTAGATGGCACAATTTTCGCTTTTTTCACCACCGCACATCTGAGTTACAGAGCACAGATACTCTACGATCTTTGTTTACATCATTAGATGAAAATATAACAGGTATTTGATAATTACCGCAACAGATTTACCATAATTTGTTAACAAGATATTTTCTATTAAATTTTACACTAAACATTACTATAATTCAGGAAATCAATTAAGATGACAAATTATTCTGATCTCAAAAGTGCAATATGACTTTACAACCTTTGATTCTTTGTAATGTACCAGATAGTAATTATAGCACTCTTCAATTAAGCTATTTGCATATTAATATGGACACAGTGGTGTGACGGTGTGCTTTGTAATCGGAGGGTCGCTGGTTCGAATCTACCTCAAGCTACTGCGTAGTGACCGTGAACAAGCTGTTCACCCACAATTGTCTGTGAGGAAGGCAACGAGAAACTACCCCACTCATCTCATCCCCGGATGGCACAAAGCCAATGGACCTGGCTGCGGGCAAAGAACTCATCATCATCATCATACTGCTATGAGGCGCTCCGTTCAAAGTTGCGACGCTTCTAAAGGTTTAGCCTACACCCGTCTGCTGTGTGAATCTTAAGCTGCACAAATGAAAACACTTCACAATCGCTCACGAGTGATATAAATCCAAAACCGGCAAACTCACAGTTTATCGACTACACCACTTGGTTACCATGGATAAGGGGAAGCCATACCAGATGGACTACCGCAATATTACTTTATAAAACAGTTATCGCGTTTCTAACAGCGAACCATCATATACTTTCAGCATTAATCACAATTTAAGCGTTAGTTTGCAGTTTAAAATTAACAACAAGAAAACAGTATTAATAGGAAATTCAGACTTACAATCTTTGCTTACAACACAACACAGATTACGTATTGTAAGGATGCAACATTATAGTTTTCTTATATACACTTGCCATCTAGCAGTTGCCTGCTACAATAACTGCCTTTTACAAATTAATAATTATTATGATATGTAGGAAGTTTTTACATTATTTTGGTAAACAACTGTCACCTCTGACACAACTCCTAAATAAAATTTGCAGTAAAAGTAATTGGATTTTTATTGTGTGCTTTTTCGTACAATTTAGTCAGGTCCTTGAGGCCTCGGATGTATTATAATTTGACGGGGAAGGGTTACATTGCTAGATTACTGCATAAATGATAAGAAAACACTTGCTTTTTTAATTACTTATTTTATCATTTTTATTTCGATTTATTATTACTGCAATGTTTTACAATCAATGCTTCTAGCTTCTGTCCCATTGTGCGTTTGCTAATGGTGTAATAAAGAATATACTTACTTACTTAATTTATTATATCAATTGTATTTTTAATCATGGGCGGCGATCCAGAGGTCGAGGGGACAAGACCCCACCTTTGACAGTGGGGGGACACGGTATAGAGTTGTGCCCCCAAAATTTTGAAGAAACACCAAAAAAGGTCAAAAAAAGAATTTTGCGTGAATGCGAAAAAAAATTTCCCTTTTTTACCAGATCAGTTGAAGTGTCCCGTGCCCCCCCCCCCAACCTGTGAAACAAGATCGCCGCCGCTGTATTTAATAATAGATTTATTATAGTTATACTAATTAATTAATTGTAGTAAAACTAGGCCTAATTTTCTTTTTGCAGCACAATACCAAGATAAAATCAGCAATTTTACGAAATTTAAAAGCAGCTGATTTCAATGCTAGCAGTTTTGCAAGTCAGACTCGAATCAAAATCAATTCATTTGTTGAAAAAATTCCAAAATGCATACATGACATACTATGGAAATGTCTTCTCTTTGTCAGAAACTCAGTCAAATAATACTAAATCACACTAGCGCAACTGATGGGTTTGGAAACGACCCCCTGGGGTGTGCAATGAAGACTTAACGGGGGTTTTAAGAAAGACTAGGGGTTGAACCCCCAGCAATTCCAACCATGGATACTTCATTCTTTAAATAATTACATCATTTTGGCTAGCAAGGAGTGCCTTTGAGGTCCTTAAATGGTAACAAATGTTTATATATACACGCTTTCATGTATGGGCACATATACAAGGGCGTCTACACCATGGAAACCTTGGAGCAAATGCTCCATCCAAGAAATAGGGGTGGGGAAAGATCTGTCAGTGTGTGTGAGACCATTAACGAGGGGGGAGGACAGGGAAGGGGAAGAAGAGGGGGAAAGAGTAAGTTGCCCCAATGACTTAGGGGGATAGACGCCCCTGCACATATATAACGTAATGCATGTGGTGGAAATTCTTTAATTCAAATTCTAAATTAGACTTAGAGGGTGCGGACACTATGAAAGAAAATTCTTTCAGCCACAGAAAGAAGAAAGCCATAAACATGCTACACATGCTTCATTGTTTTCTTTAATACACATTCTCAGACAGTAATTACAATCTGCAACTTCAGACATAATGACCAGTTTAGCACTTTAACGACGAGAGTACCAAAACCAACTGGGAACCAATGCAGCTCATCATTAAACTGTTAAAGCAAACGAGTGTTTGATTTAGGCAAATTCTTGGCAGTTTAGTAGCTAGTTCACATACACATGTAAATTGTAGAATAAAAAATATGCCTCTAGACACTGTGGTTAATTAAGTATTTCAGTTCAGATTGGTTAAATTTTAAATTGTGGAAATAACAAGTATCTAAATATTTCATAACTAACAAACATCTTATAATTATACTACAACTAGCCTAATTTTTCTCCTGCAGCAAAATACTAAGATAAAATGGATTTATTGGGCTGCAATAGTCTGTCTTTCAACAAGTTTGCGAAATATACCATCTGATATGGATATCAGGTTCTCGTAGCTACCAAGTTCAACAATTCTACCGCTATCTAGTACAGCAATTTGATTTGCATGTTTTATGGTGGACAGTCGATGGGCAATGACAAGAACGGTGCGGCCAACCATGACTCTCTCAAGCGCTTCCTGTACTAGGAACTCGCTTTCAGCATCAAGGGCACTGAAAAATAAAACAGAACATAACTCCACGATTGCTATCATATGCTAGACATAATTTTGTCAAAATTCGGAAAATTATCACTTTATCCAAAGTGATAGAAATTTTAAAGCAGAATACAACAGTAATCAATCATAAATAAAGTTACATAGCATCTCACATAAAAGAACCTGTTCAAAGCTTCGAATTTTTGTAATTTGATTACACAGTGGTGTATCTAGGATGTGAAGAGGCACAGTCATAGTGAGGGTTGGGTCATGGTGAGAAGAAAGAGTTAGGAAATCCATCAGTTCACCAAATTTTGAGGCATATGTCCAGTACAGCCCTGACAATCTGCCCCGTTACCTCCAACGGTTTTCAGAACGATTCACGTGCATGCTAAAACATCCTTATGCTATCTTGTGAGAGCCAAATCATATACACGTATTACATGATAAAACTGCTGCATCCCAGAGTTGAATTAAATTTGAGTTCCATGCAGGGTTTGAATTGTCAAATTTGAACTGGGGGGGTTGAAAAATTCTTTCATGTCCGGATGTCCCGAACAGAATTTCTTAATTTCTACCCTAATGCGGTTTGTCACTTGGTTTTTGAATAAACGATATATATATATATATATATATATATATATATATATATATATATATATATATATATATATATATATAAGAACTTGAAACTGTTATAGGGCCTACGTGTGAAATTGTAGTGGGTGTACGTACTTGATTCTTAGCTGTGTAAAAAAATCGAATACAGTACTTATGGGAATACTCTTGAGCTTTATTTTTATTTTCAGAAGATTAATAGCTCTAGCAAAAAATTATGACTTAAACAACACTGAAGTGGTATGAATGAAAACAGAAAAACAAAGCAACAGTTTTCATTAAGTAAGCTGATAATTTAGAACTATGACTAGATAATTCAGCTCTCCTTGGCAAGCCTGTAGCTTTGCCCAGGGTTCCAGTCTATGTACAATATATAAAAAAGTCGATTGAAATATAAATAATCACATATTCAGTATCATATCATTCATAAATTTAAATTAACTCAAAATTTCAGTTACTTGTCGAAATTGACAATTTAAGCAAATTAGTAAATTCGCATCGAATTTATTAAATTTTATGTGCCAATTTACACATAACTAATAAAAATAAGAAAGAAGCAGAAGAGCAATCTCTTAAGCTAGCTCTGAGGCAGCCATGGGTATGAAGTGTTAGTGAGTTCATTTTCTTGGCCTCGGCCTAAGAGGGCGGGTGGCCAGTCCTCTCCCTCGCCGTCTCATCTTCCCACTGACAGTTTACGGTCAGTGTACTCATCATAGCTGAGTTGGCTAGGGGGTGCAGATAGAACAGAAATCTCGGACCAAATTTCTGCCCTCTCGGGGATTTGAACTCTCGAACTCTCGATTGACAATCCCACGTGCTAACTACTACACTATCGAGCATCCCTATAAAATAAGAAAACAAGTCTATAACTGATTAAGAACCCAGTGATTTACGTTAGCACTTCGTTCAAGATATAGATTCTAACCTATTATTGTAATCTCGGTAAGTGCATGATTAGGCCTACTCATTCACACTAACCACGTTTTGATTCATCAGCATTCTCGGCTTCACTGTCACATCGTCTGAATTTAGTTGTTTCAGGTTCTCCATGACATTCTTCACAATAAGCAAATGGCTTTTTGCACGAAAATCCAAACTTCCGTAAACTCATTTTTACTTGGCAATTGAATTTATAAGCTTTTAAGTCTAACGAATCCAACAGAGGTCGTACTGATTTTACGAATTTCAGTTTGACATAATATAGATATATACATATATACGTGTTTATATACGCATATATATAGCCTATTCCATGTCTATCTATGCATGTACGTACCGGTATGCCTAAATATCTAGTAGATATGTAGATATAGAGATAGAGTGACAAAGGCAAAAATAACAGAAAGCTGCATATCTTTGAATATGTGGCGTACACATCAGCGTATAATATCTAGTGATTAATTTCTTTCTGGCTGGGGTCTGCGGATGCTGGGGTCTTCCGAGGCTGGAATCTGCCGAGGCTGGGGTAGGCCGACGTCAGTCCAGAGGCTGTATACTCGGGTCATGACCCTGCCGGTAGTGCCAGTAGCTCTGTATGCGGTTAGGTAGATAGCGAAGGGGCTGAGCCTGCCATAATTATGTTGTGGCCATGTGCTATCTTGTCTTATTGCTGGCGCACTGAGGACGCATTTGACCTCAAGTGACCTTGAGTGCACACAATCGTATAGCAGCAGCAGAATAATTATTTGAGTGCACGCGAAAGGAAGGTATACACAATATATTGAACCACTGAAAACTGCATTGGGAGGGTTTAACCTAACCCCCCCAAGGTAATTTTTAGGAATTAACTGGAGGGGTTGAAAAATGAACTGGGGGGGTTGAACCCTCCCAACCCCCCCGACAATTCAATCACTGGTTCCATGTCCCCAGCCGCATTATATCCAGATTATTGTTATAATGAAGAATGCTATGAGGAGGGCAGTGTATATAGTTGAAAAAAATCGGCAATGCAGTACATAAACGTCTGCAATTATCCCAAAACATGCATACCTTGTAGCTTCATCCAGGAGTAGGATCTTTGGGTTCTAAAATAAAAACACGAATAATCAACGGATCAGATTTTCACTGGAATTGTGTTTACGAAGTCTAGCAAAAGTTTAGAAAGGACAACTCAAAGAGTACAACTGTTGACAACAGTGAAAATTGATAATTTATTCCAACAAGCAAATTAAAGTTTTCAATTTGCAGCATTTAAAAATAAAAAATGCAGTACAAATAAAATAAAAATCAATAAAACACCTTATGTGATTTACAATAAAATAAGAAGGCAGGAAAGAAAAATCAGAAAATGAAACCCACTGGAGGCCAGACCAAACGGTTGTGCATGATCAACTAGTGGAAGATAGAAAGATGGTGAGGACAGGACATCTCATAGATCTGTGTTTTCAGCATCAGTTGTTTCAAATCTATACTGATACAGATTAAACAATTTAAAAGAGAAAACAAGTTCTTGCCTTAAGTATTGCTCTGGCAATTGCAATCCTTTGCTTCTGACCACCTACAAATAGGCATTAAACTCTTGGTTAATCTAGAATAATATACACCAAATACCATTCTATGCTGTTTCAAGAAGTAAGATAGAAAATTTCAGTGTCCCTCCATTTTAAAAATTGAGTTTAATTCATGCATTTTTATTGAGGCCCTGTTTTATGAATATGTTCAAGTTCTAACACCACAGCCATTGAAGATAAGAAATTAATTCATTCTTAAACTGACAATAAGTAGTAATAGCAGCAGTCCTAGTTTAATCTTCTTTACAAGCTGTTCAAAATAACATAAATAGTATATTTAAATATATGTAAACGATCTGTTCTTAAAGACATTTAGCATCGTTTAGGCTAGTATAGAGATTGCCTCCAATTAGTCCCTAGAGTGGTTCTTTATAAATTTCGTTAATAAATAAGTAAATGTTTAAATCTCTACAAAGTATGTACAAATCTGCACTATTAACACAATTGGCTAGTAAGAAACGGTGACAGAACAGTAAAACTAGACAATCCACCTGACAGCATGACTCCTCTTTCACCGACAACGGTTTCGAGACCCTTTGGAAACTGTTTTAAAAAGACATCGGCATTTGCCATCTTTGCTGCATTCATGATCTCTTCTGTTGTAACGGAGGCTGGATTCAGAGAACCATACGCAATATTCTCAGCTATGGTTGTAGAAAACAACATTGGCTCCTGTCAGCAACAAAATGACCAAATTCGCTACATTCAATAACATCAACACCATTCGTTTTCATTACAACTGCACTTGATATTGCCCTCCTTCCAACATTCAGAATTGCATATTGACCACACTGACAGAACTTGTCAATGTGTTAATAGTGCACTGACAGAACATCGATGGCACAGAGCAATTGTGAGTGAAGGACTTGCTCAAGGACCCTACACAGTAACTGCCTCAGACGAGGTTCGAACCCACACTCTCTGCTTTACAGGCCGAGTGCTCTAACCAATCAGACACCGCATCCCATTATGTCGTTATGGCTAAGCTAACTATGCAACAGAAATAAACAAGACAGATAAAGTAGTCAATCCAAGCAGGATACAATTTTATAAGACAAACGACTATTGGCATAGATTATTGCGCTCCTGGTGTTATGTCCCCCTAAAGCTATTAACTTAACACACCATATTGGTTAACACATCATACAAGAACTGCAGTTAGCACTAAATATTTACTTTCAACATTATCCCTTTTAACGTGTGCGCTTGTTTACACACTTAACACACCATATTGATTAACATATTAGCACTAAATATTGACTTTCAACATTATCCCTTTTAACGTGTGCCCTTGTTTACACACTGTGACCCAACCCTCGCTATGACTGTGCCTCTTCATATCCTATATACTCCTCTGTGTATCATAAAGCATGTCGTCCCGCCAACTTCATGTTAACGAGTCCACACTCTATATACACACTGCAGTTATATAACTATGCTCTCATAAAGTAAAAATAAAAATACTTTAAGTCAGTAAAACAGTGCTTTACCACAGCAACAACTTATAATCTGCATCTACAGTAATAACATCCTATTTTCCTTTTGCAACACTATACACAAAACTATAAAAGGCATTCCAAACCAACAGCAGAAAGCATTGGGAATATATAAGAATTACATCACTTCATGCAAGAAAACCAAACTTTCTCTTGATATTCTTGACCACGTACCTGATTTACAACTCCAACATGACCGCGTAGCCACTGGGGACTGAGGCTTTTGATGTCAAGCCCATCCAGATATATAGCCCCACCTGATGGATCATAGAACCTCATCAGCAGTGCGGCCAGAGTCGATTTTCCAGATCCGCTTGATCCTACCACAGCAGTTACCGACCCGTTTGGAACAGAAAGGTTCAGGCCATTGAACAGCAGGACTTCCTGACGAGTGGGATAATAGAAGTGGACATCGCGAAATTCTACATCTCCAACCACGTCAATGACAGGAACCAAACCAGCTGCAAAAAAGGTTTTATATAAGCCATCAAAGTTGGAAATTCTATGTACCGTAAGTTATATTTGGTTTGGGCAAACAACAAGCACCACTGGTTGCAAAATAATTTATAAGCATTGTCAGAAGCTACTTTACATACCTTCAGAAAGTCAGACCAAATCTGTAGCAAGCTTGGCCTAAGATCTGTGCACCGTTTTCAATACCAGTTCACAAATGAAAAAGGGCAATTTCGTATAAACAATAACCGAGCTGACCTTCTCCAAAAAGGAACGATTGTGGACAGTGGTTTCAGACTGAAATAAGGCATCGACTGATGCTTAGTACACCATGATCATGAACCTACAGTGGTCCTGAGCTTAGAAAATGTATTTCAGTGTATGTATATATGTGTATGGGCTTTTTAAGAGCGCTTATAGCCGTCTAAGGGTTTTAAACAGATGTGTCTTAACAAAAGATGTAAATGCTACTTGGGCTGAGTTAACAGAAATACCGGTAGTGTGAATATTCACAGGAAGACTGTCCCCAAGGGAGAGACCAGTATGGCATGGATTTTAGAAAGGAAACGTGAATTTGGCCAGGACAATCTCTCACAACCTGTCAGTGGAACAGTTGGTTGTCTATCAGTCAGCTCCCAAAGACGACTGGTTGCTCCAAGTCCTCTCATCAGTTCTGTGTAGAAAGTGCTCAGGCCTAAACACACCAAGAGCAAGTAAGTGGGTAAATAAAACTAAAAGCAGATGTTTTCGCAGGCAAAACAATACGCTAGGCACAAATAAGAATTCAATTCTTTCTTGATTCAGACACTACGAGAAGTTTCTTCCGTCAACCTTCCTAGAGAAAATTAACAAAACAATATACAACAACATCAGCTTTTCTTAAGACAACCGTTTAAGATCTGTCACACAGCCATGCTTCAGAACATTCAGAAATTAACGAAAAGGTGCTATAAAAATACACAGATACAAACATACATTGCACACATACAAGCATACACATGAATACGTACATAGATTAAAACACTTAAATACACACATAGGTTGGAAGCTCCTCTGACGAGTCTTGAAATGGGGCTTTATAAATTTGCAGTTACCAATACCATTACATATATCAGTAGAAACACAAACTTCAGTGCATGAAATTTGTCACTGTTAAAAGATTTCAACAGCCTAAAAATGTCTGCATTTGTGAGGACAAAAACTCACCCCCAATTGATGCGCCTACAAAGGCAGCGTAAAGTAGAAACGAGGAAAGTTCACCGACTGTAATCTGTGATTCACTCATCATTGTTCCACCATAGTAGAACACTGATAGAACAATGATGTTGCCAGAGAAGGCAGTCTGAAAATCAAAGCAGATATAATACTGTGCTCCACTTATAAAAAATCAAAATCAAAATCACCGAGTTTTACAACTGCTCTATTCAGCATTATAGTAAGTAAGAAAGGAAGTATATTCTTTAATGAACGCTAGCAAACGCACAGTGCGTTACATACAATATTACACAGAGAGGAAAGAAAATAGAACAATGAAGTAATAATAACGTTAGATCAAAAATGAAATAATAGCAATAGAGCCTAACTGTACAGAATTCTATCCAGGAAACCTTGTCGGGTGAGAGAGCTAAATCTAGGGAAAACCACATCATGGGAACGCAGTTGCAAATCATACCCGGTCTTTAGAAGGTAGAAGGTCATGCAGGAGGTGACTAGGGTTTTAAGAATGCTATTAAAGAGATCTTGATCAGTGTTTTTGTAGAGTTCCTCAAAAGTTGGAAAAGAAGGACGGAGGTAGCCAAGACGAACCAGCTTACGAACAATTGTACCCAAATGATCTAGTTCCCGTTTGTTAGCAAAGCTCAACCATTAATATTCACTTGAAATAAATAGCCTACTGTTAAATATTTATAACATCAGTAATATATGCTACAATCACATTTCTACAGCCTTGTCAAAGTGTTTTAACTGACCACAGTTTACATGCAGAGTTGGTTAGGGCACCACTAGAAACAGTTACCTTAGACTGTTTTAATCATTCGGTAGTCAAAAGGTATAAAATGCAACATGACAGTCTTCCTAGATTTTTATGTGACATGAGAAAAACTCATGAAGGGCTCATAAAACAGAAAGCTTTATCTAATAATAGGAACCTACCGCGGCCCAAAAAATGCCACGAGCAAGGGCTTCCTTATAGGACAGCTGGAGCACATGTTCAATTTTGGCATTGTATGCTTCACTCTCCTTCTGCTCTTGCACAAACGCCCGAACAGTACGTATGTTAGCCAACCTCTCTTCGGCCACCTAAATACAACAAAAAGCAATTTCATAAAACAAACAAGATAATCACTTTACGACCCTTTTAGAACTGAGAACATTGTCCAGCACATTCATGCATCTACAAAAGACAGCCCTGAGTTACTGATTTCAGTGAATTTCTTTTCCAAGTCTCAGCAGAGGATATTTGGCCAGTCTCATTTTATCTGCTCCTCTTACCAACAACGTAGCATCAGTTTACTTACTTTATAGCCGAGTTCACTAGACAATGTGAGTGAACAGCAATTTTAAATTCCTTTCTGTGTTGGTATGGAAGCACAGAAATTACACGTCTACTGTTGGGATTTCAGTTGAAAATACACTCAATATATCTGGCACGAGTGCTGGGCTACTACATGAATTTCTGGACTAGCTTTTCAATTTACACTAGACGCGAAAGATGAGAGGGGCAAAACAGTGTGCAAGGAGTTGACTCACTTGCGTAGCGTCCGCAAGAGAACTCTGTACATCTTTTGTTATTTTCTGGACGTATCGTCCATAAAAGCGCGAGACAAGAGCCACAGGAGGAACAATACACAAAGAAATGGCAGCCAACTTTGGAGAAGTGTAAACCTAAAAACAGAAACAAGTGTCATTTAATATGTAAATTTTAAACTCTGAATTTACAAGCATTTACGAAATTCCTAAGAGTCAAAAATCTTCAGATGATAAAAAAGTACTTTTTAAATTCTATTGTATACTGGAAGTCATAATTTTTTAAATACATTAAATTCAAGCAAAAATCTTATATATAACAATATATTTTAAGCATATATAATTTCTTTAAAAATTATTATATTTGTTATAGCTTCAGTTAAATGTTTTTACTGTATTTGGCACCTATTTTCGACAGCTTCTCTCCTTCAAGCCCACGGGCTCAATTCTAGATATCACATTTAATCACTTCCTTTCACACCACCCTGTTGCATGGCACCAGCCCAGAATCAAGCCTGTAAACAGCTGTATTCACATAATTACTTACAGTTCAAAAGAAAATTTTCTTCTTTTGCCTACCAAAATCAAATGAGGTACTTCATTTGATAATCAACAACTATATTACAGTTTCCTGCTTTTTATTCTGTAAAATAACATTTATATTATAGAAACACCATAAATTGTAAAAATCAGAGCTTACCATCCAAGAGATGCCTCCAAACGCTTGCAAAACTGACCGAAGGCCATCAGATATATTCATAGTGACGGACTGACCAATCAGCGATGTGTCGGATGAAAGCCGGTTAATCAGTTCACCAGTTTTATTCTTATCAAAGAATGCTACATCTTGTTTTATGATTGAAGTAAACAGCTGCTCTCGTAAACGTTTCACAATCCGATTTCCTGTAAAATGGGTTGAAAAATGATATATGCAAGCAAGCAGAAATTTAAACCATATCAAAACATCTCTTCTTGTCTTTATTTTTTATTTTTCTTATTTTATTCACCTGGATCACATCTTCATGTCTGTAACAGCATTTTGCACACAATTATATTTCAAGGCTTCCTATAGTCTCCTTTTGTAGTATGAATGGCCTTGACATATCATATTAACCATGGCACATGAAGAGACTGACACATCTACCGCACTAGGGGTCCACCGGTAAGACATTTTCTGCCGGAAACCGAATCCGAGTATTTGGATGTATTTTTGCCGGAACCGGTAACGAACCGGGTACCATTTGTTCCATATGCGAAGCTTCACATTTTCATGTAATAAGAAATTATCGACATAAATTTGTGTACTTGTAATAAGTGACTAATACAATTTGAATTGTAGTCATTTCTGTGCAGTTGTGAAGTTTTCTGTGTAATTGTTTTAAGGTTCAACATTTATAATTTTATATACGTAAGTTTATTGAATAAGTTTTTACAGAAAAAAATTTTTTTTAAAGAAATTTTTTGGCAACTATTTGCGTCTACAATATTTGCCGAGGCGAATACTTCTGGAAACGAGATTTCCGGCCGAACCGAGTATCCGAGCCGGTTTCCGGTGGACCCCTATACCGTACCCTAGAGAACCAAAATAAATCAATTGCAGCATCCTTACATAGCATTGTTATTACTGTTGTTTAATCTGATTGACCACCAAAGAAATCTTCTCATTTCAATCAATCAATCAATCAATATATGTTTATTGCAACCAATAACAAACAAACAAACAGTTAACAAGCGAGGTTACAATTCGTTTACAATTGGTTCATTATTACAATTTCCAGGCTGTTAAACTCTAGAATGTAGGCAAAAAATCATTGGTGGCAAAGGGTGACCCAGAAGGGATAAAATCCCGCTATTAGGGACACCCATACAAAGCAATTACCAATATAAACAGATGGCTACTCGATTAAGGCTCCCTCCTGAGATTCCTAGTCGGCTCTAGTCATGACAGGAACTACTGTCTTCATTCAGGAGGGAGAAACCAACATTGTTGTCTGACTTAACTAACCTTAACTAAGAAATCTTAACTAAGATGCTCTAGGCCCAGGCTCGGTGTGGTCTCTTCGTCAGAGATGCTAAAGGTAGGGTAGTCGTGTTCGTTCAATGTAGTAGCGGGAGATCAGGTTTCAGTGAGAAATGCCCGTAATCGTTTTTTAAAGTCCTGTCGATTCTTTGCAAGTCTTATATCTAAGGGTATAGAATTCCAGATTTGCGGCCCCAATGATTTAATGCTAAACAATCTTGTGTTGGTGCGTGCTTTAGCAGTTCGAAACAAGGTAGCTCCCCGCGTGTTATGATTATGTAATAGTGAGCCGCAGGTGAAGTAGCCAGTGAAGGACGTGAGTAATAAATTATGTTCGTATCGATAGATAAAGTCCGCAGTTTGGGAGATCCTGATTTGCTTTAAGTCCAATAATTTCATTTGCCTAAAAATAGGGGTAGCGTGGGTATTTCTCCTGGATCCCTCGATCATTCTGACTGCCTTTTTTTGTAAGATTATTATTTTATGAAGACGGGAGTCATAGTTTGAGGCCCATACTAGATTGCAATAGTTTAAATAGGGAAAAATTAGCGAATAATATAAGTTTAGCCTAACTTCCTTGGGGAGCAGATGCGCAACTCTAGATATTATTAATGTCTACAGTAAACAAATAACAAAAAATAGCAAAAGCATTTACTGGATACTTTAATTAACAGCACGCAAGGTATAAATGCTCAACAGAATGCTCACCAGATGACTGCATGATGTAAATTCGAGAGAAGTTTGCAAAAGCCCCACAAACAAATACACACAAAAGAATCAAACAGAAACGTTGAAGCTGTTCGATCATGTTGCCTTCCTTTGATGTTGTGTAGATAATATCAATCACACGACCAATTCCAAATGGGACGACCAACGTAGCACTACTCGACACAAAGAGGAATCCAACCGCAGCTGAAACAAATTCATAGCACATAATCTGTTTAGAAAGATATCACAACATCTATACTGAGTCATATCTTATGCAGCAAAACAAAAAGGCACCAAATAGTGACTGTGGGTATCAAAACACTTCGGAAATACTTACAAAACATCTGCACATCTAACTTACATTAAGTTAAAAAAAATGACAAGACCACTTGTTAAGACTACAACTGTAGATAGATTCTGCTACATAATTTGGTACATAAATCACATTTATAAAGCTAAATAGTGCTGTTGTGCTTGCTTGACAAATGCATTATAGGAATATGTGTTCTTCACAGAAAATTCACATTAATTAATGGCAACTAAATAATGTAATTAGGTAAACAAAAGACATGTAAGTAAACACAAAAAATGTGATTTGTGAAGGCTAATTTTCTGCTCTTATTATAATTGTTATTATTACTATAATTACTATTGTTATTATCAATATTATTATAAACATGCAAATTTATGGTAAATATATAAGAGTGAGATCACAAACTAGAAACTAAACAAATTAAAACCATAAAAATCATTATTACTATTCAAATTAGAATTAATGACTGTCATTAATAGCAATACCACATGCCGTTTACATAGGCATAATTACTGAGAAAGTAAGTTTTATTCAGACCAAAATGGCTTTAATTCTGACTTTCCAAATTGGTTCTAGTCTACTCACCGCAGAGCTTCCATCGTTCAGGATGTGCTAAAGAGATAAGTCTACGCATGTCAGACAGTGCAGGTGGTTTCTTTGACTCTGCAACATTCTTTCCAGCATTTAAACCCGGAACATTGGACTTTGTTTTACCGCCTGCCTCAGTTTTAATCCCCTTCACCTGAATTCTCGCACCAGATGACGTACATTTGTCAATATATACTCTTGCCCTCCGCCTTGATGAACAGTTTATCAAATTACGGTTCCACCAACAGAATGCTCCAGAAGAGTTTTTCAGAGGCTTGCCAGTGGCCCAGATGGACTGTTGAGTGCTAAATGGAGAGACGAGCAGAAAACTAACCAGTCCATCAATTCTTTTTATGGAATTTCCGCCATTGCTAAGGCACCCTCGGCTCGAACGCTGTGCAGCTAGCTTGCAAGCATTTTTAACAAACAAAGAATGTCTCACAGAAGTGGAGTTGAAAACAAAAGACATGATGATCCTGGCTAGAGAATATCAATTGCTTGCGAAAAGTTCTGTTTGTATAGTCATTAGGTAACAATGGCTAGTGTCTGAACTCAGATTCTTCTGGAAGCGAACCTGAGATCCTAATGAACACCTTCCATGACAAATCCGCTATTGTTGAATCTGCGATCTCATACTCCAAATTGCAATACTGAAAAACAGCAACAGCAACTTTAAACTAAAGCAACAGTAAATAAACCATAAATAGCACGTAAACATCATTTAATTTTATCATAAACTACCTCTAGGTAAAGGAAGTAATTGTGAGCAAACAACTACAAAACGTAAATGGTTCTATAAAGGGATTCACTCAAATCTAATCGTTTTACAAATGCTTGCATATCCCTGTTGTCCACTACATCTTGACTGATTTCATGCCAAGGATTGTGGCTATGGAATATTGTTTAACCCAAAGGATGCCATCTTGGAATGGTCTCCAGTGAAGCCATTCCAGGACCATCATATAAAGCTAAAGGAAATAATAACAATGTTACAAGCAAGTTTTCTAAACTTTTTAAAACTGTTCCCTATGGCTCTAGCTGATCTGCCAGAATTTTTATTACACATTTCAAAGACGCACAAATGAATGAATGAATCTTGGAATGTCCAAGATTAGATATGATACAGTGAT
Organism: Allolobophora icterica; assembly: GCA_963556255.1. Classification (NCBI taxonomy): domain Eukaryota; kingdom Metazoa; phylum Annelida; class Clitellata; order Crassiclitellata; family Lumbricidae; genus Allolobophora; species Allolobophora icterica. The sequence goes on along the minus strand of OY744613.1, from coordinate 23,664,019 downwards.
AAGGTTTCATTCCATAAAGAAACCTTTGGTACATTCTAATCTCTAATTATTTGATCATGTAGTGCAAGTATACTGATAGTTTCAGCTGCATCTCTAGATTCAATGCAGGCATGCGATTAAATAACATTACCACAAGAACAGACTTTGTAGAGAGCAGGTTATTCTGGGTAGGGGGTATTCTTTCACAGATCCTTTCTCAACTCGTCCCCTAATTACCCTTTTATCGCCACTCCAATTCTACACACCATCTACCGTAGCCGTCTGTCTACCTGCATCATTCTTGAACTGGAACCGATTTTGACCTTACCTGCCTATCGATTTTGTTTCGACTAAGTGCCAGTGGATAAGCTGATCCCCGCGACTCCGCTTTTTGGTCGCTGTAGAAATCTCAAGACTACTATTAAGATTCTATGTTGTAATAAATGCTATTGCATTTGTAATAAGAAACTCTGAAACTGTAGATAAACTAAAGGTTCTTCTGTAATCGTAATCTCAAAACTTTTAAAGCGCCACTTTGAAGTCCAAGCGCAGAGCACCAACCTATTCACGAGGGTAAACGGACACTTACCCCCCGGACAATTCCCCCCCATACTAGGACATTTCCCCCCTCAGTGCAACATACACAAAGCTTTCTGTTTTAATGATCAAAGCATACATACATACCTACGTACATGTACATACATAAATGTATACATGCATACATACATGCATACATACTTACATGCATACATAGTTACATACATACGTACATAATGCATGCATACATACATATATACATACATGCATACATACATGTATACATACATGCATACATACATGTATACATACATGCATACATACATAGATGCATATGGCATATCCAGAGGGTAACTGTCCGGCATTCATTCACGAGCGCTGTTCTCAAACCGCAATTACGTGCAATTCCCTGTACATTAAAGAGTTAAACTGCTCGCGTTTAATGTTTCGCTCTTTGATTATTTGTGCATCAACGCTGCCGTCAGTTCTTTCATTCCTTTACGTAACCAGATGTCCCAGCAAGGCTACGAGGGCACCACACACATATGTTTGACGCATGCATTTCCCACCGCATGCTCAGCATACGCCTCAGGATCGAATCTTCCTGTCTTCGAATCAATCTGTCCCTCAAACAACTATACCAGATGCTTCGTAAGAATAAGATTTCGGATAAATATATTATGCAGCGTAACTTTTAAGGTTTACCGGTTCAACTTGTGCTTTCAGACACGCCTCAGTCACTTCCAATAATTATTACATGTACCCAATATTCCAACTTATATTAGTGTCAACAATGTTAAGGTCGCGCTGCTGAAACCAATTAGAACCATCTGCCATCCAGTAACACCAGTTTCTTTAGCGCTATACCATTTACATATTCGCCACGCACATTAGCCTGTACAGATAGTTTCAGTGTCCAGTGCAGTAAAAGTCGAGATCGTTTACTTTACATTACAAGTACTTTTAACTTTTGAACAGACTGTGCCAATCAGGACAGACGGTTGATTTGGCATAGCAACAGTGAATAAGCTCGTCTCCCTGACGTGGGTTATGGTGGCGCCGAGAAATTTCAAAGATTTACATTTACAGTTGAGATTCAGAACTAGCAAGGCTATGAATGTACTTGCAGAAATTTCTTAGTCTTAAACAGTTGGGAATCTCGTAGTTTTATTTGTGACCTTTGTATACCGAATTACTAACTAGGGTGCATGCTATCCACTTCCCTCCCATGCATCTCAACCTAAACACAGCCGACTGCAAGAACTTCTCCTCTTTCTGATCTCCAGGCAACATGCATACTGTCTTTAGACCACGCCTCTGACGTAAAGCAGCGCTGGTGATCTGTTTAGCTTTTGAGTAGCACTTCATAAGTTTCGAGTACACAATTACAATAAAAATGCACCTTCTAATGTTCTTTTGGCTTCTATCTGTTGACTGATAGGTAATTAGCCAATTATGGCTCTGAACTTGGTATCTTTACAACTGTAAATCGAATTCATTTTTGGCATCAGTGTGGAAATTGTAGAAAAATAGACTGGGGGGGGGGGGTTGAACATTTTATCCATATTTTGCAAACTGATGACAACGAAATTTCAAAGCAGCTGGTTTCAGCACTAGCAGTTTTGCAAGTCAGACTTAAATCGAAATCAAGTCCTTTGTTGAGAAAATTCAAATATGCATACAGTACATGATATCTTCTTTTTGTCAGAGACTCGGAGTCAAATAATGCTAAATTACACTAGCACAGCTGCGGGGGCTGGAAACGACCTCCTGGGGTGTGCCATGAAGACTTAACTGCGGGGGTCCTAAGAAAGACTGGGGGTTGAACCCCAACCTCCCCAACAATTCCCACCCTGCTTGGCATTCTGTATGTGACCTTGTGCTCAATGGGGAGGTCATTACGGATTTTTTTTATAATATATAACAATACAGTTGTCCTCGGTGGTTACTGCAAAATTCAATGCAGACAATCATAGAAGGAAATCTTCAACTTACAACCATGCAAGCTTTCAGTAGACGAGTTTAACAGCTTAGTAAACTCGAATTGCATCATGTTTAGCCAACAAACAACAGTCTTGCAAAAAAAATATGCTTTTGCGGCAGCATTTAGCTGCATAATATGAATATAAAGCAAAGCAAAACACAAAAAAGCAAAAGGAAAAAACGTAAGGCAAGCCATGTGTACTAAATAATTAAATTTTCCATGTTTGTAAAGCCACTGATGACAAACTAATTGAACTGCAAAAATTCTTTTACACAGCTTTGTTTTTAGCGATTTTCAAAACATTCACATCAATAACAAGAGAATCAATCTGACAAAGCCAAAGTAGTTCAATTCCTGCCTCTGATTAACAACTATCTCGTTAAGTTATATAGCAGCTCTAAATTTGATTACATCGTTCCAACTTTTCCAAGCTTAGTGTCCGTCTTAGGATTAGCAGTGATTGACTGAACCGCCACTATAGCTTCGTTTGCTAAGTTCTGTAGTTCTCGTAGTTCACGAATGTGAAGCAGACGCAAAATCTTGGCTGCCTCTTGAGTTATGTAATCTGTAATAGCAGAATTAAATTCACATCCAGATTAGTTTCTCCAACTCAATTTCTCAAGCTAACGTGGCTAGAAAGCCAACAAAGTCAAGTTTAAAGAAAAAAGAAAAGAAATTCTTAAATAAAGCAAATTAATAAAGAAGATTACAACATTAAATTCCCAAGACAGAGTGGATAGTCTCGATTTATAACGGCTGTTCTTGGGACACTCATGGGTAGGTCTCAAACCCTACATTTAAGACGTATCAGAGCACTGTAATTGGGCTAGAAAGCTAGAAGTCAAGTTTAAAGAAAAAGAAAATAAATTCTTAAACAAAGCATGATTAAATGAAGCAAGATTTGTGCATACTGATGTTGAACCACAGACTTTAGCCTTCTACAAGCTAAGTTTCCCACAATTTGCAATGAAAGGGGTGAAATTATGTTAACTACACTTTTAATTGCAATAAATATGGCAACATTTAGATAAAACTGCACAGACATCTTACCCGGTGTTTCAAATCCAAGCTCAACTTTATCAAGTGTAATTGAAATAGCGGGCTGAAAACAACAGATCAAAAATTGACACAAAGACAGGAAATACTCAGCAAATGTTAATATGAAGACCTTCGTTTCTACTCAACAGAAGCAATTTACCAGTATTTTCTATAATCAGAAAATAAAAACACAAAACTACTGACAAAGTGAAATTCTTCTACGTTCTGTTACTAAGCATATGTACAGAGAATGAACCAAGGATTGCTGGCCAGAAAAGCTTAAAAAATTCAATGAAACAAGATATTTCTGATTATGGGTCACACAAAACTCAATTCAACAGTGTGTTTGTAATCTAAAGACAGGAAATAATCAGCAAATGTTACTATGAAGACCTTCATTTCAACTCAACAGAAGCAATTTACCAGTATTTTCTATAATCAGAAAATAAACACACAAAAACTACTAACAAAGTGAAATTCTTCTACGTTCTGTTACTAAGCATATGTACAAAGAATGAACCAAGGATTGCTGGCCAGAAAAGCTTAAAACGTTCAATGAAAACAAGATATTTCTGATTATGGGTCACACAAAAACTCAATTCAACAGTGTGTTTGTAATCTAAACAAAGAGTAAAGTATTAGCAAATCCGAAATCCAACTGAGCCCCTCTGACGTTAGTTACTCTAAACTTCCTACAAGTAAATTCTAAACTCGTGACAAAAACCTCCTGTAAATCACCTTGATTCCTTCTTTAGACAGCTTCTCCAGAGCTTCTTTAGATAATTTCTCCTTCACCAGCAAACAGATAGCCTGTAGAGTAAAGGCAACGAAACTTCATATTTAATACTTCATGCTTAACACTTTAACAACGGCTGCATTGGTTTCCCAGTCGCTTTTAGTACTCGAGTCATTTAATTGTTAAAGATAACCAAGAATTGAAATGATCCACAAATGTACTAAAATAAAAGCATCAGGATAAATGCTCAAAATAACTATTTGTTATGATACTTCAACTGGACCTGAAGATTGTATTTAATTCTTAATAATGCTTCTGTTAAATTTATGGTAAGACACCTACATACTTGTTCACTGAAACAATCACAAACAATGCAGGCCAAAACCAGATACAGCTCTAGTTAAATGTGAAAATGAACTGAATAAACAGCAACATGTATTTACTTTCCATTGGCCCGTTTATTTAAAACCAAGGGGATAGATGAATGATAACACTCTTGCTCAAAGAACATAAGATCTTGAAAGATGTGGTTCGATACCCGTAAGCTCCCTATAGGTCAACTCAGCCTTCCACTCCCTAGGCAGCAGCTGTAAAATGAGCAGATGCCTAACAGGCTGTCAAGACGTGTGTTCTATGAGACCCTGATAATTGTACTGTCATATGTTTCGATGCTTGTCAGCGAGCTTGTCAATAAACATGAATATATATATATATATTATATATATAAATTTATATATATATATATACCATATTACAGTAATTGCCACATGATTGAACTAGGTGGCAACAGATAAGCGCATGTGCTTTTCCTGTAAGTATTATGAATACGGATTCCAGGATGCTCATCTAGGTTTACAAACACTCGGCATAAATATTTGTCCAGGAGATGTTTCACCCTGATTTTGAATTGGTGCAGATTGGAGAAACAGGTGCTGGTTGCGGCTGCCATAACGAACAATTTGTTGATCAACTGATTTACCTTGAGAACAACCAGATGATCCGGATGAGGAGGAATTTGAAGAAGCTGAGCAAGAGATGCCACACCAGCTTTAAAGTCTGGACCATTATCTGCAATTCACAAAAGAGTACCATAGTCATCATGAAACACAGAAACAAGATGTCACACAAACTTAAATGTTTAGATCATTAATTGAAATTATCAGCAAGCTAGTCATTATGAAACACCAAAACAGGAGTCAGTTTGCCAAGAAGCAGCTTCTCCGTTCATTTACAACAATAGAGACATTCTCTCTGAGCCTGTAAGCATAAAGTACGCACAGTATCTGAAAGATTCTTGTAAGGTGTCACACAAATGCAATAATTGCGTTATAAGTAAATCCAAACATGAAGGAATGTTGACCAAAATCAGCCGATTCTTCAACCGGTCTGTGATTCCTCCTGTGATGAAATCTGTTTATATACACTCAAGTATTCAACCAACCAAAGTGTTTTAAGAAAACAAAAGCACTCCAAAACTTGTTGTTTGTGAACAATAGTTCCGTACAACATGGCATTCCTTCTTAAATAATGGATGCAAAAAAACTTGAAATGATTGTCTCTGATAAGTTGAAGTGCCACTATACAACTTTGTGTCTATAATTACAGTTACAACTAGCTTATTTCAAAGGGTGGTGTAATAAGCAATTAGTCACCACATAGGCGCTAGTGGCATGCTAAAAAAGCAGTGCTGTTATGCTGCACTAAGATTTTGCAACATCTAAGACAATGAAGAAAATCAGCGTGAGCTCACAGTCCAGTTTATCTAGAGGATTCGATAAGCCAGCTTTCTTGGATCCGGCAGCCTTGTATTTTTCAACTGAAAAATATACATAACAAAAGCATGCACACATACCAATTGATCACAGAAGAGGAGAAATAAGATCAGTCCCTAAAGCCAAAGTCAACAGGTAGCCCCAGGTAGCAAGCATTAGCCAGTTTTCTTCTTAGCCTTAGAGGGCAGGTGACCAATCATCTCCCTTGTCACCGAATCTCCATACAGATCGATTTCCTGTTTATTTCTAAAGCTGAATCCAAGTCAAAGAAGAGCAATAGAAACATGAACACAAATGCTAACTGTCTCAAACCCCACATCATCAGACAGACACCTAATTACAATCAAACAGTCCTTAAAAATTAATGTCAAAATAATACCAAAAACGACATGTGTTTGCAAGACATCACTCTATGTCAAATAGTTGCATTAAAGCAATGTAACGTTAGCTCAGCGTCCACATTAATCATTCATACCTGTAAACGTAGTGTAATGTAACTGCACATTCCTAAAGTCACCGACGTTAACTATTAGATCATGCGTGCACTATTTATCACTTGAGGAAAAAGGTTGCGTTTCTTCTACTCTTTGTTTATGAGGAAAGGGAACGAAGTCTACGAAATAGTAAGAAGGAAATTATAGCTACCATTATCTCCATATTCCAGTCGAACAGCAAATCCCAGCAACCAATCGATCAGAGCATTTTGATCATCCAGAGGAAAACTGCATCCAAGATCAGTCAAGTACTAAAGCAGAACAAATAAAAACTTAAAGCATTGTTTTGCAATACAATCTAATCATTTTATCCAACTCATCCTGAGGCCTGAACCTTCATGTCTGAACAATATGAGAGTGCTCAGTACAATGAACCATACATGCCGATGCACAGCTTGCTCTTATACAACAGTCCAAGCACACTATGCACTCACTCTCACATGTCAGTCCTTCCTCCTGGAATAAACCTTCCTTCGCATGAGGACAACAATACAGTGCAAACCCATTAACGCATAGTTTGTTGAGAGCTTGTGGCTAAAAAGACAGGCTATCTGATATGAAGGCACTGGCACTGTAGCCTGCTATCATACGAATTTGTCCAATAACTTTGAAAGGTCACACTGCTGTCTGTTCATGGGCAAAACGATCACGATTTAATACAAGACAATTTATGTCTCTGGCCACATTAATATCTACTGTTTCTAGACATTGTTTCAGAGCATGAAAGTTCTTGGAATGAACTGCCAATCATATGGGGACACATCTGTTGTCACCTTAGCCGAGTGTTAAGTGTCTGATGGTGTTAATTAAGTGAAGTAGGCTGAAAGTGGGAGGGATGGATACAAGCGCCATAATGTATCTCAGATACAGATGAAACTAACTAGGTGTGGGCATTGGAGACATGTGCACTATTAACACGACTGTCACCTTCCGGTAAGCTAGGGTGACAACAGCTGTGTCACCTTAGCTGATTACAGACCCTGCATGCATACCGCAGAGATCGTCAGAAATTGATCACCATCTAATGAACTACTGTAACAACATGCATACATTCAGTAAAGTAAATGTTAAGTTCTTACAGTGTGCTAAATAAGATTTATGGAAGATTTACAAGTAGACCGAATGAATAACAACAAAGGAACCATTCTTTAACGATTATGCCTAAAAAGTTCTGTAACTGTAATTCACCTTCTGAAAAGCCTGTTCCCAGTCTGGGCTGGTTACATGGCGTAGTGCAGTCCGATCTTCGATCTTGTAATGTCGGACTTTCTGATCCTCAAGCCAAACAATAAAGTTACGGAAAGCACTTTCTTCTGTAAAGAAATTAGAATCAAAATTGTACACTAAATAAACCAACAATATCCAACAATTTAACAATTTGATGATTAAAATCATTAAGTAATAGCTTTGGGAAGTCATTTTACATACCGGAAGTTCAAATCACTTCTTTAATTCTCTAATAAATTGCAAGTATGTTTCCAAGACATACTAGATGGCATCTGTGTGATAAATTTTTTTAAACCCGCAACAGATATAAATTCTGGACGTGACATGGACATAGATTATGGGATTTTATTGCAAATTTCTAAGTTGCCGATGATACAAAAATCTGTAGAGCAGTGGGTGACTAAGAAGAATGCTCAGATGGTCAAAGGACTGGCAGGTGCTCTTTAATTTGGAAAAGTGCTCAGTAATGCATATGGAGAAGAGAAACAAAAAGTTTTCCTATGACATTGGGGTGGTATTAAAAGTAAGCAAGAAAGGGATTTGGAAGTGATTATGTAATAAGGTGCTAAACTTCAAGGCCATGTGCTGAAACATCAAAGAAAGCTAACTCAACCTTACATATGACAAGGAGGACAATGTTCACTAGAGACAAGAATACAGTACTGAGGTTGTACAAATCACTGGTCAGGCCACAGTTAGAATACTGCATCCAAGTGTGGAATTCATAAACGCTGAAAATAAACAAAGCCAGATTTCCCGAAAACAGCTTTATAGAAAGCGGCCAAACTCTCGAAAACTATTAAAAGTTAAGTTGTAAACTCTTATACATGGCGTAGACCTAGCGTGGCTTTGATGTATCTTGATATACTGCCTATTCACCTGTTTATTTGTAATTTTAGTCTAAAGTCGATTTGGGGAATCCGGCCGAAATTTGTTTAGGAGATTCGGGTTTCGGACCGTACCTCTGTCTCAGTGGACACCAACAGCTTTTAAGAGGAAGCTAGGAGAGATGGGCGCGTATCGAATCGCCGAATCCCGAATCGCCGAAATGTTATTACCGCCGAATCTATTTTGTGAAGAAAACCCGTATCACCGAAAATGCTGTTCGTGGCGAATCGCTGAAACTATTTTTTTTTTTAAAACACGTATCGCCCGCTATGTTTGGTAATTGCGAAGACTGAGTGCCTCCCTATATAAACAATATGGTTGCCACCGACTTTGCTCCAATAGAGCGCCGCTGCCTACAAGCCACATCCCACAATGCAATGCGCTAAGTAAGTAAGTCGAACACTTGAAGTCAAACAAAAATGAACTTTAGATTGAAAATTAAATATATGCATACATCTTAAAAAATGGTTTAATCCATTATATTATATATATAAAAATGCTACCTACCAGGAACATCCCACAATGCAATGTGCTAAGTAAGTAAGTAAAACGAACTCTAATTACAAACACAACTGAATGATTTTGTTTATATCTAACGGATTAAACCATTTCTTAAGATGTATGCATATATTTCAATTTTCAATCAAATTAATGTTCGTTTTACTTCAAGTATGCATTTGACTTCAAGTGTTCGTTTTACTTACTTACCTAGCGCATTGCATCGTGGGATGTGGCTGGTAGGCAGCGGCGCTCTACTGGAGCGAAGTCGGTGGCAACCATATTGTTTATATAGGGAGGCACTCAGTCTTCGCAATTACCCTATGTTTTAACATGTATTAAAGTAGTATATAAATGCACTATTTTTCAATTCAATTAAATTTTATTCGATAACCAAATTTCAAACAAGTAAACAGTAAAGACAGGCTCATAAAAGAAGAATACATCTGGTTACACACGGCGATTTTGGTCCAAGCTAGTTTTCGGCAATTCGCACGCTTGGTAGAAAACTGCTTTCGGCGATTCGGCGGATTTTGCAGTTTAAGGGCTTTCGGCGGTTCGGGTAGATCCAGGAGAGATAGTAAGTAAGTAAAGTAAGTATATTCTTTATTACACCATTAGCAAACGCACAATGGGACAGAAGCTAGAAGCATTGATTGTAAAACATTGAAGTAATAATAAAACAAAATAAAAATGATAAAATAAGTAATTAAAAAAGCAAGTGTTTTCTTATCATTTATGCAGTAATCTAGCAATGTAACCCTTCCCCGTCAAAGGATCACATCGTGGTATCTCGCGATTATGCCGGCGAGGTCGAAGATAATATCCGGTAGATCGTATCGGAGGGAGCAAATCATGGAGGACATGCCCTGGGTTCTGAAGGATTGCTGCAAAGAGAGCATCGTCCGCCTTAGAACACAACAGGTCAAATGTAGGAGTATCAGTTGGCAGATACCCTTGTCGCTTAAGCTTACGTATCAAGGCAGAGAGACGTTCTCTCTCAAGACCATTGGAAAATCCCCACCAGACTGGAGATGAGTACAACATTCGTGCCACTGTGGTGGAACGTACAACATCATGAAGGCGGCTTCCAGTTAATCCATGCGAAACCAGGACTCGCAGAGCAAAAAAGGATTGTTTAGCTTTACAACAGATGTTGTTAATGTGCGAGGAGAACCCAATTTTTTAAGAAAGAGCGACTCCCAAAATTTTTATTTCATTTACACGTACGATCCCAGCAATGGGCGGAGGGGTATCTAGAATTTTGGTTCGAGGACGCCTTATTATGATTTCACAAGACTTACTATGATTTAAGCGCAAGTTGTAATTTCTGGCCCATTCAGCTATGTGGGCAAGTTCAGAGTCAGTGGTCGTTATGTTTGAGGCAGGAATTATCAAATAGCAATCATCTGCGTATTTGAATAATCGGTTCCCTGCATGAAGCAATTTAATTTTAGGCTACATTACAGGTATTTTGCTGTGGTTCTAACACAGACTATAATCGTAATCTCCAATTCTATATGTCATCTGAACTACTTAAAACCCTGTTATGTTATGTTAGTGAATCAATCGCATTCATGGCGTTATTTTAGAAGGATTTAGGGTAAATCAAAAATCATGCAACAACTCCATCTTCAGAAGCTATTATTTGAATACCTGTAAAATTTTCGCTCGGCGTATGGTAGTCTAAGGCCATTAATTTCCGCTTGAACATGATGATGGCTTCCTTTTCAAAGCATAAAGCTAAAGCAGAATGAAAATGAATTTTGTAACTTTTCGTACTCGCCAAGGATTGCAACCACGTTCATGCAACATAGTAACTCACAACTTTACGTCGGGAACTTCTTGGTTCATTAGTATTCATAGATTTTATAGCAGTTCAAACTGTCTATTAATAATTAACTTTTAAAGATCGCTAGCCGAAATAATATTGTGTTAAGTTAAAGGCAATTTTTAAATTGTAGTTCTCCAACCGACCTATATTCAATACTGCACCAACCACGACTCTGAAACGATCTTCGTCCCTAATCCCGCAGGTTATCGGTTCCTACATCATCCGCCCCAGGATTCTATCAGCTGCGGGCTTACCACTCAAAACTAGAGTTTCACCTCATCAAGAATTCCATCTCTGACTCATCCGTTCCTCCGCCTTCCAATTCTTCTCGACCTAAACGATACCCGCGCCTTAGCAGTTCCTCTGCCTTGATCCTTTCTGGTCTGTTTCTTGCACATATTCCGCACGTTATAATTAAGCGAATAGTTTGGCGGTTGGCTATGGCTCTATTAGCGTAGTTACTGGTCACTCTGGTGCAGCTGGAACTTTGGAGATATGGAATTACCCGGCCATACCGCTACAGGCGCAATATTATGAATGGGCGGACTACGATATATTATAGCGCGGTCAATCAATCGAAGCAATAGCATGACAACAAGCTATCTATGATCACTTTTATGAGAGCTCCTAACCAACATTTTGATTCTACTCTCAGCTCAGAATAATTGTGAATTCTAAACTGAGTCTATATCGAAGTTAGCCTACAGAATTAACAATGTCTTTGTAGTCTTATGGCCTCCATGCTGTACAAAGGCCAAATATCAGGACTGTCGAGGATTGATTTGATTTACCCTACATTTCAAGCGTTCATAGGTCGGCCGTATTGTCTTCCCCAGACCCTTGAAGGCTTGTTCAGTATGTCAGAAGCTGTTATGACGGGCCCGAAAAAGCTCACCCTGCATTTCTTTACAGTGGCAGAGATTGGTATCTTCATCGCCAATGTACACGTAATCTTCTCCATACACCAACAAACTGAACGACGTGTCACTAACTAATTTTCGATCATGCCTCACAAGTTTGAATGAACAAACGTCAGATGTGGGATTGCTCATGGCATCTTGTGCTCACAAATAAGCAGGCTGGGAATTGTCAGAGGGTTCAACCCCTTAGTCTTTCTTAGGACCCACAGTTAAGTCTCCATTGCACACAACAGGGGGTCGTTTCCAACCCATCAGTTGTGCTAGTGTGATTTAGCATTATTTGACTCTAAGTCTCTGACAAAGAGAAGAAATTTCCATGGTGTATCATGTATGCATTTACGAATTTTCTCAACAAAGGAACTGATTTTTGAAAAGAGTCTGACTTGAAAAATACGGATAAAATGCTCAACCCCCCAGTCTTTTATCTACAATTCCCACACTGCAGATAAGGGGTGGGGGAAGGAAACAGTGCAAAGTTGAGCAACGCATAGCATCAGGCTATTGGTTTCAGTTACTATCTCTGACGGAAAATAAAGGATACTTCAGAGATAAAAACTGTAGAATAATGTAGGGAGAATCACAAAGTGCACAGGATGCACAGAAGAAGGAAGACACAGGTGAGGGAGGACAGAGACAGAATCGACACTGGAAGAGGAGACACAGTGAGATGGGGAAAAACGGATACAGAATGAGAAAGAAACAGACTGGGGTGTCCGATGCTAAGCAACATTGGACAAAATATCCACATACCGTAATTAACATTAACGAGAAATGAATAGACACCATCATAAATGCAACTCAAACGGTACATAATCTAAAAAAGATATAGTGCAATACAGCAACAGTCATCTACATCATACATACCACATAGTTATGCAAACTGTTGACAGTTAATATCACTGCATATCAGCCTATTAAAACACCTACAAAACATATCAACAGCTAACAAATGGCCATAAGTATAAATTTACTTCTCAAAAAGAGATAAGCCAAAAGCCGACTAGTAGAACATGTTGAGGAAAAACAGGAAATCAGGTTAAGAGCCAGCTCAGTTCTTCTGGAAAGGAATGATACATCATTTTGGTCAATCATTACATGTATTTGGAGCCTCTCTCTCTGAAGTGCTCCATACAGAGTCGAGTCGGGATTGCACGTTATCTAACGTGACTTTTGTTAACAGAGTTGTGAGCTGAAGACTATAACATACTGTCTTAGGTTGCAGCAACATAAATAAAAATACTGACGTGTTCAGTAAAAATTCATTGAAGTAAGAAATAATTTTGATCATCAAATTGCTTTTGGTAACTTCCGCAACAATCAACCACACACTGATGTTTTTTGTGCTTGGCTCATACTGGAAAACAAAATTAAGACATGAGCTACAAATATGCAGACCACAGACGATACAAAGAAGCCACAAGGATGTTGAAAATGACTCTTGACACCAAAATACCTATAAAAGATTTAGGAAGTAAGAACAAGGCATTTCACTTCAAAGCTAAGTTACTCACTGAAATGACCAAATTGCTGCAGATAATGACTGAAATTTTATCTAAAAACCATCAACAGGTACAACTGAGGCCACACAGGTTGATACAAAAGCCATAGCAGGTTCAAGACAGCATGCAGATTTGGGTACAAAGAGGGTCCACGTAATCGCCACTGATAGCAAACGGTGGTCAGTTATTGGTCCAATGTGGGCCAAATAAGGAATCTGTCATGGAAGACTCAAAGAAAGCAAAATTACCTAGAAAATGTGACAAATTTTCAGCTATCAGTCATCAAAGGGTTCGCCACAATAAATTTATTTTAAAATTAACTTCTGCTCAGCATCAACATTCACAAAACTTTAAAGCCATCATCAAAACTCCATTTAAGGCCTAAAATCACATCAATGTTCTAAACACACAGATCTTCTGATCCATTTAGACTTTTTAAACATATCTAAAATACAGAAACTGAAGTTAAAAATTACCTTCTTCTATACCGTTGCAAGAATAGGTAACACGCATGATCTCTGATATGAAAGCAAGACATTTTCAACAAACGAGCAACGAAATGTAAATTAATACAGCTGGAAGTAATACTTTTACAAGACTATTAAAAAGTTTCAAAGTTGTACCTAACAGAAGAACAAAGATCGACGCTGAATCAATTTCAACCAATAAACATGGGACATGAAACAATATTCTCGTTCTGCATGTTTCGCTTTTCTAGATACAAACACAGCATTTACAGCAAAATACATTATCAGGTATATCAAACAGCCTCGCAAACATACCCGGTATGCGATGATGATGATGATAACAATGATGGTGACCAGGCCAGCCGAGAGGGGGTGGGGGCAAATGCCCAGGGACCCGGCGATTTTAGGGGCCCGGGCCGGGCCCGCAACCGACTTATAAATGATTTTGCTGCAGCTAAATCCAGAAAAGTTGCTTTTTGATTAGCGTATATTAAAATTAACAACTGAATAATATCAAAGTTGTATATATAAATATAATTATATACGGTCATACCCACATTTTTATTATTTCAAATTTTTTTCTTCTCATAAAGCCAAAGATAGTTTAAAGGCCCGTGCCTACTCTGCCTAGGGCCCCAGAATTTCTGTCGGTGGGCCTGATGTTGACTAACGATGTTAATGACAATGGTGATAATGAGAATGGCACTGTTTTCGTAGAAATCGTTGAAAAAAGTGACTCGGGTGGGCTTTCAGCTGGAAATAAAGCTCCAGCGTTGCGACGGAGACGAAGGGTCACACGTGTTGGCGGTGAGTCCTTTAGTCTGGTAGTTGCGGCTGTCGATGCATAGGTCATAATAGTGATGCTTCAGCATCTGATTGTCTTGATGTAACTGCCATTTCTGGAAGAAAATATCAATAAGCAAACTATAATTCATCTGTACCATGCAGGCCACACGTATGCAAATGACAGAAACTGTGTGACAAGGGTCAATGGCACTTTATAAATCTTTCATTACATCATACATCATGCTACATTGCATAAGAAACTGCAGGGAGGATAAATTTCTTCAGAAATCCCCCCAAAAGATTCTGCAGATGAAAAACAAAAACCAGCCATAGAGGACAGAAACACATAATGAACAACTTTTTAATATAAACTTACAAAACAGAGTGTTATGTACTGAGAAAGATAGCATGCACTGCTGGTTAATCATGAAATGGGCTACCATTCAACATAGTTCCTGTGTACCATAATACAGTATGCCTGTCCACCTGAGCAATTCCACGCCAACAACATTTTAGCATCATATAGCTCAACTGGATCAGTCCAAACTTAACCTTACTCCACATATACACTTATCTGCTGTCAACCCTAATCTATTGGCTTATCTATATACTTATCTACTGGCCATTCTCAATGTGTCTAGTCCACATAAGACTATATCAGTCTGACTGAATTCACTAAACTAAATTTGCTAAACTTGCATCGGTCATACGAAAAAGACCTTGTTCTCTTAGAACTCTTTACATTAGTCAGGCTATGGAGCAACATGTTCAAGAGGTTCTTGAAGCACGCTACAGAGATGCCCATATACACACATACAAATATTTTCTATGAGGCACTTCAAAAGATTTTATCTAATAGCTGGCCACTTGCTCAGTCACACATCACTCAACGTACCTGCACAATTCAGCAATCCCTGATTCTAGTAATGAAACATTTCCAGCTAATCTTATGACACCTTTCGGTCAGAGAGTTGTCAACAGGTGCAAGTACATTTTAAAAAAAAATAAACGGTGAAGAAACCTGTCTTAGACTAGCTACGTTGCAGCCAGCCAACTTCAGGATACTGCCATCCGTTTCATCCGACAATGCTACGCACGTATCAAAATGTTTTATTAAGTTTTCCCGAGTTATGATCCACCCCTATGAACACATAAATAAAAACAATATGTAATGTAACCAGCATTTGTAAAGAATATTACACAAGCTTCTGAAGTCCTTGTACTAAGTAACATGAACTACAGAATAAAGTGAGTGGAGAACTTTTCATAAAAATGAAACGGTGACAGCCTCTGCCACATTCCTTCATAGCCCTACTGTACAATGCGCTAGACCAATGTTTCTTAAACTTTCAGATGCTGCGGACCGGTAATTGCTTAACCAGCCATTTCGCGGACCGGTACTTTTCAAGTTCAGCTTACATGTTTGACATGTTCAATTAAAAATTAGATTTCATGTAACATTGTCACTGTTTATAACAACTACACTGTTGTTACTGCTGCCAATTTAAACTGTTTATTATATATTTTCGCGAATAAGTTGAAAAATTATGAATTTTTAAGGACTGTTTCACGGACTGGTGACCAGAGCTCCGTGGACTGGCGCCGGTCCGCGGACCACCACTTTAAGAACCGCTGCGCTAGACAGTGGTGCACAATGTCCGGCCTGTGGGCCATATCCAGCCCACAACGAGTCATCATGTGACCCGCAATGTCCAACAGCTGCACTGCAACCATCACACTGACTTGTGCACTGTGGTCATTGGCAAAAAACTATCAGTATTGTAGTAATACAGAAGTACTACGAGTCCCCTTTCTCTATAACTCTTTATGTTTACTTTTACATTTGTTCTACTTCGCACGTCATCTTCAGAAATTTTGGTATGCATAAATCTGAACTAAGCTTAGTTGTCACACTTGTTTGGCCCCCGAAGGGTTTAAGAAATCGCTTAGTGGCCCTTGGCCGAAAAAGGTTGTGCACCACTGCTCTAGACATTCTATATGCCCCTGGGAAATTCTTCTAGTTACTCCTTTATGACTATGGCTCTTTGGGCAGGGTAACAACATTTTCTTGGGGTCATCCATAAAGGACGTCTGCAATGAGGGGGGAGGGAGGGGTCATCGAAATGCAGACAAGGGGGAGGGAGGGAGGGTTATGACCAGTACGGACGTCCGCATCTAAAATTTTAAATTTTAAAACCACCTTGTTTCAACCTTCCCTGAAAGACGAAAAGGTCAGTGAAGTGGGAGGGGTCATCGAAATGCAGACAAGGGGGAGGGAGGGAGGGTTATGACCAGTACGGACGTCCGCATCTAAAATTTTAAATTTTAAAACCACCTTGTTTCAACCTTCCCTGAAAGACGAAAAGGTCGGTGAAGTGATTGCCTAAAACCTCATGCATGGTATAACCTTTACTGCGACTTTAAAGAGGCTTTTATTACTGCACATCCTGCGATATGAAACCTGAACTGTCACTTAAACGTGCACAGGAACTGTGGAATAATTGTAAAAATAATGATGACAACATTAAAAATTGGCTTAGGCATACGGACGTCCGCTAGGAGGAGGGAGGGAGGGTAAGGTCAAATGCGGACAACGGGGGACGGAGGGGTCCAACGTGGGTCATATTTTGCGGACGTCCTTTATGGACGACCCCCTTACACTGCAATTTTCATGAAAATGCTAAATAAAGTTTGGATAACGTGTGCTTATTTAATGCAAGAATTTCTAATTGAACTTTTCACTGGACCAAGGCATCAGTACTTACTACTCAAGTACTTGTATTCATGCACAAGAGCTAGAAATCATAACTGCAAATGTATATAGTGCCGCTTGCAAGATATTCCTGACCAGATAACACACAAACTCCTATACTGGAGACTCGTTACAAATCAGTCTTTGAAACCCACATCAAAAATCACTTATAACGAGGTCATTTTCATACTAGTACTACATAAATTTGGGATCCATGTCCCTAACTGTAATTGTAATCAACCAGGTCACTCTGTACATAGTCATGTTAAGGTTTCTTGGTCTTTTTCCCAGATGGTGACCAATCCTCTTCTGGCAGGGTAAGGAAGCCGGTGGGCGTTTTTTATGGCCTCATGCGCCCTCAGGTGTCTTTCCAGCACCTGCCTCGGCCAGCTATTTTCGGGGTTCCCGGTGAGCCTGTCCACCTCGCGAGTCGCCCAAGGTGGTCCTTCAGTCCAGGGCTTTCACCACTGGACTTTCACCACTGATAGCATAGCCCCACCGGGCTATGAGAGAGGCAATAGAAAAAATCAGGAACAGAGAAACCTGGAGACGTCAAGTTGAAGACTCATCGTCGGCCCCGGCCTGACGGAAGAGAAATAAAGAAGAAAAAAAGAAGAGGTCACTCTGTACAGCAGAGCAAAGAATTCTATGGCCATGAATGGATGAGACTGAAACACACAGAACTCTTCTTAGATAGGATGGAGTACAGTCCGCAAGGCAATCATGTAATGTAATGTTATATAAACATTTGTAAAGCACTCCTCGCAGCAGAGCTATTCAGAAGGGCTGTCAATGTGATAGGCTCGTGTAAAAAGAAAGGTCTTTAAGCATTTCAGTGAAGCTGGTGAAAACCGGATCACAGAAGGGAGTTCATTCCAAAGCGAAGGGCCAGTGTATACCCATAAAGGTCTTAAATTCAATTCATTTGTGCATCGACAACCAGTGCAGTTCCTTCCCTATGAAGCTTCATACGTGTCCAAATGGTGAACTTCTTCAAAAAGTCAGCCAGAATGTGTGTTAAAACTGACTCAATGGAATGAAGCTTATAACAAAGCGTGTGAGAAAGAAGCTCCCGTATACTTGTACTCTGAGTATGCAAAACAAACCCATGCTCTGCATTATTATAATGGTGCTAGAGTAGTCACAATGTTAGACAAGACAATGTACCTGATTGCCTCCAGAACTATGGCAAGCGTAAAGACCAATTGTTCCCTCGGATGAATGTCCCAGCGTATCCATGCAAAGACTTTTCTGTTGTATAACTCCAGCAGTTATGTCCTGTCTACTTGGTACTCTGTCAAAACAGAAACAATGGAATATACAATAACCCGACGAGCTGCATTGATTCCCTGGTCATTGTTAGTACACTCTCGTTTCAGCATCATGGTTTTTGTTGTTAGCCCTTCAGTCTGGAACAGGCTACATCTGGCTTTGCACTTGTTGCCTAGGGTTTTTTCTTATATGTTTTACTAGACTCCTCTTCAGCCAAGGCTAGATTGGAAGCACTCCTGAGTAGATACCTTGAAGGGGGCGCTATATAAATCCCTGTAACGAATGAGTGAATGAAGTCAGTTGTTAGTAGGCTGATGTTTACATAATGTGATTAGGTATCGATGCCACAAAGAAAATGCCAATAAACAGCAATTTTTTATTGCATAATTGTATTTATATATTTATTTTAAAAATTATTATATATACAACGTTAGTAAAAATTATTTCATGTACCTAAAAGTGAGTATAACGATAATGACTTCTCACAGGCCGCAAAAAGAAACTAAAGGCCAAATAAATTAAAAGTACGGACAGGGATTAGAACACATGGTCAGAAAAAATTAATTAAAAACACCTGATGGGGTCACTAGTTTTGCTCTACACAAATACCAATTCAAAGTTTTACCAATGATTAAATTGTGATTTTACTTTCAAAACAGTGTCACAACACGTTAACCCATTCACCCTTGAGAAATTGGAAAATCTACATGCTCAAATGCATTGCACCAAAGCATGAACCACAACAAAATCCACACGTCTCATAGCTAGAGTTTTCATTTCAAAACAACAGAATAAAATTGTATCTCAAGGGAAATAAACTGCTTCAAGATGTAGCTTTTAATAATAATAAATAATAATATTATTATTATTTAAAACTGACAGACACAGTAAGATTACATTGAAACATGACAATCAAGAACGTAATTAAACACACGGTTTGGCAGCCAGGCAAGGCGCCACCCTATAGGGGGGTTCTGGGTATCGAACTGCGAACCTAGTGCTCTCCTGGCCATGAGTATTACCATTACTCTATCCCCTCCCCAGTATTTCTTACCTGTATTTTTCATAAGAAAATCACTGATAAACTCTACAAAAATCTCAGATGGTATTTAGGAAAGCTTCTGAATTGAGGAATTTTTGTCCTGGACTTAAGTGAACCGAATTACAAACTCATTTCAACTAGAAGTTAGAAATATAAAGAAAATTAAGTACAGTCAGATGTAAAATTGGCAAACACAAGTTCTGGGTTGCAACCTAGACATGAAATCAATAGCTTATCACAGAACAATACTTCTAAGTGCCCTTAATTTAAAAAAAATAGATCATTTGTTCTTTGTTCTTCATATACAATGCTCTCGCTACCTGCAACTGTCAGAATTGAATCTTCAACAATACTTTTAGACATTGATTGATTGACTGAGCTGAACCAAGATAATAACTGCTGTTTAGCACATCAAGAATTGGCAGAACAATTGAACAAATAATGTACAGAGCTTCAATGTTCTCTGCCCTTACAAGACAGGTCCAAGAATCGAATGATGCCATTGTTCTCTGTTTTGTGCCTTTTCCTCATCGGTTTCCTTTATCATATGTTGTGTTCTTCCTGGGGGTTTCTTCCCTTCAATTCTTCCTTTATGCACTGTCCTCAGAGCAAATTTCCATGTAATATGTGGCCAATCCGGTTCATTTTTCTCCAGATGAATTGAATAATATTAACACAGGAGTGCAATTACACATGCAAACACACCAGCAAACACACACACACACCAGATGCCATTTGCATGTTGGTAACTAAATCATCCAGAAACTGGAAATGTTATATTTTGGATTTAACTTGCGTTTTTCTGTTTTTAAGCAGTATTCACTTATAATACAAAAAAACAAGACAAGAGTTGCAACAGACTACATGGCTGAGCTTTGTGAGCCAGTCTTGACTCAGCCGGGGCGTAAGATGCTTCGATCGGCTACCAAGAGGGACCTGATGGTTCCAGAGTCTCGTACCGTAATGTACACACAAAGGAGATTGTTTGTGGCAGCACCGTTGCTCTAGAACAGACTTCTGCTCTCACTTCATGACACCATTACCACAAAAGACTTTGTCTCCTTTACTCGGTTGTTAGAAACACATTTTTTCTCAGACTGAAGGCATGTGTTTAGCGCCTCAGAGATGGTCTTAAGGGGAACTGTCTAAATGTTTTATTACATTACATTACCAAAAAATGCTAGCCTTGTTCCAAACTGACAAAATCGTATCTAATGGTGAATAAACATTTTTTATTATTACAACAAATAACACAAACAGTTTAATAAGCCTCCATAAAAGCACAATTTACTTTGATTACAAACTACTAACACAATCCTTCTTATAAAAAATACACAACTGCTTAAGATTTGACTCCACTTGTTGGACGGACTAGATACGCCTGATGCAAGTACAATATCATAACCGAAATAAAAATTGTCTGTACAGAATAAATGCATGTCATGCAAAAGCTGTGCCCAATGGGTTATAAACTTCTATGATTTAACCGTTAAAAACACTTATAATGAATAAATTACCCGACAATCAGTCACTCCACACACAATTGTCTAACAGGCTGCATTAGAATCATTATATGCAGTCTGATGTAGTTAAAAGTCCGTTAAGTAGTCACCTCACTCGTGAGGCCAGACTAGCTTTCAGTTCGCCAACATGACTGATTCCCAGAGACTAAAGAAATTCAATTTCTTATGTTTTACAGACTGACAACTCTTGAATGCAACCTGACATCTCCCAACCAATGGCTTCACAGTGGCAGACAACTGCAACCAAGACAACTACGCTTCTCTGGCTGGATTTCAAGCACATGATTCAGGGCATAGGTGTCACACTCGGCGCAGGCCCAACGACAGGCCTAGTCATCATAAAAGTCCTTCTCCCAATATGTTTAACCTAAGAATGGCACGTTCTAGTACTAAAGAAGGCAACAAGGGCATATAACAAAGTGAGCCTCACCTTATTTGTCACCTGATCATATTTATCAACTGTAGAACCCGGGCCCGTAGTTTTGAGGGGCCCGCATTTTCAGAAGTACATTAAATTTTTTATTGTACTTGTAATTGGGCCCCACGCTGATGGCTATATAGGTAATCACAGCACCCGGGCCCGCACTAGCCTTAATGCAGCCCTGGGTATCAAACAAACACAAGAACATAAATAAATGCTACAATTACCCACCAATTCATACTTTAAAGTAGACCAGCATATCTAGACCAGAAGTTCACCATGTACAAATGTCAAGTTAGTTGTTTGTCAGCTGGAAGAAAGATATCGTTAGCAACAGTTTTACGTGCTAAACGCAGTGTCAGTGGCAACTGTTATAAACGTCAACATCACGTTGGTATATTGTGTAGAGAATGAATCGCAATGATAGCCCCCTATGAGCGCAAAACACAGTTGAGAGAACAGTTGCACGTTGGTTGTCAGATTACAGTGAATCTGTTGGTACTGTTGTTTCTCATTGCCCAGACTCACAGACCTAAATGCTGCCAAATTTCAACAAGAAACAATAAGAATCCAAGCAAAACTGCTCTAGGCTTTTGGAAGGACACCACCAACGCACGTATTTCACTCCCTTTAAAGCTAAAGTGCTTAAAAACTGTCAATATAATTCTGTCAAAGTACCAGATGGTTCAGCCCCAACTTGTTTATATTCAATTCCTAATACCTTGTGAGTTGTGACAGCAAGTCCAGAACCTAGCAACTCTTACAGGCAAAACTGTACTGCAGCACTACATGTTATTAGTGTTTCCAATATATTTGTTTCCAAGTGTTAGTGAAGCCAAAATATACAAGGAAGCTGCTACAAACTTTAGCTTAGAAAAATGTGTGTAAAATACTATGAAAAGGATTGTTATTTGGAAAAATGGGAACATGATCATCTGTGCTACTGCTAATGATACAATCCACACAACAGTGCACAAAATTCCATGCAACAGTGCACTTACTAAAAGCACAAGCGAATGGTAGCTGTAGTAACACCTACTAGAAGAATTACTCTCTATCGGCCATTTAGTTAGTATGTATGTAGAAATCCAGAAGAATTGGCCCCCTCCCCCTCCTTGTATGCACATGTACTTGTAACCCTCACCTGCGCACGTACTCTTGACACACCTCTGAATCCTGTGTGATAGCTTAATAATAGCAGTCAGAGGTAAGATGGTATACAAGTGACACCAGTGCATATTTTAAGGAATTTTTACTACTGGGACAAAATTTTGGAACTCGTCTCTAAAAAACTTTTATGACCTTTTTTCTGGGAATTCATCTCCCCAAAAAAAGTTCATGACTTTTTTTTAGGAAGTCATCTCCCAAAAAAGTCACCTCCCGAAAACCGTTGATGACCTTTTCTTGAGAATTCTTCTCCCGAAAAAGTTGATGATCTTTTTTAGGAAATCATCTCCCGAAAAAGTCATCTCCCGAAAACAATTGATGACCTTTCTTTTACAAATTCACTTCCAGAAAAAGTTGATGACTTTTTTTAGGAAGTCATCTCCCGAAAACGTCACCTCCCGAAAACACTTTATGACCTTTTCTTAGGAATTCATCTCCCGAAAAAATTCATGACCTTTTTGGGAATTTACTACTGGGGCAAATCTTAAAACTCTTGCAACATTTTGTCCCACTACTTATACTTTAACCATACATTGCCTGGGACAAATCAGCCTAACTACTGGGACAAATCCTAACACTACTGGGACATTTGTCCCACTAGTTATACAGTTAAAATATGCCCCGAGTGACACCTCTTCCAAAGTCCTACTTCTCCCGATAGTACTTGTCTGATAACTGAAAACTGGCTCATTTGTAGGCCAATATAGAGAAATTATATGTTTGCCCCCCACCCCACCCATTTCCTATGCATACATACATTATCAGTAGACCCCCACCCCATATGCAATCATAAGCATTTGGATTAACCCCCTCCATGAGTACATACTAAATGGATGGCCCCTATGTATAAAGAATAATCTTTGTTCAACATTGTATATTGATTTCAAGCAATTGTTAGTATCCCAAAAGTAAGAATAACAATGCAACCAACTTACTGTAGTTCAGGATAGACGTTCTCCAGAAACCATTTGAATGGTTTACATTTAAGTTTCTCTCTCAAATCCAGACGACTTCGAATGCTGCATTAAGAAACAAACAACCAAAGCAGTTTCTGAACAGACCCATAAAATCAAAATGACATTGTCATCTCATTAGACCACCTATACAATACCAGAGGTGGCAAAACCATGGAACGCGTGGCCAAAGCGGCACGTGCAAAACTTTTTGCACAATTTACATACACAATCACTCTAGGAGTCCACTTTGAGTCATGACCGGCACACACCCATGTGTCAGACATGCAGTGACAACACATCAAATGTCTTTTATTTCATTCTATTGTTGCGCTTTATCAAGTAAAACATATATGAGAAAAAAATGAAATACAGTGCAAAATTCTGTTGGCATGCAAGGGTAGTTTTTAACATGATTTAGCCGAACTTTGGCACACGCCCTTAAAAAGTTTTGTTACTCCTGTACCATACTAACACTCAGATTCAATTAAATCGTGGAAAGTGTTCACTCGTAATTTTCAATCGCTATATCAGTATGCATGCAGTCACAGAACTAGGAGCATGGGTCTTGCAACAATTGCTGCCCCAGTTTCATTCACAGTTCATTATTTATTTAGACCATTTTTATACTGCCAAATCAAAATGTATATTCCAAGACTGTCAGCCTAGCTATGGCGAAAAAAAGGGTTTCCAAGTGTCAGTGAAAGCTATACATCCATCATAGCTGAAAGAGTTTTGTTGGACAAAAGGGTATGCAGATCTGGTGGGAGGCTTTTCCCGGTAGATGGCCCAATGACTGCAAAGGCAGGCACAACACTGCTCTGTCACACGGTCCTTGTGTTGAAGGTTATTTGTTGGACTGAGTGCAAGCATGACAACACTGCTCTCCAGAATAAATCCTGAATATGTGCTTTATAAATTATGTATTACAGAACACTCTTACATTACTACAGCAATCAAATAGAAAACCTTTGCTAACATGGTACATGGTCTGAACATGAATTGTCAATGTCAATTTATGGTTTTGGATTTAAAATTTCGTGGCTAGTGAGCCACAAAAAACATTTCAGGATTTAATGCCATATTTTGGATTAAATTTTGCATTCCTTTATTGCAAGAACTATACCTCGGTAGCATAGAATATTAAATTATTTAAAAAACATTTTAAAAGCACAAAATAGCTACAGCTGGAATTAAACACTGGGACAAAACAAAATAACTGTTTAAAAATCTCTTTGTAACTTTAGTTTTAGAAATCTTCTAATAAAGTCTCATATACAATCGAGTCGAGAACTTGTACGAAAACCAACTGACTTGCCATATGGAATATTTCTGGCCGATGGTACTGCAGCATAGTAGTAATCTTTGAATTCGTCCATCCATACTTCAGCAACTCGTCTTGTATTCCTACAAAACGTTACGCAAAAAGTAAACTGTAGCTTAGACATACATAAAATCCCCCCAAAACCAAAACAACTATTTAACTGAAGAAACCAACTGCCTTTGTTTCAACAATCAAACAGCAGCTGTTTATATCAACCGAACTGATGGCATATGCGAGAGAATAGGCGTTCGTAACAGTTAGCTTTTGGGTGCTTGAAATTGCACTAAAGAAGTTGTTTCTGGAAATAAAATTGCACTAAAGAAGTTGTTTCTGGAAATATAAAGAGATTTCCTCATAGAATTTTGACACTTTAAGACCAGAACCTCGATGACATGTAGCAATGGCAAAATGGAAATGGGGGGGGGGGGTGTTCAAAGGCACTTGAAGTAACACTATAGAAACAATTTCTTAAGAAATAAAGAGAATTCCACCTTCAACTTTGACACTTTTGGAATGAAGACCAGAACTTGGGACAACATGGAGCAATGGTAATAGTCCAAAGGTACATGACAAAGCATGAAGCATTTGTAGCAGTTAGATAGTGGGTGTTTGCAGTAGTGCTACAGAAGTTTTTTCTGCAGATGTAATGAGATATTCTCAGATAATTTCAACATTTCTAAAATGAAGATCACTACTTGGACTACAAGTAGCAGTGGTGTGTTGGAAATGGGGATAGTCTTGACTGTATTTGACATAGAATGGGGCATTTGAATTGAAGTAACACTATAGAAGAGACTTCTAGCCATATGAAGAGACTTCCTCATAAAACTTCAACATTTTGCCTATCCCACATCGTCTTCAAATCATTTATGATTCTACGTCATTTTCTGTAACATGGAGATTGTAATATATTTAAACTGAGTTTAAGTCATCGTTTAAATGAGACACAGATAACCGATCCTTTAGAGTTAACATAAAAATGAATGTGTTACTGAAGAACATTTCTGGCAATTGATCGCACCTGGCAAATACGTTACCACTGCCACCAGGAAAGGTATAAGGATGCTGTTTTCTAAACACGTGACCAACACGACTGCAGGGTATGATCTCCAGTGATCCATTGCATTGCCAAATTCTGAATGATATCTCTGCAAAGACAGTTTACAAGTCAGCATAAATTAAAATTCATGTTACAGAAACAATACAATAAAATATAACATGGAAAAAATTCTGATGTACTATCTATAGCTACAAAACCAACAGCACATAGTCCCATGAATCAAGAATGAGTCCTAGGCAATTGTCGTGCACAGTACAATTGGTGTTTCCCAAACTTAAACTAACAGCATATAACTGAATTCCATTGAATTCCATTTAAGATGCAAAACTGTAATCATCAGAAACCAGTGCCATGCATCTCAACACTAAGAATAAAAAGAAATTTAATCAAGACTTTAAACTGGTTGAGGAATGATACTAACCTAGGTTTTCGCCACCCCAGACATCCATCATCATGTCGTATTTACCAACTTCTTCAAACCATGACTTATCGATGACGAACAGACCACCAGCAATCATCGGAGTCCTGCTCAGGAGAAAACAAAATTCTAGAAATTTAATCATAACTCAAAATAAAGATCTTCAGGAATAAATTTGGAAGAAAGCAGATAAAACAGAGCAGAAGTTTGCCAGCAACCCCTCTTGTAATTCAAATCAAAAAGAAATGTAAGGCCAGGTGAATACATGATAAGGGCTAACACGTTTTGTCACATATCTGAACCACATAAATGCACACCCCCAAAATTATAAGAAAAATTCTAGATATACTTAAGAAAGGCATTTAATTTAAATATTGGCACATGGAGGAATTGTGTACAACTCTAAATATAATGAACATCTATACAGACCTTATTGGTGCAATAACATTCTGCTTGCGAATGTTCATCTCAGCAGCAGTCATAAAATCCCACTTAAATACAAGGTTCCAGTCAAACCCTACACAAAATCATAACCAGAATTCACTTAGAAAATTAATCAGATTCTGTAAATGCGCTGCTTCAACAATTGAAGTGATTTAACAAACCAATAAGTGTACCAGGCAAAGTAAGAATCAAAATAAGTAAAAATATGCTAGGAGTTATTTTTTTGTTCCACGACTCTGGTTCCTGACTTGTGCTGACTCATAGTTAATTTATGACTCTGAATTCTGCCAATTTAGCAGTTCAAGCGATCATTCGTTCCATAACTCTGGTAATGTTATTACACAGATGACAGTAAATACTGATGAAAAACTTAAGACATTTTCAAACAAAAAAGCTAGGTTACTCAACTATTTCAGCTCAATTAATTGATATCAAATTTTTCTTAAAGTCTACTTTACTGCTTCATGGCAGCAGAACAAATTTTTCACACAATCATAGACCTGCATATGCAAATTTCATCAAGCCATCTTTCCTCTTAGTTTTGGTCAACTCTGACAATTAAAACAAGCCTTCTGCTTTAATCCCTGCAGTTTGTAGGGAAACCATGTTGAGGAAAGTCACCAAAGGAATTTTGAATATCTCTTTCCGTTTAAGTTATGCATGACAAACCGCTTTGGGTGGGTGGGGGGTTAAAATTACCCTCAGGTTGCAGCATGAGGGTTAAACACTTTTTAATGTGTGTCCTGAACTGGCACAGAGTGGTTATGTGAATTAAATGTTGGCATTTTAACTATATCACCCACAGTATAAACCAGTTGCTGCTGATAAGTTTCCTCAAGTGATTCAATATAAATGTTTGGTTGCATTACAATACATTACAAAATCAACATCGATCCTCAACGCTCAGTAACAAGTTACTCTTTGTGTGTTTATAGAAGAGTATTCACAAAGCCTACTTGCTCATAAGCCAATTCTTACCTCCCTTAAGGCTGGCAGATGCTCCGACATAAGCAAAGTTGTCCATACTAATGACATCTATGATAGGACTAGCAATCCTAGATCTGTCCTGCAAGTAACAGATATATGCATAAATAATATTAGCTGAACAAGACACAGGTAAAATAGCATGCAAACAAAATATAAAGATCATACAAATAAAATTTATAAAAGATTTAATATCAAAATACACAAAATTAGTAAAACAACAGTGTTTCAACTGGTACATGGGTTTTCAAATTTATATGCTTGCCTCAAACAGTTTGCAAACACACAAAAGAAAAATTATAGGAAAATGACAATTTTTGGTAACAATGCTCATCGTCACGATATCATGGGAAATGGTGAGTCATGCCTTGTGCCAATGCAAGGGGGTTTTACCACAGCATTAAATCATAAAAAAATCCGACTATCGACGAAGTATATTACATCATATTCTATGCACCCCCATTTATGCTAAATATAACAGACACATAGACATACAATTATTTAACCAAAAATATCTCTTTATAATTTTTTGGCATAATTCCCAACAATTGTCAAGGAAGTTTATGTGAAAGAAATAAAAAAATTCCAACCTCTGCAACCCTTTCGAGCAACGGTTCTAGCCAGTGAACATTGCACTCGCAGTGACTATCTAGGAACGTGAGAATGGGAGCTGTTGCTGCATCAGCACCTCTCACTCGTGAACGTATCAGCCCTTTAAGGTACACACACATCAGCCTTATTTATTTATTTATTTAACATCAGTTCAATAATGTACCTACTTTGCTTCACACAAGGCTCATAGCGCATAAAAAAACAACAAATTATGAAAATACCAAAACACCAAAACTACCTAGTTCTAATCGCATAACATAACAGTGTGCATGCTATCCCTGGCAGACACATTCATTATCCAAAATAAATTACTATTATTAACTTACACATAAAAGCAACATGAATACCGGTACACATATCTTGTTGTTGACACATTACAGGTTTTGGTGATGTACTGTTGCATTGATACTAAGCGTTATCAGCACATCACAAGTATATGATCTTCAAATCTGAAAGTGAC
The DNA here is from genome assembly GCA_963556255.1 of Allolobophora icterica. Lineage (NCBI taxonomy): Eukaryota > Metazoa > Annelida > Clitellata > Crassiclitellata > Lumbricidae > Allolobophora > Allolobophora icterica. The sequence continues at coordinate 23,634,928 of OY744613.1, read as the reverse complement.
TTACAAAAAATTCCCCTATACAAGGCACTACTAATGGGATTTTACAAGACCCTAAATATATTTTATATGACTAATAAAATTATTATTGCTATGCATAAGCAGCAAAAATAGTCAATTGACATTATGAGTGCTTCCTGTAAAAATATTTACACTGATACAAGACAGTGTAAGATTGATGCACTCGTATTCATCGTATAGCCCAGTGCTACGGGTATTCAAGGAACAGAAATTTGTTGTGACAAGGATTCGAAGACCTCCCCAACGCTCACGCCAGCAGCTCAGCAAGCCAATCCCTCAACTTGATCATACCTCTTACCACCTGGCACAACCTTCCTTCAGACCTGTGTGTTCTTTTAACCAGGGACTCCACATATATTTTTTATAAACATCTTAAAACTCTTTGCTGAGTTGGTCTAGGAGTGCCTCTGAATGGGTATACTGGAGAGGAAGGCACTACATAATTGCTCAAAATGAATGAATCAATGAATTATACAAAACTTTTACAAGTTGTATTTCAAGAAATATACCACACTTCTAACTAATAACTGTACCAGGCAAAGCAAGTATCAAAACAAGTAAAATATTCTAGGAGTTATTTTAAACATGCCAAATGATTACTATTTAAGTGAAGATAGCATTTGACAGATTGTTAATCGTTACTAAATAAGTGGCTAAACCCATAATCAACGCAAACCTTGCCGGCGATCATTTCTTAACACTTTAACTTTCTGGATTTTTGACAACTCAGTACCATCTTCAGCTAAAAAAAGAAAACAAAAACTGCAACAGAAAGTCAAAAACAAGCCCAAACATTGATAATCTAACACGTTTTTACAATATTACCATAACTATTGTGTAAGTAAACATAAACTTCTATCACATTCCCTAATTAATAATAATAATTGCACACATACTGAGTGCTACTGATGAGTTTTTCTTAAAGCCGTGCTTTATAAATGTCAGATTACAAAAAAGTCAGACCATTACAATACACTCATAATCAGGAGCACCATTACCAACGCTCAATCTCAGCATCAGTTTTGCATATTTACAAAAAAGTATCTCCTACTTACGACTATCACTAAAATCATCGACTAGAATGATTTCTTTGATGAGATGTTCTGGACTTCTGTTCAATACACTAAAACATAAAAAATAAATCATAAAATCGATCTACAACGAAAGTATAAAAGATGTAATTACCCACAACGACGTCACAATTACAAGCCCTCATAGGATAAGCCACAATACAATATGAAATATGTACTCAAGCTAAACTTATATAGCGCCCCTTCAAGAGATCTACTCAGTGGCGCTCCCGACCCAGGCCCATCATCATCAAAAATATTTACACCCAATGCCATGTGATCAAACATCGCACCATCAAATGCCGCGTAACCAACGTTAGCACAATGCTGAAGGCATCAGTTTATGCTCTCTCCAAAAAAACTATAGCATGAAAATAATGTATAGAAAGCAGTCTTCCTTTCAAGTGGCATTTTAAGGCAGCAACTGGCACCATAAATAGATCCCCATATCATATCGGTTCCAGGTGACAAATATACTAGAAAATGAATAAAAATTGTGTTTAATCAAAAAAGGTTTCTTATGTACCTAACAATAGTTCGCAAGAGAGCTGATCTGGCCTCGTTGTGGTACGTGATAATGACACTAGTTGGTGGTAAATCTTGTCTCCACTCTTGACTCCTGCATCTGCTCGAACATAACCAAATGTTAAATCAAACAATTTACAAGCCGCACCTTATAACGACCTACCATAAAGAAACAACTTCCAAGCAATACATCCACACAAGTTTTGCAGTTTCGTGCAAGCATATCCACACATGATGACCAGCTTCACTATTAATTGTAATTAGAAATTGCAATTAGAAATTTTACACCACTTCAAGAGAAAAAAACTTAACACTAGCCTACACAATGTTAAATTAATGTACAGTATATCGATATCAATAATCAGTTAACTTTCTACATTCTTAAAACTTTTCTACAAAGACCAGAAACATATATGATTTTCACCTATCTGTCTCAACAAAATCATTGAAGCAATACCAGCACTGGTAGCTTCTATAGAATCAAGTAAATAAGCTCGTTACCTTTTTGTATACAGAAAATAAAGCAGTACGAGCTTTGACTGCATTACTGCACAGTGCACATGCAGTAAAATTCAATACAGGGGCAGTTGAGATAGCCCATAAGAACAATGGCAACCCATTTTCTAGGGCACTTTGTTCTTAAACCTTTGAACATTGAAATACAAATGTTAACCCATTTATATAATATATCATGATGAAATAGTAACTTATTCTTAAGCATCCTCATCTTGGCAATAGGAATACCAAGAGTACCGTATATACAACAACAATGCAGAGTTCATCAAGTGGTGCTGAAAGGTGCTATATAAATTTCAGATGCACAGACCAACACATGATGAATTTAATTTATTTCTCGTACTTGGGATGCCTGGTGTCAGGTACGTCTCGGTTACTCTTGAGTTGATCACTCGCCGCCTGGTTGAACTTGTTCCTGGCAAAGGCATCGTGACCAGGCAGAATCTTGGTCTTGGCTATATATGCTGACTCGTCAAAGTACTGCCATTTTAGTTTGTCAAAGCCTAAATCGTTGTCAACAAAATCCAGTTTCCCATTTGCCGATGCCCTGACAGGATGAAATTCCTCTCCAACACTAACATCCTTCAGTTTTAAGGCCTCATTCACCACATTCTAGCACAATAAACACATCAAAGTCACGTGTAGAGCAAAATGGTTAAACTGTTAGGTGCAATTGTGTCTAGGAATCTAGATACATAAATACATATGAATGCCAACAAAATTTTGTAAAGGTAAACTGCAATCTTTGTGCCAGAAAAGCCCTACTATGAACCATGACACAATGCATTTAGATGTTCTATCAAATAAAGATAGTTTGAGAAAACTAGAGCAGAAATCTGCACATGTCACCAGCCACTTTGGTCATCGTTTGACCTTTGCATCCTTTTGACAGGTTATTTTGTCTAAATGCAGAATTTGCTCAGTAATTTTGAACATGTTGGAGTTTACCAGCATTAGGTTTGTGTACCGGACTATTTGTCATTTCTACTAATGATTTTGTACGCTTAGAAAGTATTTGCAAGGACCGCCTTGGCCTACATGACTGCATCAGGCAGGCTATCCCTCTTGACGTGCAAATGAGTCTGAACTATATGGACTCTGTATGACATATACAGCCAAGTGTTTTCGTCTTGGCAGAGAATGACCAACTCAGGTCATTGGAGCATCCTTCAGGACCATTAGTCACTGGCGGTGCTTCAATCTACCAACTGACAGGTGGTAAATGCCTGTTCTATGTACACCTGACGGCTGATGCCTTGACAAATGGCTGGACGTGCATCATCTTCTACAAGAAAGGGACTGCTCAGCGGCAGCATCATGTGCCGCTTGCAAATGCTGTCACCGGTTGTGGCATCATATGCCGCTTGCAAACGCCGTCACCGGTTGTGGCTCCACCTTATTGATGCAACTCGGTCCAGAGACTCTGAACATCCTCCATTCCATCTGTCAACTCTTGATGGGAATCTGTTGGTTTGCTCCACATGTGTGCATGGGTCCGCCACTGGTCACTCTTCTTGTTTACTGTGCATTGTCCTGCTAACTAATGTAATAGTCTAGTTCTTAATTACATTTAACATCATATAGATCAGCACTGCGAGAACCTTTAATTTGTTTTGCTATTTGAGCGGTGCTATATAAATGTTCAATTACAATCTTACTGTGTTTACCATTCTATGTTATGCAATGCATACGAGTTCACAAGATGAAAACAGCCCCTTGTATTTACTTAATTTCTTTTTTAAGTCTGGATTTTTGTCCTCTTGTTACATTTATGTTAATTTTATTAATCTTTGTATAGAAAGTCTTTGTATAGAAATTCTTTGTATAGGAAGCGATGCAACCTGCCAGCGAGTCCCATGTGGGCTCTATACGAGAATATGGTTCCTATAAGGGCTCCGTGTGGGCATGCTGGCAAGGAACTAAAACAAACGTTAGTTCTTAAGGTTCTGAGTTGTTTTCGTAGGAATCCCCGTTACCGAGTGAAAATTTCAATCTCGGGCAGCAGTTCAAAGAAGTCTTGTACATCAAACGTAAACTCACCTGTTCGTTTATATACAGTACACAGTGTTAAGTACACAGCAAATCTCTATTTCGAAAAATCTGCACGTTTCACTTACCTCGGAATTGTTTGTTTTGTAGAAATAATACAAAACGCACGTAACCCATATCAAGACGAATATGAAAAGAATACGACTGTTTCTCCTCATACTTTAACCGACACATTCAGAAACTTGTCCTCAAGGCAAGACGGCAAACAATTATACAACGACTTAACTTACGGAATAAATTAAAATTCGTATCTAAAGAATCACGTTTGTTAAATGACAACATTCCTATCCGTTTCTTCCTCTGAACCTCCTCCTACCGTAACGCCGCCATCTTCAACTATCGTTTAGTCTGGTCTGATTTCTTAAGCACCGTTCACGTTGATGAATAGCCTCAAGTAAGTAAGTAAGAAGTCTGGCGATTTTTTGTTTCCATTTCATTTAGTCATTAATTTAATTAATCCAACAATAAGTAGCCCTCCACTCAAGGACCAACAGCACAGGTTTCGTGCCCTACACCTAGAAACATTGCCATATACGATTTCAAATACAAATGTACACATTTTCTGTAGTGACCGTATGGCCTTGACCCTGCTCATTTCTCAATCGGGTAAGATTCTTCACCACCGCTGCCTGTTGGAATGGGCATACATGTACGTATGGTAAGATCCTTCACCATCACTGCCCATTTGAACCATTTTATGTATGTATATAATCTATTTATGTATGTATCTGACTCTGATTTCGACATAACAAACTATTCAATGTATTAAACTAAAGAAACAGGCAGTTTTGTTGTCAAGACCTTTAACTTCAAGACCAAGACCAATGAAACTCAAGACCAAGACGAGACCAAGACCCAAAAATCACAGTCATAAAGATATTATCTAGACTAATCATATTCCTTAGGCCTACTAAAAAAATTGTCAAGTCTGACTATCGCTATTTTAATGAAAACGTGAGTCTTTTATTTTATTCAAGCAAAACAACTCTAAATGCAGACTGCAGAGAATTCCGAATTTGTATTTACAAAAGTCCTTCATGTGAAATGTTATTCCAAATGCCTGACACATTTTATAAACACCAATTCGATCAGAATTTTCTGACCAAGACTGTGGGCCTCATAAAAATTCTGCTGTGAAAAAATACGTTCAACAGGTGCTAAAATCGCTGGCACATACAGCAGTTTTCAAGCACCAGAACTAAATGTAGAAATCATGAGCCTTTTTTAAAATCATTCCATGGTAAATAACCAAGTCAAAATAACTGTCCAAAACAACAGTAAAGCCTCGTTTATACCGTGTAAATACTAAAGCAATTGTGTTAGTAATTATTGGAATTTTTTTTTTAATTCTTGCATTTTGTTAAGACTGTTCATATTGACAAAAGTCTTGGTCTTGGTCTTGGAAGACCAAGACTTTCAACCTCAAGACCAAGACCAAGACTTTGAACTTTAAGACCAAGACCAAGACTTTTGGTCTCAAAAAACAAACTCAAGTGCACTCGGGACCAAGACCTTGGTCTCAAGAACAACAAGATTGGAAACAGGACATGATCATGTTAACAGTTTACAGAGATTTCCATTTCAATGCATTAGGGGTCATCCATATAGGACGCCGCAATGAGGGGGAAGGAGGGGTCATCAAAATGCGGACAAATGCGGACAAGGGGAGGGGGTTATTACCAGTGCGGACGTCCGCATCTGAACTTTTAAATTTGATAGTTTTTTTTACAATACCAATTTGTTTCAACCTTCCCCAAAAGACAAAAAGGTGTGAGGTGATTTCCTACAACCTCATGCATGGTATAACCTTTACCGCGACTTTAAAGAGGCTTTTATTACTGCACATCCTGATATTAAACCCGTACAGTCACTTGTCACTTAAACGTGCACAGGAACTGTGGAATAATTGTAAAAATAATAATGATGACATTAAAATCTGGCTTTGGCATGCGGACGTCCGCAAGGGGGGCGGCAAGGTCAAATGCGGACAAATGCGTTCAAGGGGAGGGAGAGTAGCCTGAGTAGGACATATTTTGTGGACGTATTTTATGGACGACCCCTTACTCCTTGACACCATAGATCTGCTTGTTTAAATTTGTGTTGCTTGTATCATGGTGTTCAATAAAGTGTGTTGTTGTTGATCGTATACTTACTTACTTGTAGGCAGGCCGAAGTCAATTAGAAAGCAATTTGTAGAAAAGCTTAAGTCAATTGGAAGGCAATTTGTAGTCAGGCTGAAGTCAACGGGAAGGGAACTTGTAGGCCAGTTGAAGTCAATTAGAAAGCAATTTGTAGGCAACCTGAAGTCAATTGGAAGGCAATTTGAAGGCAGGCTGAAGTCAACTGGAAGGGAACTTGTAGGCCAGTTGAAGTCAATTGGATAGCAATTTGTAGGCAAGCTGAAGTCAATTGGAAGGCAATTTGTAGGCAGGCTGAAGTCACCTGAAAGGGAACTTGTAAGCCAGTTGAAGTCAATTGGAAAGCAATTTGTAGGCAAGCTGAAGTCAATTGGAAGGCAATTTGTAGGCAGGCTGAAGTCACCTGGAAGGGAACTTGTAGGCAAGCTGAAGCAATTGGAAGGCAATTTGTAGGCACATGTGTGGCAAGCAGTAAATCATACAAAGGAATCGAGGATAAAAGACGGAACCAACAGTTCCATGGAACCAAAAGTTCACTATTACTACTAATCTTATTTTGGACTAATAATGCTCATTAGTGACCTAAATAATGGAATTTGACAATTGCTTGCATTTAATCCTAATATTTGAAGTTGATTACCTTCCTTCCAAAGTTAAGAAGTGCACACACACACCAAAGTTAAGAAGTGCGCGCGCACGCACGCGCACGCGCACGCGCACGCGCACGCGCACGCGCACGCGCACGCGCACGCACACGCACACGCACACGCACACGCACACGCACACGCACACGCACACGCACACGCACACGCACACGCACACGCACACGCACACGCACACGCACACGCACACACACACACACACACACACACACACACACACACACACACACACACACACACACACACACACACACACGACAGAACGTCGATGGTGCAGAGCAATCGTGAGTGAAGGACTTGCTCAAGTGCGTTCTCCGTGGTTTATTGAATTAGCTGCGCGGTGTGTACACTAACGGTCCGAGGTTCAAATCCCAAACGAAGTAATATTTAGACCTGTGGAATGGTTTGGATGATAGTACTGTCTCAGTGGACACTATCACAGCTTTTAAGAAGAAGCTAGGAAAGTTGGGCTATTAAGCATTCCAGGTTAATTTGCGTGGTTCTAACACAGACTACATGTCTTCTGAACCACTTAAAACCCTTGTTATGTTATGTTACGTTAAGGTCTCTATACAATGACTGCCTGAGTGAAGGCTCGAACCCATACTCTCCACATCACAGGCCGAGCGCTCTATACATTTGACTGTTGTGTCCAACAACAGCATGGGAGTTGGAACAAAGTACTTAAGAAATAAAGAAATACAGAAAGTATGACAGTCTTAACAGAATACATCACAATGCGATCACTCGTCAATGGCATGCAAACAAATTCCAGAACAATTTTTTTTACAGAATTTATTTTAAACAGTTTTTTAAACTAGCCTAATGAAATACATGAAAGATTAGCCAAGCTTTGCAATTGTCTTTCAAAAATATTAATAGATTACAATGAGCAGACAGAAACAATTCAAAATGTTTAGGAGTTTCAGTTCATCCAGGTTTACACTGACTAATAATAGTTAATAGATTACAATGAGCAAAGAGAAATAATTCAAATGTTTAGCAATTTCAGTTCATCCAGGTTTACACTGACTAATAATAATTAACAGATTACAATGAGCAAAGAGAAACAATTCAAAATGTTTAGCAGTTTCAGTTCATCCAGGTTTACACTGACTAATAATAGTTAATAGATTACAATGAGCAAAGAGAAATAATTCAAATGTTTAGCAATTTCAGTTCATCCAGGTTTACACTGACTAATAATAATTAACAGATTACAATGAGCAAAGAGAAATAATTCAAAATGTTTAGCAGTTTCAGTTCATCCAGGTTTACACTGACTAATAATAGTTAATAGATTACAATGAGCAAAGAGAAATAATTCAAATGTTTAGCAATTTCAGTTCATCCAGGTTTACACTGACTAATAATAATTAATAGATTACAATAAGCAGAGAAACAATGCAAAATGTTTAGCAGTTTCAGTTCATCCAGGTTTACACTGACTAATCTGATTCCAGAAAAATGTTGCTTTTTATGATGTTGATAATACGGATATCAATAGCGTGAAAAGTGCAGCGAAAAGCAAAAGAAAACCCAAAAATGAAGCCCTAACCATAAAGATCACCTCAGAGGAAACGGGGAGAAATTGGAGGAGAACAGAAAAGAACATAATGTCCAAATTTACCCCTAACCCTATAACTAAAGCTCACCCAATAGAAAAGGAGAGAAGGTGGAAAATAATGGAACGAAAGATAATGCCTAAGATTTAGCTCCACCCCTACACCTAAACATCACCCAAAGCCCGATACACCCCCAACTTCCTTCCCTGTCTTGAAAGCCAGCAGACAGCTAGAGTTATAACACTGACATAACAGCAAGAACATGAACAACAACAAACAACAAATACATCCAAATGAATACAAGCAACAAAGACAACGCGAGTGATGGCGATGGGTGACATTGATGCTTCACAGAACATGTAGAAAGCTGACAGTCTGATTGGGTGACAGTGATGCTTCACAGAACAGTCCGATTGGTTCAGTTAAATAAACAAGACCTACAGATTGCATGACACTGTCTTCCAATATCATGCCACAAAGAAGCTTTTGTCCAGTACGAAAGGTTCAGTTAAATAGACAAAACCTACACATTGTGAGTGGGTGCTTGTGGTTACAGTAACTGTAGCAAAATATAGCCGGCAAGTTGGGAGGGTGACATCGGCAGAGCAGGGTCAACTCTTAACTGCCAGCTGAGCAATAAATGCCATCAGGAATTCCATCCCACCATTCACAGTTTTTCCTCTGGTACATTTCAAAACTACAATGATCAAGGATGCACCAGCTGGAACATGTGAAGGAGCTACTTCACGCAGATGGTTGACTTCCAGTCTATTTGTGCAATCAACCAGAACCGAGTTCCAGTAATCAACCAGAACATAGCTCCAGTGATCAACCAGAACCGAATTCCAGTAATCAACCAGAACCTAGCTCCAGTGATAAACCAAAACTAAGTTCCAGCAATTAACCAGAACCCAGTTAAAGTTGCTCAAGGTACCTACACCCTCAACACCTTCTTAGCGAGGATTTAACTCACACACTTGTGTTTAAATGACAATAATTGCTCAATGAATTATGTCCATCTCAACACCCTCTTAGAGAGGATCAACACATAAACACACACACACTAGTGTTTAAGTGACAATTACTCAATGAATTGTGTCCATCTCAACATCTTCTTAGACAGGATCAAACCCACACACTAGTTTTTAAGCGACAAGAGCTCAACAAATAATGTCCGACTCTGAGCTCTGTAAGTGAAGGGGCAATGCAGAACACAGGCATTAAGTGATGTAGCTCCATTATAACTCCCCGGCTCTGTCCGATGGCCGGAAGCCATTTCTGGCATTGGCTTATGTATTGTATTGTACTGTATTGTACATAATTTTGAATTGTCGTCAACGGCCTATGACACATGAATTGAATTGTCGTCAAGGGCCTATGTCAGATATTGTTAACTTACAACGGCCTATGTCATACAAATTGAATGGCCTATGTCATATGAATTGAATTCTCCTCAACGGCCTATGTATTGTATTGTACTGTATTGTACATAATTTTGAATTGTGGTAAACGGCCTATGTCATATGAATTGAATTGTCGTCAACGGCCTATGTATTGTATTGTACTGTATTCTACATAATTTTGAACTGTCGTCAACGGCCCTTGTCATATAAATTGAATTGTTGTCAACAGCCTATGTCAGATATTGCAATCTTACAACGCCGCATGTCATATGAATTGAAGTGTCGTCAACGCCCTATGTCATACGAATTGAATTGTCGTCAACGGCCTATGTCAGATATTGTAAACTTACACCGGCCTATGTCATATGAATTGAATTGTAGTAAACGGCCAATGTATTGTATTGTACTGTGTAGTACATAATTTTGAATTGGCGTCAACGGCCTGTCAAATGAATTGAACTGTTGTCAACGGCCTATGTCAGATATTGTAAAATTACAATGGCCCATGTCACATGAATTGTCGTCAACGGATTATGCATAGAACTGTACTGCATCATACGTAAATTTGAATTGTCGTCAACGGCAATGTCATATGAATTGAACTGTCGCAAATAGCCTATGTCAGATATTGCAACCTTAGAATGGCCCGTGTCACATGAATTGAATTGTCAACGGCCTATGTATTGTATTGTACTGTATTGCACATAATTTTGAATTGTCGTAAACGGCCTATGACACATGAATTGAATTGTCGTCAACGGCCTATATCGGATATTGTAAACTTACAACGTCCCATGTCATATGAATTGAATTGTCGTCAACGGCCTATGTGTTTTATTGTACTGTATCGTACATAATTTTGAATTGTCGTCAACGGCCTATGTCAAATGAATTGAATGGTCGTCAACGGCCTATGTCAGATATTGTAAACTTACAATGGCCTATGTCATATGAAATGAATTGTCGTCAACGGCCTATGTATTGTATTGTACTGCATTGCACATAATTTTGAATTGTTGTCAACAGCCTACGTCATATGAATTGAATTGTCGTCAACGGCCTATGTCCGACATTGTAAACATACAACGACCTATGTCATACGATTTGAATTGTCGTCAACGGTCTATGTCAGATACTGTAAACTTACAACGGTCCATCTCATATGAATTGAATTGTCGTCAACATCCTATGTATTGTATTGTACTGCATTGCACAAAACCTTGAATTGTCGTCAACGCCTATGTCCTATGAATCGAACTGTCGTAAATGGCCTATCTCAGATATTGTAAACTTACAACCGACCATGTCATACGAATTGAATTGTCGTCAACGGCCTGCATTGTACATAATTTTGAATTGTCGTCAACGGCACATGTCAAATGAATTGAATTGTCGTCAACGGCCTATGTCATATGAATTGAATTGTCGTCAACGGCCTATATCCGATATTGTAAACTTACAACGGCTTATGCCACATGAATTTAACTGTTGTCAACGGCCTATGTCATATGAACTGAATTGTCGTGAACGGACTACTCCAAATATTGTAAACTTATATTCAACGCTACTGAATTGTCGTCAACGGCCTATGTCAGAATTTGTCATCGTACAACGACCTAGGTCATATGAATTGAACAGTATGGGAAACGCTGCTCTATCGTACACAATTTTGAATTGTCGTCAACGGCCAATGTCATATGAATTGAATTGTCGTCAACGGCCTATGTCAGAATTTGTCATCGTACAACGGCCTATGTCATATGAACTGAACAGTTTGGGAAACGCTGCTCTATCGTACATAATTTTGAATTGTCGTCAACGGCCTTGTTATATGAACTGAAGTGTCGTCAACGGCCTATGTCTTGTATTGTACTGTATTGTACATAATTTTAAAATTTCGTCAACGGCCAATGTAATATGAATTGAATTGCCGTCAACGGCCTATGTCAGAATTTGTCATCGTACAACGGCCTATGTCAAATGAATTGAATTGTCGACTTGTCGTCAACGGCCTATGTATAGTATTGTACTGTATTGTACATAATTTTGAATTGTCGCCAAAGGCCTATGTCAGATATTGTAAACTTACAACGGCCTATGTCATATGAACTGAATTGTCGTGAACGGACTACTCCAGATATTGTAAACTTATAATCAACGCTACAGAATTGTCGTCAACGGCCTATGTCAGAATTTGTCATGGTACAACGGCCTAGGTCATATGAATTGAACAGTTTGGGAAACGCTGCTCTATCGTACATAATTTTGAATTGTAGTCAAAGGCCTATGTCAGATATTGTAAACTTACAACGGCCTATGTCATATGAACTGAATTGTCGTGAACGGACTACTCCAAATATTGTAAACTTATATTCAACGCTACTGAATTGTCGTCAACGGCCTATGTCAGAATTTGTCATCGTACAACGGCTTAGGTCATATGAATTGAACAGTTTGGGAAACGCTGCTCTATCGTACATAATTTTGAATTGTCGTCAACGGCCAATGTCATATGAATTGAACTGTCGTCAACGGCCTATGTCTTGTATTGTACTGTATTGTACATAATTTTGAAATTTCGTCAACGGCCAATTCATGCCGTCAACGGCCTATGTCAGAATTTGTCATCGTACAAAGGCCTATGTGAAATGAACTGAACAGTTTGGGAAACGCTGCTCTATCGTACATAATTTTGAATTGTCGTCAACGGCCTTGTTATATGAACTGAAGAGTCGTCAACGGCCTATGCCTTGTATTGTACTGTATTGTACATAATTTTGAAATTTCGTCAACGGCCAATGTAATATGAATTGAATTGTCGTCAACGGCCTATGTCAGAATTTGTCATCGTACAACGGCCTATGTCAAATGAATTGAATTGTCGACTTGTCGTCAACGGCCTATGTATAGTATTGTACTGTATTGTACATAATTTTGAATTGTCGCCAAAGGCCTATGTCAGATATTGTAAACTTACAACGGCCTATGTCATATGAACTGAATTGTCGTGAACGGACTACTCCAAATATTGTAAACTTCTATTCAACGCTACTGAATTGTCGTCAACGGTCTATGTCAGAATTTGTCATCGTACAACGGCCTAGGTCATATGAATTGAACAGTATGGGAAACGCTGCTCTATCGTACATAATTTTGAATTGTCGTCAACGGCCTATGTCATATGAACTGAAGTGTGGTGAACGGCCTATGTCTTGTATTGTACTGTATTGTACATAATTTTGAAATTTCGTCAACGGCCAATGTAATATGAATTGAATTGTCGTCAACGGCCTATGTCAGAATTTGTCATCGTACAACGGCCTATGTCAAATGAATTGAATTGTCGACTTGTCGTCAACGGCCTATGTATAGTATTGTACTGTATTGTACATAATTTTGAATTGTCGCCAAAGGCCTATGTCAGATATTGTAAACTTACAACGGCCTATGTCATATGAACTGAATTGTCGTGAACGGACTACTCCAGATATTGTAAACTTATAATCAACGCTACAGAATTGTCGTCAACGGCCTATGTCAGAATTTGTCATGGTACAACGGCCTAGGTCATATGAATTGAACAGTTTGGGAAACGCTGCTCTATCGTACATAATTTTGAATTGCAGTCAAAGGCCTATGTCAGATATTGTAAACTTACAACGGCCTATGTCATATGAACTGAATTGTCGAGAACGGACTACTCCAAATATTGTAAACTTATATTCAACGCTACTGAATTGTCGTCAACGGCCTATGTCAGAATTTGTCATCGTACAACGGCCTAGGTCATATGAATTGAACAGTATGGGAAACGCTGCTCTATCGTACACAATTTTGAATTGTCGTCAACGGCCAATGTCATATGAATTGAATTGTCGTCAACGGCCTATGTCAGAATTTGTCATCGTACAACGGCCTATGTCATATGAACTGAACAGTTTGGGAAACGCTGCTCTATCGTACATAATTTTGAATTGTCGTCAACGGCCTTGTTATATGAACTGAAGAGTCGTCAACGGCCTATGCCTTGTATTGTACTGTATTGTACATAATTTTGAAATTTCGTCAACGGCCAATGTAATATGAATTGAATTGTCGTCAACGGCCTATGTCAGAATTTGTCATCGTACAGCGGCCTATGTCAAATGAATTGAATTGCCGACTTGTCGTCAACGGCCTATGTATAGTATTGTACTGTATTGTACATAATTTTGAATTGTCGCCAAAGGCCTATGTCAGATATTGTAAACTTACAACGGCCTATGTCATATGAACTGAATTGTCGTGAACGGACTACTCCAGATATTGTAAACTTATAATCAACGCTGCAGAATTGTCGTCAACGGCCTATGTCAGAATTTGTCATCGTACAACGGCCTAGGTCATATGAATTGAACAGTTTGGGAAACGCTGCTCTATCGTACATAATTTTGAATTGTAGTCAAAGCCTATGTCAGATATTGTAAACTTACAACGGCCTATGTCATATGAACTGAATTGTCGTGAACGGACTACTCCAGATATTGTAAACTTATAATCAACGCTACAGAATTGTCGTCAACGGCCTATGTCAGAATTTGTCATGGTACAACGGCCTAGGTCATATGAATTGAACAGTTTGGGAAACGCTGCTCTATCGTACATAATTTTGAATTGTAGTCAAAGGCCTATGTCAGATATTGTAAACTTACAACGGCCTATGTCATATGAACTGAATTGTCGTGAACGGACTACTCCAAATATTGTAAACTTATATTCAACGCTACTGAATTGTCGTCAACGGCCTATGTCAGAATTTGTCATCGTACAACGGCCTATGTCATATGAATTGAACAGTTTGGGAAACGCTGCTCTATCGCACATAATTTTGAATTGTCGTCAACGGCCTATGTTATATGAACTGAAGTGTGGTCAACGGCCTATGTCTTGTATTGTACTGTATTGTACATAATTTTGAAATTTCGTCAACGGCCAATGTAATATGAATTGAATTGTCGTCAACGGCCTATGTCAGAACTTGTCATCGTACAATGTCAAATGAATTGAATTGTCGACTGGTCGTCAACGGCCTATGTATAGTATTGTACTGTATTGTACATAATTTTGAATTGTCGTCAAAGGCCTATGTCAGATATTGTAAACTTACAACGGCCTATGTCATATGAACTGAATTGTCGTGAACGGACTACTCCAAATATTGTAAACTTATATTCAACGCTACTGAATTGTCGTCAACGGCCTATGTCAGAATTTGTCATCGTACAACGGCCTATGTCATATGAATTGAACAGTTTGGGAAACGCTGCTCTATCGTACATAATTTTGAATTGTCGTCAACGGCCTATGTTATATGAACTGAAGTGTGGTCAACGGCCTATGTCTTGTATTGTACTGTATTGTACATAATTTTGAAATTTCGTCAACGGCAAATGTAATATGAATTGAATTGTCGTCAACGGCCTATGTCAGAATTTGTCATCGTACAACGGCTTATGTCATATGAATTGAATTGTCGACTGGTCGTCAACGGCCTATATATAGTATTGTACTGTATTGTACATAATTTTGAATTTTCGTCAAAGGCCTATGTCAGATATTGTAAACTTACAACGGCCTATGTCATATGAACTGAATTGTCCTGAACGGACTACTCCAAATATTGTAAACTTATATTCAACGCTACTGAATTGTCGTCAACGGCCTATGTCAGAATTTGTCATCGTACAACGGCCTAGGTCATATGAATTGAACAGTATGGGAAACGCTGCTCTATCGTACATAATTTTGAATTGTCGTCAACGGCCAATGTCATATGAATTGAATTGTCGTCAACGGCCTATGTCAGAATATGTCATCGTACAACGGCCTATGTCATATGAATTGAACAGTTTGGGAAACGCTGCTCTATCGTACATAATTTTGAATTGTCGTCAACGGCCTATGTTATATGAACTGAACAGTCGTCAACGGCCTATGTCTTGTATTGTACTGTATTGTACATAATTTTGAAATTTCGTCAACGGCCACTGTAATATGAATTGAATTGTCGTCAACGGCCTATATCAGAATTTGTCATCGTACAACGGCCTATGTCAAATGAATTGAATTGTCGACTTGTCGTCAACGGCCTATGTATAGTATTGTACTCTATTGTACATAATTTTGAATTGTCGCCAAAGGCCTATGTCAGATATTGTAAACTTACAACGGCCTATGTCATATGAACTGAATTGTCGTGAACGGACTACTCCAGATATTGTAAACTTATAATCAACGCTACAGAATTGTCGTCAACGGCCTATGTCAGAACTTGTCATGGTACAACGGCCTATGTCATATGAATTGAACAGTTTGGGAAACGCTGCTCTATCGTACATAATTTTGAATTGTCGTCAACGGCCTATGTTACATGAACTGAAGTGTGGTCAACGGCCTATGTCTTGTATTGTACTGTATTGTACATAATTTTGAAATTTCGTCAACGGCCAATGTAATATGAATTGAATTGTCGTCAACGGCATATGTCAGAATTTGTCATCGTACAACGGCTTATGTCAAATGAATTGAATTGTCGACTGGTCGTCAACGGCCTATGTATAGTATTGTACTGTATTGTACATAATTTTGAATTGTCGTCAAAGGCCTATGTCAGATATTGTAAACTTACAACGGCCTATGTCATATGAACTGAATTGTCGTGAACGGACTACTCCAGATATTGTAAACTTATCATCAACGCTACAGAATTGTCGTCAACGGCCTATGTCAGAATTTCTCATGGTACAACGGCCTAGGTCATATGAATTGAACAGTTTGGGAAACGCTGCTCTATCGTACATAATTCTGAATTGTAGTCAAAGGCCTATGTCAGATATTGTAAACTTACAACGGCCTATGTCATATGAACTGAATTGTCGTGAACGGACAACTCCAAATATTGTAAACTTATATTCAACGCTACTGAATTGTCGTCAACGGCCTATGTCAGAATTTGTCATCGTACAACGGCCTAGGTCATATGAATTGAACAGTATGGGAAACGCTGCTCTATCGTACACAATTTTGAATTGTCGTCAACGGCCAATGTCATATGAATTGAATTGTCGTCAACGGCCTATGTCAGAATTTGTCATCGTACAACGGCCTATGTCATATGAACTGAACAGTTTGGGAAACGCTGCTCTATCGTACATAATTTTGAATTGTCGTCAACGGCCTTGTTATATGAACTGAAGAGTCGTCAACGGCCTATGTCTTGTATTGTACTGTATTGTACATAATTTTGAAATTTCGTCAACGGCCAATGTAATATGAATTGAATTGTCGTCAACGGCCTATGTCAGAATTTGTCATCGTACAACGGCCTAGGTCATATGAATTGAACAGTTTGGGAAACGCTGCTCTATCGTACACAATTTTGAATTGTCGTCAAAGGCCTATGTCAGATATTGTAAACTTACAACGGCCTATGTCATATGAACTGAATTGTCGTGAACGGACTACTCCAAATATTGTAAACTTATATTCAACGCTACTGAATTGTCGTCAACGGCCTATGTCAGAATTTGTCATCGTACAACGGCCTAGGTCATATGAATTGAACAGTATGGGAAACGCTGCTCTATCGTACATAATTTTGAATTGTCGTCAACGGCCAATGTCATATGAATTGAATTGTCGTCAACGGCCTATGTCAGAATATGTCATCGTACAACGGCCTATGTCATATGAATTGAACAGTTTGGGAAACGCTGCTCTATCGTACATAATTTTGAATTGTCGTCAACGGCCTATGTTATACGAACTGAACAGTCGTCAACGGCCTATGTCTTGTATTGTACTGTATTGTACATAATTTTGAAATTTCGTCAACGGCCAATGTAATATGAATTGAATTGTCGTCAACGGCCTATATCAGAATTTGTCATCGTACAACGGCCTATGTCAAATGAATTGAATTGTCGACTTGTCGTCAACGGCCTATGTATAGTATTGTACTGTATTGTACATAATTTTGAATTGTCGCCAAAGGCCTATGTCAGATATTGTAAACTTACAACGGCCTATGTCATATGAACTGAATTGTCGTGAACGGACTACTCCAGATATTGTAAACTTATAATCAACGCTACAGAATTGTCGTCAACGGCCTATGTCAGAACTTGTCATGGTACAACGGCCTATGTCATATGAATTGAACAGTTTGGGAAACGCTGCTCTTTCGTACATAATTTTGAATTGTCGTCAACGGCCTATGTTATATGAGCTGAAGTGTGGTCAACGGCCTATGTCTTGTATTGTACTGTATTGTACATAATTTTGAAATTTCGTCAACGGCCAATGTAATATGAATTGAATTGTCGTCAACGGCCTATGTCAGAATTTGTCATCGTACAACGCCTTATGTCAAATGAATTGACTTGACGACTGGTCGTCAACGGCCTATGTATAGTATTGTACTCTATTGTACATAATTTTGAATTGTCGTCAAAGGCCTATGTCAGATATTGTAAACTTACAACGGCCTATGTCATATGAACTGAATTGTCGTGAACGGACTACTCCAGATATTGTAAACTTATCATCAACGCTACAGAATTGTCGTCAACGGCCTATGTCAGAATTTGTCATGGTACAACGGCCTAGGTCATATGAATTGAACAGTTTGGGAAACGCTGCTCTATCGTACATAATTCTGAATTGTAGTCAAAGGCCTATGTCAGATATTGTAAACTTACAACGGCCTATGTCATATGAACTGAATTGTCGTGAACGGACTACTCCAAATATTGTAAACTTATATTCAACGCTACTGAATTGTCGTCAACGGCCTATGTCAGAATTTGTCATCGTACAACGGCCTAGGTCATATGAATTGAACAGTATGGGAAACGCTGCTCTATCGTACACAATTTTGAATTGTCGTCAACGGCCAATGTCATATGAATTGAATTGTCGTCAACGGCCTATGTCAGAATTTGTCATCGTACAACGGCCTATGTCATATGAACTGAACAGTTTGGGAAACGCTGCTCTATCGTACATAATTTTGAATTGTCGTCAACGGCCTTGTTATATGAACTGAAGAGTTGTCAACGGCCTATGTCTTGTATTGTACTGTATTGTACATAATTTTGAAATTTCGTCAACGGCCAATGTAATATGAATTGAATTGTCGTCAACGGCCTATGTCAGAATTTGTCATCGTACAACGGCCTATGTCAAATGAATTGAATTGTCGACATGTCGTCAACGGCCTATGTATAGTATTGTACTGTATTGTACATAATTTTGAATTGTCGCCAAAGGCCTATGTCAGATATTGTAAACTTACAACGGCCTATGTCATATGGACTGAATTGTCGTGAACGGACTACTCCAGATATTGTAAACTTATAATCAACGCTACAGAATTGTCGTCAACGGCCTATGTCAGAATTTGTCATCGTACAACGGCTTAGGTCATATGAATTGAACAGTTTGGGAAACGCTGCTCTATCGTACATAATTTTGAATTGTAGTCAAAGGCCTATGTCAGATATTGTAAACTTACAACGGCCTATGTCAAATGAACTGAATTGTCGTGAACGGACTACTCCAAATATTGTAAACTTATATTCAACGCTACTGAATTGTCGTCAACGGCCTATGTCAGAATTTGTCATCGTACAACGGCCTAGGTCATATGAATTGAACAGTATGGGAAACGCTGCTCTATCGTACACAATTTTGAATTGTCGTCAACGGCCTATGTCATATGAATTGAATTGTCGTCAACGGTCTATGTCAGAATTTGTCATCGTACAACGGCCTATGTCATTATGAATTGAACAGTTTGGGAAACGCTGCTCTATCGTACATAATTTTGAATTGTCGTCAACGGCCTACGTTATATGAACTGAAGTGTGGTCAACGGCCTATGTCTTGTATTGTACTGTATTGTACATAATTTTGAAATTTCGTCAACCGCCAATGTAATATGAATTTAATTGTCGTCAACGGCCTATGTCAGAATTTGTCATCGTACAACGGCTTATGTCAAATGAATTGAATTGTCGACTGGTCGTCAACGGCCTATGTATAGTATTGTACTGTATTGTACATAATTTTGAATTGTCGTCAAAGGCCTATGTCAGATATTGTAAACTTACAACGGCCTATGTCATATGAACTGAATTGTCGCGAACGGACTACTCCAAATATTGTAAACTTATATTCAACGCTACTGAATTGTCGTCAACGGCCTATGTCAGAATTTGTCATCGTACAACGGCCTAGGTCATATGAATTGAACAGTATGGGAAACGCTGCTCTATCGTACACAATTTTGAATTGTCGTCAACGGCCAATGTCATATGAATTGAATTGTCGTCAACGGCCTATGTCAGAATTTGTCATCGTACAACGGCCTATGTCATATGAATTGAACAGTTTGGGAAACGCTGCTCTATCGTACATAATTTTGAATTGTCGTCAACGGCCTATGTTATATGAACTGAAGTGTCGTCAACGGCCTATGTATAGTATTGTACTGTATTGTACATAATTTTGAATTGTAGTCAAAGGCCTATGTCAGATATTGTAAACTTACAACGGCCTATGTCAAATGAACTGAATTGTCGTGAACGGACTACTCCAAATATTGTAAACTTATATTCAACGCTACTGAATTGTCGTCAACGGCCTATGTCAGAATTTGTCATCGTACAACGGCCTAGGTCATATGAATTGAACAGTATGGGAAACGCTGCTCTATCGTACACAATTTTGAATTGTCGTCAACGGCCTATGTCATATGAATTGAATTGTCGTCAACGGTCTATGTCAGAATTTGTCATCGTACAACGGCCTATGTCATATGAATTGAACAGTTTGGGAAACGCTGCTCTATCGTACATAATTTTGAATTGTCGTCAACGGCCTATGTTATATGAACTGAAGTGTGGTCAACGGCCTATGTCTTGTATTGTACTGTATTGTACATAATTTTGAAATTTCGTCAACGGCCAATGTAATATGAATTGAATTGTCGTCAACGGCCTATGTCAGAATTTGTCATCGTACAACGGCTTATGTCAAATGAATTGAATTGTCGACTGGTCGTCAACGGCCTATGTATAGAATTGTACTGTATTGTACATAATTTTGAATTGTCGTCAAAGGCCTATGTCAGATATTGTAAACTTACAACGGCCTATGTCATATGAACTGAATTGTCGCGAACGGACTACTCCAAATATTGTAAACTTATATTCAACGCTACTGAATTGTCGTCAACGGCCTATGTCAGAATTTGTCATCGTACAACGGCCTAGGTCATATGAATTGAACAGTATGGAAAACGCTGCTCTATCGTACACAATTTTGAATTGTCGTCAACGGCCAATGTCATATGAATTGAATTGTCGTCAACGGCCTATGTCAGAATTTGTCATCGTACAACGGCCTATGTCATATGAATTGAACAGTTTGGGAAACGCTGCTCTATCGTACATAATTTTGAATTGTCGTCAACGGCCTATGTTATATGAACTGAAGTGTCGTCAACGGCCTATGTATAGTATTGTACTGTATCGTACATAATTTTGAATTGCAGTCAAAGGCCTATGTCAGATATTGTAAACTTACAACGGCCTATGTCATATGAACTGAATTGTCGAGAACGGACTACTCCAAATATTGTAAACTTATATTCAACGCTACAGAATTGTCGTCAACGGCCTATGTCAGAATTTGTCATCGTACAACGGCCTATGTCATATGAATTGAACAGTTTGGGAAACGCTGCTCTATCGTACATAATTTTGAATTGTCGTCAACGGCCTATGTTATATGAACTGAAGTGTCGTCAACGGCCTATGTATAGTATTGTACTGTATCGTACATAATTTTGAATTGCAGTCAAAGGCCTATGTCAGATATTGTAAACTTACAACGGCCTATGTCATATGAACTGAATTGTCGAGAACGGACTACTCCAAATATTGTAAACTTATATTCAACGCTACTGAATTGTCGTCAACGGCCTATGTCAGAATTTGTCATCGTACAACGGCCTAGGTCATATGAATTGAACAGTATGGGAAACGCTGCTCTATCGTACACAATTTTGAATTGTCGTCAACGGCCAATGTCATATGAATTGAATTGTCGTCAACGGCCTATGTCAGAATTTGTCATCGTACAACGGCCTATGTCATATGAACTGAACAGTTTGGGAAACGCTGCTCTATCGTACATAATTTTGAATT
The DNA here is from genome assembly GCA_963556255.1 of Allolobophora icterica. Classification (NCBI taxonomy): domain Eukaryota; kingdom Metazoa; phylum Annelida; class Clitellata; order Crassiclitellata; family Lumbricidae; genus Allolobophora; species Allolobophora icterica. Next base: position 23,612,731 of record OY744613.1, on the reverse strand, counting down.
GTCGTCAACGGCCTTGTTATATGAACTGAAGAGTCGTCAACGGCCTATGCCTTGTATTGTACTGTATTGTACATAATTTTGAAATTTCGTCAACGGCCAATGTAATATGAATTGAATTGTCGTCAACGGCCTATGTCAGAATTTGTCATCGTACAGCGGCCTATGTCAAATGAATTGAATTGCCGACTTGTCGTCAACGGCCTATGTATAGTATTGTACTGTATTGTACATAATTTTGAATTGTCGCCAAAGGCCTATGTCAGATATTGTAAACTTACAACGGCCTATGTCATATGAACTGAATTGTCGTGAACGGACTACTCCAGATATTGTAAACTTATAATCAACGCTGCAGAATTGTCGTCAACGGCCTATGTCAGAATTTGTCATCGTACAACGGCCTAGGTCATATGAATTGAACAGTTTGGGAAACGCTGCTCTATCGTACATAATTTTGAATTGTAGTCAAAGCCTATGTCAGATATTGTAAACTTACAACGGCCTATGTCATATGAACTGAATTGTCGTGAACGGACTACTCCAGATATTGTAAACTTATAATCAACGCTACAGAATTGTCGTCAACGGCCTATGTCAGAATTTGTCATGGTACAACGGCCTAGGTCATATGAATTGAACAGTTTGGGAAACGCTGCTCTATCGTACATAATTTTGAATTGTAGTCAAAGGCCTATGTCAGATATTGTAAACTTACAACGGCCTATGTCATATGAACTGAATTGTCGTGAACGGACTACTCCAAATATTGTAAACTTATATTCAACGCTACTGAATTGTCGTCAACGGCCTATGTCAGAATTTGTCATCGTACAACGGCCTATGTCATATGAATTGAACAGTTTGGGAAACGCTGCTCTATCGCACATAATTTTGAATTGTCGTCAACGGCCTATGTTATATGAACTGAAGTGTGGTCAACGGCCTATGTCTTGTATTGTACTGTATTGTACATAATTTTGAAATTTCGTCAACGGCCAATGTAATATGAATTGAATTGTCGTCAACGGCCTATGTCAGAACTTGTCATCGTACAATGTCAAATGAATTGAATTGTCGACTGGTCGTCAACGGCCTATGTATAGTATTGTACTGTATTGTACATAATTTTGAATTGTCGTCAAAGGCCTATGTCAGATATTGTAAACTTACAACGGCCTATGTCATATGAACTGAATTGTCGTGAACGGACTACTCCAAATATTGTAAACTTATATTCAACGCTACTGAATTGTCGTCAACGGCCTATGTCAGAATTTGTCATCGTACAACGGCCTATGTCATATGAATTGAACAGTTTGGGAAACGCTGCTCTATCGTACATAATTTTGAATTGTCGTCAACGGCCTATGTTATATGAACTGAAGTGTGGTCAACGGCCTATGTCTTGTATTGTACTGTATTGTACATAATTTTGAAATTTCGTCAACGGCAAATGTAATATGAATTGAATTGTCGTCAACGGCCTATGTCAGAATTTGTCATCGTACAACGGCTTATGTCAAATGAATTGAATTGTCGACTGGTCGTCAACGGCCTATGTATAGTATTGTACTGTATTGTACATAATTTTGAATTTTCGTCAAAGGCCTATGTCAGATATTGTAAACTTACAACGGCCTATGTCATATGAACTGAATTGTCCTGAACGGACTACTCCAAATATTGTAAACTTATATTCAACGCTACTGAATTGTCGTCAACGGCCTATGTCAGAATTTGTCATCGTACAACGGCCTAGGTCATATGAATTGAACAGTATGGGAAACGCTGCTCTATCGTACACAATTTTGAATTGTCGTCAACGGCCAATGTCATATGAATTGAATTGTCGTCAACGGCCTATGTCAGAATTTGTCATCGTACAACGGCCTATGTCATATGAACTGAACAGTTTGGGAAACGCTGCTCTATCGTACATAATTTTGAATTGTCGTCAACGGCCTTGTTATATGAACTGAAGAGTCGTCAACGGCCTATGTCTTGTATTGTACTGTATTGTACATAATTTTGAAATTTCGTCAACGGCCAATGTAATATGAATTGAATTGTCGTCAACGGCCTATGTCAGAATTTGTCATCGTACAACGGCCTAGGTCATATGAATTGAACAGTTTGGGAAACGCTGCTCTATCGTACACAATTTTGAATTGTCGTCAAAGGCCTATGTCAGATATTGTAAACTTACAACGGCCTATGTCATATGAACTGAATTGTCGTGAACGGACTACTCCAAATATTGTAAACTTATATTCAACGCTACTGAATTGTCGTCAACGGCCTATGTCAGAATTTGTCATCGTACAACGGCCTAGGTCATATGAATTGAACAGTATGGGAAACGCTGCTCTATCGTACATAATTTTGAATTGTCGTCAACGGCCAATGTCATATGAATTGAATTGTCGTCAACGGCCTATGTCAGAATATGTCATCGTACAACGGCCTATGAATTGAACAGTTTGGGAAACGCTGCTCTATCGTACATAATTTTGAATTGTCGTCAACGGCCTATGTTATACGAACTGAACAGTCGTCAACGGCCTATGTCTTGTATTGTACTGTATTGTACATAATTTTGAAATTTCGTCAACGGCCAATGTAATATGAATTGAATTGTCGTCAACGGCCTATATCAGAATTTGTCATCGTACAACGGCCTATGTCAAATGAATTGAATTGTCGACTTGTCGTCAACGGCCTATGTATAGTATTGTACTGTATTGTACATAATTTTGAATTGTCGCCAAAGGCCTATGTCAGATATTGTAAACTTACAACGGCCTATGTCATATGAACTGAATTGTCGTGAACGGACTACTCCAGATATTGTAAACTTATAATCAACGCTACAGAATTGTCGTCAACGGCCTATGTCAGAACTTGTCATGGTACAACGGCCTATGTCATATGAATTGAACAGTTTGGGAAACGCTGCTCTTTCGTACATAATTTTGAATTGTCGTCAACGGCCTATGTTATATGAGCTGAAGTGTGGTCAACGGCCTATGTCTTGTATTGTACTGTATTGTACATAATTTTGAAATTTCGTCAACGGCCAATGTAATATGAATTGAATTGTCGTCAACGGCCTATGTCAGAATTTGTCATCGTACAACGCCTTATGTCAAATGAATTGACTTGACGACTGGTCGTCAACGGCCTATGTATAGTATTGTACTCTATTGTACATAATTTTGAATTGTCGTCAAAGGCCTATGTCAGATATTGTAAACTTACAACGGCCTATGTCATATGAACTGAATTGTCGTGAACGGACTACTCCAGATATTGTAAACTTATCATCAACGCTACAGAATTGTCGTCAACGGCCTATGTCAGAATTTGTCATGGTACAACGGCCTAGGTCATATGAATTGAACAGTTTGGGAAACGCTGCTCTATCGTACATAATTCTGAATTGTAGTCAAAGGCCTATGTCAGATATTGTAAACTTACAACGGCCTATGTCATATGAACTGAATTGTCGTGAACGGACTACTCCAAATATTGTAAACTTATATTCAACGCTACTGAATTGTCGTCAACGGCCTATGTCAGAATTTGTCATCGTACAACGGCCTAGGTCATATGAATTGAACAGTATGGGAAACGCTGCTCTATCGTACACAATTTTGAATTGTCGTCAACGGCCAATGTCATATGAATTGAATTGTCGTCAACGGCCTATGTCAGAATTTGTCATCGTACAACGGCCTATGTCATATGAACTGAACAGTTTGGGAAACGCTGCTCTATCGTACATAATTTTGAATTGTCGTCAACGGCCTTGTTATATGAACTGAAGAGTCGTCAACGGCCTATGTCTTGTATTGTACTGTATTGTACATAATTTTGAAATTTCGTCAACGGCCAATGTAATATGAATTGAATTGTCGTCAACGGCCTATGTCAGAATTTGTCATCGTACAACGGCCTATGTCAAATGAATTGAATTGTCGACATGTCGTCAACGGCCTATGTATAGTATTGTACTGTATTGTACATAATTTTGAATTGTCGCCAAAGGCCTATGTCAGATATTGTAAACTTACAACGGCCTATGTCATATGAACTGAATTGTCGTGAACGGACTACTCCAGATATTGTAAACTTATAATCAACGCTACAGAATTGTCGTCAACGGCCTATGTCAGAATTTGTCATCGTACAACGGCCTAGGTCATATGAATTGAACAGTTTGGGAAACGCTGCTCTATCGTACATAATTTTGAATTGTAGTCAAAGGCCTATGTCAGATATTGTAAACTTACAACGGCCTATGTCAAATGAACTGAATTGTCGTGAACGGACTACTCCAAATATTGTAAACTTATATTCAACGCTACTGAATTGTCGTCAACGGCCTATGTCAGAATTTGTCATCGTACAACGGCCTAGGTCATATGAATTGAACAGTATGGGAAACGCTGCTCTATCGTACACAATTTTGAATTGTCGTCAACGGCCTATGTTATATGAACTGAAGTGTGGTCAACGGCCTATGTCTTGTATTGTACTGTATTGTACATAATTTTGAAATTTCGTCAACGGCAAATGTAATATGAATTGAATTGTCGTCAACGGCCTATGTCAGAATTTGTCATCGTACAACGGCTTATGTCAAATGAATTGAATTGTCGACTGGTCGTCAACGGCCTATGTATAGTATTGTACTGTATTGTACATAATTTTGAATTTTCGTCAAAGGCCTATGTCAGATATTGTAAACTTACAACGGCCTATGTCATATGAACTGAATTGTCCTGAACGGACTACTCCAAATATTGTAAACTTATATTCAACGCTACTGAATTGTCGTCAACGGCCTATGTCAGAATTTGTCATCGTACAACGGCCTAGGTCATATGAATTGAACAGTATGGGAAACGCTGCTCTATCGTACACAATTTTGAATTGTCGTCAACGGCCAATGTCATATGAATTGAATTGTCGTCAACGGCCTATGTCAGAATTTGTCATCGTACAACGGCCTATGTCATATGAACTGAACAGTTTGGGAAACGCTGCTCTATCGTACATAATTTTGAATTGTCGTCAACGGCCTTGTTATATGAACTGAAGAGTCGTCAACGGCCTATGTCTTGTATTGTACTGTATTGTACATAATTTTGAAATTTCGTCAACGGCCAATGTAATATGAATTGAATTGTCGTCAACGGCCTATGTCAGAATTTGTCATCGTACAACGGCCTAGGTCATATGAATTGAACAGTTTGGGAAACGCTGCTCTATCGTACACAATTTTGAATTGTCGTCAAAGGCCTATGTCAGATATTGTAAACTTACAACGGCCTATGTCATATGAACTGAATTGTCGTGAACGGACTACTCCAAATATTGTAAACTTATATTCAACGCTACTGAATTGTCGTCAACGGCCTATGTCAGAATTTGTCATCGTACAACGGCCTAGGTCATATGAATTGAACAGTATGGGAAACGCTGCTCTATCGTACATAATTTTGAATTGTCGTCAACGGCCAATGTCATATGAATTGAATTGTCGTCAACGGCCTATGTCAGAATATGTCATCGTACAACGGCCTATGAATTGAACAGTTTGGGAAACGCTGCTCTATCGTACATAATTTTGAATTGTCGTCAACGGCCTATGTTATACGAACTGAACAGTCGTCAACGGCCTATGTCTTGTATTGTACTGTATTGTACATAATTTTGAAATTTCGTCAACGGCCAATGTAATATGAATTGAATTGTCGTCAACGGCCTATATCAGAATTTGTCATCGTACAACGGCCTATGTCAAATGAATTGAATTGTCGACTTGTCGTCAACGGCCTATGTATAGTATTGTACTGTATTGTACATAATTTTGAATTGTCGCCAAAGGCCTATGTCAGATATTGTAAACTTACAACGGCCTATGTCATATGAACTGAATTGTCGTGAACGGACTACTCCAGATATTGTAAACTTATAATCAACGCTACAGAATTGTCGTCAACGGCCTATGTCAGAACTTGTCATGGTACAACGGCCTATGTCATATGAATTGAACAGTTTGGGAAACGCTGCTCTTTCGTACATAATTTTGAATTGTCGTCAACGGCCTATGTTATATGAGCTGAAGTGTGGTCAACGGCCTATGTCTTGTATTGTACTGTATTGTACATAATTTTGAAATTTCGTCAACGGCCAATGTAATATGAATTGAATTGTCGTCAACGGCCTATGTCAGAATTTGTCATCGTACAACGCCTTATGTCAAATGAATTGACTTGACGACTGGTCGTCAACGGCCTATGTATAGTATTGTACTCTATTGTACATAATTTTGAATTGTCGTCAAAGGCCTATGTCAGATATTGTAAACTTACAACGGCCTATGTCATATGAACTGAATTGTCGTGAACGGACTACTCCAGATATTGTAAACTTATCATCAACGCTACAGAATTGTCGTCAACGGCCTATGTCAGAATTTGTCATGGTACAACGGCCTAGGTCATATGAATTGAACAGTTTGGGAAACGCTGCTCTATCGTACATAATTCTGAATTGTAGTCAAAGGCCTATGTCAGATATTGTAAACTTACAACGGCCTATGTCATATGAACTGAATTGTCGTGAACGGACTACTCCAAATATTGTAAACTTATATTCAACGCTACTGAATTGTCGTCAACGGCCTATGTCAGAATTTGTCATCGTACAACGGCCTAGGTCATATGAATTGAACAGTATGGGAAACGCTGCTCTATCGTACACAATTTTGAATTGTCGTCAACGGCCAATGTCATATGAATTGAATTGTCGTCAACGGCCTATGTCAGAATTTGTCATCGTACAACGGCCTATGTCATATGAACTGAACAGTTTGGGAAACGCTGCTCTATCGTACATAATTTTGAATTGTCGTCAACGGCCTTGTTATATGAACTGAAGAGTCGTCAACGGCCTATGTCTTGTATTGTACTGTATTGTACATAATTTTGAAATTTCGTCAACGGCCAATGTAATATGAATTGAATTGTCGTCAACGGCCTATGTCAGAATTTGTCATCGTACAACGGCCTATGTCAAATGAATTGAATTGTCGACATGTCGTCAACGGCCTATGTATAGTATTGTACTGTATTGTACATAATTTTGAATTGTCGCCAAAGGCCTATGTCAGATATTGTAAACTTACAACGGCCTATGTCATATGAACTGAATTGTCGTGAACGGACTACTCCAGATATTGTAAACTTATAATCAACGCTACAGAATTGTCGTCAACGGCCTATGTCAGAATTTGTCATCGTACAACGGCCTAGGTCATATGAATTGAACAGTTTGGGAAACGCTGCTCTATCGTACATAATTTTGAATTGTAGTCAAAGGCCTATGTCAGATATTGTAAACTTACAACGGCCTATGTCAAATGAACTGAATTGTCGTGAACGGACTACTCCAAATATTGTAAACTTATATTCAACGCTACTGAATTGTCGTCAACGGCCTATGTCAGAATTTGTCATCGTACAACGGCCTAGGTCATATGAATTGAACAGTATGGGAAACGCTGCTCTATCGTACACAATTTTGAATTGTCGTCAACGGCCTATGTCATATGAATTGAATTGTCGTCAACGGTCTATGTCAGAATTTGTCATCGTACAACGGCCTATGTCATATGAATTGAACAGTTTGGGAAACGCTGCTCTATCGTACATAATTTTGAATTGTCGTCAACGGCCTATGTTATATGAACTGAAGTGTGGTCAACGGCCTATGTCTTGTATTGTACTGTATTGTACATAATTTTGAAATTTCGTCAACGGCCAATGTAATATGAATTGAATTTTCGTCAACGGCCTATGTCAGAATTTGTCATCGTACAACGGCTTATGTCAAATGAATTGAATTGTCGACTGGTCGTCAACGGCCTATGTATAGAATTGTACTGTATTGTACATAATTTTGAATTGTCGTCAAAGGCCTATGTCAGATATTGTAAACTTACAACGGCCTATGTCATATGAACTGAATTGTCGCGAACGGACTACTCCAAATATTGTAAACTTATATTCAACGCTACTGAATTGTCGTCAACGGCCTATGTCAGAATTTGTCATCGTACAACGGCCTAGGTCATATGAATTGAACAGTATGGAAAACGCTGCTCTATCGTACACAATTTTGAATTGTCGTCAACGGCCAATGTCATATGAATTGAATTTTCGTCAACGGCCTATGTCAGAATTTGTCATCGTACAACGGCCTATGTCATATGAATTGAACAGTTTGGGAAACGCTGCTCTATCGTACATAATTTTGAATTGTCGTCAACGGCCTATGTTATATGAACTGAAGTGTCGTCAACGGCCTATGTATAGTATTGTACTGTATTGTACATAATTTTGAATTGTCGTCAAAGGCCTATGTCAGATATTGTAAACTTACAACGGCCTATGTCATATGAACTGAATTGTCGTGAACGGACTACTCCAGATATTGTAAACTTATAATCAACGCTACAGAATTGTCGTCAACGGCCTATGTCAGAATTTGTCATGGTACAACGGCCTAGGTCATATGAATTGAACAGTTTGGGAAACGCTGCTCTATCGTACATAATTTTGAATTGTAGTCAAAGGCCTATGTCAGATATTGTAAACTTACAACGGCCTATGTCATATGAACTGAATTGTCGTGAACGGACTACTCCAAATATTGTAAACTTATATTCAACGCTACTGAATTGTCGTCAACGGCCTATGTCAGAATTTGTCATCGTACAACGGCCTACGTCATATGAATTGAACAGTTTGGGAAACGCTGCTCTATCGCACATAATTTTGAATTGTCGTCAACGGCCTATGTTATATGAACTGAAGTGTGGTCAACGGCCTATGTCTTGTATTGTACTGTATTGTACATAATTTTGAAATTTCGTCAACGGCCAATGTAATATGAATTGAATTGTCGTCAACGGCCTATGTCAGAACTTGTCATCGTACAATGTCAAATGAATTGAATTGTCGACTGGTCGTCAACGGCCTATGTATAGTATTGTACTGTATTGTACATAATTTTGAATTGTCGTCAAAGGCCTATGTCAGATATTGTAAACTTACAACGGCCTATGTCATATGAACTGAATTGTCGTGAACGGACTACTCCAAATATTGTAAACTTATATTCAACGCTACTGAATTGTCGTCAACGGCCTATGTCAGAATTTGTCATCGTACAACGGCCTATGTCATATGAATTGAACAGTTTGGGAAACGCTGCTCTATCGTACATAATTTTGAATTGTCGTCAACGGCCTATGTTATATGAACTGAAGTGTGGTCAACGGCCTATGTCTTGTATTGTACTGTATTGTACATAATTTTGAAATTTCGTCAACGGCAAATGTAATATGAATTGAATTGTCGTCAACGGCCTATGTCAGAATTTGTCATCGTACAACGGCTTATGTCAAATGAATTGAATTGTCGACTGGTCGTCAACGGCCTATGTATAGTATTGTACTGTATTGTACATAATTTTGAATTTTCGTCAAAGGCCTATGTCAGATATTGTAAACTTACAACGGCCTATGTCATATGAACTGAATTGTCCTGAACGGACTACTCCAAATATTGTAAACTTATATTCAACGCTACTGAATTGTCGTCAACGGCCTATGTCAGAATTTGTCATCGTACAACGGCCTAGGTCATATGAATTGAACAGTATGGGAAACGCTGCTCTATCGTACACAATTTTGAATTGTCGTCAACGGCCAATGTCATATGAATTGAATTGTCGTCAACGGCCTATGTCAGAATTTGTCATCGTACAACGGCCTATGTCATATGAACTGAACAGTTTGGGAAACGCTGCTCTATCGTACATAATTTTGAATTGTCGTCAACGGCCTTGTTATATGAACTGAAGAGTCGTCAACGGCCTATGTCTTGTATTGTACTGTATTGTACATAATTTTGAAATTTCGTCAACGGCCAATGTAATATGAATTGAATTGTCGTCAACGGCCTATGTCAGAATTTGTCATCGTACAACGGCCTAGGTCATATGAATTGAACAGTTTGGGAAACGCTGCTCTATCGTACACAATTTTGAATTGTCGTCAAAGGCCTATGTCAGATATTGTAAACTTACAACGGCCTATGTCATATGAACTGAATTGTCGTGAACGGACTACTCCAAATATTGTAAACTTATATTCAACGCTACTGAATTGTCGTCAACGGCCTATGTCAGAATTTGTCATCGTACAACGGCCTAGGTCATATGAATTGAACAGTATGGGAAACGCTGCTCTATCGTACATAATTTTGAATTGTCGTCAACGGCCAATGTCATATGAATTGAATTGTCGTCAACGGCCTATGTCAGAATATGTCATCGTACAACGGCCTATGAATTGAACAGTTTGGGAAACGCTGCTCTATCGTACATAATTTTGAATTGTCGTCAACGGCCTATGTTATACGAACTGAACAGTCGTCAACGGCCTATGTCTTGTATTGTACTGTATTGTACATAATTTTGAAATTTCGTCAACGGCCAATGTAATATGAATTGAATTGTCGTCAACGGCCTATATCAGAATTTGTCATCGTACAACGGCCTATGTCAAATGAATTGAATTGTCGACTTGTCGTCAACGGCCTATGTATAGTATTGTACTGTATTGTACATAATTTTGAATTGTCGCCAAAGGCCTATGTCAGATATTGTAAACTTACAACGGCCTATGTCATATGAACTGAATTGTCGTGAACGGACTACTCCAGATATTGTAAACTTATAATCAACGCTACAGAATTGTCGTCAACGGCCTATGTCAGAACTTGTCATGGTACAACGGCCTATGTCATATGAATTGAACAGTTTGGGAAACGCTGCTCTTTCGTACATAATTTTGAATTGTCGTCAACGGCCTATGTTATATGAGCTGAAGTGTGGTCAACGGCCTATGTCTTGTATTGTACTGTATTGTACATAATTTTGAAATTTCGTCAACGGCCAATGTAATATGAATTGAATTGTCGTCAACGGCCTATGTCAGAATTTGTCATCGTACAACGCCTTATGTCAAATGAATTGACTTGACGACTGGTCGTCAACGGCCTATGTATAGTATTGTACTCTATTGTACATAATTTTGAATTGTCGTCAAAGGCCTATGTCAGATATTGTAAACTTACAACGGCCTATGTCATATGAACTGAATTGTCGTGAACGGACTACTCCAGATATTGTAAACTTATCATCAACGCTACAGAATTGTCGTCAACGGCCTATGTCAGAATTTGTCATGGTACAACGGCCTAGGTCATATGAATTGAACAGTTTGGGAAACGCTGCTCTATCGTACATAATTCTGAATTGTAGTCAAAGGCCTATGTCAGATATTGTAAACTTACAACGGCCTATGTCATATGAACTGAATTGTCGTGAACGGACTACTCCAAATATTGTAAACTTATATTCAACGCTACTGAATTGTCGTCAACGGCCTATGTCAGAATTTGTCATCGTACAACGGCCTAGGTCATATGAATTGAACAGTATGGGAAACGCTGCTCTATCGTACACAATTTTGAATTGTCGTCAACGGCCAATGTCATATGAATTGAATTGTCGTCAACGGCCTATGTCAGAATTTGTCATCGTACAACGGCCTATGTCATATGAACTGAACAGTTTGGGAAACGCTGCTCTATCGTACATAATTTTGAATTGTCGTCAACGGCCTTGTTATATGAACTGAAGAGTCGTCAACGGCCTATGTCTTGTATTGTACTGTATTGTACATAATTTTGAAATTTCGTCAACGGCCAATGTAATATGAATTGAATTGTCGTCAACGGCCTATGTCAGAATTTGTCATCGTACAACGGCCTATGTCAAATGAATTGAATTGTCGACATGTCGTCAACGGCCTATGTATAGTATTGTACTGTATTGTACATAATTTTGAATTGTCGCCAAAGGCCTATGTCAGATATTGTAAACTTACAACGGCCTATGTCATATGAACTGAATTGTCGTGAACGGACTACTCCAGATATTGTAAACTTATAATCAACGCTACAGAATTGTCGTCAACGGCCTATGTCAGAATTTGTCATCGTACAACGGCCTAGGTCATATGAATTGAACAGTTTGGGAAACGCTGCTCTATCGTACATAATTTTGAATTGTAGTCAAAGGCCTATGTCAGATATTGTAAACTTACAACGGCCTATGTCAAATGAACTGAATTGTCGTGAACGGACTACTCCAAATATTGTAAACTTATATTCAACGCTACTGAATTGTCGTCAACGGCCTATGTCAGAATTTGTCATCGTACAACGGCCTAGGTCATATGAATTGAACAGTATGGGAAACGCTGCTCTATCGTACACAATTTTGAATTGTCGTCAACGGCCTATGTCATATGAATTGAATTGTCGTCAACGGTCTATGTCAGAATTTGTCATCGTACAACGGCCTATGTCATATGAATTGAACAGTTTGGGAAACGCTGCTCTATCGTACATAATTTTGAATTGTCGTCAACGGCCTATGTTATATGAACTGAAGTGTGGTCAACGGCCTATGTCTTGTATTGTACTGTATTGTACATAATTTTGAAATTTCGTCAACGGCCAATGTAATATGAATTGAATTTTCGTCAACGGCCTATGTCAGAATTTGTCATCGTACAACGGCTTATGTCAAATGAATTGAATTGTCGACTGGTCGTCAACGGCCTATGTATAGAATTGTACTGTATTGTACATAATTTTGAATTGTCGTCAAAGGCCTATGTCAGATATTGTAAACTTACAACGGCCTATGTCATATGAACTGAATTGTCGCGAACGGACTACTCCAAATATTGTAAACTTATATTCAACGCTACTGAATTGTCGTCAACGGCCTATGTCAGAATTTGTCATCGTACAACGGCCTAGGTCATATGAATTGAACAGTATGGAAAACGCTGCTCTATCGTACACAATTTTGAATTGTCGTCAACGGCCAATGTCATATGAATTGAATTTTCGTCAACGGCCTATGTCAGAATTTGTCATCGTACAACGGCCTATGTCATATGAATTGAACAGTTTGGGAAACGCTGCTCTATCGTACATAATTTTGAATTGTCGTCAACGGCCTATGTTATATGAACTGAAGTGTCGTCAACGGCCTATGTATAGTATTGTACTGTATTGTACATAATTTTGAATTGTCGTCAAAGGCCTATGTCAGATATTGTAAACTTACAACGGCCTATGTCATATGAACTGAATTGTCGTGAACGGACTACTCCAGATATTGTAAACTTATCATCAACGCTACAGAATTGTCGTCAACGGCCTATGTCAGAATTTGTCATGGTACAACGGCCTAGGTCATATGAATTGAACAGTTTGGGAAACGCTGCTCTATCGTACATAATTCTGAATTGTAGTCAAAGGCCTATGTCAGATATTGTAAACTTACAACGGCCTATGTCATATGAACTGAATTGTCGTGAACGGACTACTCCAAATATTGTAAACTTATATTCAACGCTACTGAATTGTCGTCAACGGCCTATGTCAGAATTTGTCATCGTACAACGGCCTAGGTCATATGAATTGAACAGTATGGGAAACGCTGCTCTATCGTACACAATTTTGAATTGTCGTCAACGGCCAATGTCATATGAATTGAATTGTCGTCAACGGCCTATGTCAGAATTTGTCATCGTACAACGGCCTATGTCATATGAACTGAACAGTTTGGGAAACGCTGCTCTATCGTACATAATTTTGAATTGTCGTCAACGGCCTTGTTATATGAACTGAAGAGTCGTCAACGGCCTATGTCTTGTATTGTACTGTATTGTACATAATTTTGAAATTTCGTCAACGGCCAATGTAATATGAATTGAATTGTCGTCAACGGCCTATGTCAGAATTTGTCATCGTACAACGGCCTATGTCAAATGAATTGAATTGTCGACATGTCGTCAACGGCCTATGTATAGTATTGTACTGTATTGTACATAATTTTGAATTGTCGCCAAAGGCCTATGTCAGATATTGTAAACTTACAACGGCCTATGTCATATGAACTGAATTGTCGTGAACGGACTACTCCAGATATTGTAAACTTATAATCAACGCTACAGAATTGTCGTCAACGGCCTATGTCAGAATTTGTCATCGTACAACGGCTTAGGTCATATGAATTGAACAGTTTGGGAAACGCTGCTCTATCGTACATAATTTTGAATTGTAGTCAAAGGCCTATGTCAGATATTGTAAACTTACAACGGCCTATGTCAAATGAACTGAATTGTCGTGAACGGACTACTCCAAATATTGTAAACTTATATTCAACGCTACTGAATTGTCGTCAACGGCCTATGTCAGAATTTGTCATCGTACAACGGCCTAGGTCATATGAATTGAACAGTATGGGAAACGCTGCTCTATCGTACACAATTTTGAATTGTCGTCAACGGCCTATGTCATATGAATTGAATTGTCGTCAACGGTCTATGTCAGAATTTGTCATCGTACAACGGCCTATGTCATTATGAATTGAACAGTTTGGGAAACGCTGCTCTATCGTACATAATTTTGAATTGTCGTCAACGGCCTACGTTATATGAACTGAAGTGTGGTCAACGGCCTATGTCTTGTATTGTACTGTATTGTACATAATTTTGAAATTTCGTCAACCGCCAATGTAATATGAATTTAATTGTCGTCAACGGCCTATGTCAGAATTTGTCATCGTACAACGGCTTATGTCAAATGAATTGAATTGTCGACTGGTCGTCAACGGCCTATGTATAGTATTGTACTGTATTGTACATAATTTTGAATTGTCGTCAAAGGCCTATGTCAGATATTGTAAACTTACAACGGCCTATGTCATATGAACTGAATTGTCGCGAACGGACTACTCCAAATATTGTAAACTTATATTCAACGCTACTGAATTGTCGTCAACGGCCTATGTCAGAATTTGTCATCGTACAACGGCCTAGGTCATATGAATTGAACAGTATGGGAAACGCTGCTCTATCGTACACAATTTTGAATTGTCGTCAACGGCCAATGTCATATGAATTGAATTGTCGTCAACGGCCTATGTCAGAATTTGTCATCGTACAACGGCCTATGTCATATGAATTGAACAGTTTGGGAAACGCTGCTCTATCGTACATAATTTTGAATTGTCGTCAACGGCCTATGTTATATGAACTGAAGTGTCGTCAACGGCCTATGTATAGTATTGTACTGTATTGTACATAATTTTGAATTGTAGTCAAAGGCCTATGTCAGATATTGTAAACTTACAACGGCCTATGTCAAATGAACTGAATTGTCGTGAACGGACTACTCCAAATATTGTAAACTTATATTCAACGCTACTGAATTGTCGTCAACGGCCTATGTCAGAATTTGTCATCGTACAACGGCCTAGGTCATATGAATTGAACAGTATGGGAAACGCTGCTCTATCGTACACAATTTTGAATTGTCGTCAACGGCCTATGTCATATGAATTGAATTGTCGTCAACGGTCTATGTCAGAATTTGTCATCGTACAACGGCCTATGTCATATGAATTGAACAGTTTGGGAAACGCTGCTCTATCGTACATAATTTTGAATTGTCGTCAACGGCCTATGTTATATGAACTGAAGTGTGGTCAACGGCCTATGTCTTGTATTGTACTGTATTGTACATAATTTTGAAATTTCGTCAACGGCCAATGTAATATGAATTGAATTGTCGTCAACGGCCTATGTCAGAATTTGTCATCGTACAACGGCTTATGTCAAATGAATTGAATTGTCGACTGGTCGTCAACGGCCTATGTATAGAATTGTACTGTATTGTACATAATTTTGAATTGTCGTCAAAGGCCTATGTCAGATATTGTAAACTTACAACGGCCTATGTCATATGAACTGAATTGTCGTGAACGGACTACTCCAGATATTGTAAACTTATCATCAACGCTACAGAATTGTCGTCAACGGCCTATGTCAGAATTTGTCATCGTACAACGGCTTAGGTCATATGAATTGAACAGTTTGGGAAACGCTGCTCTATCGTACATAATTTTGAATTGTAGTCAAAGGCCTATGTCAGATATTGTAAACTTACAACGGCCTATGTCATATGAACTGAATTGTCGCGAACGGACTACTCCAAATATTGTAAACTTATATTCAACGCTACTGAATTGTCGTCAACGGCCTATGTCAGAATTTGTCATCGTACAACGGCCTAGGTCATATGAATTGAACAGTATGGAAAACGCTGCTCTATCGTACACAATTTTGAATTGTCGTCAACGGCCAATGTCATATGAATTGAATTTTCGTCAACGGCCTATGTCAGAATTTGTCATCGTACAACGGCCTATGTCATATGAATTGAACAGTTTGGGAAACGCTGCTCTATCGTACATAATTTTGAATTGTCGTCAACGGCCTATGTTATATGAACTGAAGTGTCGTCAACGGCCTATGTATAGTATTGTACTGTATTGTACATAATTTTGAATTGTCGTCAAAGGCCTATGTCAGATATTGTAAACTTACAACGGCCTATGTCATATGAACTGAATTGTCGTGAACGGACTACTCCAGATATTGTAAACTTATCATCAACGCTACAGAATTGTCGTCAACGGCCTATGTCAGAATTTGTCATGGTACAACGGCCTAGGTCATATGAATTGAACAGTTTGGGAAACGCTGCTCTATCGTACATAATTCTGAATTGTAGTCAAAGGCCTATGTCAGATATTGTAAACTTACAACGGCCTATGTCATATGAACTGAATTGTCGTGAACGGACTACTCCAAATATTGTAAACTTATATTCAACGCTACTGAATTGTCGTCAACGGCCTATGTCAGAATTTGTCATCGTACAACGGCCTAGGTCATATGAATTGAACAGTATGGGAAACGCTGCTCTATCGTACACAATTTTGAATTGTCGTCAACGGCCAATGTCATATGAATTGAATTGTCGTCAACGGCCTATGTCAGAATTTGTCATCGTACAACGGCCTATGTCATATGAACTGAACAGTTTGGGAAACGCTGCTCTATCGTACATAATTTTGAATTGTCGTCAACGGCCTTGTTATATGAACTGAAGAGTCGTCAACGGCCTATGTCTTGTATTGTACTGTATTGTACATAATTTTGAAATTTCGTCAACGGCCAATGTAATATGAATTGAATTGTCGTCAACGGCCTATGTCAGAATTTGTCATCGTACAACGGCCTATGTCAAATGAATTGAATTGTCGACATGTCGTCAACGGCCTATGTATAGTATTGTACTGTATTGTACATAATTTTGAATTGTCGCCAAAGGCCTATGTCAGATATTGTAAACTTACAACGGCCTATGTCATATGAACTGAATTGTCGTGAACGGACTACTCCAGATATTGTAAACTTATAATCAACGCTACAGAATTGTCGTCAACGGCCTATGTCAGAATTTGTCATCGTACAACGGCTTAGGTCATATGAATTGAACAGTTTGGGAAACGCTGCTCTATCGTACATAATTTTGAATTGTAGTCAAAGGCCTATGTCAGATATTGTAAACTTACAACGGCCTATGTCAAATGAACTGAATTGTCGTGAACGGACTACTCCAAATATTGTAAACTTATATTCAACGCTACTGAATTGTCGTCAACGGCCTATGTCAGAATTTGTCATCGTACAACGGCCTAGGTCATATGAATTGAACAGTATGGGAAACGCTGCTCTATCGTACACAATTTTGAATTGTCGTCAACGGCCTATGTCATATGAATTGAATTGTCGTCAACGGTCTATGTCAGAATTTGTCATCGTACAACGGCCTATGTCATTATGAATTGAACAGTTTGGGAAACGCTGCTCTATCGTACATAATTTTGAATTGTCGTCAACGGCCTACGTTATATGAACTGAAGTGTGGTCAACGGCCTATGTCTTGTATTGTACTGTATTGTACATAATTTTGAAATTTCGTCAACCGCCAATGTAATATGAATTTAATTGTCGTCAACGGCCTATGTCAGAATTTGTCATCGTACAACGGCTTATGTCAAATGAATTGAATTGTCGACTGGTCGTCAACGGCCTATGTATAGTATTGTACTGTATTGTACATAATTTTGAATTGTCGTCAAAGGCCTATGTCAGATATTGTAAACTTACAACGGCCTATGTCATATGAACTGAATTGTCGCGAACGGACTACTCCAAATATTGTAAACTTATATTCAACGCTACTGAATTGTCGTCAACGGCCTATGTCAGAATTTGTCATCGTACAACGGCCTAGGTCATATGAATTGAACAGTATGGGAAACGCTGCTCTATCGTACACAATTTTGAATTGTCGTCAACGGCCAATGTCATATGAATTGAATTGTCGTCAACGGCCTATGTCAGAATTTGTCATCGTACAACGGCCTATGTCATATGAATTGAACAGTTTGGGAAACGCTGCTCTATCGTACATAATTTTGAATTGTCGTCAACGGCCTATGTTATATGAACTGAAGTGTCGTCAACGGCCTATGTATAGTATTGTACTGTATTGTACATAATTTTGAATTGTAGTCAAAGGCCTATGTCAGATATTGTAAACTTACAACGGCCTATGTCAAATGAACTGAATTGTCGTGAACGGACTACTCCAAATATTGTAAACTTATATTCAACGCTACTGAATTGTCGTCAACGGCCTATGTCAGAATTTGTCATCGTACAACGGCCTAGGTCATATGAATTGAACAGTATGGGAAACGCTGCTCTATCGTACACAATTTTGAATTGTCGTCAACGGCCTATGTCATATGAATTGAATTGTCGTCAACGGTCTATGTCAGAATTTGTCATCGTACAACGGCCTATGTCATATGAATTGAACAGTTTGGGAAACGCTGCTCTATCGTACATAATTTTGAATTGTCGTCAACGGCCTATGTTATATGAACTGAAGTGTGGTCAACGGCCTATGTCTTGTATTGTACTGTATTGTACATAATTTTGAAATTTCGTCAACGGCCAATGTAATATGAATTGAATTGTCGTCAACGGCCTATGTCAGAATTTGTCATCGTACAACGGCTTATGTCAAATGAATTGAATTGTCGACTGGTCGTCAACGGCCTATGTATAGAATTGTACTGTATTGTACATAATTTTGAATTGTCGTCAAAGGCCTATGTCAGATATTGTAAACTTACAACGGCCTATGTCATATGAACTGAATTGTCGCGAACGGACTACTCCAAATATTGTAAACTTATATTCAACGCTACTGAATTGTCGTCAACGGCCTATGTCAGAATTTGTCATCGTACAACGGCCTAGGTCATATGAATTGAACAGTATGGAAAAC
The DNA here is from genome assembly GCA_963556255.1 of Allolobophora icterica. Classification (NCBI taxonomy): domain Eukaryota; kingdom Metazoa; phylum Annelida; class Clitellata; order Crassiclitellata; family Lumbricidae; genus Allolobophora; species Allolobophora icterica. The sequence goes on along the minus strand of OY744613.1, from coordinate 23,593,295 downwards.
GCTGCTCTATCGTACACAATTTTGAATTGTCGTCAACGGCCAATGTCATATGAATTGAATTGTCGTCAACGGCCTATGTCAGAATTTGTCATCGTACAACGGCCTATGTCATATGAATTGAACAGTTTGGGAAACGCTGCTCTATCGTACATAATTTTGAATTGTCGTCAACGGCCTATGTTATATGAACTGAAGTGTCGTCAACGGCCTATGTATAGTATTGTACTGTATTGTACATAATTTTGAATTGTCGTCAAAGGCCTATGTCAGATATTGTAAACTTACAACGGCCTATGTCATATGAACTGAATTGTCGTGAACGGACTACTCCAGATATTGTAAACTTATCATCAACGCTACAGAATTGTCGTCAACGGCCTATGTCAGAATTTGTCATGGTACAACGGCCTAGGTCATATGAATTGAACAGTTTGGGAAACGCTGCTCTATCGTACATAATTCTGAATTGTAGTCAAAGGCCTATGTCAGATATTGTAAACTTACAACGGCCTATGTCATATGAACTGAATTGTCGTGAACGGACTACTCCAAATATTGTAAACTTATATTCAACGCTACTGAATTGTCGTCAACGGCCTATGTCAGAATTTGTCATCGTACAACGGCCTAGGTCATATGAATTGAACAGTATGGGAAACGCTGCTCTATCGTACACAATTTTGAATTGTCGTCAACGGCCAATGTCATATGAATTGAATTGTCGTCAACGGCCTATGTCAGAATTTGTCATCGTACAACGGCCTATGTCATATGAACTGAACAGTTTGGGAAACGCTGCTCTATCGTACATAATTTTGAATTGTCGTCAACGGCCTCGTTATATGAACTGAAGAGTCGTCAACGGCCTATGTCTTGTATTGTACTGTATTGTACATAATTTTGAAATTTCGTCAACGGCCAATGTAATATGAATTGAATTGTCGTCAACGGCCTATGTCAGAATTTGTCATCGTACAACGGCCTATGTCAAATGAATTGAATTGTCGACATGTCGTCAACGGCCTATGTATAGTATTGTACTGTATTGTACATAATTTTGAATTGTCGCCAAAGGCCTATGTCAGATATTGTAAACTTACAACGGCCTATGTCATATGAACTGAATTGTCGTGAACGGACTACTCCAGATATTGTAAACTTATAATCAACGCTACAGAATTGTCGTCAACGGCCTATGTCAGAATTTGTCATCGTACAACGGCTTAGGTCATATGAATTGAACAGTTTGGGAAACGCTGCTCTATCGTACATAATTTTGAATTGTAGTCAAAGGCCTATGTCAGATATTGTAAACTTACAACGGCCTATGTCAAATGAACTGAATTGTCGTGAACGGACTACTCCAAATATTGTAAACTTATATTCAACGCTACTGAATTGTCGTCAACGGCCTATGTCAGAATTTGTCATCGTACAACGGCCTAGGTCATATGAATTGAACAGTATGGGAAACGCTGCTCTATCGTACACAATTTTGAATTGTCGTCAACGGCCTATGTCATATGAATTGAATTGTCGTCAACGGTCTATGTCAGAATTTGTCATCGTACAACGGCCTATGTCATTATGAATTGAACAGTTTGGGAAACGCTGCTCTATCGTACATAATTTTGAATTGTCGTCAACGGCCTACGTTATATGAACTGAAGTGTGGTCAACGGCCTATGTCTTGTATTGTACTGTATTGTACATAATTTTGAAATTTCGTCAACCGCCAATGTAATATGAATTGAATTGTCGTCAACGGCCTATGTCAGAATTTGTCATCGTACAACGGCCTATGTCATATGAATTGAACAGTTTGGGAAACGCTGCTCTATCGTACATAATTTTGAATTGTCGTCAACGGCCTATGTTATATGAACTGAAGTGTCGTCAACGGCCTATGTATAGTATTGTACTGTATTGTACATAATTTTGAATTGTAGTCAAAGGCCTATGTCAGATATTGTAAACTTACAACGGCCTATGTCAAATGAACTGAATTGTCGTGAACGGACTACTCCAAATATTGTAAACTTATATTCAACGCTACTGAATTGTCGTCAACGGCCTATGTCAGAATTTGTCATCGTACAACGGCCTAGGTCATATGAATTGAACAGTATGGGAAACGCTGCTCTATCGTACACAATTTTGAATTGTCGTCAACGGCCTATGTCATATGAATTGAATTGTCGTCAACGGTCTATGTCAGAATTTGTCATCGTACAACGGCCTATGTCATATGAATTGAACAGTTTGGGAAACGCTGCTCTATCGTACATAATTTTGAATTGTCGTCAACGGCCTATGTTATATGAACTGAAGTGTGGTCAACGGCCTATGTCTTGTATTGTACTGTATTGTACATAATTTTGAAATTTCGTCAACGGCCAATGTAATATGAATTGAATTGTCGTCAACGGCCTATGTCAGAATTTGTCATCGTACAACGGCTTATGTCAAATGAATTGAATTGTCGACTGGTCGTCAACGGCCTATGTATAGAATTGTACTGTATTGTACATAATTTTGAATTGTCGTCAAAGGCCTATGTCAGATATTGTAAACTTACAACGGCCTATGTCATATGAACTGAATTGTCGCGAACGGACTACTCCAAATATTGTAAACTTATATTCAACGCTACTGAATTGTCGTCAACGGCCTATGTCAGAATTTGTCATCGTACAACGGCCTAGGTCATATGAATTGAACAGTATGGAAAACGCTGCTCTATCGTACACAATTTTGAATTGTCGTCAACGGCCAATGTCATATGAATTGAATTTTCGTCAACGGCCTATGTCAGAATTTGTCATCGTACAACGGCCTATGTCATATGAATTGAACAGTTTGGGAAACGCTGCTCTATCGTACATAATTTTGAATTGTCGTCAACGGCCTATGTTATATGAACTGAAGTGTCGTCAACGGCCTATGTATAGTATTGTACTGTATTGTACATAATTTTGAATTGTCGTCAAAGGCCTATGTCAGATATTGTAAACTTACAACGGCCTATGTCATATGAACTGAATTGTCGTGAACGGACTACTCCAGATATTGTAAACTTATCATCAACGCTACAGAATTGTCGTCAACGGCCTATGTCAGAATTTGTCATGGTACAACGGCCTAGGTCATATGAATTGAACAGTTTGGGAAACGCTGCTCTATCGTACATAATTCTGAATTGTAGTCAAAGGCCTATGTCAGATATTGTAAACTTACAACGGCCTATGTCATATGAACTGAATTGTCGTGAACGGACTACTCCAAATATTGTAAACTTATATTCAACGCTACTGAATTGTCGTCAACGGCCTATGTCAGAATTTGTCATCGTACAACGGCCTAGGTCATATGAATTGAACAGTATGGGAAACGCTGCTCTATCGTACACAATTTTGAATTGTCGTCAACGGCCAATGTCATATGAATTGAATTGTCGTCAACGGCCTATGTCAGAATTTGTCATCGTACAACGGCCTATGTCATATGAACTGAACAGTTTGGGAAACGCTGCTCTATCGTACATAATTTTGAATTGTCGTCAACGGCCTTGTTATATGAACTGAAGAGTCGTCAACGGCCTATGTCTTGTATTGTACTGTATTGTACATAATTTTGAAATTTCGTCAACGGCCAATGTAATATGAATTGAATTGTCGTCAACGGCCTATGTCAGAATTTGTCATCGTACAACGGCCTATGTCAAATGAATTGAATTGTCGACATGTCGTCAACGGCCTATGTATAGTATTGTACTGTATTGTACATAATTTTGAATTGTCGCCAAAGGCCTATGTCAGATATTGTAAACTTACAACGGCCTATGTCATATGGACTGAATTGTCGTGAACGGACTACTCCAGATATTGTAAACTTATAATCAACGCTACAGAATTGTCGTCAACGGCCTATGTCAGAATTTGTCATCGTACAACGGCTTAGGTCATATGAATTGAACAGTTTGGGAAACGCTGCTCTATCGTACATAATTTTGAATTGTAGTCAAAGGCCTATGTCAGATATTGTAAACTTACAACGGCCTATGTCAAATGAACTGAATTGTCGTGAACGGACTACTCCAAATATTGTAAACTTATATTCAACGCTACTGAATTGTCGTCAACGGCCTATGTCAGAATTTGTCATCGTACAACGGCCTAGGTCATATGAATTGAACAGTATGGGAAACGCTGCTCTATCGTACACAATTTTGAATTGTCGTCAACGGCCTATGTCATATGAATTGAATTGTCGTCAACGGTCTATGTCAGAATTTGTCATCGTACAACGGCCTATGTCATTATGAATTGAACAGTTTGGGAAACGCTGCTCTATCGTACATAATTTTGAATTGTCGTCAACGGCCTACGTTATATGAACTGAAGTGTGGTCAACGGCCTATGTCTTGTATTGTACTGTATTGTACATAATTTTGAAATTTCGTCAACCGCCAATGTAATATGAATTTAATTGTCGTCAACGGCCTATGTCAGAATTTGTCATCGTACAACGGCTTATGTCAAATGAATTGAATTGTCGACTGGTCGTCAACGGCCTATGTATAGTATTGTACTGTATTGTACATAATTTTGAATTGTCGTCAAAGGCCTATGTCAGATATTGTAAACTTACAACGGCCTATGTCATATGAACTGAATTGTCGCGAACGGACTACTCCAAATATTGTAAACTTATATTCAACGCTACTGAATTGTCGTCAACGGCCTATGTCAGAATTTGTCATCGTACAACGGCCTAGGTCATATGAATTGAACAGTATGGGAAACGCTGCTCTATCGTACACAATTTTGAATTGTCGTCAACGGCCAATGTCATATGAATTGAATTGTCGTCAACGGCCTATGTCAGAATTTGTCATCGTACAACGGCCTATGTCATATGAATTGAACAGTTTGGGAAACGCTGCTCTATCGTACATAATTTTGAATTGTCGTCAACGGCCTATGTTATATGAACTGAAGTGTCGTCAACGGCCTATGTATAGTATTGTACTGTATTGTACATAATTTTGAATTGTCGTCAAAGGCCTATGTCAGATATTGTAAACTTACAACGGCCTATGTCATATGAACTGAATTGTCGTGAACGGACTACTCCAGATATTGTAAACTTATCATCAACGCTACAGAATTGTCGTCAACGGCCTATGTCAGAATTTGTCATGGTACAACGGCCTAGGTCATATGAATTGAACAGTTTGGGAAACGCTGCTCTATCGTACATAATTCTGAATTGTAGTCAAAGGCCTATGTCAGATATTGTAAACTTACAACGGCCTATGTCATATGAACTGAATTGTCGTGAACGGACTACTCCAAATATTGTAAACTTATATTCAACGCTACTGAATTGTCGTCAACGGCCTATGTCAGAATTTGTCATCGTACAACGGCCTAGGTCATATGAATTGAACAGTATGGGAAACGCTGCTCTATCGTACACAATTTTGAATTGTCGTCAACGGCCAATGTCATATGAATTGAATTGTCGTCAACGGCCTATGTCAGAATTTGTCATCGTACAACGGCCTATGTCATATGAACTGAACAGTTTGGGAAACGCTGCTCTATCGTACATAATTTTGAATTGTCGTCAACGGCCTTGTTATATGAACTGAAGAGTCGTCAACGGCCTATGTCTTGTATTGTACTGTATTGTACATAATTTTGAAATTTCGTCAACGGCCAATGTAATATGAATTGAATTGTCGTCAACGGCCTATGTCAGAATTTGTCATCGTACAACGGCCTATGTCAAATGAATTGAATTGTCGACATGTCGTCAACGGCCTATGTATAGTATTGTACTGTATTGTACATAATTTTGAATTGTCGCCAAAGGCCTATGCAGATATTGTAAACTTACAACGGCCTATGTCATATGAACTGAATTGTCGTGAACGGACTACTCCAGATATTGTAAACTTATAATCAACGCTACAGAATTGTCGTCAACGGCCTATGTCAGAATTTGTCATCGTACAACGGCTTAGGTCATATGAATTGAACAGTTTGGGAAACGCTGCTCTATCGTACATAATTTTGAATTGTAGTCAAAGGCCTATGTCAGATATTGTAAACTTACAACGGCCTATGTCAAATGAACTGAATTGTCGTGAACGGACTACTCCAAATATTGTAAACTTATATTCAACGCTACTGAATTGTCGTCAACGGCCTATGTCAGAATTTGTCATCGTACAACGGCCCAGGTCATATGAATTGAACAGTATGGGAAACGCTGCTCTATCGTACACAATTTTGAATTGTCGTCAACGGCCTATGTCATATGAATTGAATTGTCGTCAACGGTCTATGTCAGAATTTGTCATCGTACAACGGCCTATGTCATTATGAATTGAACAGTTTGGGAAACGCTGCTCTATCGTACATAATTTTGAATTGTCGTCAACGGCCTACGTTATATGAACTGAAGTGTGGTCAACGGCCTATGTCTTGTATTGTACTGTATTGTACATAATTTTGAAATTTCGTCAACCGCCAATGTAATATGAATTGAATTGTCGTCAACGGCCTATGTCAGAATTTGTCATCGTACAACGGCCTATGTCATATGAATTGAACAGTTTGGGAAACGCTGCTCTATCGTACATAATTTTGAATTGTCGTCAACGGCCTATGTTATATGAACTGAAGTGTCGTCAACGGCCTATGTATAGTATTGTACTGTATTGTACATAATTTTGAATTGTAGTCAAAGGCCTATGTCAGATATTGTAAACTTACAACGGCCTATGTCAAATGAACTGAATTGTCGTGAACGGACTACTCCAAATATTGTAAACTTATATTCAACGCTACTGAATTGTCGTCAACGGCCTATGTCAGAATTTGTCATCGTACAACGGCCTAGGTCATATGAATTGAACAGTATGGGAAACGCTGCTCTATCGTACACAATTTTGAATTGTCGTCAACGGCCTATGTCATATGAATTGAATTGTCGTCAACGGTCTATGTCAGAATTTGTCATCGTACAACGGCCTATGTCATATGAATTGAACAGTTTGGGAAACGCTGCTCTATCGTACATAATTTTGAATTGTCGTCAACGGCCTATGTTATATGAACTGAAGTGTGGTCAACGGCCTATGTCTTGTATTGTACTGTATTGTACATAATTTTGAAATTTCGTCAACGGCCAATGTAATATGAATTGAATTGTCGTCAACGGCCTATGTCAGAATTTGTCATCGTACAACGGCTTATGTCAAATGAATTGAATTGTCGACTGGTCGTCAACGGCCTATGTATAGAATTGTACTGTATTGTACATAATTTTGAATTGTCGTCAAAGGCCTATGTCAGATATTGTAAACTTACAACGGCCTATGTCATATGAACTGAATTGTCGCGAACGGACTACTCCAAATATTGTAAACTTATATTCAACGCTACTGAATTGTCGTCAACGGCCTATGTCAGAATTTGTCATCGTACAACGGCCTAGGTCATATGAATTGAACAGTATGGAAAACGCTGCTCTATCGTACACAATTTTGAATTGTCGTCAACGGCCAATGTCATATGAATTGAATTGTCGTCAACGGCCTATGTCAGAATTTGTCATCGTACAACGGCCTATGTCATATGAATTGAACAGTTTGGGAAACGCTGCTCTATCGTACATAATTTTGAATTGTCGTCAACGGCCTATGTTATATGAACTGAAGTGTCGTCAACGGCCTATGTATAGTATTGTACTGTATTGTACATAATTTTGAATTGTCGTCAAAGGCCTATGTCAGATATTGTAAACTTACAACGGCCTATGTCATATGAACTGAATTGTCGTGAACGGACTACTCCAGATATTGTAAACTTATCATCAACGCTACAGAATTGTCGTCAACGGCCTATGTCAGAATTTGTCATGGTACAACGGCCTAGGTCATATGAATTGAACAGTTTGGGAAACGCTGCTCTATCGTACATAATTCTGAATTGTAGTCAAAGGCCTATGTCAGATATTGTAAACTTACAACGGCCTATGTCATATGAACTGAATTGTCGTGAACGGACTACTCCAAATATTGTAAACTTATATTCAACGCTACTGAATTGTCGTCAACGGCCTATGTCAGAATTTGTCATCGTACAACGGCCTAGGTCATATGAATTGAACAGTATGGGAAACGCTGCTCTATCGTACACAATTTTGAATTGTCGTCAACGGCCAATGTCATATGAATTGAATTGTCGTCAACGGCCTATGTCAGAATTTGTCATCGTACAACGGCCTATGTCATATGAACTGAACAGTTTGGGAAACGCTGCTCTATCGTACATAATTTTGAATTGTCGTCAACGGCCTTGTTATATGAACTGAAGAGTCGTCAACGGCCTATGTCTTGTATTGTACTGTATTGTACATAATTTTGAAATTTCGTCAACGGCCAATGTAATATGAATTGAATTGTCGTCAACGGCCTATGTCAGAATTTGTCATCGTACAACGGCCTATGTCAAATGAATTGAATTGTCGACATGTCGTCAACGGCCTATGTATAGTATTGTACTGTATTGTACATAATTTTGAATTGTCGCCAAAGGCCTATGTCAGATATTGTAAACTTACAACGGCCTATGTCATATGAACTGAATTGTCGTGAACGGACTACTCCAGATATTGTAAACTTATAATCAACGCTACAGAATTGTCGTCAACGGCCTATGTCAGAATTTGTCATCGTACAACGGCTTAGGTCATATGAATTGAACAGTTTGGGAAACGCTGCTCTATCGTACATAATTTTGAATTGTAGTCAAAGGCCTATGTCAGATATTGTAAACTTACAACGGCCTATGTCAAATGAACTGAATTGTCGTGAACGGACTACTCCAAATATTGTAAACTTATATTCAACGCTACTGAATTGTCGTCAACGGCCTATGTCAGAATTTGTCATCGTACAACGGCCTAGGTCATATGAATTGAACAGTATGGGAAACGCTGCTCTATCGTACACAATTTTGAATTGTCGTCAACGGCCTATGTCATATGAATTGAATTGTCGTCAACGGTCTATGTCGGAATTTGTCATCGTACAACGGCCTATGTCATATGAATTGAACAGTTTGGGAAACGCTGCTCTATCGTACATAATTTTGAATTGTCGTCAACGGCCTATGTTATATGAACTGAAGTGTGGTCAACGGCCTATGTCTTGTATTGTACTGTATTGTACATAATTTTGAAGTTTCGTCAACGGCCAATGTAATATGAATTGAATTGTCGTCAACGGCCTATGTCAGAATTTGTCATCGTACAACGGCTTATGTCAAATGAATTGAATTGTCGACTGGTCGTCAACGGCCTATGTATAGAATTGTACTGTATTGTACATAATTTTGAATTGTCGTCAAAGGCCTATGTCAGATATTGTAAACTTACAACGGCCTATGTCATATGAACTGAATTGTCGCGAACGGACTACTCCAAATATTGTAAACTTATATTCAACGCTACTGAATTGTCGTCAACGGCCTATGTCAGAATTTGTCATCGTACAACGGCCTAGGTCATATGAATTGAACAGTATGGAAAACGCTGCTCTATCGTACACAATTTTGAATTGTCGTCAACGGCCAATGTCATATGAATTGAATTGTCGTCAACGGCCTATGTCAGAATTTGTCATCGTACAACGGCCTATGTCATATGAATTGAACAGTTTGGGAAACGCTGCTCTATCGTACATAATTTTGAATTGTCGTCAACGGCCTATGTTATATGAACTGAAGTGTCGTCAACGGCCTATGTATAGTATTGTACTGTATTGTACATAATTTTGAATTGTCGTCAAAGGCCTATGTCAGATATTGTAAACTTACAACGGCCTATGTCATATGAACTGAATTGTCGTGAACGGACTACTCCAGATATTGTAAACTTATCATCAACGCTACAGAATTGTCGTCAACGGCCTATGTCAGAATTTGTCATGGTACAACGGCCTAGGTCATATGAATTGAACAGTTTGGGAAACGCTGCTCTATCGTACATAATTCTGAATTGTAGTCAAAGGCCTATGTCAGATATTGTAAACTTACAACGGCCTATGTCATATGAACTGAATTGTCGTGAACGGACTACTCCAAATATTGTAAACTTATATTCAACGCTACTGAATTGTCGTCAACGGCCTATGTCAGAATTTGTCATCGTACAACGGCCTAGGTCATATGAATTGAACAGTATGGGAAACGCTGCTCTATCGTACACAATTTTGAATTGTCGTCAACGGCCAATGTCATATGAATTGAATTGTCGTCAACGGCCTATGTCAGAATTTGTCATCGTACAACGGCCTATGTCATATGAACTGAACAGTTTGGGAAACGCTGCTCTATCGTACATAATTTTGAATTGTCGTCAACGGCCTTGTTATATGAACTGAAGAGTCGTCAACGGCCTATGTCTTGTATTGTACTGTATTGTACATAATTTTGAAATTTCGTCAACGGCCAATGTAATATGAATTGAATTGTCGTCAACGGCCTATGTCAGAATTTGTCATCGTACAACGGCCTATGTCAAATGAATTGAATTGTCGACATGTCGTCAACGGCCTATGTATAGTATTGTACTGTATTGTACATAATTTTGAATTGTCGCCAAAGGCCTATGTCAGATATTGTAAACTTACAACGGCCTATGTCATATGAACTGAATTGTCGTGAACGGACTACTCCAGATATTGTAAACTTATAATCAACGCTACAGAATTGTCGTCAACGGCCTATGTCAGAATTTGTCATCGTACAACGGCTTAGGTCATATGAATTGAACAGTTTGGGAAACGCTGCTCTATCGTACATAATTTTGAATTGTAGTCAAAGGCCTATGTCAGATATTGTAAACTTACAACGGCCTATGTCAAATGAACTGAATTGTCGTGAACGGACTACTCCAAATATTGTAAACTTATATTCAACGCTACTGAATTGTCGTCAACGGCCTATGTCAGAATTTGTCATCGTACAACGGCCTAGGTCATATGAATTGAACAGTATGGGAAACGCTGCTCTATCGTACACAATTTTGAATTGTCGTCAACGGCCTATGTCATATGAATTGAATTGTCGTCAACGGTCTATGTCAGAATTTGTCATCGTACAACGGCCTATGTCATTATGAATTGAACAGTTTGGGAAACGCTGCTCTATCGTACATAATTTTGAATTGTCGTCAACGGCCTACGTTATATGAACTGAAGTGTGGTCAACGGCCTATGTCTTGTATTGTACTGTATTGTACATAATTTTGAAATTTCGTCAACCGCCAATGTAATATGAATTTAATTGTCGTCAACGGCCTATGTCAGAATTTGTCATCGTACAACGGCTTATGTCAAATGAATTGAATTGTCGACTGGTCGTCAACGGCCTATGTATAGTATTGTACTGTATTGTACATAATTTTGAATTGTCGTCAAAGGCCTATGTCAGATATTGTAAACTTACAACGGCCTATGTCATATGAACTGAATTGTCGCGAACGGACTACTCCAAATATTGTAAACTTATATTCAACGCTACTGAATTGTCGTCAACGGCCTATGTCAGAATTTGTCATCGTACAACGGCCTAGGTCATATGAATTGAACAGTATGGGAAACGCTGCTCTATCGTACACAATTTTGAATTGTCGTCAACGGCCAATGTCATATGAATTGAATTGTCGTCAACGGCCTATGTCAGAATTTGTCATCGTACAACGGCCTATGTCATATGAATTGAACAGTTTGGGAAACGCTGCTCTATCGTACATAATTTTGAATTGTCGTCAACGGCCTATGTTATATGAACTGAAGTGTCGTCAACGGCCTATGTATAGTATTGTACTGTATTGTACATAATTTTGAATTGTCGTCAAAGGCCTATGTCAGATATTGTAAACTTACAACGGCCTATGTCATATGAACTGAAGTGTCGTCAACGGCCTATGTCTTGTATTGTACTGTATTGTACATAATTTTGAAATTTCGTCAACGGCCAATGTAATATGAATTGAATTGTCGTCAACGGCCTATGTCAGAATTTGTCATCGTACAACGGCCTATGTCAAATGAATTGAATTGTCGACTTGTCGTCAACGGCCTATGTATAGTATTGTACTGTATTGTACATAATTTTGAATTGTCGCCAAAGGCCTATGTCAGATATTGTAAACTTACAACGGCCTATGTCATATGAACTGAATTGTCGTGAACGGACTACTCCAGATATTGTAAACTTATAATCAACGCTACAGAATTGTCGTCAACGGCCTATGTCAGAATTTGTCATGGTACAACGGCCTAGGTCATATGAATTCAACAGTTTGGGAAACGCTGCTCTATCGTACATAATTTTGAATTGTAGTCAAAGGCCTATGTCAGATATTGTAAACTTACAACGGCCTATGTCATATGAACTGAATTGTCGTGAACGGACTACTCCAAATATTGTAAACTTATATTCAACGCTACTGAATTGTCGTCAACGGCCTATGTCAGAATTTGTCATCGTACAACGGCCTAGGTCATATGAATTGAACAGTATGGGAAACGCTGCTCTATCGTACACAATTTTGAATTGTCGTCAACGGCCAATGTCATATGAATTGAATTGTCGTCAACGGCCTATGTCAGAATTTGTCATCGTACAACGGCCTATGTCATATGAACTGAACAGTTTGGGAAACGCTGCTCTATCGTACATAATTTTGAATTGTCGTCAACGGCCTTGTTATATGAACTGAAGTGTCGTCAACGGCCTATGTCTCGTATTGTACTGTATTGTACATAATTTTGAAATTTCGTCAACGGCCAATGTAATATGAATTGAATTGTCGTCAACGGCCTATGTCAGAATTTGTCATCGTACAACGGCCTATGTCAAATGAATTGAATTGTCGACTTGTCGTCAACGGCCTATGTATAGTATTGTATTGTACATAATTTTGAATTGTCGCCCAAAGGCCTATGTCAGATATTGTAAACTTACAACGGCCTATGTCATATGAACTGAATTGTCGTGAACGGACTACTCCAAATATTGTAAACTTATAATCAACGCTACAGAATTGTCGTCAACGGCCTATGTCAGAATTTGTCATGGTACAACGGCCTAGGTCATATGAATTGAACAGTTTGGGAAACGCTGCTCTATCGTACATAATTTTGAATTGTAGTCAAAGGCCTATGTCAGATATTGTAAACTTACAACGGCCTATGTCATATGAACTGAATTGTCGTTAACGGACTAGTCCAAATATTGTAAACTTCTATTCAACGCTACTGAATTGTCGTCAACGGCCTATGTCAGAATTTGTCATCGTACAACGGCCTAGGTCATATGAATTGAACAGTATGGGAAACGCTGCTCTATCGTACACAACTTTGAATTGTCGTCAACGGCCAATGTCATATGAATTGAATTGTCGTCAACGGTCTATGTCAGAATTTGTCATCGTACAACGGCCTATGTCATATGAATTGAACAGTTTGGGAAACGCTGCTCTATCGTACATAATTTTGAATTGTCGTCAACAGCCTATGTCATATGAACTGAAGTGTGGTCAACGGCCTATGTCTTGTATTGTACTGTATTGTACATAATTTTGAAATTTCGTCAACGGCCAATGTAATATGAATTGAATTGTCGTCAACGGCCTATGTCAGAATATGTCATCGTACAACGGCCTATGTCATATGAATTGAACAGTTTGGGAAACGCTGCTCTATCGTACATAATTTTGAATTGTCGTCAACGGCCAATGTCATATGAATTGAATTGTCGTCAACGGCCTATGTCAGAATATGTCATCGTACAACGGCCTATGTCATATGAACTGAACAGTCGTCAACGGCCTATGTCTTGTATTGTACTGTATTGTACATAATTTTGAAATTTCGTCAACGGCCACTGTAATATGAATTGAATTGTCGTCAACGGCCTGTATCAGAATTTGTCATCGTACAACGGCCTATGTCAAATGAATTGAATTCTCGACTTGTCGTCAACGGCCTATGTATAGTATTGTACTGTATTGTACATAATTTTGAATTGTCGCCAAAGGCCTATGTCAGATATTGTAAACTTACAACGGCCTATGTCATATGAACTGAATTGTCGGGAACGGACTACTCCAGATATTGTAAACTTATAATCAACGCTACAGAATTGTCGTCAACGGCCTATGTCAGAACTTGTCATGGTACAACGGCCTAGGTCATACGAATTGAACAGTTTGGGAAACGCTGCTCTATCGTACATAATTTTGAATTGTAGTCAAAGGCCTATGTCAGATATTGTAAACTTACAACGGCCTATGTCATATGAACTGAATTGTCGTGAACGGACTACTCCAAATATTGTAAACTTATATTCAACGCTACTGAATTGTCGTCAACGGCCTATGTCAGAATTTGTCATCGTACAACGGCCTAGGTCATATGAATTGAACAGTATGGGAAACGCTGCTCTATCGTACACAATTTTGAATTGTCGTCAACGGCCTATGTCATATGAATTGAATTGTCGTCAACGGTCTATGTCAGAATTTGTCATCGTACAACGGCCTATGTCATATGAATTGAACAGTTTGGGAAACGCTGCTCTATCGTACATAATTTTGAATTGTCGTCAACGGCCTATGTTATATGAACTGAAGTGTGGTCAACGGCCTATGTCTTGTATTGTACTGTATTGTACATAATTTTGAAATTTCGTCAACGGCCAATGTAATATGAATTGAATTGTCGTCAACGGCCTATGTCAGAATTTGTCATCGTACAACGGCTTATGTCAAATGAATTGAATTGTCGACTGGTCGTCAACGGCCTATGTATAGAATTGTACTGTATTGTACATAATTTTGAATTGTCGTCAAAGGCCTATGTCAGATATTGTAAACTTACAACGGCCTATGTCATATGAACTGAATTGTCGCGAACGGACTACTCCAAATATTGTAAACTTATATTCAACGCTACTGAATTGTCGTCAACGGCCTATGTCAGAATTTGTCATCGTACAACGGCCTAGGTCATATGAATTGAACAGTATGGAAAACGCTGCTCTATCGTACACAATTTTGAATTGTCGTCAACGGCCAATGTCATATGAATTGAATTGTCGTCAACGGCCTATGTCAGAATTTGTCATCGTACAACGGCCTATGTCATATGAATTGAACAGTTTGGGAAACGCTGCTCTATCGTACATAATTTTGAATTGTCGTCAACGGCCTATGTTATATGAACTGAAGTGTCGTCAACGGCCTATGTATAGTATTGTACTGTATTGTACATAATTTTGAATTGTCGTCAAAGGCCTATGTCAGATATTGTAAACTTACAACGGCCTATGTCATATGAACTGAAGTGTCGTCAACGGCCTATGTCTTGTATTGTACTGTATTGTACATAATTTTGAAATTTCGTCAACGGCCAATGTAATATGAATTGAATTGTCGTCAACGGCCTATGTCAGAATTTGTCATCGTACAACGGCCTATGTCAAATGAATTGAATTGTCGACTTGTCGTCAACGGCCTATGTATAGTATTGTACTGTATTGTACATAATTTTCAATTGTCGCCAAAGGCCTATGTCAGATATTGTAAACTTACAACGGCCTATGTCATATGAACTGAATTGTCGTGAACGGACTACTCCAGATATTGTAAACTTATAATCAACGCTACAGAATTGTCGTCAACGGCCTATGTCAGAATTTGTCATGGTACAACGGCCTAGGTCATATGAATTCAACAGTTTGGGAAACGCTGCTCTATCGTACATAATTTTGAATTGTAGTCAAAGGCCTATGTCAGATATTGTAAACTTACAACGGCCTATGTCATATGAACTGAATTGTCGTGAACGGACTACTCCAAATATTGTAAACTTATATTCAACGCTACTGAATTGTCGTCAACGGCCTATGTCAGAATTTGTCATCGTACAACGGCCTAGGTCATATGAATTGAACAGTATGAGAAACGCTGCTCTATCGTACACAATTTTGAATTGTCGTCAACGGCCAATGTCATATGAATTGAATTATCGTCAACGGCCTATGTCAGAATTTGTCATCGTACAACGGCCTATGTCATATGAACTGAACAGTTTGGGCAACGCTGCTCTATCGTACATAATTTTGAATTGTCGTCAACGGCCTTGTTATATGAACTGAAGTGTCGTCAACGGCCTATGTCTCGTATTGTACTGTATTGTACATAATTTTGAAATTTCGTCAACGGCCAATGTAATATGAATTGAATTGTCGTCAACGGCCTATGTCAGAATTTGTCATCGTACAACGGCCTATGTCAAATGAATTGAATTGTCGACTTGTCGTCAACGGCCTATGTATAGTATTGCATTGTACATAATTTTGAATTGTCGCCCAAAGGCCTATGTCAGATATTGTAAACTTACAACGGCCTATGTCATATGAACTGAATTGTCGTGAACGGACTACTCCAGATATTGTAAACTTATAATCAACGCTACAGAATTGTCGTCAACGGCCTATGTCAGAATTTGTCATGGTACAACGGCCTAGGTCATATGAATTGAACAGTTTGGGAAACGCTGCTCTATCGTACATAATTTTGAATTGTAGTCAAAGGCCTATGTCAGATATTGTAAA
Organism: Allolobophora icterica; assembly: GCA_963556255.1. Classification (NCBI taxonomy): domain Eukaryota; kingdom Metazoa; phylum Annelida; class Clitellata; order Crassiclitellata; family Lumbricidae; genus Allolobophora; species Allolobophora icterica. The sequence goes on along the minus strand of OY744613.1, from coordinate 23,576,592 downwards.
CTTACAACGGCCTATGTCATATGAACTGAATTGTCGTTAACGGACTAGTCCAAATATTGTAAACTTCTATTCAACGCTACTGAATTGTCGTCAACGGCCTATGTCAGAATTTGTCATCGTACAACGGCCTAGGTCATATGAATTGAACAGTATGGGAAACGCTGCTCTATCGTACACAATTTTGAATTGTCGTCAACGGCCAATGTCATATGAATTGAATTGTCGTCAACGGTCTATGTCAGAATTTGTCATCGTACAACGGCCTATGTCATATGAATTGAACAGTTTGGGAAACGCTGCTCTATCGTACATAATTTTGAATTGTCGTCAACAGCCTATGTCATATGAACTGAAGTGTGGTCAACGGCCTATGTCTTGTATTGTACTGTATTGTACATAATTTTGAAATTTCGTCAACGGCCAATGTAATATGAATTGAATTGTCGTCAACGGCCTATGTCAGAATTTGTCATCGTACAACGGCCTATGTCAAATGAATTGAATTGTCGACTTGTCGTCAACGGCCTATGTATAGTATTGTACTGTATTGTACATAATTTTGAATTGTCGTCAAAGGCCTATGTCAGATATTGTAAACTTACAACGGCCTATGTCATATGAACTGAATTGTCGTGAACGGACTACTCCAAATATTGTAAACTTATATTCAACGCTACTGAATTGTCGTCAACGGCCTATGTCAGAATTTGTCATCGTACAACGGCCTAGGTCATATGAATTGAACAGTATGGGAAACGCTGCTCTATCGTACATAATTTTGAATTGTCGTCAACGGCCAATGTCATATGAATTGAATTGTCGTCAACGGCCTATGTCAGAATATGTCATCGTACAACGGCCTATGTCATATGAATTGAACAGTTTGGGAAACGCTGCTCTATCCTACATAATTTTGAATTGTCGTCAACGGCCTATGCTATATGAACTGAACAGTCGTCAACGGCCTATGTCTTGTATTGTACTGTATTGTACATAATTTTGAAATTTCGTCAACGGCCACTGTAATATGAATTGAATTGTCGTCAACGGCCTGCATCAGAATTTGTCATCGTACAACGGCCTATGTCATATGAACTGAACAGTTTGGGCAACGCTGCTCTATCGTACATAATTTTGAATTGTCGTCAACGGCCTTGTTATATGAACTGAAGTGTCGTCAACGGCCTATGTCTCGTATTGTACTGTATTGTACATAATTTTGAAATTTCGTCAACGGCCAATGTAATATGAATTGAATTGTCGTCAACGGCCTATGTCAGAATTTGTCATCGTACAACGGCCTATGTCAAATGAATTGAATTGTCGACTTGTCGTCAACGGCCTATGTATAGTATTGCATTGTACATAATTTTGAATTGTCGCCCAAAGGCCTATGTCAGATATTGTAAACTTACAACGGCCTATGTCATATGAACTGAATTGTCGTGAACGGACTACTCCAGATATTGTAAACTTATAATCAACGCTACAGAATTGTCGTCAACGGCCTATGTCAGAATTTGTCATGGTACAACGGCCTAGGTCATATGAATTGAACAGTTTGGGAAACGCTGCTCTATCGTACATAATTTTGAATTGTAGTCAAAGGCCTATGTCAGATATTGTAAACTTACAACGGCCTATGTCATATGAACTGAATTGTCGTTAACGGACTAGTCCAAATATTGTAAACTTCTATTCAACGCTACTGAATTGTCGTCAACGGCCTATGTCAGAATTTGTCATCGTACAACGGCCTAGGTCATATGAATTGAACAGTATGGGAAACGCTGCTCTATCGTACACAATTTTGAATTGTCGTCAACGGCCAATGTCATATGAATTGAATTGTCGTCAACGGTCTATGTCAGAATTTGTCATCGTACAACGGCCTATGTCATATGAATTGAACAGTTTGGGAAACGCTGATCTATCGTACATAATTTTGAATTGTCGTCAACAGCCTATGTCATATGAACTGAAGTGTGGTCAACGGCCTATGTCTTGTATTGTACTGTATTGTACATAATTTTGAAATTTCGTCAACGGCCAATGTAATATGAATTGAATTGTCGTCAACGGCCTATGTCAGAATTTGTCATCGTACAACGGCCTATGTCAAATGAATTGAATTGTCGACTTGTCGTCAACGGCCTATGTATAGTATTGTACTGTATTGTACATAATTTTGAATTGTCGTCAAAGGCCTATGTCAGATATTGTAAACTTACAACGGCCTATGTCATATGAACTGAATTGTCGTGAACGGACTACTCCAAATATTGTAAACTTATATTCAACGCTACTGAATTGTCGTCAACGGCCTATGTCAGAATTTGTCATCGTACAACGGCCTAGGTCATATGAATTGAGCAGTATGGGAAACGCTGCTCTATCGTACATAATTTTGAATTGTCGTCAACGGCCAATGTCATATGAATTGAATTGTCGTCAACGGCCTATGTCAGAATATGTCATCGTACAACGGCCTATGTCATATGAATTGAACAGTTTGGGAAACGCTGCTCTATCGTACATAATTTTGAATTGTCGTCAACGGCCTATGTTATATGAACTGAACAGTCGTCAACGGCCTATGTCTTGTATTGTACTGTATTGTACATAATTTTGAAATTTCGTCAACGGCCACTGTAATATGAATTGAATTGTCGTCAACGGCCTGTATCAGAATTTGTCATCGTACAACGGCCTATGTCAAATGAATTGAATTCTCGACTTGTCGTCAACGGCCTATGTATAGTATTGTACTGTATTGTACATAATTTTGAATTGTCGCCAAAGGCCTATGTCAGATATTGTAAACTTACAACGGCCTATGTCATATGAACTGAATTGTCGTGAACGCACTACTCCAGATATTGTAAACTTATAATCAACGCTACAGAATTGTCGTCAACGGCCTATGTCAGAACTTGTCATGGTACAACGGCCTAGGTCATACGAATTGAACAGTTTGGGAAACGCTGCTCTATCGTACATAATTTTGAATTGTAGTCAAAGGCCTATGTCAGATATTGTAAACTTACAACGGCCTATGTCATATGAACTGAATTGTCGTGAACGGACTACTCCAAATATTGTAAACTTATATTCAACGCTACTGAATTGTCGTCAACGGCCTATGTCAGAATTTGTCATCGTACAAGTCAAATGAATTGAATTGTCGACTTGTCGTCAACGGCCTATGTATAGTATTGTACTGTATTGTACATAATTTTGAATTGTCGTCAAAGGCCTATGTCAGATATTGTAAACTTACAACGGCCTATGTCATATGAACAGAATTGTCGTGAACGGACTACTCCAAATATTGTAAACTTATATTCAGCGCTACTGGATTGTCGTCAACGGCCTATGTCAGAATTTGTCATCGTACAACGGCCTAGGTCATATGAATTGAACAGTATGGGAAACGCTGCTCTATCGTACACAATTTTGAATTGTCGTCAACGGCCAATGTCATATGAATTGAATTGTCGTCAACGGCCTATGTCAGATTTTGTCATCGTACAACGGCCTATGTCATATGAACTGAACAGTTTGGGAAACGCTGCTCTATCGTACATAATTTTGAATTGTCGTCAACGGCCTTGTTATATGAACTGAAGTGTGGTCAACGGCCTATGTCTTGTATTGTACTGTATTGTACATAATTTTGAAATTTCGTCAACGGCCAATGTAATATGAATTGAATTGTCGTCAACGGCCTATGTCAGAATTTGTCATCGTACAACGGCCTATGTCAAATGAATTGAATTGTCGACTTGTCGTCAACGGCCTATGTATAGCATTGTATTGTACATAATTTTGAATTGTCGCCCGAAGGCCTATGTCAGATATTGTAAACTTACAACGGCCTATGTCATATGAACTGAATTGTCGTGAACGGACTACTCCAGATATTGTAAACTTATAATCAACGCTACAGAATTGTCGTCAACGGCCTATGTCAGAATTTGTCATGGTACAACGGCCTAGGTCATATGAATTGAACAGTTTGGGAAACGCTGCTCTATCGTACATAATTTTGAATTGTAGTCAAAGGCCTATGTCAGATATTGTAAACTTACAACGGCCTATGTCATATGAACTGAATTGTCGTGAACGGACTACTCCAAATATTGTAAACTTCTATTCACCGCTACTGAATTGTCGTCAACGGCCTATGTCAGAATTTGTCATCGTACAACGGCCTAGGTCATATGAATTGAACAGTATGGGAAACGCTGCTCTATCGTACACAATTTTGAATTGTCGTCAACGGCCAATGTCATATGAATTGAATTGTCGTCAACGGTCTATGTCAGAATTTGTCATCGTACAACGGCCTATGTCATATGAATTGAACAGTTTGGGAAACGCTGCTCTATCGTACACAATTTTGAATTGTCGTCAACGGCCTATGTCATATGAATTGAATTGTCGTCAACGGTCTATGTCAGAATTTGTCATCGTACAACGGCCTATGTCATTATGAATTGAACAGTTTGGGAAACGCTGCTCTATCGTACATAATTTTGAACTGTCGTCAACAGCCTATGTCATATGAACTGAAGTGTGGTCAACGGCCTATGTCTTGTATTGTACCGTATTGTACATAATTTTGAAATTTCGTCAACGGCCAATGTAATATGAATTGAATTGTCGTCAACGGCCTATGTCAGAATTTGTCATCGTACAACGGCCTATGTCAAATGAATTGAATTGTCGACTTGTCGTCAACGGCCTATGTATAGTATTGTACTGTATTGTACATAATTTTGAATTGTCGTCAAAGGCCTATGTCAGATATTGTAAACTTACAACGGCCTATGTCATATGAACTGAATTGTCGTGAACGGACTACTCCAAATATTGTAAACTTATATTCAACGCTACTGAATTGTCGTCAACGGCCTATGTCAGAATTTGTCATCGTACAACGGCCCATGTCATATGAATTGAATAGTTTGGGAAACGCTGCTCTATCGTACATAATTTTGAATTGTCGTGAACGACCTATGTCATATGAACTGAAGTGTCGTCAACGGCCTATGTCTTGTCTTGTACTGTATTGTACATAATTTTGAAATTTCGTAAACAGCCACTGTAATATGAATTAAATTGTCGGCTTGTCGTCAACGGCCTATGTCTTGTATTGTACTATATTGTACATAATTTTGAATTGTAGTAAAAGGCCTATGTCACATATTGTAAACTTACAACGGCCTATGTCATATGAACTGAATTGTCGTGAACGGACTACTCCAAATATTGTAAACTTATAATCAACGCTACTGAATTGTCGTCACCGGCCTGTCAGAATTTGTCATCGTACAACGGCCCATGTCATATGAATTGAACAGCTTGGGAAACGCTGCTCTATCCTACATAATTTTGAATTGTCGTCAACGGCCAATGTAATATGAATTGAATTGTCGTCAACGGCCTATGTCACAATTTGTCATCGTACAACGGCCTATGTCAAATGAATTGAATTGTCGACTTGTCGTCAACGGCCTATGTATAGTATTGTACTGTATTGTACATAATTTTGAATTGTAGTCAAAGGCCTATGTCACATATTGTAAACTTACAACGGCCTATGTCATATGAACTGTTTGTCGTGAACGGACTACTCCAAATATTGTAAACTTATAATCAACGCTACTGAATTGTCGTCAACGGCCTATGTCAGAATTTGTCATCGTACAACGGCCCATGTCATATGAATTGAACAGCTTGGGAAACGCTGCTCTATCGTACATAATTTTGAATTGTCGTTAACGGGCAATGTAATATGAATTGAATTGTCGTCAACGGCCTATGTCAGAATTTGTCATCGTACAACGGCCTATGTCAAATGAATTGAATTGTCGACTTGTCGTCTACGGGATATGTATAGTATTGTACTGTATTGTACATAATTTTGAATTGTCGTCAAAGGCCTATGTCAGATATTGCAAACTTACAATGGCCTATGTCATATGAACTGAATTGTCGTGAACGGACTACTCCAGATATTGTAAACTTATAATCAACGCTACTGAATTGTCGTCAACGGCCTATGTCAGAATTTGTCATCGTACAACGGCCTAGGTCATATGAATTGAACAGCTTGGGAAACGCTGCTCTATCGTACATAATTTTGAATTGTCGTCAACGGCCAATGTAATATGAATTGAATTGTCGTCAACGGCCTATGTCAGAATTTGTCATCGTACAACGGCCCATGTCATATGAATTAAACAGTTTGGGAAACGCTGCTCTATCGTACATAATTTTGAATTATCGTCAACGGCCAATGTAATATGAACTGAATTGTCGTGAACGGACTACTCCAAATATTGTAAACTTATAATCAACGCTACTGAATTGTCGTCAACGGCCTGTCAGAATTTGTCATCGTACAACGGCCCATGTCATATGAATTGAACAGCTTGGGAAACGCTGCCCTATCCTACATAATTTTGAATTGTCGTCAACGGCCAATGTAATATGAATTGAATTTTCGTCAACGGCCTATGTCACAATTTGTTATCGTACAACGGCCTATGTCAAATGAATTGAATTGTCGACTTGTCGTCAACGGCCTATGTATAGTATTGTACTGTATTGTACATAATTTTGAATTGTCGTCAAAGGCCTATGTCAGATATTGTAAACTTACAACGGCCTATGTCATATGAACTGAATTGTCGTGAACGGACTACTCCAAATATTGTAAACTTATAATCAACGCTACTGAATTGTCGTCAACGGCCTATGTCAGAATTTGTCATGGTACAACGGCCTAGGTCATATGAATTGAACAGTTTGGGAAACGCTGCTCTATCGTACATAATTTTGAATTGTCGTCAACGGCCAATGTAATATGAATTGAATTGTCGTCAACGGCCTATGTCACAATTTGTCATCGTACAACGGCCTATGTCAAATGAATTAAATTGTCGACTTGTCGTCAACGGCCTATGTATAGTATTGTACTGTATTGTACATAATTTTGAATTGTAGTCAAAGACCTATGTCAGATATTGTAAACTTACAACAGCCTATGTCATATGAACTGAATTGTCGTGAACGGACTACTCCAGATATTGTAAACTTATAATCAACGCTACTGAATTGTCGTCAACGGCCTATGTCAGAATTTGTCATCGTACAACGGCCTAGGTCATATGAATTGAACAGCTTGGGAAACGCTGCTCTATCGTACATAATTTTGAATTGTCGTCAACGGCCAATGTAATATGAATTGAATTGTCGTCAACGGCCTATGTCAGAATTTGTCATCGTACAACGGCCCATGTCATATGAATTAAACAGTTTGGGAAACGCTGCTCTATCGTACATAATTTTGAATTATCGTCAACGGCCAATGTAATATGAACTGAATTGTCGTGAACGGACTACTCCAAATATTGTAAACTTATAATCAACGCTACTGAATTGTCGTCAACGGCCTGTCAGAATTTGTCATCGTACAACGGCCCATGTCATATGAATTGAACAGCTTGGGAAACGCTGCCCTATCCTACATAATTTTGAATTGTCGTCAACGGCCAATGTAATATGAATTGAATTTTCGTCAACGGCCTATGTCACAATTTGTTATCGTACAACGGCCTATGTCAAATGAATTGAATTGTCGACTTGTCGTCAACGGCCTATGTATAGTATTGTACTGTATTGTACATAATTTTGAATTGTCGTCAAAGGCCTATGTCAGATATTGTAAACTTACAACGGCCTATGTCATATGAACTGAATTGTCGTGAACGGACTACTCCAAATATTGTAAACTTATAATCAACGCTACTGAATTGTCGTCAACGGCCTATGTCAGAATTTGTCATGGTACAACGGCCTAGGTCATATGAATTGAACAGTTTGGGAAACGCTGCTCTATCGTACATAATTTTGAATTGTCGTCAACGGCCAATGTAATATGAATTGAATTGTCGTCAACGGCCTATGTCACAATTTGTCATCGTACAACGGCCTATGTCAAATGAATTAAATTGTCGACTTGTCGTCAACGGCCTATGTATAGTATTGTACTGTATTGTACATAATTTTGAATTGTAGTCAAAGACCTATGTCAGATATTGTAAACTTACAACAGCCTATGTCATATGAACTGAATTGTCGTGAACGGACTACTCCAAATATTGTAAACTTATATTCAACGCTACTGAATTGTCGTCAACGGCCTATGTCAGAATTTGTCATCGTACAACGGCCTAGGTCATATGAATTGAACAGTATGGGAAACGCTGCTCTATCGTACATAATTTTGAATTGTCGTCAACGGCCAATGTCATATGAATTGAATTGTCGTCAACGGCCTATGTCAGAATTTGTCATCGTACAACGGCCTATGTCATATGAATTGAACAGTTTGGGAAACGCTGCTCTATCGTACATAATTTTGAATTGTCGTCAACGGCCTATGTTATATGAACTGAAGTGTCGTCAACGGCCTATGTCTTGTATTGTACTGTATTGTACATAATTTTGAAATTTCGTCAACGGCCAATGTAATATGAATTGAATTGTCGTCAACGGCCTATGTCAGAATTTGTCATCGTACAACGGCCTATGTCAAATGAATTGAATTGTCGACTTGTCGTCAACGGCCTATGTATAGTATTGTACTGTATTGTACATAATTTTGAATTGTAGTCAAAGACCTATGTCAGATATTGTAAACTTACAACAGCCTATGTCATATGAACTGAATTGTCGTGAACGGACTACTCCAAATATTGTAAACTTATATTCCACGCCACTGAATTGTCGTCAACGGCCAATGTAATATGAATTGAATTGTCGTCAACGGCCTATGTCAGAATTTGTCATCGTACAACGGCCCATGTCATATGAATTGAACAGTTTGGGAAACGCTGCTCTATCGTACATAATTTTGAATTGTCGTCAACGGGCTATGTCATATGAACTGAAGTGTCGTCAACGGCCTATGTCTTGTATTGCACTGTATCGTACATAATCTGGAAATTTCGTCAACGGCCACTGTAATATGAATTGAATTGTCGTCAACGGCCTATGTCAGAATTTGTCATCGTACAACGGCCCATGTCATATGAATTGAATAGTTTGGGAAACGCTGCTCTATCGTACATAATTTTGAATTGTCGTGAACGACCTATGTCATATGAACTGAAGTGTCGTCAACGGCCTATGTCTTGTCTTGTACTGTATTGTACATAATTTTGAAATTTCGTCAACAGCCACTGTAATATGAATTAAATTGTCGGTTGTCGTCAACGGCCTATGAATAGTATTGTACTGTATTGTACATAATTTTGAATTGTAGTCAAAGGCCTATGTCACATATTGTAAACTTACAACGGCCTATGTCATATGAACTGTTTGTCGTGAACGGACTACTCCAAATATTGTAAACTTATAATCAACGCTACTGAATTGTCGTCAACGGCCTATGTCAGAATTTGTCATCGTACAACGGCCTATGTCAAATGAATTGAATTGTCGACTTGTCGTCAACGGCCTATGTATAGTATTGTACTGTATTGTACATAATTTTGAATTGTCGTCAAAGGCCTATGTCAGATATTGTAAACTTACAACGGCCTATGTCATATGAACAGAATTGTCGTGAACGGACTACTCCAAATATTGTAAACTTATATTCAGCGCTACTGGATTGTCGTCAACGGCCTATGTCAGAATTTGTCATCGTACAACGGCCTAGGTCATATGAATTGAACAGTATGGGAAACGCTGCTCTATCCTACACAATTTTGAATTGTCGTCAACGGCCAATGTCATATGAATTGAATTGTCGTCAACGGCCTATGTCAGATTTTGTCATCGTACAACGGCCTATGTCATATGAACTGAACAGTTTGGGAAACGCTGCTCTATCGTACATAATTTTGAATTGTCGTCAACGGCCTTGTTATATGAACTGAAGTGTGGTCAACGGCCTATGTCTTGTCTTGTACTGTATTGTACATAATTTTGAAATTTCGTCAACGGCCAATGTAATATGAATTGAATTGTCGTCAACGGCCTATGTCAGAATTTGTCATCGTACAACGGCCTATGTCAAATGAATTGAATTGTCGACTTGTCGTCAACGGCCTATGTATAGTATTGTATTGTACATAATTTTGAATTGTCGCCCGAAGGCCTATGTCAGGTATTGTAAACTTACAACGGCCTATGTCATATGAACTGAATTGTCGAGAACGGACTACTCCAGATATTGTAAACTTATAATCAACGCTACAGAATTGTCGTCAACGGCCTATGTCAGAATTTGTCATGGTACAACGGCCTAGGTCATATGAACTGAACAGTTTGGGAAACGCTGCTCTATCGTACATAATTTTGAATTGTCGTCAACGGGCTATGTCATATGAACTGAAGTGTCGTCAACGGCCTATGTCTTGTATTGCACTGTATCGTACATAATCTGGAAATTTCGTCAACGGCCACTGTAATATGAATTGAATTGTCGTCAACGGCCTATGTCAGAATTTGTCATCGTACAACGGCCCATGTCATATGAATTGAATAGTTTGGGAAACGCTGCTCTATCGTACATAATTTTGAATTGTCGTGAACGACCTATGTCATATGAACTGAAGTGTCGTCAACGGCCTATGTCTTGTCTTGTACTGTATTGTACATAATTTTGAAATTTCGTCAACAGCCACTGTAATATGAATTAAATTGTCGGCTTGTCGTCAACGGCCTATGAATAGTATTGTACTGTATTGTACATAATTTTGAATTGTAGTCAAAGGCCTATGTCACATATTGTAAACTTACAACGGCCTATGTCATATGAACTGTTTGTCGTGAACGGACTACTCCAAATATTGTAAACTTATAATCAACGCTACTGAATTGTCGTCAACGGCCTATGTCAGAATTTGTCATCGTACAACGGCCTATGTCAAATGAATTGAATTGTCGACTTGTCGTCAACGGCCTATGTATAGTATTGTACTGTATTGTACATAATTTTGAATTGTCGTCAAAGGCCTATGTCAGATATTGTAAACTTACAACGGCCTATGTCATATGAACAGAATTGTCGTGAACGGACTACTCCAAATATTGTAAACTTATATTCAGCGCTACTGGATTGTCGTCAACGGCCTATGTCAGAATTTGTCATCGTACAACGGCCTAGGTCATATGAATTGAACAGTATGGGAAACGCTGCTCTATCCTACACAATTTTGAATTGTCGTCAACGGCCAATGTCATATGAATTGAATTGTCGTCAACGGCCTATGTCAGATTTTGTCATCGTACAACGGCCTATGTCATATGAACTGAACAGTTTGGGAAACGCTGCTCTATCGTACATAATTTTGAATTGTCGTCAACGGCCTTGTTATATGAACTGAAGTGTGGTCAACGGCCTATGTCTTGTCTTGTACTGTATTGTACATAATTTTGAAATTTCGTCAACGGCCAATGTAATATGAATTGAATTGTCGTCAACGGCCTATGTCAGAATTTGTCATCGTACAACGGCCTATGTCAAATGAATTGAATTGTCGACTTGTCGTCAACGGCCTATGTATAGTATTGTATTGTACATAATTTTGAATTGTCGCCCGAAGGCCTATGTCAGGTATTGTAAACTTACAACGGCCTATGTCATATGAACTGAATTGTCGAGAACGGACTACTCCAGATATTGTAAACTTATAATCAACGCTACAGAATTGTCGTCAACGGCCTATGTCAGAATTTGTCATGGTACAACGGCCTAGGTCATATGAACTGAACAGTTTGGGAAACGCTGCTCTATCGTACATAATTTTGAATTGTCGTCAACGGGCTATGTCATATGAACTGAAGTGTCGTCAACGGCCTATGTCTTGTATTGCACTGTATCGTACATAATCTGGAAATTTCGTCAACGGCCACTGTAATATGAATTGAATTGTCGTCAACGGCCTATGTCAGAATTTGTCATCGTACAACGGCCCATGTCATATGAATTGAATAGTTTGGGAAACGCTGCTCTATCGTACATAATTTTGAATTGTCGTGAACGACCTATGTCATATGAACTGAAGTGTCGTCAACGGCCTATGTCTTGTCTTGTACTGTATTGTACATAATTTTGAAATTTCGTCAACAGCCACTGTAATATGAATTAAATTGTCGGCTTGTCGTCAACGGCCTATGAATAGTATTGTACTGTATTGTACATAATTTTGAATTGTAGTCAAAGGCCTATGTCACATATTGTAAACTTACAACGGCCTATGTCATATGAACTGTTTGTCGTGAACGGACTACTCCAAATATTGTAAACTTATAATCAACGCTACTGAATTGTCGTCAACGGCCTATGTCAGAATTTGTCATCGTACAACGGCCTATGTCAAATGAATTGAATTGTCGACTTGTCGTCAACGGCCTATGTATAGTATTGTACTGTATTGTACATAATTTTGAATTGTCGTCAAAGGCCTATGTCAGATATTGTAAACTTACAACGGCCTATGTCATATGAACAGAATTGTCGTGAACGGACTACTCCAAATATAGTAAACTTATATTCAGCGCTACTGGATTGTCGTCAACGGCCTATGTCAGAATTTGTCATCGTACAACGGCCTAGGTCATATGAATTGAACAGTATGGGAAACGCTGCTCTATCCTACACAATTTTGAATTGTCGTCAACGGCCAATGTCATATGAATTGAATTGTCGTCAACGGCCTATGTCAGATTTTGTCATCGTACAACGGCCTATGTCATATGAACTGAACAGTTTGGGAAACGCTGCTCTATCGTACATAATTTTGAATTGTCGTCAACGGCCTTGTTATATGAACTGAAGTGTGGTCAACGGCCTATGACTTGTATTGTACTGTATTGTACATAATTTTGAAATTTCGTCAACGGCCAATGTAATATGAATTGAATTGTCGTCAACGGCCTATGTCAGAATTTGTCATCGTACAACGGCCTATGTCAAATGAATTGAATTGTCGACTTGTCGTCAACGGCCTATGTATAGTATTGTATTGTACATAATTTTGAATTGTCGCCCGAAGGCCTATGTCAGGTATTGTAAACTTACAACGGCCTATGTCATATGAACTGAATTGTCGTGAACGGACTACTCCAGATATTGTAAACTTATAATCAACGCTACAGAATTGTCGTCAACGGCCTATGTCAGAATTTGTCATGGTACAACGGCCTAGGTCATATGAATTGAACAGTTTGGGAAACGCTGCTCTATCGTACATAATTTTGAATTGTAGTCAAAGGCCTATGTCAGATATTGTAAACTTACAACGGCCTATGTCATATGAACTGAATTGTCGTGAACGGACTACTCCAAATATTGTAAACTTCTATTCAACGCTACTGAATTGTCGTCAACGGCCTATGTCAGAATTTGTCATCGTACAACGGCCTAGGTCATATGAATTGAACAGTATGGGAAACGCTGCTCTATCGTACACAATTTTGAATTGTCGTCAACGGCCAATGTCATATGAATTGAATTGTCGTCAACGGTCTATGTCAGAATTTGTCATCGTACAACGGCCTATGTCATATGAATTGAACAGTTTGGGAAACGCTGCTCTATCGTACATAATTTTGAACTGTCGTCAACAGCCTATGTCATATGAACTGAAGTGTGGTCAACGGCCTATGTCTTGTATTGTACTGTATTGTACATAATTTTGAAATTTCGTCAGCGGCCAATGTAATATGAATTGAATTGTCGTCAACGGCCTATGTCAGAATTTGTCATCGTACAACGGCCTATGTCAAATGAATTGAATTGTCGACTTGTCGTCAACGGCCTATGTATAGTATTGTACTGTATTGTACATAATTTTGAATTGTCGTCAAAGGCCTATGTCAGATATTGTAAACTTACAACGGCCTATGTCATATGAACTGAATTGTCGTGAACGGACTACTCCAAATATTGTAAACTTATATTCAACGCTACTGAATTGTCGTCAACGGCCTATGTCAGAATTTGTCATCGTACAACGGCCCATGTCATATGAATTGAATAGTTTGGGAAACGCTGCTCTATCGTACATAATTTTGAATTGTCGTGAACGACCTATGTCATATGAACTGAAGTGTCGTCAACGGCCTATGTCTTGTCTTGTACTGTATTGTACATAATTTTGAAATTTCGTAAACAGCCACTGTAATATGAATTAAATTGTCGGCTTGTCGTCAACGGCCTATGAATAGTATTGTACTGTATTGTACATAATTTTGAATTGTAGTCAAAGGCCTATGTCACATATTGTAAACTTACAACGGCCTATGTCATATGAACTGTTTGTCGTGAACGGACTACTCCAAATATTGTAAACTTATAATCAACGCTACTGAATTGTCGTCAACGGCCTATGTCAGAATTTGTCATCGTACAACGGCCCATGTCATATGAATTGAACAGCTTGGGAAACGCTGCTCTGTCGTACATAATTTTGAACTGTCGTCAACAGCCTATGTCATATGAACTGAAGTGTGGTCAACGGCCTATGTCTTGTATTGTACTGTATTGTACATAATTTTGAAATTTCGTCAACGGCCAATGTAATATGAATTGAATTGTCGTCAACGGCCTATGTCAGAATTTGTCATCGTACAACGGCCTATGTCAAATGAATTGAATTGTCGACTTGTCGTCAACGGCCTATGTATAGTATTGTACTGTATTGTACATAATTTTGAATTGTCGTCAAAGGCCTATGTCAGATATTGCAAACTTACAACGGCCTATGTCATATGAACTGAATTGTCGTGAACGGACTACTCCAAATATTGTAAACTTATATTCAACGCTACTGAATTGTCAACGGCCTATGTCAGAATTTGTCATCGTACAACGGCCCATGTCAAATGAATTGAACAGCTTGGGAAACGCTGCTCTATCGTACATAATTTTGAATTGTCGTCAACGGCCAATGTAATATGAATTGAATTGTCGTCAACGGCCTATGTCAGAATTTGTCATCGTACAACGGCCCATGTCATATGAATTAAACAGTTTGGGAAACGCTGCTCTATCGTACATAATTTTGAATTGTCGTCAACGGCCAATGTAATATGAACTGAATTGTCGTGAACGGACTACTTCAAATATTGTAAACTTATAATCCACGCTACTGAATTGTCGTCAACGGCCTGTCAGAATTTGTCATCGTGCAACGGCCCATGTCCTATGAATTGAACAGCTTGGGAAACGCTGCTCTATCGTACATAATTTTGAATTGTCGTCAACGGCCAATGTAATATGAATTGAATTGTCGTCAACGGCCTATGTCACAATTTGTCATCGTACAACGACCTATGTCAAATGAATTGAATTGTCGACTTGTCGTCAACGGCCTATGTATAGTATTGTACTGTATTGTACATAATTTTGAATTGTCGTCAAAGGCCTATGTCAGATATTGTAAACTTACAACGGCCTATGTCATATGAACTGAATTGTCGTGAACGGACTACTCCAAATATTGTAAACTTATAATCAACGCTACTGAATTGTCGTCAACGGCCTGTCAGAATTTGTCATCGTACAACGGCCCATGTCATATGAATTGAACAGCTTGGGAAACGCTCCTCTATCGTACATAATTTTGAATTGTCGTCAACGGCCAATGTAATATGAATTGAATTGTCGTCAACGGCCTATGTCACAATTTGTCATCGTACAACGGCCTATGTCAAATGAATTGAATTGTCGACTTGTCGTCAACGGCCTATGTATAGTATTGTACTGTATTGTACATAATTTTGAATTGTAGTCAAAGGCCTATGTCACATATTGTAAACTTACAACGGCCTATGTCATATGAACTGTTTGTCGTGAACGGACTACTCCAAATATTGTAAACTTATAATCAACGCTACTGAATTGTCGTCAACGGCCTATGTCAGAATTTGTCATCGTACAACGGCCCATGTCATATGAATTGAACAGCTTGGGAAACGCTGCTCTATCGTACATAATTTTGAATTGTCGTTAACGGGCAATGTAATATGAATTGAATTGTCGTCAACGGCCTATGTCAGAATTTGTCATCGTACAACGGCCTATGTCAAATGAATTGAATTGTCGACTTGGTGTCTACGGCCTATGTATAGTATTGTACTGTATTGTACATAATTTTGAATTGTCGTCAAAGGCCTATGTCAGATATTGCAAACTTACAATGGCCTATGTCATATGAACTGAAGTGTGGTCAACGGCCTATGTCTTGTATTGTACTGTATTGTACATAATTTTGAAATTTCGTCAACGGCCAATGTAATATGAATTGAATTGTCGTCAACGGCCTATGTCAGAATTTGTCATCGTACAACGGCCTATGTCAAATGAATTGAATTGTCGACTTGTCGTCAACGGCCTATGTATAGTATTGTACTGTATTGTACATAATTTTGAATTGTCGTCAAAGGCCTATGTCAGATATTGCAAACTTACAACGGCCTATGTCATATGAACTGAATTGTCGTGAACGGACTACTCCAAATATTGTAAACTTATATTCAACGCTACTGAATTGTCAACGGCCTATGTCAGAATTTGTCATCGTACAACGGCCCATGTCATATGAATTGAACAGCTTGGGAAACGCTGCTCTATCGTACATAATTTAGAATTGTCGTCAACGGCCAATGTAATATGAATTGAATTGTCGTCAACGGCCTATGTCAGAATTTGTCATCGTACAACGGCCCATGTCATATGAATTAAACAGTTTGGGAAACGCTGCTCTATCGTACATAATTTTGAATTGTCGTCAACGGCCAATGTAATATGAACTGAATTGTCGTGAACGGACTACTTCAAATATTGTAAACTTATAATCCACGCTACTGAATTGTCGTCAACGGCCTGTCAGAATTTGTCATCGTGCAACGGCCCATGTCATATGAATTGAACAGCTTGGGAAACGCTGCTCTATCGTACATAATTTTGAATTGTCGTTAACGGCCAATGTAATATGAATTGAATTGTCGTCAACGGCCTATGTCAGAATTTGTCATCGTACAACGGCCTATTTCAAATGAATTGAATTGTCGACTTGTCGTCAACGGCCTATGTATAGTATTGTACTGTATTGTACAAAATTTTGAATTGTCGTCAAAGGCCTATGTCAGATATTGCAAACTTACAACAGCCTATGTCATATGAACTGAATTGTCGTGAACGGACTACTCCAAATATTGTAAACTTATATTCCACGCCACTGAATTGTCGTCAACGGCCAATGTAATATGAATTGAATTGTCGTCAACGGCCTATGTCAGAATTTGTCATGGTACAACGGCCTAGGTCATATGAATTGAACAGTTTGGGAAACGCTGCTCTATCGTACATAATTTTGAATTGTCGTCAACGGCCAATGTAATATGAATTGAATTGTCGTCAACGGCCTATGTCACAATTTGTCATCGTACAACGGCCTATGTCAAATGAATTAAATTGTCGACTTGTCGTCAACGGCCTATGTATAGTATTGTACTGTATTGTACATAATTTTGAATTGTAGTCAAAGACCTATGTCAGATATTGTAAACTTACAACAGCCTATGTCATATGAACTGAATTGTCGTGAACGGACTACTCCAGATATTGTAAACTTATAATCAACGCTACTGAATTGTCGTCAACGGCCTATGTCAGAATTTGTCATCGTACAACGGCCTAGGTCATATGAATTGAACAGCTTGGGAAACGCTGCTCTATCGTACATAATTTTGAATTGTCGTCAACGGCCAATGTAATATGAATTGAATTGTCGTCAACGGCCTATGTCAGAATTTGTCATCGTACAACGGCCCATGTCATATGAATTAAACAGTTTGGGAAACGCTGCTCTATCGTACATAATTTTGAATTATCGTCAACGGCCAATGTAATATGAACTGAATTGTCGTGAACGGACTACTCCAAATATTGTAAACTTATAATCAACGCTACTGAATTGTCGTCAACGGCCTGTCAGAATTTGTCATCGTACAACGGCCCATGTCATATGAATTGAACAGCTTGGGAAACGCTGCCCTATCCTACATAATTTTGAATTGTCGTCAACGGCCAATGTAATATGAATTGAATTTTCGTCAACGGCCTATGTCACAATTTGTTATCGTACAACGGCCTATGTCAAATGAATTGAATTGTCGACTTGTCGTCAACGGCCTATGTATAGTATTGTACTGTATTGTACATAATTTTGAATTGTCGTCAAAGGCCTATGTCAGATATTGTAAACTTACAACGGCCTATGTCATATGAACTGAATTGTCGTGAACGGACTACTCCAAATATTGTAAACTTATAATCAACGCTACTGAATTGTCGTCAACGGCCTATGTCAGAATTTGTCATGGTACAACGGCCTAGGTCATATGAATTGAACAGTTTGGGAAACGCTGCTCTATCGTACATAATTTTGAATTGTCGTCAACGGCCAATGTAATATGAATTGAATTGTCGTCAACGGCCTATGTCACAATTTGTCATCGTACAACGGCCTATGTCAAATGAATTAAATTGTCGACTTGTCGTCAACGGCCTATGTATAGTATTGTACTGTATTGTACATAATTTTGAATTGTAGTCAAAGACCTATGTCAGATATTGTAAACTTACAACAGCCTATGTCATATGAACTGAATTGTCGTGAACGGACTACTCCAAATATTGTAAACTTATATTCAACGCTACTGAATTGTCGTCAACGGCCTATGTCAGAATTTGTCATCGTACAACGGCCTAGGTCATATGAATTGAACAGTATGGGAAACGCTGCTCTATCGTACATAATTTTGAATTGTCGTCAACGGCCAATGTCATATGAATTGAATTGTCGTCAACGGCCTATGTCAGAATTTGTCATCGTACAACGGCCTATGTCATATGAATTGAACAGTTTGGGAAACGCTGCTCTATCGTACATAATTTTGAATTGTCGTCAACGGCCTATGTTATATGAACTGAAGTGTCGTCAACGGCCTATGTCTTGTATTGTACTGTATTGTACATAATTTTGAAATTTCGTCAACGGCCAATGTAATATGAATTGAATTGTCGTCAACGGCCTATGTCAGAATTTGTCATCGTACAACGGCCTATGTCAAATGAATTGAATTGTCGACTTGTCGTCAACGGCCTATGTATAGTATTGTACTGTATTGTACATAATTTTGAATTGTAGTCAAAGACCTATGTCAGATATTGTAAACTTACAACAGCCTATGTCATATGAACTGAATTGTCGTGAACGGACTACTCCAAATATTGTAAACTTATATTCCACGCCACTGAATTGTCGTCAACGGCCAATGTAATATGAATTGAATTGTCGTCAACGGCCTATGTCAGAATTTGTCATCGTACAACGGCCCATGTCATATGAATTGAACAGTTTGGGAAACGCTGCTCTATCGTACATAATTTTGAATTGTCGTCAACGGGCTATGTCATATGAACTGAAGTGTCGTCAACGGCCTATGTCTTGTATTGCACTGTATCGTACATAATCTGGAAATTTCGTCAACGGCCACTGTAATATGAATTGAATTGTCGTCAACGGCCTATGTCAGAATTTGTCATCGTACAACGGCCCATGTCATATGAATTGAATAGTTTGGGAAACGCTGCTCTATCGTACATAATTTTGAATTGTCGTGAACGACCTATGTCATATGAACTGAAGTGTCGTCAACGGCCTATGTCTTGTCTTGTACTGTATTGTACATAATTTTGAAATTTCGTCAACAGCCACTGTAATATGAATTAAATTGTCGGTTGTCGTCAACGGCCTATGAATAGTATTGTACTGTATTGTACATAATTTTGAATTGTAGTCAAAGGCCTATGTCACATATTGTAAACTTACAACGGCCTATGTCATATGAACTGTTTGTCGTGAACGGACTACTCCAAATATTGTAAACTTATAATCAACGCTACTGAATTGTCGTCAACGGCCTATGTCAGAATTTGTCATCGTACAACGGCCTATGTCAAATGAATTGAATTGTCGACTTGTCGTCAACGGCCTATGTATAGTATTGTACTGTATTGTACATAATTTTGAATTGTCGTCAAAGGCCTATGTCAGATATTGTAAACTTACAACGGCCTATGTCATATGAACAGAATTGTCGTGAACGGACTACTCCAAATATTGTAAACTTATATTCAGCGCTACTGGATTGTCGTCAACGGCCTATGTCAGAATTTGTCATCGTACAACGGCCTAGGTCATATGAATTGAACAGTATGGGAAACGCTGCTCTATCCTACACAATTTTGAATTGTCGTCAACGGCCAATGTCATATGAATTGAATTGTCGTCAACGGCCTATGTCAGATTTTGTCATCGTACAACGGCCTATGTCATATGAACTGAACAGTTTGGGAAACGCTGCTCTATCGTACATAATTTTGAATTGTCGTCAACGGCCTTGTTATATGAACTGAAGTGTGGTCAACGGCCTATGTCTTGTCTTGTACTGTATTGTACATAATTTTGAAATTTCGTCAACGGCCAATGTAATATGAATTGAATTGTCGTCAACGGCCTATGTCAGAATTTGTCATCGTACAACGGCCTATGTCAAATGAATTGAATTGTCGACTTGTCGTCAACGGCCTATGTATAGTATTGTATTGTACATAATTTTGAATTGTCGCCCGAAGGCCTATGTCAGGTATTGTAAACTTACAACGGCCTATGTCATATGAACTGAATTGTCGAGAACGGACTACTCCAGATATTGTAAACTTATAATCAACGCTACAGAATTGTCGTCAACGGCCTATGTCAGAATTTGTCATGGTACAACGGCCTAGGTCATATGAACTGAACAGTTTGGGAAACGCTGCTCTATCGTACATAATTTTGAATTGTCGTCAACGGGCTATGTCATATGAACTGAAGTGTCGTCAACGGCCTATGTCTTGTATTGCACTGTATCGTACATAATCTGGAAATTTCGTCAACGGCCACTGTAATATGAATTGAATTGTCGTCAACGGCCTATGTCAGAATTTGTCATCGTACAACGGCCCATGTCATATGAATTGAATAGTTTGGGAAACGCTGCTCTATCGTACATAATTTTGAATTGTCGTGAACGACCTATGTCATATGAACTGAAGTGTCGTCAACGGCCTATGTCTTGTCTTGTACTGTATTGTACATAATTTTGAAATTTCGTCAACAGCCACTGTAATATGAATTAAATTGTCGGCTTGTCGTCAACGGCCTATGAATAGTATTGTACTGTATTGTACATAATTTTGAATTGTAGTCAAAGGCCTATGTCACATATTGTAAACTTACAACGGCCTATGTCATATGAACTGTTTGTCGTGAACGGACTACTCCAAATATTGTAAACTTATAATCAACGCTACTGAATTGTCGTCAACGGCCTATGTCAGAATTTGTCATCGTACAACGGCCTATGTCAAATGAATTGAATTGTCGACTTGTCGTCAACGGCCTATGTATAGTATTGTACTGTATTGTACATAATTTTGAATTGTCGTCAAAGGCCTATGTCAGATATTGTAAACTTACAACGGCCTATGTCATATGAACAGAATTGTCGTGAACGGACTACTCCAAATATAGTAAACTTATATTCAGCGCTACTGGATTGTCGTCAACGGCCTATGTCAGAATTTGTCATCGTACAACGGCCTAGGTCATATGAATTGAACAGTATGGGAAACGCTGCTCTATCCTACACAATTTTGAATTGTCGTCAACGGCCAATGTCATATGAATTGAATTGTCGTCAACGGCCTATGTCAGATTTTGTCATCGTACAACGGCCTATGTCATATGAACTGAACAGTTTGGGAAACGCTGCTCTATCGTACATAATTTTGAATTGTCGTCAACGGCCTTGTTATATGAACTGAAGTGTGGTCAACGGCCTATGACTTGTATTGTACTGTATTGTACATAATTTTGAAATTTCGTCAACGGCCAATGTAATATGAATTGAATTGTCGTCAACGGCCTATGTCAGAATTTGTCATCGTACAACGGCCTATGTCAAATGAATTGAATTGTCGACTTGTCGTCAACGGCCTATGTATAGTATTGTATTGTACATAATTTTGAATTGTCGCCCGAAGGCCTATGTCAGGTATTGTAAACTTACAACGGCCTATGTCATATGAACTGAATTGTCGTGAACGGACTACTCCAGATATTGTAAACTTATAATCAACGCTACAGAATTGTCGTCAACGGCCTATGTCAGAATTTGTCATGGTACAACGGCCTAGGTCATATGAATTGAACAGTTTGGGAAACGCTGCTCTATCGTACATAATTTTGAATTGTAGTCAAAGGCCTATGTCAGATATTGTAAACTTACAACGGCCTATGTCATATGAACTGAATTGTCGTGAACGGACTACTCCAAATATTGTAAACTTCTATTCAACGCTACTGAATTGTCGTCAACGGCCTATGTCAGAATTTGTCATCGTACAACGGCCTAGGTCATATGAATTGAACAGTATGGGAAACGCTGCTCTATCGTACACAATTTTGAATTGTCGTCAACGGCCAATGTCATATGAATTGAATTGTCGTCAACGGTCTATGTCAGAATTTGTCATCGTACAACGGCCTATGTCATATGAATTGAACAGTTTGGGAAACGCTGCTCTATCGTACATAATTTTGAACTGTCGTCAACAGCCTATGTCATATGAACTGAAGTGTGGTCAACGGCCTATGTCTTGTATTGTACTGTATTGTACATAATTTTGAAATTTCGTCAGCGGCCAATGTAATATGAATTGAATTGTCGTCAACGGCCTATGTCAGAATTTGTCATCGTACAACGGCCTATGTCAAATGAATTGAATTGTCGACTTGTCGTCAACGGCCTATGTATAGTATTGTACTGTATTGTACATAATTTTGAATTGTCGTCAAAGGCCTATGTCAGATATTGTAAACTTACAACGGCCTATGTCATATGAACTGAATTGTCGTGAACGGACTACTCCAAATATTGTAAACTTATATTCAACGCTACTGAATTGTCGTCAACGGCCTATGTCAGAATTTGTCATCGTACAACGGCCCATGTCATATGAATTGAATAGTTTGGGAAACGCTGCTCTATCGTACATAATTTTGAATTGTCGTGAACGACCTATGTCATATGAACTGAAGTGTCGTCAACGGCCTATGTCTTGTCTTGTACTGTATTGTACATAATTTTGAAATTTCGTAAACAGCCACTGTAATATGAATTAAATTGTCGGCTTGTCGTCAACGGCCTATGAATAGTATTGTACTGTATTGTACATAATTTTGAATTGTAGTCAAAGGCCTATGTCACATATTGTAAACTTACAACGGCCTATGTCATATGAACTG
This sequence comes from Allolobophora icterica, assembly GCA_963556255.1. Classification (NCBI taxonomy): domain Eukaryota; kingdom Metazoa; phylum Annelida; class Clitellata; order Crassiclitellata; family Lumbricidae; genus Allolobophora; species Allolobophora icterica. The sequence continues at coordinate 23,553,145 of OY744613.1, read as the reverse complement.
TTTGTCGTGAACGGACTACTCCAAATATTGTAAACTTATAATCAACGCTACTGAATTGTCGTCAACGGCCTATGTCAGAATTTGTCATCGTACAACGGCCCATGTCATATGAATTGAACAGCTTGGGAAACGCTGCTCTGTCGTACATAATTTTGAACTGTCGTCAACAGCCTATGTCATATGAACTGAAGTGTGGTCAACGGCCTATGTCTTGTATTGTACTGTATTGTACATAATTTTGAAATTTCGTCAACGGCCAATGTAATATGAATTGAATTGTCGTCAACGGCCTATGTCAGAATTTGTCATCGTACAACGGCCTATGTCAAATGAATTGAATTGTCGACTTGTCGTCAACGGCCTATGTATAGTATTGTACTGTATTGTACATAATTTTGAATTGTCGTCAAAGGCCTATGTCAGATATTGCAAACTTACAACGGCCTATGTCATATGAACTGAATTGTCGTGAACGGACTACTCCAAATATTGTAAACTTATATTCAACGCTACTGAATTGTCAACGGCCTATGTCAGAATTTGTCATCGTACAACGGCCCATGTCAAATGAATTGAACAGCTTGGGAAACGCTGCTCTATCGTACATAATTTTGAATTGTCGTCAACGGCCAATGTAATATGAATTGAATTGTCGTCAACGGCCTATGTCAGAATTTGTCATCGTACAACGGCCCATGTCATATGAATTAAACAGTTTGGGAAACGCTGCTCTATCGTACATAATTTTGAATTGTCGTCAACGGCCAATGTAATATGAACTGAATTGTCGTGAACGGACTACTTCAAATATTGTAAACTTATAATCCACGCTACTGAATTGTCGTCAACGGCCTGTCAGAATTTGTCATCGTGCAACGGCCCATGTCCTATGAATTGAACAGCTTGGGAAACGCTGCTCTATCGTACATAATTTTGAATTGTCGTCAACGGCCAATGTAATATGAATTGAATTGTCGTCAACGGCCTATGTCACAATTTGTCATCGTACAACGACCTATGTCAAATGAATTGAATTGTCGACTTGTCGTCAACGGCCTATGTATAGTATTGTACTGTATTGTACATAATTTTGAATTGTCGTCAAAGGCCTATGTCAGATATTGTAAACTTACAACGGCCTATGTCATATGAACTGAATTGTCGTGAACGGACTACTCCAAATATTGTAAACTTATAATCAACGCTACTGAATTGTCGTCAACGGCCTGTCAGAATTTGTCATCGTACAACGGCCCATGTCATATGAATTGAACAGCTTGGGAAACGCTCCTCTATCGTACATAATTTTGAATTGTCGTCAACGGCCAATGTAATATGAATTGAATTGTCGTCAACGGCCTATGTCACAATTTGTCATCGTACAACGGCCTATGTCAAATGAATTGAATTGTCGACTTGTCGTCAACGGCCTATGTATAGTATTGTACTGTATTGTACATAATTTTGAATTGTAGTCAAAGGCCTATGTCACATATTGTAAACTTACAACGGCCTATGTCATATGAACTGTTTGTCGTGAACGGACTACTCCAAATATTGTAAACTTATAATCAACGCTACTGAATTGTCGTCAACGGCCTATGTCAGAATTTGTCATCGTACAACGGCCCATGTCATATGAATTGAACAGCTTGGGAAACGCTGCTCTATCGTACATAATTTTGAATTGTCGTTAACGGGCAATGTAATATGAATTGAATTGTCGTCAACGGCCTATGTCAGAATTTGTCATCGTACAACGGCCTATGTCAAATGAATTGAATTGTCGACTTGGTGTCTACGGCCTATGTATAGTATTGTACTGTATTGTACATAATTTTGAATTGTCGTCAAAGGCCTATGTCAGATATTGCAAACTTACAATGGCCTATGTCATATGAACTGAAGTGTGGTCAACGGCCTATGTCTTGTATTGTACTGTATTGTACATAATTTTGAAATTTCGTCAACGGCCAATGTAATATGAATTGAATTGTCGTCAACGGCCTATGTCAGAATTTGTCATCGTACAACGGCCTATGTCAAATGAATTGAATTGTCGACTTGTCGTCAACGGCCTATGTATAGTATTGTACTGTATTGTACATAATTTTGAATTGTCGTCAAAGGCCTATGTCAGATATTGCAAACTTACAACGGCCTATGTCATATGAACTGAATTGTCGTGAACGGACTACTCCAAATATTGTAAACTTATATTCAACGCTACTGAATTGTCAACGGCCTATGTCAGAATTTGTCATCGTACAACGGCCCATGTCATATGAATTGAACAGCTTGGGAAACGCTGCTCTATCGTACATAATTTAGAATTGTCGTCAACGGCCAATGTAATATGAATTGAATTGTCGTCAACGGCCTATGTCAGAATTTGTCATCGTACAACGGCCCATGTCATATGAATTAAACAGTTTGGGAAACGCTGCTCTATCGTACATAATTTTGAATTGTCGTCAACGGCCAATGTAATATGAACTGAATTGTCGTGAACGGACTACTTCAAATATTGTAAACTTATAATCCACGCTACTGAATTGTCGTCAACGGCCTGTCAGAATTTGTCATCGTGCAACGGCCCATGTCATATGAATTGAACAGCTTGGGAAACGCTGCTCTATCGTACATAATTTTGAATTGTCGTTAACGGCCAATGTAATATGAATTGAATTGTCGTCAACGGCCTATGTCAGAATTTGTCATCGTACAACGGCCTATTTCAAATGAATTGAATTGTCGACTTGTCGTCAACGGCCTATGTATAGTATTGTACTGTATTGTACAAAATTTTGAATTGTCGTCAAAGGCCTATGTCAGATATTGCAAACTTACAACAGCCTATGTCATATGAACTGAATTGTCGTGAACGGACTACTCCAAATATTGTAAACTTATATTCCACGCCACTGAATTGTCGTCAACGGCCAATGTAATATGAATTGAATTGTCGTCAACGGCCTATGTCAGAATTTGTCATCGTACAACGGCCCATGTCATATGAATTGAACAGTTTGGGAAACGCTGCTCTATCGTACATAATTTTGAATTGTCGTCAACGGGCTATGTCATATGAACTGAAGTGTCGTCAACAGCCTATGTCTTGTATTGCACTGTATCGTACATAATCTGGAAATTGCGTCAACGGCCACTGTAATATGAACTGAATTGTCGTGAACGGACTACTCCAAATATTGTAAACTTATAATCAACGCTACTGAATTGTCGTCAACGGCCTATGTCAGAATTTGTCATGGTACAACGGCCTAGGTCATATGAATTGAACAGTTTGGGAAACGCTGCTCTATCGTACATAATTTTGAATTGTCGTCAACGGCCAATGTAATATGAATTGAATTGTCGTCAACGGCCTATGTCACAATTTGTCATCGTACAACGGCCTATGTCAAATGAATTAAATTGTCGACTTGTCGTCAACGGCCTATGTATAGTATTGTACTGTATTGTACATAATTTTGAATTGTAGTCAAAGACCTATGTCAGATATTGTAAACTTACAACAGCCTATGTCATATGAACTGAATTGTCGTGAACGGACTACTCCAAATATTGTAAACTTATATTCCACGCTACTGAATTGTCGTCAACGGCCTATGTCAGAATTTGTCATCGTACAACGGCCTAGGTCATATGAATTGAACAGTATGGGAAACGCTGCTCTATCGTACATAATTTTGAATTGTCGTCAACGGCCAATGTCATATGAATTGAATTGTCGTCAACGGCCTATGTCAGAATTTGTCATGGTACAACGGCCTAGGTCATATGAATTGAACAGTTTGGGAAACGCTGCTCTATCGTACATAATTTTGAATTGTCGTCAACGGCCTATGTTATATGAACTGAAGTGTCGTCAACGGCCTATGTCTTGTATTGTACTGTATTGTACATAATTTTGAAATTTCGTCAACGGCCAATGTAATATGAATTGAATTGTCGTCAACGGCCTATGAATAGTATTGTACTGTATTGTACATAATTTTGAATTGTAGTCAAAGGCCTATGTCACATATTGTAAACTTACAACGGCCTATGTCATATGAACTGTTTGTCGTGAACGGACTACTCCAAATATTGTAAACTTATAATCAACGCTACTGAATTGTCGTCAACGGCCTATGTCAGAATTTGTCATCGTACAACGGCCCATGTCATATGAATTGAACAGCTTGGGAAACGCTGCTCTATCGTACATAATTTTGAATTGTCGTTAACGGCCAATGTAATATGAATTGAATTGTCGTCAACGGCCTATGTCAGAATTTGTCATCGTACAACGGCCTATTTCAAATGAATTGAATTGTCGACTTGTCGTCAACGGCCTATGTATAGTATTGTACTGTATTGTACAAAATTTTGAATTGTCGTCAAAGGCCTATGTCAGATATTGCAAACTTACAACAGCCTATGTCATATGAACTGAATTGTCGTGAACGGACTACTCCAAATATTGTAAACTTATATTCCACGCCACTGAATTGTCGTCAACGGCCAATGTAATATGAATTGAATTGTCGTCAACGGCCTATGTCAGAATTTGTCATCGTACAACGGCCCATGTCATATGAATTGAACAGTTTGGGAAACGCTGCTCTATCGTACATAATTTTGAATTGTCGTCAACGGGCTATCTCATATGAACTGAAGTGTCGTCAACAGCCTATGTCTTGTATTGCACTGTATCGTACATAATCTGGAAATTGCGTCAACGGCCACTGTAATATGAACTGAATTGTCGTGAACGGACTACTCCAAATATTGTAAACTTATAATCAACGCTACTGAATTGTCGTCAACGGCCTATGTCAGAATTTGTCATGGTACAACGGCCTAGGTCATATGAATTGAACAGTTTGGGAAACGCTGCTCTATCGTACATAATTTTGAATTGTCGTCAACGGCCAATGTAATATGAATTGAATTGTCGTCAACGGCCTATGTCACAATTTGTCATCGTACAACGGCCTATGTCAAATGAATTAAATTGTCGACTTGTCGTCAACGGCCTATGTATAGTATTGTACTGTATTGTACATAATTTTGAATTGTAGTCAAAGACCTATGTCAGATATTGTAAACTTACAACAGCCTATGTCATATGAACTGAATTGTCGTGAACGGACTACTCCAAATATTGTAAACTTATATTCCACGCTACTGAATTGTCGTCAACGGCCTATGTCAGAATTTGTCATCGTACAACGGCCTAGGTCATATGAATTGAACAGTATGGGAAACGCTGCTCTATCGTACATAATTTTGAATTGTCGTCAACGGCCAATGTCATATGAATTGAATTGTCGTCAACGGCCTATGTCAGAATTTGTCATCGTACAACGGCCTATGTCATATGAATTGAACAGTTTGGGAAACGCTGCTCTATCGTACATAATTTTGAATTGTCGTCAACGGCCTATGTTATATGAACTGAAGTGTCGTCAACGGCCTATGTCTTGTATTGTACTGTATTGTACATAATTTTGAAATTTCGTCAACGGCCAATGTAATATGAATTGAATTGTCGTCAACGGCCTATGTCAGAATTTGTCATCGTACAACGGCCTATGTCAAATGAATTGAATTGTCGACTTGTCGTCAACGGCCTATGTATAGTATTGTACTGTATTGTACATAATTTTGAATTGTAGTCAAAGACCTATGTCAGATATTGTAAACTTACAACAGCCTATGTCATATGAACTGAATTGTCGTGAACGGACTACTCCAAATATTGTAAACTTATATTCCACGCCACTGAATTGTCGTCAACGGCCAATGTAATATGAATTGAATTGTCGTCAACGGCCTATGTCAGAATTTGTCATCGTACAACGGCCCATGTCATATGAATTGAACAGTTTGGGAAACGCTGCTCTATCGTACATAATTTTGAATTGTCGTCAACGGGCTATGTCATATGAACTGAAGTGTCGTCAACGGCCTATGTCTTGTATTGCACTGTATCGTACATAATCTGGAAATTTCGTCAACGGCCACTGTAATATGAATTGAATTGTCGTCAACGGCCTATGTCAGAATTTGTCATCGTACAACGGCCCATGTCATATGAATTGAATAGTTTGGGAAACGCTGCTCTATCGTACATAATTTTGAATTGTCGTGAACGACCTATGTCATATGAACTGAAGTGTCGTCAACGGCCTATGTCTTGTCTTGTACTGTATTGTACATAATTTTGAAATTTCGTCAACAGCCACTGTAATATGAATTAAATTGTCGGCTTGTCGTCAACGGCCTATGAATAGTATTGTACTGTATTGTACATAATTTTGAATTGTAGTCAAAGGCCTATGTCACATATTGTAAACTTACAACGGCCTATGTCATATGAACTGTTTGTCGTGAACGGACTACTCCAAATATTGTAAACTTATAATCAACGCTACTGAATTGTCGTCAACGGCCTATGTCAGAATTTGTCATCGTACAACGGCCCATGTCATATGAATTGAACAGCTTGGGAAACGCTGCTCTATCGTACATAATTTTGAATTGTCGTTAACGGCCAATGTAATATGAATTGAATTGTCGTCAACGGCCTATGTCAGTATTTGTCATCGTACAACGGCCTATGTCAAATGAATTGAATTGTCGACTTGTCGTCAACGGCCTATGTATAGTATTGTACTGTATTGTACAAAATTTTGAATTGTCGTCAAAGGCCTATGTCAGATATTGCAAACTTACAACAGCCTATGTCACATGAACTGAATTGTCGTGAACGGACTACTCCAAATATTGTAAACTTATATTCCACGCCACTGAATTGTCGTCAACGGCCAATGTAATATGAATTGAATTGTCGTCAACGGCCTATGTCAGAATTTTTCATCGTACAACGGCCCATGTCATATGAATTGAACAGTTTGGGAAACGCTGCTCTATCATACATAATTTTGAATTGTCGTCAACGGGCTATGTCACATGAACTGAAGTGTCGTCAACGGCCTATGTCTTGTATTGCACTGTATCGTACATAATCTGGAAATTTCGTCAACGGCCACTGTAATATGAATTGAATTGTCGTCAACGGCCTATGTCAGAATTTGTCATCGTACAACGGCCCATGTCATATGAATTGAATAGTTTGGGAAACGCTGCTCTATCGTACATAATTTTGAATTGTCGTGAACGACCTATGTCATATGAACTGAAGTGTCGTCAACGGCCTATGTCTTGTCTTGTACTGTATTGTACATAATTTTGAAATTTCGTCAACAGCCACTGTAATATGAATTAAATTGTCGGCTTGTCGTCAACGGCCTATGAATAGTATTGTACTGTATTGTACATAATTTTGAATTGTAGTCAAAGGCCTATGTCACATATTGTAAACTTACAACGGCCTATGTCATATGAACTGTTTGTCGTGAACGGACTACTCCAAATATTGTAAACTTATAATCAACGCTACTGAATTGTCGTCAACGGCCTATGTCAGAATTTGTCATCGTACAACGGCCCATGTCATATGAATTGAACAGCTTGGGAAACGCTGCTCTATCGTACATAATTTTGAATTGTCGTTAACGGCCAATGTAATATGAATTGAATTGTCGTCAACGGCCTATGTCAGAATTTGTCATCGTACAACGGCCTATGTCAAATGAATTGAATTGTCGACTTGTCGTCTACGGCCTACGTATAGTATTGTACTGTATTGTACATAATTTTGAATTGTCGTCAAAGGCCTATGTCAGATATTGCAAACTTACAAATGGCCTATGTCATATGAACTGAATTGTCGTGAACGGACTACTCCAGATATTGTAAACTTATAATCAACGCTACTGAATTGTCGTCAACGGCCTATGTCAGAATTTGTCATCGTACAACGGCCTAGGTCATATGAATTGAACAGCTTGGGAAACGCTGCTCTATCGTACATAATTTTGAATTGTCGTCAACGGCCAATGTAATATGAATTGAATTGTCGTCAACGGCCTATGTCAGAATTTGTCATCGTACAACGGCCCATGTCATATGAATTAAACAGTTTGGGAAACGCTGCTCTATCGTACATAATTTTGAATTATCGTCAACGGCCAATGTAATATGAACTGAATTGTCGTGAACGGACTACTCCAAATATTGTAAACTTATAATCAACGCTACTGAATTGTCGTCAACGGCCTGTCAGAATTTGTCATCGTACAACGGCCCATGTCATATGAATTGAACAGCTTGGGAAACGCTGCTCTATCCTACATAATTTTGAATTGTCGTCAACGGCCAATGTAATATGAATTGAATTGTCGTCAACGGCCTATGTCACAATTTGTCATCGTACAACGGCCTATGTCAAATGAATTGAATTGTCGGCTTGTCGTCAATGGCCTATGTATAGTATTGTACTGTATTGTACATAATTTTGAATTGTCGTCAAAGGCCTATGTCAGATATTGTAAACTTACAACGGCCTATGTCATATGAACTGAATTGTCGTGAACGGACTACTCCAAATATTGTAAACTTATAATCAACGCTACTGAATTGTCGTCAACGGCCTATGTCAGAATTTGTCATGGTACAACGGCCTAGGTCATATGAATTGAACAGTTTGGGAAACGCTGCTCTATCGTACATAATTTTGAATTGTCGTCAACGGCCAATGTAATATGAATTGAATTGTCGTCAACGGCCTATGTCACAATTTGTCATCGTACAACGGCCTATGTCAAATGAATTGAATTGTCGGCTTGTCGTCAATGGCCTATGTATAGTATTGTACTGTATTGTACATAATTTTGAATTGTCGTCAAAGGCCTATGTCAGATATTGTAAACTTACAACGGCCTATGTCATATGAACTGAATTGTCGTGAACGGACTACTCCAAATATTGTAAACTTATAATCAACGCTACTGAATTGTCGTCAACGGCCTATGTCAGAATTTGTCATCGTACAACGGCCTAGGTCATATGAATTGAACAGCTTGGGAAACGCTGCTCTATCGTACATAATTTTGAATTATCGTCAACGGCCAATGTAATATGAATTGAATTGTCGTCAACGGCCTATGTCAGAATTTGTCATCGTACAACGGCCCATGTCATATGAATTAAACAGTTTGGGAAACGCTGCTCTATCGTACATAATTTTGAATTATCGTCAACGGCCAATGTAATATGAACTGAATTGTCGTGAACGGACTACTCCAAATATTGTAAACTTATAATCCACGCTACTGAATTGTCGTCAACGGCCTGTCAGAATTTGTCATCGTACAACGCCCCATGTCATATGAATTGAACAGCTGGGAAACGCTGCTCTATCGTACATAATTTTGAATTGTCGTCAACGGCCAATGTAATATGAATTGAATTGTCGTCAACGGCCTATGTCACAATTTGTCATCGTACAACGGCCTATATCAAATGAATTGAATTGTCGACTTGTCGTCAACGGCCTATGTATAGTATTGTACTGTATTGTACATAATTTTGAATTGTCGTCAAAGGCCTATGTCAGATATTGTAAACTTACAACGGCCTATGTCATATGAACTGAATTGTCGTGAACGGACTACTCCAAATATTGTAAACTTATAATCAACGCTACTGAATTGTCGTCAACGGCCTGTCAGAATTTGTCATCGTACAACGGCCCATGTCATATGAATTGAACAGCTTGGGAAACGCTGCTCTATCGTACATAATTTTGAATTGTCGTCAACGGCCAATGTAATATGAATTGAATTGTCGTCAACGGCCTATGTCACAATTTGTCATCGTACAACGGCCTATGTCAAATGAATTGAATTGTCGACTTGTCGTCAACGCCCTATGTATAGTATTGTACTGTATTATACATAATTTTGAATTGTCGTCAAAGGCCTATGTCAGATATTGTAAACTTACAACGGCCTATGTCATATGAACTGAATTGTCGTGAACGGACTACTCCAAATATTGTAAACTTATATTCCACGCTACTGAATTGTCGTCAACGGCCTATGTCAGAATTTGTCATGGTACAACGGCCTAGGTCATATGAATTGAACAGTTTGGGAAACGCTGCTCTATCGTACATAATTTTGAATTGTCGTCAACGGCCAATGTAATATGAATTGAATTGTCGTCAACGGCCTATGTCAGAATTTGTCATCGTACAACGGCCTATGTCAAATGAATTAAATTGTCGACTTGTCGTCAACGGCCTATGTATAGTATTGTACTGTATTGTACATAATTTTGAATTGTAGTCAAAGACCTGTCAGATATTGTAAACTTACAACAGCCTATGTCATATGAACTGAATTGTCGTGAACGGACTACTCCAAATATTGTAAACTTATATTCCACGCCACTGAATTGTCGTCAACGGCCAATGTAATATGAATTGAATTGTCGTCAACGGCCTATGTCAGAATTTGTCATCGTACAACGGCCCATGTCATATGAATTGAACAGTTTGGGAAACGCTGCTCTATCGTACATAATTTTGAATTGTCGTCAACGGGCTATGTCATATGAACTGAAATGTCGTCAACGGCCTATGTCAGAATTTGTCATCGTACAACGGCCTAGTTCATATGAATTGAACAGTATGGGAAACGCTGCTCTATCGTACACAATTTTGAATTGTCGTCAACGGCCAATGTCATATGAATTGAATTGTCGTCAACGGCCTTTGTCAGAATTTGTCATCGTACAACGGCCTATGTCATATGAATTGAACAGTTTGGGAAACGCTGCTCTATCGTACATAATTTTGAATTGTCGTCAACGGCCTATGTTATATGAACTGAAGTGTCGTCAACGGCCTATGTCTTGTATTGTACTGTATTGTACATAATTTTGAAATTTCGTCAACGGCCAATGTAATATGAATTGAATTGTCGTCAACGGCCTATGTCAGAATTTGTCATCGTACAACGGCCTATGTCAAATGAATTGAATTGTCGACTTGTCGTCAACGGCCTATGTATAGTATTGTACTGTATTGTACATAATTTTGAATTGTCGTCAAAGGCCTATGTCAGATATTGTAAACTTACAACGGCCTATGTCATATGAACTGAATTGTCGTGAACGGACTACTCCAGATATTGTAAACTTATAATCAACGCTACAGAATTGTCGTCAACGGCCTATGTCAGAATTTGTCATGGTACAACGGCCTAGGTCATATGAATTGAACAGTTTGGGAAACGCTGCTCTATCGTACATAATTTTGAATTGTCGTCAACGGCCAATGTAATATGAATTGAATTGTCGTCAACGGCCTATGTCAGAATTTGTCATCGTACAACGGCCCATGCCATATGAATTGAACAGTTTTGGGAAACGCTGCTCTATCGTACATAATTTTGAATTGTCGTCAACGGCCAATGTAATATGAATTGAATTGTCGTCAACGGCCTATGTCAGAATTTGTCATCGTACAACGGCCCATGCCATATGAATTGAACAGTTTTGGGAAACGCTGCTCTATCGTACATAATTTTGAATTATCGTCAACGGCCTATGTCATATGAACTGAAGTGTCGTCAACGGCCTATGTCTTGTATTATACTGTATTTTACGTAATTTGGAAATTTCGTCAACGGCCACTCTAATATGAATTGAATTGTCGTCAACGGCCTATGTCAGAATTTGTCATCGTACAACGGCCCATGTCATATGAATTGAACAGTTTGGGAAACGCTGCTCTATCGTACATAATTTTTAATTGTCGTCAACGGAAAATGTAATATGAATTGAATTGTCGTCAACGGCCTATGTCACAATTTGTCATCGTACAACGGCCTATGTCAAATGAATTGAATTGTCGACTTGTCGTCAACGCCCTATGTATAGTATTGTACTGTATTGTACATAAATTTTGAATTGTCGTCAAAGGCCTATGTCAGATATTGTAAACTTACAATGGCCTATGTCATATGAACTGAAGTGTCGTGAACGGACTACTCCAGATATTGTAAACTTATAATCAACGCTACTGAATTGTCGTCAACGGCCTATGTCAGAATTTGTCATCGTACAACGGCCTAGGTCATATGAATTGAACAGTTTGGGAAACGCTGCTCTATCGTACATAATTTTGAATTGTCGTCAACGGCCAATGTAATATGAATTGAATTGTCGTCAACGGCCTATGTCAGAATTTGTCATCGCACAACGGCCCATGTCATATGAATTAAACAGTCTGGGAAACGCTGCTCTATCGTACATAATTTTGAATTGTCGTCAACGGCCAATGTAATATGAATTGAATTGTCGTCAACGGCCTATGTCACAATTTGTCATCGTACAACGGCCTATGTCAAATGAATTAAATTGTCGACTTGTCGTCAACGGCCTATGTATAGTATTGTACTGTATTGTACATAATTTTGAATTGTAGTCAAAGACCTATGTCAGATATTGTAAACTTACAACGGCCTATGTCATATGAACTGAATTGTCGTGAACGGACTATTCCACATATTGTAAACTTATATTCAACGCTACTGAATTGTCGTCAACGGCCTATGTCAGAATTTGTCATCGTACAACGGCCTAGGTCATATGAATTGAACAGTATGGGAAACGCTGCTCTATCGTACATAATTTTGAATTGTCGTCAACGGCCAATGTCATATGAATTGAATTGTCGTCAACGGCCTATGTCAGAATTTGTCATCGTACAACGGCCTAGGTCATATGAATTGAAGAGTATGGGAAACGCTGCTCTATCGTACATAATTTTGAATTGTCGTCAACGGCCAATGTAATATGAATTTAATTGTCGTCAACGGCCTATGTCAGAATTTGTCATCGTATAACGGCCCATGTCATATGAATTGAACAGTTTGGGAAACGCTGCTCTATCGTACATAATTTTTAATTGTCGTCAACGGAAAATGTAATATAAATTGAATTGTACTGTATTGTACATAATTTTGAATTGTCGTCAAAGGCCTATGTCAGATATTGTAAACTTACAACAGCCTATGTCATATGAACTGAATTGTCGTGAACGGACTCCTCCAGATATTGTAAACTTATAATCAACGCTACAGAATTGTCGTCAACGGCCTATGTCAGAATTTGTCATGGTACAACGGCCTAGGTCATATGAATTGAACAGTTTGGGAAACGCTGCTCTATCGTACATAATTTTGAATTGTCGTCAACGGCCTATGTTATATGAACTGAAGTGTCGTCAACGGCCTATGTCTTGTATTGCACTGTATTGTACATAATTTTGAAATTTCGTCAACGGCCAATGTAATATGAATTGAATTGTCGTCAACGGCCTATGTCAGAATTTGTCATCGTACAACGGCCTATGTCAAATGAATTGAATTGTCGACTTGTCGTCAACGGCCTATGTATAGTATTGTACTGTATTGTACATAATTTTGAATTGTCGTCAAAGGCCTATGTCATATGACTCGAATTGTCGTCATCGGCCTATGTCAGATATTGCAAACTTACAACGGTCAATGTCATATGAATTGAATTGTTGTGTACGGCCTATGTATTGCATTGTACGGTATTGTAAAAAATTTTGAATTGTCGTCAACGGCCTATGTCATATGCATTGAATTGTCGTCAACGGCCCATGTATTGCATTGTACTGAATCGTACACAATTATGAATTGTCGTCGACGGCCAATGTCATATGAATTGAAATGTCGCAAACAGCGTATATCCGATATTGTAAACTTACAACGGCCTACGTCATATGAGTAGAATTGTCGTCAACGGCCTATGTATCGTATTGTACTGTATTGTGCATAATTTGGAATTGTAGTCAACGGCCTATGTCAGATATTGTCAACTTACAATCAACGCAACTATATTGTTTTAAAAGAAAACTAGATCAAGTATCTCATGTACATTATAAATGTTCACTAGGAATCTTTCTCGTAAATTTAAACAAATTTCTTGTATGACATTTGCTGCAAAACAATGTTTAGCTTTCATCAAAAATCATCTGATTGCAATACATGTATAATAAAAATTATTAGATGTATTACTTTATGCTGTTAAACAATGAATGTTAGTGACATTGTAAAGTACTGTTTTGCAACCTTTAAATGGTGTCTTTTCAACTGTAAATTTTTTGTTTTTACTGTATTGTACATAATTTTGAATCATTTAAGTGCATTAAATGATATATTCTTGAAAATTTAAAGGTAGAATAAAAATCTCTTGTCATAATTACAGATATTGTAAACTTACATTCAACGCTATTTTATTGTTTTAAAAGAAAACTAGATTAAAATCTCATGTACATTATAAATGTTCATTAAGAATCGTTCTCTTAAATTTAAACAAATTTCTTGTACGACATTTACTGCAAACAATGTTCAGCTTGCATCAAAAATCATCTCATTGCAATACATGTATACTAAACATTATTAGATGTATTACTTTATGGATGTTCGTGACATTGTGAAGTATTGTTTTGACACCTTTAAATGGTGTCTTTTGAACTCTGTAAAAGTTTAGTTTTTACTGTATTGTACATAATTTAGAAATGTCCTCAACGGTCTATGATGTCGTATGACAACGTTAAACTATGGAATAATAATAACACTGTCCATTGCCTATCGTAGTGTATGTGTCTGTATCTCTCCTGATGTCTCCAAGTGCCTTTAAGTGTCCGTCTGTCCTCATGGTCCATTCCTTAGGATATGTGTCTGTATCTCTCCTTATGTATCCAAGTGCCTTTAAGTGTCTGGCTGTCCTTACTGTCCATTGCCTAATGAAGTGCATGTGTCTGTATCTCTCATTATGTCTCCAAGTGCCTTTAAGCGTCCGTCTTTTCTTATTGTCCATTGTCTACCATCGTGTTAGTGTCTGTACCTCTCCTTATGTCTCCAAGTGCCTTTAAGTGTCCGTCTGTTCTTACTGTCCATTGCCTACCGTCGTGTCTGTGTCTGTATCTCTCCTTATGTCTCCAAGTGCCTTTAAGCGTCCGTCTTTTCTTACTGTCCATTGTCTACCATTGTGTCTGTGTCTGTACCTCTCCTTATGTCTCCAAGTGCCTTTAAGCGTCCGTCTGTTCTTACTGTCCATTGCCTACCATTGTGTCTGTGTCTGTACCTCTCCTTATGTCTCCAAGTGCCTTTAAATGTCCGTCTGTTCTTACTGGCCATTGCCTACCGTCGTGTCTGTGTCTGTATCTCTCCTTATGTCTCCAAGTGCCTTTAAATGTTCGTCTGTTCTTACTGTCCATTGCCTACCGTCGTGTCTGTGTCTGTATCTCTCTTTATGTCTCCAAGTGACTCTAAGTGTCCGTCTGTTCTTACTGTCCATTGCCTACCGTCATGTCTGTGTCTGCATCTCTCCTTATGTCTCCAAGTGCCTTTAAATGTCCGTCTGTTCTTACTGGCCATTGCCTACCGTCGTGTCTGTGTCTGTATCTCTCCTTATGTCTCCAAGTGCCTTTAAATGTTCGTCTGTTCTTACTGTCCATTGCCTACCGTAGTGTCTGTGTCTGTATCTCTCCTGATGTCTCCAAGTGCCTGTAAGTCTCCCTCTGTCCTTGCGGTCCATTGCCTTGTATGTCTGTATCTCCACCACCATTTAGTTTTGGTTTATTACCACCAGCAATTTCTGATTTTTCATCACCATTCACATTTGATTTACCCCCCCCCCCCAAATCTTTTTGATTTACCGCCGCCATTTCTTTTTGGTTTACTACCACCATTAATTTTTGATTTACCCCTACCATTAAATTTTTGATTTACCACTACCATTAATTTTTGATTTAACACCACCATTTTTTGCTGATCTACCACAGCAATTAATCTTCGATTTACCACCACCATTTCTTTTTGATTTACGTCCAATGCTGGAGCGACAATATAGCTACACCTCTCAGCCATGTGTTCTGCCATTCCCCTTCACTTACAAGGTGTCGCCTAGTTGGGCAAAATGTACCATTACAAAGGATGTCATCTCTTGGCATGGCATTAGAAAGAGCAGTGACATATCTGACTGAACTGACAACCGTGACCAAAGACGAATTGGAAAACATATGACAAGAAAAGACTTTGAATACACCCTGAAAACAAACACGACTATCGGGCTAGAGATAAAAGCATCAATCGACGGTGCCAAACAATTGTGCAGACTGCATTTGCTTAATGTCTCTACACCCAAGAGTCTTAGAGAGGCTCCAATCTACACACTACACAGCAAGTGCTCAACCAATCAGTATCTGTATCGAACACAGAGCTCTGCTAATATTACTGATGAAGACTAGAGGTGAATGATTATGATAACATCAATTAGAATAGAGATGACCATGTAGCATGTCTGCTGGAATTCAAGATGACGATTCCATTTCTCCTAGCTGAATTCCTAATTCTTACAAATTCCCCTAACTTATATAGCACTGCTTCTAGACAAGAAAGCTACTCAGCAGGGCCAAGGATTCCGGAGAGGAGGGGAAGACCATAATGTAAAAAAATAGAAACCAAAATGCCAAACAATAAAAACACTAGACAAGGAAATAAATGGAAACTGCATGCGACGGTTTTGCTTCCGCTGCACTTTCACGCATGCCAATAAACTATATTAACTAAAAATAATTATGTAAAAATTAAATCGGATAACAATACTTAAAATAACTATTCTATCAATTTATTGTGCACATGCACACAAACCCATACATAGGAGACCCTGGATGACTGAAGGAAAACGGAAACATCCGAGCAGCTGTCAAACATCGGGATGACACCGATATGTCAAACATCATGGATGACACCGATCTTTCAAACATCGGGGATGACACCGATCTGTCAAACATCAGGGATGACAACGATCTGTAAAAAAACCACAAATATCAGTTAGATACCAGCAACAAACAATTTTCTCACAGTCATTCACAATACCTTAAACACTTTTCCACTATTATTTCCATTCGAGTTTACCTCAGGGACGTCATTTGGGGAGGCAAGGGGGGATTTGCCCCCCTGATTTTTGGAAAAAAATTTAAAAAAGCTGGAACAAGAAAAGGAGGAAGAAGAAAGGGGTAAAAAAGAAAAAAGATACTCAAATTTATGGAATTATTATATTCTATTAACAAAACTAGAGTCTGCATAGGTTTTTTCACAAGACCACACGTCTTTCATAGGGGGAGGGGGCAAATTATGCAGTTTTCCCCCTGAAAATTGTGAAGAAACACCCAAAAGCTGTTAAATTTCTTCGCGCGGAGGTAATTTTTTTACCTCTTTTTTGACGTCCTTGCCCCCCCTGAAAAAAGCTGAAATGATGTCCCTGGTTTACCTCATTGTTTTCAGACGCAGAATTACGGGAAAAAACACACTCCCTCGCCAGCAATTACAGCTCAGGTTTTACTGTGGCAATTTCTTTGCAAAAAATCTGCCAAATCAGTGACCAAGTTAGATGAGCGATGTATGCACTACCAGTTTTTCCTCCCTCTTTCCGCAAGAGCTTGAAAACCAATCTGATTATGGTTTGACGTTACCACGTCCTGCCAATGAATATCCACACAGCTGTTGAGCTGTCTTAATGTACTAGTATATGTACTGTTGTCTTTCTGTTCCACATATGATCAGTTACCACTCGGCTGAAGACATTTTTTCCTCCACAATTGTGTGTTTATTTATGATAAAATAGCCGTGATTTAAAATAATTTGCCTCTGTTGAACGGTCTTATGTTCTAGAAGATGCAAAAGCAACACTGCTATTTTTCTCTTCCAGATGCAATCACAGTTTTTCAGATTCCAGCCATCTTAAGACGCATCTCTTTAGATCTGCAAGATTGCCATGTTCAGCGTCCTTGTGAGGTTCTTAAGACACTTTACAAACAGCCAGATCCATAAATACAAGTGCAATACATACTATCTCTCAGCCAAAGAAATTGTTGAATTTAATTAGTAATTATCAATTTAATACGACATATTCTGTGATCTCAACCCAACCATAGCGTTCCAACAAGAGGCAACATTGATTAATGTACATCCCAAATTGTGTTTCTATAAATTCTCGAAAGGATGGAGGTGTGAGTGGGTATCAGATTGCGTGCTATTCCACAAATAATTGCCCTTCCAAATACTGTTATAATATTGTGGTGTTGTTCCTGATGCATAGATGATTATTGTTACAACTGAGCCACCTGAATTGTTGCTAACCTGACTAAATTTCCCACACGTTTCAAACTATGTGCGAGAAACGCTGCACTGGTTCCAGTCAAAAACAAGATTACCTTCAAGATCCTCTTCACCGGACAAGTAAAAATTAAAATATTGTTGGTCAACAGATATAATTTCAGGCAAAGAAATTATTAGTATAAAGGTTAATTAAGAAATCAAATACCAAGCAGTTCAGTTGCATCAGTGGCACTCGACACACGAGACTGGCATGACAGGAATTCTACAGTTGCATCAGTGGCACTCGACACATGAAGCGGGCACAACAGGAATTCTGCAGTTGCATCAGTGGCACTTGACACGTGAGGCTGGCACGACAGGAATTCTGCAGTTGCATCAGTGGCACTTGACACATGTATGAGGCTGGCACGACAGGAATTCTGCAGTTGCATCAGTGGCACTCGACACATGAGGCTGGCAAGACCGGAATTCTGCAGTTGCATCAGTGGCACCCGACACACAAGGCAGGCATGACAAGAAGTTTGCAGGTGCATCAGTCACAACCGACATAAGAGATTGGCACGACAGGAATTCTGCAGTTGCATCAGTTGCAACCAACACATGAGGATGGCATGACAGGAATTCTACAGTTGCATCAGTGGCACCCGACACACGAGGTTGGCATGACAGGAATTCGGCAGTTGCATCAGTGGCACTCGACACACGAGACTGGCATGACAGGAATTCTACAGTTGCATCAGTTGCAACCGACACACGAGGTGGCATGACAGGAATTCTGCAGTTGCATCAGTTGCAACCGACACAAGAGACTGGCATGACAGGAAGTCTGAAATACACAAAATGAAGTTTGTTACGTTTGGTAGAAAAAAATATATATTTCATTGTTGTTCAACAGAACCAAATTATGGCAAAGAAATAATCTTTTCATCTGAAATAATCTATAACAAAACTTTCTGAAGAAATTCTAAATATCTAGTTCCATTTCTTGAGACGCTATTTCTTACAACGAGGAATCTGAAATAAATAAAAGTGTATGTGTTGCCAATGAAAATAAACATTTAATTTTTGCTCAACAGAAACAATTTCTGGCAAAGAAATGACCTTAGCATCTTAAATAACTTATTATAAAACTTTTGAAGAATTCACGCAAACGCTGCCTGGAATGAAGAATCCATACCAAAATCCAGAGATTCCGGAGTGGCCTCAGTGAGCCACACAGTGACTTGACCTGCTGGAGGATAGATTTCTGATGTAGAGCCTTTTCATTTGTTGCTAGTAAACTAGCAAGTCCTACCATTTTCTTATTCCATCAGCATTTAACTGTAAAATAAATATTGCAATTTATGTACAAATACGTACAGCAAACTGCATGACAGATCTTATACAAGAAGGCAAACAGCATGCTGCAATGCAATTTAAACATTTCAAAGCTGATCACACATATAGATTTCCAGTTGCAGTTTGAAAAGTGAAGAATTTCACATTCCTATATAATAATCAAAAATAAAGCAATTATTTTTAAACTACGAACATTTATATTTTAAATCAAATTAGTGTATCCGAATAAATCCTACCTCGCTAGCCAAAGCGAATGTTGTGCTGTCTTTAGTTGTCTACATCTGCTTGCCTGCAGACGCAACGTTCCACTCTTTCTGAAGCCAAAACAATTTTGTAAAATGTACATGCTCGATGTGCTGCATATAAACAATACATACACATGTCAGGCACACGCACACACTAAGTAACTACGTTAAGTATATACCCTTTATTTGCATCTGACAAGCGGACACGAAGACGTGGCAACAGCTGATGAATGCAGTGGCCGGGGAACTTTAATTTCTAGAAGATCTTTCTGTCTCATCGAGCAATCAGCTCTTCTGATTTAACAGAATTAACTTTGCACATCAAACAGCAGTCAATTATAATTTTAATCTTCATGTGATGCGTAATTATTATAAAACAGTACCCAGCCAAGCTCACTTTCAGCATACCACCTCTGCAAGAAGACCGAAAAAAAGATAACTATTTGCTTATTATTGTTAACACTTGCATCATCCCTTGTGCCTTTCACTATCCATAACGCCCGATTTGTTTTCTTTGTTTTCTTAGCTGTAAAACATTAATGGCTTTTATTTTGCACAACAATTCTCGTGTTTTGCGATTCTCGTGTTTTGCAATTTCTTGATTTTCTTCATGCCCGCCAAACGCCTACGAGCATTCTGAGATAATTGGAAAAACTCGTATGTAAACAACTAAATGCAGTGTAAAAAGGCAGCAACCTTTTAATCATGGGCGGCGATCTAGGGGGTACGGGGGGACATGTCCCCCCACCTTTAAGAGTGGGGGACACTCCATGCATTTGTTCCCCCCCCACCTTTTGAAGAAAGACCAAAAAAGGCTGAGAAATGTAATTGCGCGTGAGGGTTTTCGCAGCTTTTTGGCAGATTTTGTGACGAAACGAGGTAAAAATCGAAATTTAGAGGAGAAGTGTCCCCCAAAAATTACGAGAAAGAAGAAGGAATTCGTGTTAAAAAAAGAATTAAAAGCATGTAGAGGAAATGATAAATGATAGAAAGAAAGGGTTATAGTGTTACCACTAAAAAATGAAAGTGGAAAAAGTTGGAAAAAGTGGCGGACTAAAAAAAAAAGTCATCAACTTTTTTCGGAGATGAGATGTTTACGTACGAGATGAGATGGACATTTTTGGGAGATAAAGTGGCAGAATTTTTTTTATCGGGACAAGATTTTCCAAAAAACGGTCGTCGACGAGATCGTGGCCGACTTTGTCCCCCCCCCACCTCTCAGACAAGGTCGCCGCCACTGCTTTTAATAATGCGTCAAAACGTAATAGACAGTTGATGATGATGATGATATTCGTTTTATTGATTCACCAGATCGTCCAGATGACAAACCGCACCGTGGCTTACAGAAAAATGAGTCACTAGATAAGATAAGAAAGAGATGTAACTAAAGTGTTTAGAATGTTAAGTTTACATTTGTTGTAAAATTTGATGTAAAATGTAATTGGCCTAGGATCAGAAAAGCCCAAACCCGTCATTTAAGTGTTGACGTCTGGCACATAAACCTCGTGTTATTTATTCATTCAATCATTGTTATTCAAACGGGACAACGATGCTTAACGTTATAAGTTCTTCAATTAAACGAATATTTGATTCGATTTGATCTTATTCACCTAATTCCCACATAATAATTCTTCTACGTTTCAAAATCATCTACTCCAAGATTCCCAGAAGTTGAGAGCAGCGTCAAACAAATTAAAACAATTCAGAAATTTTTGTGTCAACTTACGATCGATTTCCGAATCCGACGTCCAGTCCTTCTGAAGAACTTGGTATGGCGTCAAGGCTTCTCGCTCGAATAGATCAGCAGTGATCGCGTTCAGAAAAAAGCTGTGCTTGCTAAGATGAACTGTGAACAACGTAGTCTTTGAAGGATATTAAATATCGAAGGAATGTGCTTAATTACACCTTGGCAAACTAAACAGAAGACTCATCTCTACAGAACTTTCTTGTAGCTCAGCCAAAACTGCGCAATGAAGCTAATCCAGTAACCAAGGGAACCAACTATGACGTCATTTCGGTCGTATGATGAATTTGAAACATTTCTATCTCGGGTACACATCAATAGTTATCGTAATCTCCAAACTTCTGAAGCGCCACTCGACGGCTAAGAGCAAGGCGCCAGCTTATTCACGAGCGCTACGTCAAATCAGAGGGGTTTCCAGAAAGTAGTCCAAGGAGGTCCGAGTCCGGTTTCAGAGGGCCAGATCAAGAGAGGAGGCGCCGAGCAGCTGTTAATTGCGGGTGTCGCTTATACATTTCATTTTTACCTCACCTCGTCAGAAAAGGCTGTCAAGACTATCACACGCAATTACATTTTTTGGCCTTTTTGGTGTTTCTTCAAAATGTGGGGGACAAATGTATGGCGTGTCCCACCACTCTTACAGGTGGGGGGACATGCCCCCGTCCCCCCAGATCGCCGCCCATGGGTATTCCAGATCTTGACAAGGACGGCCACTCCAGAATCAATATGTTTAATTAGTACCTGACACCGGAGGATCATATATACCTCGGGTAAAAACAAAAATAATAATAATGGGAGACTTCGAGGGGGAGCGAGGAGTCATCGAAATATGGACAAATGCAGACAAGGGGCAGAGGGTTATGACCAGTGCAGAGGTCCGCATCTAAACTTAACTTTTATAGTTTTTTAAACACCACCTTGTTTCAACCTTCCCCAAAAGACGAAAAGGCCAGTAAAGTGATTGCCTAAACCTTCATGCATGGCGTAGCCTTTACCGCGACTTTAAAGAGGTTTTTATTACTGCACATCCTCCAATATGAAACCCCAACTGTCACTTAAACATGCACAGGAACTGTGGAATAATTGTAAAAACAATAATGATGACATTAAAAATTGGCTTAGGCGTACGGACGTCCGCATAGGGGAGGGAGGGGGTAAGGTCAAATGCGGACATGGGGGAAAGAGGGGTCCAAAGTAGGTCAAATCTTTTATCGGACGTCCTTTATGGACGACCCCTTACCAAGACTATCAATTCCATTTTCCTACAGAATTTCTGCGATACAATTTTCATATATATACCAGTGCGCTCACCCCAGGTTTGCCTCTGGTTGAAAGTGGAAGTCAAACTATACATTCATAATATCAACTCCTGTAAATCATGAATCCTTGAAAAACGTGAACAGAAATGTACATATTAACAGACTTCTACTAAATTCAGGCTGTGAGGCAACCTACTTGCTACAATGGTAATTTTAAATTACAAAGTTGGATCAGTGTAATGTCGAGATGTTACCACATTATAACATCAATACAAAATTACTCTTTCACAAGCAATAAATATAAGCAACTTTATTTTGGTCAAATAAACGAACATACAACATTCAGTTTAAATAACAGTTGTCATTTCAACTCCAATAAGAACAAAACACTAAATACCCCTTATAGCAGTTTTATCTACTTCAAAATGCAATGTTAAACATCCGTTTTTCAGATAGCAGTGCACCACACAAGGTCATCTTACACAAGTCATGACTCACTGCAGTGGTTAAAGACATTTAAGATTGATGTTAAATTATACATGACATATTTCAGATGTTTTAGAGCAGCGGTTCTCGACCTTTTCAGACTAAAGGACCACTTATAAATGTTGTGCCGCGGTCGTGGACCACCACTAAAAATTATGCCAAAACAAATTAATACAAAAGAAATTTTTTGCCATAAATCCGCGTATTATTAGTTTCATGCTGCCATCTAACCGATTCCAACGATTGAAATAAAAAAAATTTAAAAATTTAAAAAATTTGTCTGTTTGCATGTTTATAATTGTAAAAAAAATAGAAATTGGACCACTGGTGGTCCGCGGACCCCAGGTTGAGAACCGCTGTTTTAGAGGAATTACCTAAACAGTAATTTGTTACAGATTACAGTTGCAGTATTACTCAAATGGGCCTATAGTTGGCAGTGCTTATAATGCTACCATATCGAGTAAAACATTGTAGAGATTATTACAATGATATTACATTCTTACACAAATGAGCAACACTATGAACAGATTCACATTTATGACCAATTGGCCACATAATGATGCACAATGTGAAGGAGGTCTGATGTCAAGTATTACGAGTTTAAACTAAATAAAAAATCACTGCAAAACCCTTTTATAATGGTGAGCCTCAAATCATCTTTCTCATTACTAGCTCACTTATGTGACTTCCCAAGAAATCAGACTTGCCATTCTGTCTGTGTTTTGCACAAACTGAGAAGATATGTGCAATATGATACAATTTACAGTTTCAATGTTTGGCAAATTGCAGTTTCTGTATACTTAGTTAAATATAAACACTGAATGCAACGAATGCTTCACATTTACTGATCATATTATATATATATATATATATATATATATATATACATATATATATGATATCATTTACAATTAACTAATACTTAACACTATTTTATGGTATTGCTAATATCAACAGCTATAACAGCCATAACATTTCTTCAACACTTTAATGATGAGCATGTACTAAAAGTGACTGGGTAACCAATGTAGCATGTTTTTAACATGTTAAAATTCACAGCATATCGAGAATCGTAGTAGAATTATGATTGGCACTGTATATAAAATGAGCATTCTGAATCTGGAGTATCATACAAAGAGTAACAACTATATTTATTTTCAGAAAAACTACACAGATCAAAGGCCACAACAAAGTGACAACAATCCAAATGCCACAGTGGTAGAACAGGTGGTACCAAAGGCAGCAAATAACAGCTTCAATCAGTTACGACGTAGTGGACAAAACGGAAATGCTTTTGAAGAATGCCTGGGTGGAAGAAGTCACAAACTCCATTGCAACCAAGAGTAAAATTCAGTACCCCTATTTCTGCTTATGCTCACATGCCAGTTCAAAATTAATTTCCACAACACCTCAGGCAGACAAAACATTCATGACCTTAGATATGATTTCATAAGACATTATCTAGATATGTCTGAACTGTGGCAAGTCTTGATAAATACCACGACTGTTCAGTCTCACAGACAATAAATATAAATAGCATTCTGCTTTCAAGCGGGTAGTAGCATAAAGAGCAACAAAAGAAGAAGAGCCTTGAGCCAGCCCTGAGGCAGCCATGGGTATGAAGTTTTAGCAACTTCATTTTCTTAGCCTCGACACGAGGGCAGGTGGCCAGTCCTCTCCCTCGCCGTCTCATCTTCCAACCGACAGTGTACGGTCACTGTACTCATTATAGCCGAGTTGGCTAGGGGGTGCAAAGGAAGCAGAAATTTCGAACCAAATGTCTGCCCTGGTGGGGATTTGAATCCCCGACCTTCGGTCGACAGTTCAGCGTGCTAACAGCTACACTATCACGCACCCCAATAAAACTACCACACAAATACAAAATTCCTCACTCTCATGAAATTCATTTCATTTGCACTTAACACTTAAAAACAACAAGATTTATGTAGAACTCCTGTTTATCACGTAACACTCGGTTACACAGACCTTAAACTCACTCTGATACATAATTCAGAGAAAGGTGTCAACAATTTATATATAATGAAAAAGCTTCAAGCAAGTAACACAAAGCACTATGATGAACAAGTCTTGCATACGTATGAAAGTTAACATTAACAACTGTAACGTAACAACATTAACATCGTTATAGCGCACTGCAGTATTTTCTCTCAAAAATCAATGGCACTGCATTGTACTACGAGTCTAGCATGGTTTTTGCTATTGCGCTCTTATAGTCATTTAAAGACTCCTAGGAAAGCAAAGTCTGCTGAAATAAAAGGCAAAACTCAATAACCTAGTAAAGACGGACAACATGTTAAACACTATTAATTTTATCGGTAATCACTTAAGCCTTGAAAATCAACAAAAATTTGATTAATTGTCACTCTACAGTATCACAAGAGTTGAACGATTACATTTAATTCAAATAACACGTCTATAAAACTGGACGACAATTGTATATGCAACTTATATAGATTCCAATATAAAATCTAACAATGTTGTATATATGTATCGGCTTATTTACAAATAGATTATAAAACCTTTGAGTAATGTCAGATGCGCAGAAAAGGCTGAGATTCTGCAAAGGAAGAGAATGATATAAACTCTACGACCATCTCTGGCCATGATAAACTGTTGTTTGTTTTGTTTGATGGCAGCCATTTTGTTTTAATGGCGTCGCACAGTTTTCTGCTTATTCATTGTAGTCAACATGAGACTGATGTACGATGTCAAAAGGTCATCCATTTTGTAACCCTGTAAATATTTACCAGGAGTGATTAATATTATTGCATATAATTATTATTATTAATAATAACAGTAATCGTAATCTCTAAACTTCTAAAGTACCACTCGAAGGCCAAGCGCAGGACACCAGCCTATTCACAAGCGTTGGACAATTGTAGGTTACCAACTTGTCCAAAGTCACTACACAGTGGTTTGAGGTAGATTCGAACCTGCGACCCTCCATTATAATAATTCTATTATTGCTCTCATTATTATTATTGTTGTTATGGTTGTTTAGTCATTTGTTTGACAGTGTATGACAAGTAATGTCGTATTTATAACAGTAGTTGGAAGTAGCATTATGGAAGTAGTTTCTGTGAACTTCATAATTATTTAATAAAGGCCAGAACATGTAGTTATGGGGGAGAGCTCTGAAAGTGTATGACACACAATGTGGCATTTTTAAATTTTTTAAGCTTGCAAGTGCTTGAAGTAGCACTTAACAAATAGTGCAATCCAAACAATGACGTGCAGTAACACTTGAAAGACTAAAAAGCAGTTTTATTGCTGCATCTGAATATCTGTTGTAAACAGAAGTGTTATAAATTAAAAGGATCTGAAATGAATAAATATATTTACCCACCGAAAAATTATAATTTGAGCAAAGTAAGCCTATCCTCTTACAAAATAAATAACTAGAATTTGTTATAAAAAATATATCTATATTTTACAAAAATATAGAACATTACTTACAAGTTACAACAGTAATAAAAACAAGACAGATAATGTTCTTAAAATCTACACAGTGCAAACAGTGATGAAAAATTATAATAAATTATAGAGTTTCAATGTAGGACACTAACAAAAATCCAAAGTGATTCCTTACCAGTGGGGTTTCACAGAGGAGTTTGCTACCTCTTACAAGGTTGCCTATTGTCATGTGGAAGTAGGAGTTACCGCTGCTCCAGTTAGAGATCTTTGTGAATGGATAAGTCACCAGTATTTCCTACAAACAATTGATAACCCATCATTTAAACTTTGACTCTAAAAATTTCAACAGGAACGCCAAAATCCAGTCAATATCCAATGACACAATCAATGCAAATGGGGAACTAACCCGTAAAGGGGTAGCTTCAAAGTAAATATGAAAAGGCATCCACTTCCAAAACCCCAGTCATCAGTGCCGGCCCTTGGATATTTTGGGCCCCGTGCAGAGTATGCTGTACGGGCCTCCATGACACAAGTCAAATTGTGTTTCATTGCTAATCCTTTTATTTTAGTAGATTGTTAACAAGAACAACAAGTCAAATTTAACGAGAATTCTGGGGTATATATTTGATCGAAACCTTAATAATATTATTAGGGTGTCTAGTTCATTTTAATTTTATGTGACATTTTCGGGCCCTCCTTAGTTGCAGGCCCCATGTGACTGCACGGTTCGCACGCCCCTAAGGCCGGCACTCCAGTCATTCTGGCAGAAATCAAGCACCACATTGAGTAGAGACAGAAAATGGCCAATATTAATTAAAGACTTGCTGATCACTTTCAAGTTTTATCCAAAAGAAACAGACTGAAATGGACTTCAATCACTTTGTTTGCATAGTCGTGTATGCCCTCACAGAGTATCACTTGCTGGTTTTCACACTGGCTAATGGCCTCTCGTCTTCATCATCCTCTGTGGTGTGCCATTCTTGGGAGCATTGCCAACATCTTTCCAGCAAAGTCTGGACAGATGTCAGCGCCCTTGTAGCAGCATGGCCATGTTACGGCACTCTAGAAATTGTCCGTGTTATTATTAAAGTCTCTTTTTGATTCTTATCCAGGCCGTGTGTCATTCGACATTCACAGTCCACAGCTTAAATTCAGAAATTCTGCATACCTTAAAGTTCACAGTTTTTAATAAGGATTGTGGACCAGTGCATATTTTAAGGAATTTTGACTACTGGGACAAAATCTAAAGTAATGTTCACAAACTTACAACTTTTAGACTTTTAACAAAAAAAATTTCAAAATTCATCTCTGAAAAAAGTTGATGACCTTTTTTTTTTTTTTTTTTTTTGTCATCACCTTCTTTTATAACTTTTCTCGGGTCTCCCAACCAATAACAAGGGGTCATTCAACAATAATGTCATACCTTTCTCATACTACTGGGACAAATCTTTAAATTCTTCCAACATTTGTCCCACTAGTTGTACTTTATACATACATTGCCTGGGACAAATCGCTCTGACTACTGGGACAAATCCTAAGACTACTGGGACATTTGTCCCACTAGTTATACAGTTAAAATATGCCCTGTTGTGGACTGCTGTATTCACACCATATACACATTATACAGTCTAAGTTTAAAAACCCATGGACCGCACTTTCAAGGATAATGGTTCATGAACATATGTAATTACTGCAAAACTCATCTTTCTCAAAAGAATGATTAAGTTTCTTACCTTTGTATCTCTGTTAATAAGATTCACCCCAAGTTTGTTAATTGCAATCAGTAGAGTTTCTGGGAAGTTTGCCTCAGTTGTTTGCTAAAAATATCAATAAAATTTATTATTAAATAATAATTACCAATAAACTACATCTGGAGCAATTCAAACAGCATGACCAACTAATCACTAAGCAATGATCGAAGGCACAAAGAAATTGTGAGTGAATTATTCAATTATTATTATTAATCAGATTCTTACAAATTTAATTAAAAAGCACAGGTACCTGGAAAAGGTACATCTTCAATCATTTTCAAATTATGAGAAAGAGATGGGTTCCCCAAAACTGAAGGCAGTGAATGATCCATCACTCCCCCAACCACTTCATACTTTAACGACAGGCTGCATTGGTTTCCAAGTCACTTTTAGTACATGCTCGTCATTAAAGGGTTAAAGATACCTGATAAGAAATAGTAGGGGACCTGGCACAAAACCATGAGGAACACCACAAGTCAGTGTTTTAGTTGTCGGGGGTTGGGGGGTTCAACCCCCTAGTTCTCTTTCTAACCCCCTCAGCTAAGTAACTGAAAATATGTTGGGGGGCTAATTCGTTTGTTTTGTCGCCCAGATAAATTTAATTTAGACCACTTTGGTAATCTGCAAATTTTTGACCCCCCAGTTGTTTTTGGACAACTAAAACACTGCCACAAGTGATTGGCATAGAAGAAGATAGGCCAGGTAATTTCACGATGAATGCTCAATACAATACAGTATATAAAAAAACTGCCTTTGATATTGCCCTCCTTCCAAAGATCAGAAGTGCACATGACCATACGACAGAACATCGATGGCACAGAGCAACTGTGAGTGAAGGATTTACAGTACCCCAAGGTCCCTACACAGTAACCGAAGCAGGCAAGGCTTGACCCCATACTCTGCATTACAGGCTGAGTGCTTTAACCAATCAGCCAATATGCCATGATCAACCTGACAGATAAGTGGTCAATCCGGCATGGACTCGAGGTTCTTATACAGCATCCTCTTAGAGAAGGCTTGAACCCACAGTTTTTGCAGTAACATGCTGGCTAAAACGGACTATCTGTAATTAGTAGAGAACCACTGGAAAAACAAAATATAAGAAATGGCTATTGACATATTTGTCTTTGAGCATAATAATGTGTTTACAAAGTGCTCTTTACAGAAGCATAAACATATTGCAATCTAAAATCCAAGTAAAAGAAAATGCCCAAAAAATATTTTAGACTCTAAAACAAAAAATGGAGAGATGTTCAACAACACAACACACAAAGCCATGTACAATCAGTCGACTTTCTTAACAATATTAAAAAATGGTTAGGTTAAAGATTAATTCTTGGCAAAACATAACGAATACAAAGTTCTACCATTTGGTTCAATTTGTCCTGCCTTTTAATGTAAGCATATAAGAAAGGCGCTTGTTATCACAATACTACAAGCTAGACATTTTGCTTACTCAGAGGATTGATAAGGATAATGGCAGCAATTGAGCAATTTCAAATTGAGCAATTTCAAATTCGTTTTCATACGAACCTTGACTTCAAAGAAGGCAGAACCAAATGTCGGCCATTGATAGATGATTTTCAAGAACTTAATCTTGGCATCTTTATCCGACTGCCCATAATCTGATTCATGATATACAGCGATTTGCTACAAAATAAAACAGCTTCATTAAAATCACTGGGAATATTTCACACAAGGCCAATAACTCCTTAACGGCCATGAAAAAGATAAACGAAAATTCTCTGGTAAATTAACGACTCCTAAACCCTTAGTTTCATGGCTTTGATGACTTCAAACAGAACCTCAATTGCATTTTATACACCATGAATGGTTATTGAGTTATTGTTAAAAATTTAAATAATGTTGTGATTAGTTCAAAACCAAAGGTCCTTCTATATACTTTGGGCCAAAGCATAACCTTACAATAACTAGGCAGTAAGTAAGTAATCACACCATTATGCTGCACTAGAAACTAAAGATAGTTAATTAATTTTTGGAAGTTACAACTACATACAAGCTTAACTATGTGCAGCACTATAAACGCTGTCCAATGTGCAAATGATGAAATTATAAAATAAACTGTGCATTAAAGCTCAAGGCTGATTTCTGTTTTAGACGAATTGCAGTGACGAACCTTTCTCCATTCATTAGCGTGCATCTGTTCAAACAGACTGGATGGCAACAACTCCTTCAGCAAATTTCTGGAAGCAGAATTATAACGACAAATGTTACAGTTGATGTACAGTTCCTTCTGGCCTTATGGGGAAGTTATGGCACTACTCTACTAATCTGATAGTCAAAGGCATATTGACAACACGCCAATTAGATTTATGTATGTGTAAAATACATAATAAATACAAAATAATATAAAAAAGACGAAGATAATGACCACTGAGAAATGGAGTTATTTTGAGGTAGATGGAGAGGAGATAGAGGTGGTATCAAGCTTCTGTTTCTTGGGGGCCATGATGGAGAGTGAAGGTGGATGCGAACGAGAAATACGACGGAGAATTACATTGGGGAAGACGGCAACGCAGGGACTGGAAAAAATATGGAAGGACAAATCAGTGAGTTTGGGAACGAAGACAAGAATTGTTAAAGCAATGATCTTACCAGTGGTGCTTTACGGATGCGAAACATGGACAAAAACCAAGGCATTGGAGAAGAAAATTGAGGCATGTGAAATGTGGATCTGGAGGAAAATGTTGAGGGTTTCTTGGACTGAGAAGAGAACTAACGAGGATATCCTGGAAGAAATAGGACACTGGAGAGGGAGTTTGACGTTGGGGCAGAGAGCGTCCAGGCAGAAGATGTCATACTTTGGACACGTGATGCGTGCAGATGGGCTGGAAAAGGAGATGATGTTGGCGTGTGGGGAGGGCAGAAGGAGGAGAGGACGACCAAGGAGGAGATGGATGGACGAGATACAGGAGGCATTGAAGATGAACATCTCGGAGCTGAGAGAGGCGACGAGAAATCGGAGCACATGGAGAAGGTTGACCATGACAGTCGCTAGGATTCAACGAATCGACAGCACAAGGTGACAAGGTGATGTGTAAAATCAGGGAAATCGGTAAGAATTTATAAACTGGTGTAAAAGAACACACACTACTCAAACTGAAATTCAGATTCAGGTTCACTCAAGTGATGATGATGACTTCTCTGCCCGAAGGTAGGTTCATTGGCTTTATGCCACCCAAGGATGAGATAAGTGAGGTGGTTTCCCATTGCCTTCCTCACAGACAATTGTGGGTGAGCAACTTGTCCAAGGTCGCTACACAGTGGCTTGAGGTAGATTTGAACCTGTGACCCTTTGGTTACAAGGCACAGAACATACCACTACATCACCGCGTCCCACTGATGTACACAGTAATTTAATCGTTGATTAAGTATCGTACTAATCTAATCTCATTAAATGCATATCACCAGGAGACATGTAACATCAACCATTCCAGCCAACTACAGTATCTTCAGTGAAATTGCGGTCACTTACTTTTAATAAGGCACAAAATAAATATTTAGGAACACATAATATTCAGCACAGACCCCACAGAAAATGAAAGCAGAAGCTTCCTGTACACCTTATGAAATGGAATCTTAACTCTCACTCACAAAACACGGTACACATCAGTTTAAACTAGTATGGGTGAAAGAAAACTTACTGATCATTCTTTAGTTTCGTTGCATCGTTGCCACATCGTACACGATAAATGCAAGCCGCCAGCTGTGCAGCCTCTTCAATTGAACATTGATGATAACCACGGATCAACTTTGGAAGCTCCTAAAAAACAAATCACAGAAATTTTACCTTCAGCCACTTGGCCATATGCCCTACAAAAATTGTGAAGATTACTCTGCTGTCAACTACTATTAAATTAATTAAATTAAGACAAATTTAGAAGTTCCTCTGAAACACTCAGGACTGCCAAAAAGCTTACAGACAGCATGAATCATCTAGAATATTTTTATGTTTACTACAATTTCTTCAAAATAGATCACAATGAACGAAATGGACTAACAATAAACCATTTTAATAGAAAACTTATTTTTAACAGAAAACTTATATTTAACAGAAAACTTATATTTAACAGAAAACTTAGCAGTCAACTTTTTGAAGAACAGTCTAATCTACAAAAGCTTGTTGATTTTTATCATTTTTTTTCATTTTATCAAAAGTAAGTTCAGCTCAACAGTGTGTTAGTCGCTCTAATATTCCGCTTATTACCGGAGTTTAGAATATGAAATATACCTGGTGGTAGTGGAACATAACATCAGCGTTGACATCCTTTCCAGGCACAGTGTGAGTCCACAGTTTCTTCATAAAGAACACTTGATAGGACATTGACAGCGGAGCGTTGTTACCTTGGTGTGCTTTCATAATCCAATCAGTCAAATGTCGCACAAAGTCAAAGAAGAAGTCACCTTCTGGAACACTGATCACTGAAATTTAAAAACAATTTTGCTTAAAGCAAGTTCCTAGAACGTAACAAGTTATATTATTATCGTTAAGAAAGTTTTTAAAAGTTTGACAAAGAAAAGTTCCTGAAAACAAGCAGCACTGTTTAAAATTCATATAGGTTGATGGGTTGAGCACTTGTGAAGCAATCTAAAGCATGCTTGTTTGACCCTCACGTATGTCATTGTATATGAATGTATCAATGCACTAAAGCACCTCACAACAGTGCTGTAGCTCACTGCATTGTGACTGTAAGCAAGTTTGTAACCATCGACTAGTGCTTTATCAAAACATAAGGTACAAAACATAAATACAAGAATTCTCAATGAAATGAGATGGCAAATAAAATTCATAAACTGCTAGAAAAACCTTTATCGGCAATTTTGACGAAGAGACTGAATCCCTCGGCAGACTTCAACTCCAAACGGTCAGCAATGTTCTGACAGAAGTCTTTAGCTCTTGTGCTAGATGCAACTTCAAATGCTTGATTCGTGTCATCCGGAAAGTAGACTTTGTGCAATATCTGGGTCATTTTATTGCGGATTGCTTCCACCTCCACCTGATGTGGTGGATATTTTCTAGTACCATTTCTGCAGTTTAAAAAATTCATGTATTAATTTCAAAAATATTATTAACAGTGATTTCCTAAAAACAAAATTCAACTGTTTATTCAAGTAAAAATTGTGGAATCAGTTTGCTCTACTCAGCATCAACAAGTTCCTAGAACTAACCTTAGAGTCTTCTGTAATCGACTCAGGCAGTCCGCAGCTGTCACGCTGTTGCTTCGAGACTGAAGGAACTGTGTCACCTCTTTAAGCAGATTTGTGCTCGGAGCAAAGCACCCAGTAGCCAACCACAGAAGTTCCCATCCACGGTCCATGCTGTCTCTACACAAACACATAACCATATTACAGAACCAACATGAATTTTTCTGAATGCAAATACTGTTACTCCATTTTTATAAATTGTAACCATCACACAAAAATTACAACTAGTTTCAATTAACAGAAACCAAATTTACATCCAGATAACCAAAACTTTAATGCAACTATTTCCCATTTTATTAAGAATAATGCTAACAATTAATCTAAATACAAATGATCAGATACACATTTCTAAACAATATGGTTGTTTCACTGAGCCCATCATCTATCAAGCAGACATCTGTAAACTTCTATAGTTTTATAGTTGACAAGTATGCACAGAAGCTCATAATGCTGTCCTATATAAAAGAATACGATTATAGTTAGATTGTGTTCTAGTGAGACTAATTTCTAAAGCTGAACTAAGTTAGGTAGGATGCATGTCCCTAACCACGTTATACCAGAATTTGTGCTGTAATGGAAGTACTTTAAATAATAAAAATCTAGCTTAGATAAAGATGGTAAAGTTACTCAGTTCAACTGATATTACGATGACAGTGTGACTGCAATCTAAAACTGTTAACACCTGATCAACCAAACATATAACAAAGGCTAACAAAGTGTTTTAAGTACTCAACAAAAGGAAGACATACATATTTCTGTTGGCTGTCATCTGTTTTAGTATTTGACAGTAGATTTCATCCCTCAGAATATCCTGCAACATTTTCAGTTAAACTCTAAAGCAAAATAACTTGTGCAAGTAATTCTTAAAACTTCTATATCATACATCAATTATGGTTTAAGAATTATGCCTTGAGAATTGCTTTCAACAGGTGTTTAAGATGAGCTGTGCAAATACTCTGTCAAAATTTGTATCTGCATTTAATATATCTGGATATATAAAACATTTTATTATAATAAGCAACTACAAAAAAACTACACAAAATAAAATAATACACTGCATAATGCACATTAACCATTAATTAAATTTATAAACATCTGCAGAGGTCAAAAACTAAAATCTAAAATAATTATTTCTTCTCCACGTTTTATTTATAAAAGTTACCGAGCACAATATATTCTTACTTCTTTCAGAGCTGGTTCAAATATCTGATCAGATAATTCGCTCGCAGGAAGCATTTGCTTCGATGGATAATCGCCCATGTATTTCATAATAGGTAAACAAATGTTAAGGAATGTACCAGTAATTTTGTATAAGTTCAGTCAAACTTAAAGATACTTCTCAAAATTATGATTAAATTGTAAATACGAATGTTGCTGCAAGCTTATTGTTACTCTCAAAAAGATGCGTATAACAAAGTGCTAAGAGGTGCCTCTGAGTAGTTCTCTTGAAGAGGCGCTATATAAATCTATGAATGAATGAATGAATGAACATGTCCCTAAGCAAGATTTTATAACTTTCATACAGAGTGAGTTTTGCCAAGTCTGATTTTGCATACTCTGAACTAGTCTTGAATTTGTTTACGGTGAGTGAACAGTGACCAATCTAAAGAGGTGTGGAGTGAGAAGAAAAGAAAGTTAGAGAATAGATGCGAGAGGAGTGAAAACTGAGGAGAAACCAATAGCTAATATTGTGGCAATTCCAACTGAGAAGTGGGAATATAGTTGTTATAAAACGGGAGAAACACAATTAATTAGCTCGTCTCGACAATGTGAAAAAACATAAATTTGGGTGAAAGGATATCCAAAAAGCAGACGCAGGCCTCTTGCGACAGATCTTCCTTTCCGATCAACTTCTTGAGAAGCGGCTGTTTCAATGGCTGACTAGAGTATCGCCACAGCGCTTCCTCTTGACGTCGTCTCATGGTTGCAATTGTCTTACCCAGAGACTTCTTCGGTGGCTGCCTGTTACATCATCACACAGAAACATTAAAGTCTGTATCAGCCGTCATTATTCAAAATAGTTTTCTGTCAACAATGTCACCATACAAATCGTAATATCTAAATCCAAAAATGCTCACAATCAGTTCGATAAACCAATTATTAAATATCCATAGGACAAGAATACCTAAAACAAAACTCTTAATTCATGGTATTACGTCAAGCTGCTGAAATTATAAACAACACCGTGAACTAAATACTTTGAAAAAATAACAGAATAAAGCATTAATTCTTAACTGTTAAGCAGACAGTACAGAAACCACCTACAGGTAACTTTAATTTTTACTTTAGTCTTATTTCTTGCAAACTGCTATGTTTTCTTCCAGCACAAACAGTAGCAACAGAGCAAGTCAATGAGCATGTACCTGAAATGATCGTAGGAGTAGCCTTCAAGTGTGTGCAGCTTCTGGTCTCCTCCTTGAGTTTCAACCTGGGCCTGTGCAGCTGCGATGATTCTCTGTGACTGATCACCATTCGACTGCATCTCAAACAGCGTCTGTAATAAAGACATGAAGACTATCTGCAACCTCAACGATCAAGACCATGATCAAAAAACTTTTATCACGGTTTTGAGTTGTCAGATCCAGACCAAAACTCTAAGAAGTTTCTGTTGAAACAGTGCCATATAAAT
The DNA here is from genome assembly GCA_963556255.1 of Allolobophora icterica. Classification (NCBI taxonomy): domain Eukaryota; kingdom Metazoa; phylum Annelida; class Clitellata; order Crassiclitellata; family Lumbricidae; genus Allolobophora; species Allolobophora icterica. The sequence continues at coordinate 23,516,898 of OY744613.1, read as the reverse complement.
CTCTATGCTTACAATTCCTATTATTAGTCACAAGCAAAAAGAAAACACTAGAAAAAATTGTCATGATCAGCCGGTCCCGATAAGCACATAAGTCTGAAAATTTTTAAATACTGTTAAATAACTAACAACTCATATGCCTTGCATGAAACATAAGTTTTCAGAATTGTTTATCCTCCAACTGCTTGTCAGAGCTTCTTAATTAATTAAGAAATCCACGGTCACAATTTCTACTAACACCTGCAAAAATCTACACAATGACAATTTAAAGTTGAAAAATTTCTGCAAATGATGGTTAGTAAAAGATCTGAAACAGGTTCTCGTATTCAAAAGATCCCAACTAGAATCAGACTCAAGAGAATTCAATGTAAAACTTGCTTAGAAAATGAATAATAATGATCCGCATGGAACATACGAGTATGTCAGGCGGTGGCTTAGTGATTGTTGGCAAGATATAGACACATTCGGCTGGGAAAGCTCCAATCTTCTTGGTTCGAAGGCATTCACCTTGACACCAGCCGTTACTCATAACCACTTGACCTGTTTCTAGACCCTGAAGCATCAGTAGATCGCCCTTCTGGAAGGTGAGTATGGAAGTAGCAGCACTGTCACCTAACACAAACGAAATACCATAAGGTAAAAGAACAAATTAATTCAAGCTATCTAAAGAAATTATTTGAAATAATTCAATAAAAAATAAAATCTGCCTGAATGTTTTAAAGTTTCTTTACCAGACTCGCTCCAGCTGTTGGCATGCACATCAATTTCATTTATCAGCAACCACTGACTTATGCCTAGTGCAATATTACAAAGGTCCTACTTATCAGTAGATATGTAGTTTGTGTTCCCAGGTTGCATATGAAACCAGCAATAAAATCTTCACAGCCCAATTCTTTCCTTTATTCTATTCTTCATTCTATCAGCAACTGAAACACAATCTGTCTGATTGTTTTGGTAAGTTAATTACTCAGGAATGTCTCCTATAATATACCGTATATTCATGTTTATCTACAGCTGCCCCTAGGGAGTGGAAGGCTGAGTCAACCTCTGACTTGTTGTTTGAGTATGTATGTCATTATGAACATGATGAGGCTCTTAGGATGACTTACTTGGGGGTTTGTAATCCTGTAGAGCAATCACATATTTCGATCGCTTCCTCAATCCATCGAGGAACGTTACAACCAAGTCTCGTATGTCTTCCGCATTTGGGGATGTGAATGTGAATTCGTCACCTTTGACTGTTGCTAACGTGAAGCTCTGACCATGCATTTTTCCGGTTCTAAGAAAAGTAAACACAAAAGCATAAGTGACAGACAGTTGCTCATTCAGCAGTCATTACCAAAACAGCCATGAAATTAATCAACCCATAATCTAATCTAACGACTTCTATAGCACCGCTCTCATCGTGCACAAGGTCTCAATCAATAGTCACTACATATATTCAAGTGAATTCGTAGTCGAGAATCATAATCCACTGGAGAAGAAAGGACGCTTCGGACGACCCTAGCAGGCTGTGGCTGCCATCGTCAAAGCCCGCCGATGTATTTGTGCCAGCAAGCAAGACTAAAATGGGCGATTGGGCCTTCCGGGTCACTGACCCACATGCCTGGAACAGTCTTCCTGCACCTGTTCAGATGGTTAAAAGCTGTCATGTTTTTTTAAAACAGCTAAAAATGTACTACGTTCCTCATAGCAATTGCGCCGACAGTTGACTGACCCTAACCCTAACCCTAACCCTGATGAAGGAAGGATACAAAAGACTCAAGGAAGAGGCTCAAAATCGAGAGAAATGGCGATGTTGGACGTTTGAACCTGCCTGAAGGCAGAGAACCAGAAGAAGAGTTCACTGTGTAAAGTATCCTAGAAATAGCTTACCGGTACTACTGACAATGCTATATAAATATTGTAATCACGACTACAAGGTCAAAATCAATTGCTCAGGAAACAAAAGAATCAGATTACAGTGCGTAAACAAGTTGAACGATGCAAGTCTTAAGTTCAGATCTGAAAGTCAAGAAAGAACTCACAGAACCAACCTTTCAAGTCTGGTATTTTATAAATAAACTGCAAATCCAACAACTAAGGGTAAAGAAGTATCTTAACTTGCAAGAACGAGGAAGAAAACAACAGATGAGGAGCTGACTGACAAACCTGCTGCTTGATACGGCTGTTATTTCCGGAAACGAGAGTTCCAGCAAGACTTGTTCCTGGTCATCAACCACATAGACACCTGTCCAGTTGACTGCTATTATGACATCGTTCTTTGGCAGACTTGGTCCAGCAAACTTGTAAGCTTCGTAGAATCTGGAGAAGAGCAGCGGCCATTTGAACTTGGCATAGTTGACGATATCTTCTTTGATTCTATTCGGTGGAACACGATCTCGAACAAAGTAACTCTTCTTAAAAGCGGTTGAAATTCCCTGTAGCCAGTAGTTCATGGAACGTGACGATAGGAAAGTGTCTGGTATGTATGAAGGCACAAGTGTCTGAAGTCGCTCATTTGAAATGTCTGGACCAAAATCAATGTAGTATTGCTGGGCAGCAATCATTGCCAGATCTTCATCCTATCCAAAAACAATTACAGACATTATATTAGTGGCATCAAAGCAATCGGCTATGCATAGCAAGAATTTTCAAATGCCAGTGATTATAAATTGCAAAACAGCAACAGAAGTAACCAAAACAGAACAAATGTTCTTACTTTACGGCTGAGAACTACGTTCAAGAAACCATCAAAATACCATTACTTGTAGAATTCTACAAGTAAACTGTCCTCATTTGATACATCAGAAAAGGGATGGTAGAATTACACAATTAGGGATATAGAATTAAACAATTAAATCCTCGAGCTGAAATAAGTAAGGATTTACCAATACCCAACAAAACAGCAAAGCTCCCACCCTCTCCAATCTCCTTCTGAGCAACATGCCCTAAGTGGCAGCTGCTAATGCTGCAAGCTGTAACTGTAGGAAATGTAGGAATCTAAACATCATTTCAAATTCATCCCGTCTTGCAATAAGTAACACAAACTCATCAGAAAAAATGCACTCACCTTGTCACACCTGTATTCACCAAACTTCACTCCTCTAACAACCTGCTGATAGATGAGGTTAGTAGCCACACTGTCAACTGACGGCTCGTGCCAAGGAGCAAATATCTCCTTTCGGAAGAACAGTCTCCACGGAGCATTGCGCTCTTGCGCTCCATTCTCCTTTGCATACTGTTCACACTGTGAGATGGCATCCATTACATGATCTCCTCCGCTGCCCAATGATGACACCTAGAATCACCAGTCAGCAAGAATTTCATCAATCACATCAGTAATAAAACAAGTCTATGGTGCCAATTATATTTTAATAGGAGAACGACCGTAATGAGGATGTTGCATGTACAAATGTACGGGTGCAAATGTATCTGTATGTAGAACCTCTTTGAATCTGACAAAAGCACTGAAGCCTAGCCATCTACACATCTAACAGTTCTAGGGTTCTGTGACTGTTGACTGAAGCACGCATCTGAAACCAGTTATACAAAATGAGGAAACCTTTCCTCGAAATTTGGCTGAACAGTTGTAAGTTGACAAACTGAATTCAAACCGTCCACATAAATACATAAAACCAAGTAAGTTAGTAATCAGTGTGAAACCATGTCATCAGTTTGCCATATCTACTAGTTTCAAAATTATATTAGAAAGAGCAACAAAAGATCAGAAATCATAAAAACCAAATAATTCCTGCCAAACTTAAGGATTTGGTAGATTACCAAAATAATAAATACTGTCAAAGTTGAATGTTTCGTAGATTTTTGAACAAATTCACAACATTTCTTTCATTTCATGAGTTACGTCTCTTACAATACTACAGTCCTTTACTTGTCAAACAAAGCAATATAAGCAATAATCGAAACACAATTTTAGAAAAATCTGATACATTTGGAACAGAATCAAAACATATTTGTCATTTAGTGAGTTACCAGTCCAGTTACTTACCTTATCAAACAGGGCAATATAAAGTGAGAATCCAAACTGGTCGACCAATCCAATCTTCTCGGCCAGCTGCTGACACAGCTCGCGAGCGGTGGTTGCTGAATCAGCCAACAGAGTCTTTGTGTTTCCATCCATAAATGTTATTGGCAACATCAGAGGCTTCTTAGACTTTGTTGCCTGCAGCTCCAGCCAGCTGGGTGGTTGATTACGAGGACCATTTGCAAATGTCCTTCTCAGTCGCTCTTCGCAGTACGGTGCATAACCCACCGGTCCTTCTTTAATGAAGCAGCGCAAATACTTCACAAACTGCAGAGAAAACAGATTCAACTACATAAAACCAAGAAAAATAATTCAATTCAAAACCTTTTATTGATACCAAGTGTAACTACAAGCTACATCAATGACAGGTATCAAAGCGTTAAACCAGAAGGAGCAATAGCAGTAAATGTACTGCTAGTAGGAAGTCATTTATGTTTGCCTCTTGTCCTACAAAACACAAACTGACTGACTGAATCTAGGGAAACCTCAGGAATGGTGTTTATATCAAATATGTACCTGGAATGTAAACATTTATCTCTAGCAATGGTACTGTATAGCTTTTTTCCTGCTTAATTGTAAACAATTTTATCGGACAAGATCTTCAAGTCAATATCATACAATAGTACTGGCTTCAAGAGTATTTTGCGTTTGGCACTTGCTAGCAAGTTGTTGATAAAAAAATCCAGAGTAAGCTCAACCTGTTGTTTTCATAGTAAATTCAAAAAGTGCAAACTAACATGTAATCTGGAAGCTAGTTTTCTACAGTTTTGAGGCATACTGCATACATATATTTTATCACTGTATAGGAACAGATTTATAGGTGATGAAACAATACAATTGTAAGTTAGTAGACCACACACCTTCTCAGACGGAGCAAAGCATCCAACACAGAGTGACAAAAGAATCCAACCACGTGCATGACTACTCTTGTTTGGATTATTCGTCAACTGTTTGCAGATCTGACAGTAGATCTCGTCTCTTTAGAAAATAGAAAAAGACTAAATTAAGTCAATTTAAATCATCATATATATGAAAAAGTCATTGTTTTTATAAAATTCTGGTTGCATTTCACAAAATTTTAGTTAAGCAATACAATAAGTTATAAAGGTATTTAAGTCCATTTTGAGTTCCTATTGCTCCCTAACTATCTCGTCTATTATGAATACCACCTGTAAATATATCTGTTCATAACATAAAGATGTCAGTAAATTGAATTGAATTAAATTGATAAGTTATTAATAGTGTGGTTAGTTAATTAGTTATCAAGACACCATTCTAGTATCTCACTAAAATGCTTCCTATGCTAGCTTAAATGTTAACATCACTAAGAACAAACAGTTGATCAATATAGTACACAGTACTCAGATAACTACAAGTCACCTTATATCAGGTCGCAAAATTCCATGGCCGATGATGAAGTGCAGCTTCTCGAGATTTGATGTTACCCTCTCATCGAGAAGAGCATTGCTGCTGCTGGTGTATTCGCCATCTTTCAGTTTCGTTGTAACCTGTTCTGTGATCTTTGATTTCTTTTTCAACGTTAGCGAAACCAATTTCTTTCGTACGCTTGGCTTGCTTTCTTTTATAGTTGGTGTAGGTTCTTTTTCCTGATAATTTAAAAAAAATCATGTATCCATATTATAAGATGTTTGTGACCTAATAATACGTGACAGACTACAACTGTAGGAAGCTTAGATGGAATGAATCACATTAACAAGGTTTTATAGAATTATGGTTATTAATCAAACATAGCTATGACTAATTGCTAAGTAAGTATGGTCAAACAAGTAGTGACAGCGTTAAATAACACCAAAAGCAGTGAGCTAATGGACTATAGAAGAAAGGAACTATAATTAACAAAATGAATAATTACTTACCTAAAATCCATACAATTTCAAATGGCAAGATAACTAATTTAAAAAAAGTTTGTAAAAGCATATTTACAATGTCTTCTCCAAGTCTCTGGGCTTCTTCCAAGTCCTTCTGACTGTATTTTCGACCAAGAGTCGAGTAGATCTTTGTCATCACTGGTGTAGTATCCTGCAAAACAGAAGCACTAGTCACCAATCCGAAATCCCCAAAGTTACGCATACTGCCTTACACCTGAAAGTTAAATTCCAGATTCAAAAGACAAGTATTTTCATTTAGGAATGTTGGCTTTGAGAATACTCAACTATAGACTGTTATATATAAATAATGCCTCAAGCCATAAACTCAATGACCATTTCTAATAACAGAAGTAACAATATGTCAGCAGATCAACAAAACTAAACAGGCTGAACTCTGTTTAGACAGTTGTAACTTAAACAAACATAATTTTTACTGTGTATTGTGCATTGATATAAACAAGACTGTAAGTCTATAATTTACCTTTGACTCAGTTGATGATACAGGGTATTTAGGCTCTGGAAGGTCACCCATGAAACGCAAAATAGTGATCCACACTGCTAGCGCAGCCTAAAAAGTCAGAAACAAAAACAGACTACTTTGAAAGATAAGCATTTAGAAAATTCACTAATCATATGAAGAGTTTGATTTAACAATTCAACTAGACATCTACCTAACCCATGCAATTTCATGCATATCACAGAAACGTTTAGTCACCTAACTAAAAGGAATCTGCTTATGTCTGTCAATGGTTCTTAATGTTTCCCATTGTTCGACTTCAATGAATAGTGTACTTTTTAATGGGTCATTATCAAATTTGATTGCATTGCATTGTAAAAAGAATCATCAATAAAAAATTAAAAACGTTCAAAAAATAACACTCCAGTACTGCATAATACCTGGTAGTTCTGTCCCAAGGAACTCTGGCAATAACCATCACCTTTCATTCATTCGAGTATTTATATAGCACCTCTTCAAGGGGGCTACTCAGAGCCTACTCACCTATTCACTGCATGCAAAAGTGGCCACTTACTCTTCTGTTAGTACCTAATACACCCTTCAGATTAATTTCAATTTGAATTTAAAATAAGTGCACAGAAATTAGGTATGCAGTTCATGACTAAGGAAAAAAGGCCATTTAAAAAGGAACAATTTAAAAATATATCTTCTGCACAAATTCAAATAGAAACAATTCAGTTGGCTAGCAGAAAGAGTGGAATAAATCTCACCAGTTGATCTCCCTCATTCTTCAGGGGCAGAAGAGGAGTCTTCAGAGCACGTCTGCTATGCACCGCAGGATCGTTGCTCTGGAAGTGAGTTTGAGCGAACTTGGCAAACTTATACTCGAGGATATCATCATCGTCATCTGGCAGAGGTAGGTGCATGCCATCGACGTCGATATCTTCCTCCTGCATCGCATTACGACGACGCTCTTCCAGATCCTAAAAAGCAAATCGTACCATAAAATAAACATAGAAATCTCTACAAGATATCAACACAACTGGCAATTTAATGTACCAGTAGTACAAAGCTTTGTTTATATTCATCTATAATCAACAATGCAGAATCAGACATTTATTTCATTGGGTGATAAATATTACAAATTTTTTATTATGCAATATGTGAATCTATATCAGAAACATAACACCTAAAAATGGCCAAATACTTCAGACTAAGGACTTAAATAAACGACGAGTTCAGCCGTGGTGCCAAAAGTTTAGAACATTAACATAGAAGACGACGGATGTTGTTAAAGGAATAAAATTAACTAAGATTAGACAGACCAACATGTAGCTGTGACACCAGTTAACATCCAAATTAAACCATTAGATAATCTCACCTAGGCCTCCTGAATTTTAAATTACAAATCATTATGACCTAAGCAAGTAAAAAATCAAAATAATTACCTGGAATGCTTGTGGTCCCATTCCTTCAAATGAATCGCTTGACGCATCCAAGTTTCCAAACAAATCATCTACCATCTCTGAGTCATTGACTGGATCCGCACGTTTTTTCTCTGCATTGTCAATTCTGCTCTTTTTACTGAGGAATTCCGCGTGCAGGCGAATATCTTCTTCTGCAACTTCTTGGTCAATCCGAGCCAAACGTTCCTTTATAACAAATCAAACATCATAGTACAAACTACACGAAAAAAGTAAAAAAATTACAACCAACTACTACTGGGCATATAACATCTGCATAAGTCACTGCTCCATACCACCCCCGATTACTTTGCTCTTGACTTGGTGCTACATAACTGTTTAATTACAACTACATAATCCAAATAGCCTAATCAACCCATTATGTTCAGCTACTACAACACAATACTCTGAAAATTATATAGCACATTTCTAAGCTATTATGAGCAGGTATAATAATATTATTAAAACTTGCCTTATCACTTGAAAATATCAAATAAGTTGCTCACACAATGAACACGTGCAGCATTGAAGCTATTCCGTACGCTGCTACTTTGTGTAAGCTGCATATCTGATGGCAAGTTAAACATAGCAACCATCAAAAGCATTCTCTGTTTAACTTTTAAATTCCACACATTAGCTAAAACAGTCGTTTTCAAAAACAACTACAGAAAGCATAAGCTGACAAGGTTGCTTACCCTGTAGAGTCTCTGCGCTTCTGCCTTTCCATTTTCTTTACCCATTTGCTTAATGAACTTTGCTTCCTCGACCTTCAGCAACTGTTCTGCCTCCTGTCGCTTCTTATGCTAGAAAAAGACGTAAAAGCATCATAGTATATGCTACATGTCAGCATGCGTAAAACTAAAGCATGAATATAAGCACAGTATTTTTTCATTTTATTATTTTTATTCCAGATATTTCTATAGCGCCTCTCGAAGTCAACTACTACTCAGAGGCGCTCCCGACTACAGCATTTGATACTGTGCCGGAATTTTTACACCGAAGCGCCACGAGCAATTGCGAGTGAAGGACTTGCCCAAGGTCCGTACGCAGCGGCTAGAGTGGGATTTGAACCTGCAACCCTCCAGTCACAAGGCGCCGAACTTACCACTGAGCCACCACGCCCCACAGTAATTATTATAATCATTAAAAAAATTTGCTAGGTGTACAAAGTCACACAGAAATATGAACGATTACAAGGCAATACTGTAACAGTGACAGTACATGATTTTATTTTTTATTTACTTATTGCACAACTGAGCAGGAATAGCTCATCTAAGGTCCTTACAAAGAGTCCACTCAGCAGACGTGAACTCACCATTGTTGGATTACAGACTCAGCTTGCTACCAAATAGGCCACCGAGCCACATGATGGTCAACTGCGCTGCATGATGATTACAACAACTGACCTTGATATAGGCATGAAAACAATTTTTATGATTTTCGAAATAAATAAGCTAAAATCAAACAATAAAAATGTCAAAATTACCCCAAACTTCAGCCTGTTGTATTGCTTCTGTGCAATGATCCTTCGAATGGCAGCCTGAATCACCACAACACTCTGAAATTTCTGTGGGTACTTGTGACTAAACAGGAAACCGCGACAGTAGCGCTGTTCATCAAATAAATTGCAAACACAAAACATGTTACCAATTTACCACCGAGTAACAAATTTAAAAAACATACAGCATATAAAAAACCAAGCAGAAATTCCAGGTATCGTACTTTTAAACTAAAAAAGCAAATTTTGTTTTGTATAATGTAGAATTAATGAGAATTACAGATCTCTCTAAGAATTAAAATACTTACTACTTTGCAAAATGACACAACAAAAATAATAAATATGTCTGTTTTGCAAACTGCCTCAGTTAAATTAAAACGCAAAAATCTGAACATCAAAAGTAGCAATACCGACCTGGAACCCAACCATGTGAGTACGAAGAACACTGAAATTCTGCGTAAGACTTCGAGAACGGAAGACTGCTTGGAGTCTCATGTAGCCCATTTTCATCTGACATTCACAGAATTTCTCTCATTAGTCAAATTCGTATGGCAATTGCTTTCATAAGTTCAAAGTACTGCAAAAACCTTTTTGCAGTTGCAATAGGAATTGAAAAATAAACTTATGTAGCATGACTTCAACAAAAGCTCATCAGAGGCACTCCTGAACTGCAATCATGAAACTACAATCGAACAGAATGGTTTCAAGTGTTTGTTGAAGAGTCAACGACAGTCTAAGGACCGTATGTATGAATTTTTCTTGTAAACATAAGCAACCGAAATGCCAATTAATTATCCATTTAATGCTTCACATTTGGAAACATTAAAACTTATCCACACTCAACCAACTCTCAAAGCAGCAAAACCCTGAAATCCAAAGCAACAAGATTTTATTTTTCATTTAGTGCCTTTTTGAGGTTCTTAAAGGCACTACACAAATACTGAGATGCATGCATATCGATACATACATACATACATACATACATACATACATACATACATACATACATGCATGCATAACAGTCCATACTTACCAGTCCACACATACACACATCAAAGCCTGTATACAATTACATAATATACATGCATTCATACCAGGGCGTCCGGAGGGAGGCAAGGGGCATTTGCCCTCTGAATTTTGAAAATATTTTACAAAATAAAATTGTTTGATTATTATGATTATTCCAACAGTCCAAACACGATTTTCAATGCTAACAAACATGCAAAATAAAATCATTTAATCATTTTGTTCACCTGCAAAACTTTTGCCCCCTAGAAAATTCCCCCAGTGATTTTGCCCCCCCCAAAATTCCTGCAGACACCCATTGCTTTCATATAAACATTCATACATACAAACATGTACATACATACTTATACACAAACATACACATACGTATTATAACTAGCCTTAAAATGCCAAAACATTAAGTTTCTTGTACGCTAGAAAACTGTAAACCTGTTCGTATCTTCTCCTGGCGACAAATGCACGAACGTATTTCTGTAGGAAGACACAGCTCGTTCGCATCATTCGGAATTTCTTGCGGTGATGCCAACCTCGGATTGCCTTTTGCAACATTATCAGTTTCACCTGCAAGACCCGATCTCGTTCCTGCTCCAGGAAAGCATCTTGAGCATCCTGAAATTAATATTCAAATTCATCATCATCATCATCATCATCATCATCATCATCATCATCATCATCATCATCATCATCATCATCATCATCATCATCATCATCATCATCATCGTCATCATCATCATCAGTGCATGATTTATCATTTCAAACTACTTTCAAACTATTTCTAATCAATCACACAATCATCATCATCATCATCACCATCACCATTCATTATCAGTGCATGACTTATCACTTCAAGCTACTTCCCAGGTACTCCTCCCTCTTGATTGCAAAAGATTCATTGATCAAATAGACTTTGCAGTTAGATCTTGTAATGCCATCCGCTGAAGCCTTCTTTAGTAGATACCTTCACCATGGAAGTTACTACTCTATGTGCTAAGATAATTATTACAACAGTAATCAGTTATTATGGTTGCGAAATAGTAACTCTTCTTATTACTGTTATTATTATGTACATTTACTTAGTACCATTGCCTAATGACTAATCAAGCTAGCCATTACATGGGAATTTGTGACTGTATATTACATACTAACAGCTTGGTCAGAAACTTGTCATTCACAAAGAAATCTATTCTATCATGCCAAAATGCAAGCTATAAAGTCCACCCATAACCCTAATACACAATATGGGTGAATGCCTATAATTTCTGTAAAAGATTATCCCAATGCCCAATACAAAAAAATTCCTAAACTGGGGAAAATTTATGCATCATCACATCAACAAAGTGCAAAACCAAATTTACAAGGTTTGTGTTAAAGAGATCTCGGGAGCATAAGAGTCAAAGTACGAGTTACAACGATTAAAATTACCTTCAGAAAGACTTTTGTTTTTCCAAGCTGGAAATCAGCATCACCAAGAACTGCCTTGCAGATCTTACTGGACGCTGCCTTGCAGTCCTCCTTGAACGATGGACCAATTCCGCTGCTCAGGATTCGATAGCGATCAACAAATTCTGCAAACAAGTGCCTGATGGGATATCCCGCACGCCGAATGCGGATGGTTTCCATCATTCCAGAGTAGCGCAACTGCCGCACGCATAAGACACGATCAAACATCTGCAACAAACAACATAACAGGCAATGCAGTCATGACGTGCGAAAAATTGTATTTAAAAAAAACCAGCTTCTAACACAGAGAAATTTCTAAAGAAAACATTCAAGTTAGTGAAAGCAAAGACTCAAAACTGGATAACATGGTTACATTGAAAACTATCATTCTTTCATTCATTAAAATCTCAAATATCAAGTCATAAGTTAATAGCAAAACAAGATAAATTATCATAATATTTTTTTAAACTCAATTGAACTGGTGATGATCATCAAGTGTCGTACCAGTGGCTTTTTTAACTCGTTTGGCTTAATGCATCGAACAAAGAACGGCTGACAACTGCTGAGTGTTTTCATGAGCAATTCCAAAGATTTCTTGAACTGCGATCCCAACGTCTGCGAACGTTTTCTTGTATCATTCATCTGCAATCACCAAACAGACAATTTCTCAGATACAAATATCACAAAAGAAGAAAAACAAACAAAGACAACACAGTCCTCTATACTAATCACATTCCAAGTTTCATTCACGAACAGCAAAACAATGAATAAATACTAAACAAATACTGTAACAAACTGCAACTCTCTGCCGACACGCACACACACACACACACACGTACATACATTACCTAAACTGAAACATAAATTCAATTTTCTAATTAACTGTGAATCTCGTTTTATCGAAGCACTGTGAATAACCTGGTTCCTGTGACTTAGGTTTCTCTGGGTGTTAGAGAAATCTCCAGATTACAATGTAGTCGGTGATGATTTTCAGATTTCCCAAATAAAGGCACAGTTTTCAACAATCAGATGTCACATATTACATAGCTGCATTAAAACTCACCATAGCAAAGTCATCCCTGAACAGATTTGTCAAGTGCTTGAACGATGACATTTGAATCACGTGAAGTAAATCTACGCTGAAAGTATCTCGGTTCTTTTCCAGAAACCCTTAAAATACAGCAAATAAACAATGGAAACAGAAAAAGTTAAAAAAACATTTAAACGATATCAACATTTAAAAATTTTTCATTGGCATAGCGGCTGTGTGGTTAATACTTCATTTTCTTCTACAGTCAATGTCAACAATGCATCATTCCAAATGCACAGCTTGCTGTAAACCGTCAAGTGATGTAATTTCTATATGCAGCCCATAGAACATGCATACTTGATTAGCACCAAACAGCACATCATTGATCATTATTTTGCAGTGCTTTGCAGTGAATTAAAGGACAGTGCGTTTGCAGTGAATTAAAGCGCAGTGCGTTTGCAGGCGCTTAATTAAAGAATAAATATTATTATTATTATTATTATTATAACACACAAAGAATTTTTAGGGAATGTCACAAATCCCTGTATAACAAAAATGAAAAGGTTCTGAAACAGAAGTCATCACAGAAACAACATTAGTTACAAATGGCTTTTACACTCTCTCTAACTATTGTTCAAGATTGATCCACGCAAACCATGTTTCAGTCACCTCTAAATTTTATTCAGACAATACACAGTATCAATATTACAAACCCTCACAATCAGCATTACATGTTATGAACTACAAGTAATTTTTCCTTAACCATTTATTTTTAATCTACATCATCAACGTCGTCATGATCATAATCTGCAATCATCAGTTATCATCCAAACTCTTCCTTCTCATATCACTAGTATCACTACCCTCAGAATCATTTTAACAATTATACTTACTGCAGCCAAACACTCTAGCCTCAGTACTGTATTGTCCTGTATTGTACTCAGACATTTATAAAGCACTTCTAGCAGGAGAGCCATTTACAAGTGGTCCCAGTGTGAGAGACCCCGAGAGAAGAAACAATTTTTAAAAAAGGCAAAGGAGAAAGAGACAATCATTACCTGAGAGAATAGAGGAATGAGCAGACAGCTGAAGCTCATTCCAAAGAGCAGGGACAATGGAAGACCTGGCCATTGATTGAGCCATTGAAGTCCTGACACGGGGAACCAGAAGGTTCAGATTGCCATTCATTCATTCATTCATTCATTCGAGTATTTATATAGCACCTCTTCAAGAGGGCTACTCAGAGGTGCTCCCAACCCCAGCAAGGCCAAATAGAACAGTTTCAAGTCTGGTCAGAGGAACAAAGAGGACGGAGAGAAGCAGCAGAGCAAGGGCAAAGAGTATCAATAAACCACAACCACCACACAGTACTTGCAATGGTGCCACTCAACCTGTGCTCATGCATGCTTACCTCTGCTCTCATAGAAAACAACTCCTGCAAAGTGGTTCATTCCAAATGACATGTTCATGTCTGACTTCGGTTTCAAGTAGTTTCGGTTCTGTGCATGTTGCCCGTTCAACTTGGTCAGCATCGTGGCATCTGTTCCCTTGGGAAACTTACTTTCCTCGTCGACCAAGGCAAACACATTCATTGGCTTCATTGCAATCAGATCCAAAACCTCCTGGTTATCAATAAATTCGATCTTGCTCCAGTTGATCGCCTCGTTGTCGTATTCCTCCTGAAGATCAATAAATTTTCCAATAAAACACATCAAGACAAACACCTGCATCAGGAAAACAACTTCATTCCCAGACAAACATATGTTTATGTTTATATTCGTTTAATGAAACAACAGACATAACGCTGTAGGTGTACAAGGAAGTGAATTAAAATTGTTAATTGTTAATAATAGCTTAGTAAGAGTTAGAAAATAACATTCTAGATATGAAGTTTCGAGAGTCTTTATCTGGTAGATTAAAATTGTGAGGACGATTTCTTAGGGAGTAAGGAGTAATATGGATGGTTGGGAATAAACATCTAATTGAGTGATTTTCATTGAGTAAAGCTGCTTTAAATAAGGCCATTTCGGCTTTGAGCACAAGCTCAGCTATGGAGGGAGAGATAGTTTGAACATATCCAAATCGTTTGAGTTTGTTCAGGAGTTGTTCAAGGCGCAATTTATCCTTGCCACTTATAAGGCCCCACCAGGCTGGAGAAGCGTATCCATATCCAATGTAAACAAACATGTTACAACTAAACTACCAGTATCATTATAATGGTATTGTTCCTTCATTTGATACCTTAAATTAGTGTAATGGAATGTAAAATTAGCTTAATAAAACGTCAGTAAATTTTATGTCAGTGGTTTTATGGGTTAAACAAAATTTCGATTTCACATGAAACACAAGTAAATAAATTTCAGTACTGCAGACTTCACCTGTTCAAGTTTGAATATGTGTTGAACAAAAAACTGCTGAAGATTTTCATTAGCATAGTTGATGCACAGCTGTTCAAAACTAAAACGCAACAAACACTAAGTATAAAAAAATTAAACCGTATCATATAGAGCACAAAATTAAATTAAATTTATTAATCATAAAATTACCAGAAATTGAATCTTTTGAATTGAATCTGAAATTGAATCTTTTTAGAAAACAAATTCAGAGTATCAACAGACACAGAAAATAATATTAGATGTATTATCGCATTACATAAATGCCTGAAAAATTTGTTTAATTATTGCACCTCATACAATTAAAACATGGCCAAACATGCCATACTTAAATCACAGAGCTTGGCTCTACGGTTTAATCAGATTATATCTTCTGCAGTGATCCTTGCAAGTAGCTGTTCCAGTATGCATGCCTGATTTTTCTTCTAACCTAATATACAGAAGCAAGTAAGCTCACACTCAACATTGTGGAAGCAACGGCAAATGGCCGGACATTTACATAACCTGAACTCAACCAAACAATCCATAAACAAAACCGTCATCTTTAGCAAAGTCAAAGACAAACAATTAATGCTTTTGTGCATAATACGAACCAGATAAGACGTTAATGAACAATTTCCTTGAACGATTACATCTTAGAATGAAATAAATTTATTCCTTCCAGTTACCTGTTTGTACCAAAGTTTTCAAATCCGAAGATATCTAAAACTCCGATTGACTTCCTGGTGCGTCTTGGGTCGGGTGGCGATTTGTTCAGTGCCACGTTAATTTTTTCTATAATCCAGATGAACATCCGTCCATAAATGCCTTTCACAAATGCGTCACGCACATCAGTTGCTGCCGCAGTATCCATGGTCGTCGTGACGCTTTCTCCTCTTGTGATGATCGATCGTGACACAAGCGCCTTCACCAGTTCAGGTTCCTTTAGCTGAAACAAATATTCATCTTTCCATTAACTCAGGTAATGTTTATTAGGTAACCAAACATTTATTAATTAGCCTCAACAGCATCTCCAATCAATGCACATGCAAAGTCTGTGACAGATAAGAAAACTACAAATTACCAATGCACTGTACACATACACACGCACACGCACGCACGCACGCACGCACGCACGCACGCACGCACGCACACACACACACCTACACACACACATATATATATCACCTTGTCACCTTGTGCTGTCAACTCCTGGAGCTCTAGCGATCGCCACGACACACATTCTCCATTGCTTCCTATTCGAAGTCAGGTCCCTTAGTGGTTCCAGATTCATGCCAGTTACATCGTGAATCTCATCCATCCATTTCTTCCTTGGTCGACCCCGTCTTTTTTTCCCCTCACCACAAGCCAACATCATTTCCTTTTCTAGCCCATCAGATCGCATAACATGACCAAAGAATCCAAGCTTCAATCTTGTCGCTTTTTGTTTTAATGACTCTTCATTCTCGACACCAATACATATATATATACACACAGTAATAGCAAATGCTACTAATATCATAAACTACAGACTGTGATGCATAAATTTTATTAATTGATAGCAAGACAATTAATTATTCAAGGACATTTATTAATAACATTTAACATCATTTAGAGACTGCCTCAGATTTGGGGTGGTGCAGTAGATATTTCTAATTACAATTACCAATTACAATTAACTAATTTCAATGGTACTGCAATCAGAGACTAGTGAAAATAGTAGAAAACTAATTAGAAAAAAAGGAAAAAGGAAAAAGTACAGCAAATGACAAGGCAGATGAAAATCTTACCTCGAGAAGTCGACATGCTCTTTGAACAAAATCTTTGTCCACAATCTCAGTTCCATCAATATTTTTCACTTGCATGGCTAAACAAAATAACCACAGTTATCAATCGTCAAATCGACTCAGCTATTTATGTTCAGATATGGACCTAAAATATAGAGGGATCTTTACTAAAGTAAACGATTCAATAAAATAAATTCCAAGATACTATTCAAACTAGCAGCTTTATTTTTATAAATGAACTGCCACACATTTAGCAAATACATCTCTCAGTCACAAGTTTAATTTCTCACAGCATGTTCTTTAACCTGGGCAGAGAATTTCAAGTCATTCTTAAAATTAGCAGACAAATGTTACCTCTGTAGGTAATATTTCCCATATGCAGAAGAGCTGCCAAGACACGGAATATGTCCCAGATCTCCTCGTCCGTGTAATTTAGAACTTTCATGGCCGAACGTACGTCAGAAAAGTCCTTGGAGTCATCTCTTCCCTCACAGGTCACGCTGCCTCCCTGAATGAAACAAAAACACACATGGATCCATAGGGGTAATTTGTTGGGGGTACGAGGGGTACCCGTACCCCCACTTTTTGGACTCGGGTACCGTACCCCCACTTTTTGAACAATGCCTATATTTCATTATTGTGCCCTCCCAGAGATCACGGTCTCCGCCTTGCTTCGTGTATGTAAGAAATTGGTACTCCTCACTTTTTAGGCCAAAGTTACGCCTCTGCATGGATCAGCTGCAGCACGTCTTCATCCCACTGCACCTAATCAGTAACCTTTTCCAGTCTGCATGTGGTCCATTATGAAACTTCACCACCAGATGTGGCAATAGTAAGTAAGAATTATGGCTTACGAACCCACTGAACTGCTATTCTTTAACCTTTTAACGATGAGAGGGATCAGTTTTCCATACATTTTAGTGCACGCTCATTGTTAAAGCGTTAAACTCAACCAGGCAAAGCTAGGTTCCTTCAACGTTGCCCCTCTCCATTCCAAGACATCCAAACTAGTGGAACATGCCAGTTTATACAAGTCATCAAACAGAAGCAAAAGATAAATTCACCTGAATAAGATAGTTGAAATCGGCGGCCTGCCCCAGTTCCAACCTCTGCTTTTCTTCGTTATTCAAACCCACCAGCAAGCAGTAAAATATGTGATAATTTCGTTCATCATTGTTCTACACAGCAAATAAAACAGAAAGTCTGGTGTATCTTGCAGTAAACATTGTCGCAAACCTACTCATACAAAATAAGCGTACATTAACGTCACAAGAAATGAAAGCAGACAAAAAAGTGCGAGGTCAAAATCAACAGCCCAGGACTTCCCAGCAACACCATTTTCAAATGAATGATCACGTGACTGCAAAACAAAGTAATGCATTCAGCATTTATATAGCACCATCGTAAACCAGTAACTATGAGGCAGCAATCAATACCATTATGTCATTGTTCAAGGTCAATACAAAGTGAGTGTTTCAGAGGTGGCACAAACCTATATTCTTCAGAATTCAAGGTGAAAACTCATCCACTCAGCCTTTGTACCACAAACAATGCAGCTAAATACATGCTAGATATATGTCTAAAACAATTTTATTTTACTGGTTTAGCAGAATTATAAGAAGAGGTTCTATAAAATTTTAAGTTTAGTACTGCCTCATTTAAATACTTCATTGATAGTTTTAGGTATCACAAACATTAAGTGTGTAAACTTGTAGCCAAGTGTGAAAACTTGTAGCCAAGTGTGAAAACTTGTAGCCAAGTGTGAAAACTTGTAGCCAAGTGTGAAAACTTGTAATCAAGTGTAAGGTACTGGCATTTTTCAGATTTTGTACTCATTTCAGTTTTAACTAACTTGAAAACTGCTCATCTTGGCGATCCATTAAACGAAAGTTGATCATACCTGCCCAACGATTCGAGACTTTTCCAGAAGGTACTGCTCGATTTTTGCTCCTTCAATGGATCCTTTCTCATCAAAATGAATGTCGATGTATTTGCCGAATCGACTTGAATTATCATTTCTGATCGTTTTTGCATTGCCAAATGCTAGAATACAAAATATTTACTATCATCATTATTAATAATTAGCAACTTCTACTGTGCCAGTGTCGAATGCACAGGGCATCAACAGGTGGCACACCAAAACCACGGCGCATTGAAATCAATACCCACAAATTTGTATCTGAGTATCACCAATATATAAATTATATCCCATGGAATGATTGCCCAGCACTGTACTCAGTGTAAATTCTGAATAAAAGAATGATTCCACTCGTTAGCGAAGCACTGACAAAATAATTGCCAATTAAGTAAACTGATAATGCGTGGCAAATCAATTCAGTGTGCAACCAGAAAACCCATTGTCAACTTTAACAATTGTAACCTCAACATAAAATTAATTTTAAATTATGAATGCCTATATAATAAAAGGGTCTGATAACTTTTATCAGTATTACCAATATTTAAATGATGTCACTTCACCAGCATTTACAATTTTTAAGATAACATTTTTCAATTTAACCTAATTTATGAACACAGCCACAAAGGAATCATAGCATTGTACTCTGTACACAACTCTACTCAGTCATTAAAAAAACCAAGCACTTAGTAAATTAATGGATGCTATTGATCACTGATTGTGATCAATGTCATATGCATTAATTGTGGGTAGGTGTTTTGTTAGGCTCTAGAGTGGGTAGGCGTGGTTTATATGTAATTATGTATATGCTTGTATAGTATAATGACAGTATATCTACATAAAGACTTTGCTAGGATAGGACAAGTATAATTAGTATAGGGCATACGGCTTTAGCCAATCAAAAGAGCTGTATGTGCATGCTTGTGTATGTATCCTGTATATAAAATTCGTATTTCACATTATTAAATCAGTCATAACTTTTGTGTGGCTCGTTGTTGGTCTATAAGGCTGACAATCATCTTCAACTTACATTCTCATTCTACTAAGAGCTGATAAAACAGATTAATTCTACATAATGAGAAACATGCTGATAGCACGAGAAGGCAATGCACCCCACTGAGCCATCTTCCAGATTAACATATAATTAGCATCCTAGTGCAGTTCTTAAAAGGCAGCGCATATTTTAACAGATTTACACTACTGGGACAAAGTCGGGCGAATTAATCTCCCAAAAAAGTTGATGACTTTTTTTAGGAGTTCATCTCACAGAAAAAGAAGTTCATGCCCTTTTTTGAGAATTTATCTCTCCCGAAAAAGTTGATGACCTTTTTTCAGGAATTCAACTCCTAAAATGTTTCTTCTTACTGATTTACTACTGGAACAAATCTTAAAACTCCTGCAACATTTGTCCTACTAGTTATACTTTTTAAACGTACATTGCCTGGGACAAATCCTAAAACTACTGGAACAAATCCTAAAACTACTGGTACATTTGTCCCACTAGTTATACAGTTAAAATATGCCCGGTTAAAAGGTGCTATATAAATATCCAGATGCACCTATAAATAGGTACTATTCATTGTGCTTGGTCTCTGACATCATTTTAGTCTCAGCTCAAGACCTCCTTTTGCAGCTGGCTTCTACACCCAAGGCTGTCTCTCTTTCTCAGTAGAATGGTCACTATGACTATCATTACTCGATGCCTTGTTCATTAGACAAAAATTCGTGTATCTAGTGCCCCATGTATGTATACATACATTCATGTATCTACCATGTATGTATGCATATCGTATCGTATCTGAAGATTTGTATAGCCGAGGCCACTCGGCAGCGCTCCCAGTGCGAAGGCTCTGAGAAAATAAAAAGGTTTTACGCACAGAAAGGGATGTAGGAAGGGATCCAGTAAGTAAGGTTATCCATACAGAGGAAGGAAGGGTATTCCACAGGGAAGGCCCTATGTTGGTACATATGAAGCACCTCCAGGGAGCTTCTCTTGAAGTAGTGCTATATAATTTTGTGGTTATAAATACAAAAGTTACAACGTCTACAAGACGGCACTCCAACAGTGGCTGAGCGGGTGGAACTGGCGGAGGATCGAGTGCTCAATGCTGTTGTGTGGAGCGAAGCCAACGTCCTAAGAGCCTTCTTCCCACCAACAAAGTCTCGCCGTTGGGGCCTACGACCACCAGCCCACCCATCTGAACTTCCGGACAAAGATGACAAGAACTATATCTCGCGCATTCTCTATAAAAAAATCTGAGTACACTCCACAATAACCCATAACCTTTATAACTTTATTTATATTAATTACACACATTATCTATTCTCTTGTTCCTGGTTGCAGTGTGCCAACCAGTTTTGCCTAATAAACGAATATACATACATATAAAGACATGGCTTCTCCAACTGCCATCACCTCCGAGTAGGTCTCTTGAAGAGGCGCTATATATAAATTTCCAGAATGAATGAATGAAGTATGAATGTGGTCCAACCTTCCATAACAGGATTGGCTTCCAGAATCTGCTGTTCAATCCATGAATGTTGACCACTAACCGCTGCCAAGAACTGAAGAATCAGTTTCGTACTTTCCGTTTTACCAGCACCAGATTCACCACTGCAAGATTGATAAGCGGTATACTAGCACTTCTTTATAACACTACTAGTTTAAGTCATATCAGTTATCATAAAATATTATAACATTGTGTTAAATTAACTCGCTTGTAATGCTGAACTAAATTTGGGATTCACAAACTAGCAGTTTTATCAGAACTGATTTATAATAAATTGAGTTCTATGGTTGTGCTAGTAAACTTCCAAATCGGTTTAAAAGAAAAAAACCATTGTTATGCAATTAAAACAATTCATCAGTAGATTGTATAATGCTCATCATCAGTTTCAGAATAAGCATTCAATCACAACACATCAGCAAATAACAGGAAATCATAATACTGTAATCATGTGAATCCTAATAATGTAATTAGCAACTATGTCAATACTGTAATTGTTTATGTTGCATTATAATCCCCAACTATGTATGTGAATCCTTTGCAATAAACTTCAAAAGGTGATGGGGTCTTGAGACCAGTTTCGGTCTGGAATGTAGCAGAGTCTCGGTCTAAATACTCTGGTCTTAAGACAACAGTCTTGCTCTTGGTCTTGTACCTTTCGGCTTGACCTTGATCTTGAGCAGGTGGCTTTGATCAGGAGTCGAGTCTTAATTGTTTGTGGTGTAAATGGTTAGTGGTGCAGAAAGGACTTCATTGTTTGCCTCATTATTTAACAGATGCCACAAAACAACTTGGAGGCAGCCAACCACGACTGTCAGAGAGAGTCAGTGCTCGTGAAAAGTTATTGTGCAGTTCCTCTAAGTTGCATCCACAGTTGAACAACCAATGCTTTTATATAGCACCTCTTCCAGATGATCTACTGAGGAACACTCCCAATCCAAACATGGCTAAAGAGAGTGCTCTTTCCAGGTTGCGGGGCCAGCGACCGAAAAAGAACAGCGCTGCATAATGGCTGTCCATGTGCGGGGGACCAAGAGCTCGGCCTGGTCAGCCGAGTGAAGAATAGATCGCCACAGATGAGGGATATGGTGAATGGATGTCCTACTGGAAAGCCTTCTTGCATCTCAACAACATCTGCACCTGTTGAGAGAGTGTTTAGCTGCATTGGACACTTTATGAGACTTCTTAGGG
Source organism: Allolobophora icterica (assembly GCA_963556255.1). Lineage (NCBI taxonomy): Eukaryota > Metazoa > Annelida > Clitellata > Crassiclitellata > Lumbricidae > Allolobophora > Allolobophora icterica. Next base: position 23,494,302 of record OY744613.1, on the reverse strand, counting down.
CAAGACTCAGAGAAAGAACCTTTTGTGATTCACTATTATTTGCAAACTGTTACATAATTTGAATGATATCATTGATTATTGTGCACTTAAAATCAATTTCATACCAAACACCGGCTTCTTTGCAATTCAAATAACTCCCATCAGTAAACAATAACATGTTGCTGTGAATTCTGAACTGTTTATGGTTTTGGTCCTTGATTAGGTCTGGGTCTTGGAAACCATGTGGTCTTGGTCTTAGAATGTTGGTCTTGCTTACAACACTGGCAGGTATCTGAATAGGCCAGAGTCTACATAAACAAGTGCACTATGACAGCCATAGACTTCCTTACAATGCTTGTTCCAAGTAGAGTCCTATTACGCGGAGAAATTTTTATGTTGGGGAAAATCTTACAAAAGAGAAGATATCAAGGACGACTTTAATACCACCTAATATTGATGGGAGTGCACCTTTAATACAAAATGACACCTCTTCAGTCTGCACACCTTTGCAACACTGGCACAGGCCAACATAATTACATATTATCATAATTTTACCAACATGCAACCAAACAATACATTACAGTTACTACATTACAGTAACCTCTGCTATAACACGTCACTCTGATAGAAACGTAAACATTACAGTAAAATGAGATAGTTGCTAATTACAGTACATTACAAGCAATGCAACAATGCACAAAACTGTGTATTTCACATTCAGACTAGAGGTAAAACATCATTGAAGCCTTCAATCTGAGTGAATAAAATACCTGCAGAGACAAAGCCATCACTAATTAATGATGTATTGTCTATTTATATAGCACCTTTAACTAACCAAAGTAAGTAAGTAAGCATCTGTTGCTACTCTACATATCAAGATGACAACAAACCTGATAATGATACATTGATCTTCATGGTATCGCTTCATATTATGATAAGAGTTATCGCCGATGGCGAAGATGTGTGGTGGCAGTTCACCGATCTTCTTGTCTTTGTACTGCTGAATATGCTCAGCCGTGTAAATTGGAAGGACCTGGTACGGGTTGATGGCCACCAGGATGGACCCGGTGTAAGTCTGCAAGATTCAACAGTAGACAAAATTCCTGTACACAAACTTGAATTTCCCACCATTTCAAGTTTCTTGGAGAAGCATTCTTCTGCACTTTCAGAAATCGTGAAATTCAATTACCGGTAAAAATTTTAATTTACGTTGAGTCATGCCAACATGTAAACAAACACTTTCCAGTTGCAGGATAACTAAATGATTTTTTAGCTGTAGAACCAAATCTTCAAAGCATTTTGCAGATATTGTATCTGGAATTTCATAAAGCACATTTTGGAAACCCCTCTTGCCAATGTCAAAACAAACAAGAAAAAGGACTATTTTCGCAAATTAACTTATAACCATTTTCAATTACGTGTCACCTTCACAACTTGGGATAAAACTTTCAGAACTGTTTGTCTAAAATTTCAGGATATTTGTCACTCAATGTAGAATATGAAATTCTGGATATTTGTATTTAAAAACTTGAAATCAATGTCTTTAACAATAAAACTTTGCCTTAATATATCATGAATATATTTAATTTATCATGCCAATTAATACAGTTTGTACTAAAACAAGCCACAGATGCAGATACATCTAGTGGCAGAAGACTAAACAAAACAAAGATATTTGTAATTATTTACGGTACTGTACGGTTGCGAGACGTGGACAATGACAAAGAACATGGAAAATAAGGTTAACGCTTGTGAAATGTGGATATGGAGGAAGATGCTGAGAATATCTTGGACTGAGAAAAGAACGAACGAATCAATACGAGAGGAGATTGGAGTTGAGAATGAAGAGTCGTTAAAACAAACTGCGACAAGAATGAAGCTAAGGTTCTTTGGACATGTTATGCGATCTGATGGTCTGGAGAAGGAAATGATGCTGGCGTGCGGTGAGGGGAGGAGAAGACTGGGTCGCCCAAGGAGGAGATGGATGGATGAGATACAAGATGTAACTGGCATGAATTTGGCGGAATTGAGAGACTTGTCATCGAATAGGAGATGGTGGAGTGTGTTCACCAGGACGATCGCTAGAGCTCCACGAGCTGACAGCACAAGGTGACAAGGTGAATAATATAGAAGATAACACACATAATACTTACATAGATCTGTCCTTCACAGTATCGTATGAACAGGTTTCGAAGGATTCCAGCTTCATTGAGGTCACCCAACTGAATCATATCCTCCACACCCGACAATGAAGTTGGGTGCATTTGACGAAGCCTCGAACCTCGAATAAAACACTCCTGGAAAATAAATATGTTCACAGAATGCATAATAGCCACAAACTAACATTATTGGAATCAAGACTGTAAAAGAAGTACTAGATGCTAGAAGTTAGCATGGCTAAGCAAAATCACCAGCCTGATGAAGACTACCATAGCCTAACTGGAGCATTACACCAAACTTAACATCTAAAGAACATAGTTGTCTATCCTGTAACATTCCAGCCCTATACTCTAATACCTGCAAAAATATATGCATCGATAGCCAAAATGTGGTATTACCACAAGTTAAGCACTTTAAAATTTTGACCACTATGCGTTCAACTTCAGAAGCCATTTCTGACCTCCTTTACAAAGTCCAACCAAAAACAAAATGGGATATTCTTTCTGAACTTGAAATAGTCAACGGCACAGCAGCACTTTTGACAGCTTCATGCAACATCTTGTAACAATAATTCATAAATGTATGGAACATCTAACCAAGCAGCAATTGAATCATGCTTTATTAAGGCCAATACAAACCTTGCTGTCATCGTCAACAAGGCAGTAGTTGTCACCATCGACACTCTTGACCTGTCCTCCGATAGCAACGTCAAACTCTCCATTTGTCTCTGGATCAATCCAGATAAAGTCATTCTGCAGAATAAATGCAAATTACAAGAATGATGTATCACTGACGACCTACAGACATGCACTTACCCACCCAGTCAGCTACATTGGTTTCAGTACGCATCTAGGCACCTCTGTGCAAGAGGACGCGGATTCGCCTCCCAATGGTGGCTTGTTTCAGAGATCTAGCAGGGTCCATACATGAGAACCTTAAGAAGGCGTGGCACCCTTTGAAGGGGCAGGGTCCTTCACCTGATCACAGAAAAATTAGCATGATCAATTGGTTGCCATAGCCAGGGGCGTCTATCCCCCCTAAGTCATTGGAGCAACTTCCCCTTCCCCTCTTCTCCCCCCCTCCTTCCTTCCCCCTAAAATGGTGGCACACACACTGACAGATCTCCACCCCATTTCTTGGATGGAGCATCTGCTCCAAGGTTTCTATGGTGTAGACGCCCCTGGCCATAGCAGATGGTTGGCATAGCAAATAAAGTGATCAATTGATTTCAAGTTCAAATTCAGGACACTCATCCATCTTACTTTACTTATGGAAAACGCTATTACCCAGCAACAACACAGTCGTAAATCAGTCAAAAATGAATTCTATTATGCTAATTATTATCATTATAATGTCTGCCATTACCTATGCATACATTAATCAACTATCACCTAAGTACGGAAATCTGTTGGTTGGGCTTTGCAGGTGTTTCGAAGACCACCACTGGTGACTTTTTTTTGCTATCTGAGTATTACTTTGCTAACTGATGAAACTCCTGTTAGAACATTTATAAGACATCTGACACCATTTGGGTTAGAGTATAGTGCCCCAATATTTTCTCTTGGAATGCCTCAATATATGTATGTATCTCGGCATAGGCAATTATTACAGTAATTAAAGTCATTAAAACAAGGTGTTAATCAATAAGTGAATACTGCTAAACAACTAGAAGAAGAAGAGCAGTACCTAGTACAAGCTAGAACTGAGGGAGCCACGAGTATGAATTGTTAGCCACTTCTTTTTTTCTAAGCCTCAGCATATGAAGGCGGGCGGCCAGTCCTCTCCCTCGCCATCTCATCTTCCCACTAACAGTGTACAGTCAGTGTACTCATTATAGCAGGGCATATTTTAACTGTATAACTAGTGGGATAAATGTCCCAGTAGTCTTAGGATTTGTCCCAGTAGTCAGAGCGATTTGTCCCAGGCAATGTATGTATAAAGTACAACTAGTGGGACAAATGTTGCAAGAATTTAAAGATTTGTCCCAGTAGTAATGAGAAAGGAATGACCCCTTGTTATTGGTTATTGGTTGGGAGACCCGAGAAAAGTCGTAAAACAAGGTGATGACTAAAAAAAAAGGTCATCAACTTTTTTCGGAGATAAATTTCGAATTTTTTTTTGAAAAAGTCTACAAGTTGTAAGTTTGTGAAGATTAATTCCTTAAAAAAGTTCTTCGACCAGATCATGGCCGACTTTCTCCGACCCACCTCTGAGAGACGAATTCCAAAGAAAGATCATGAACTAGACCCATGGCTGATTTTGTCCCAGTAGTCAAAATTCCTTAAAATATGCACTGCATTATAGCCGAGTTGGCGAAGGGGTGCAGATGGAGCAGAAATCTCGAATCAAATTTCTGCCCTGGTGGCGATTTGAACCCCTGACCTCTCAACTGACAGACAGTCCAGCACGCTAATCTAATGAGTACTCATTAACTAGAAGAGACACCAGTGGTGAGCTCCCAAACAAATGCAGAGTCCAAGCGATGGATGCCTATGCAGAGCTCACAGTAGACACTGTGTTTGGAGTTCTTGGTGTATATAGCATAGAAGAAGACTAGTGACCACAGGCAACACAGCTTGCAACACTACAATCCCAATACCACAGTCCCTCACAGATGGAAGAAGATGCTCTGTCCACACATGACTCTGCCACTGGGTATGTGGAGAATGACATTTTTTTGGAGACCTGTGGCTATTGGTCATAGTGTGTAATCAGCACCAATTCAATGACTCTTATGAAGAACAACTTATGATGGACAGCAAGTCCATGGTGGTGCACAAAACCACAACAACAAACATCCAAAGACATTCAAAAACAACACTGAAACAGAGATGTCCAAGAATATACACCAGATTACATCAGAAGTCTGAAAGCATAAAACTTATCGAGCGAAATAACTTCTCAAGTGACTAACCCAACTGATAACAAAATACATGTTAGACAGACACCTGGTGGTACATAAATTTTAAATATCAGTCCCAACCAATCAATGGAACCTCCAAGCAAAAGACAGTAAAAGATATGCTCAAAGTTCTTACTCACTCACCATTATAAGAGAGGCTTAAGTCTATACCACATCTCTGTTTTTACAATGGGAGCATTATATTGGCCATGGTGACACAGTGATTAAGTGAGACTTCAGACAGTGCAAACATAACCAACCAATAAAAGATTAATAGTTAAGCACCTGTAAGATTTTGTTGTTCTATTCACTATCCCTTTGTGCATTTTCAGTAAAGTAATCCATACTAAAGTGCTTGTCATTGTCCGTTCCGTCATAAAATTATCTGTTGAGGCAAGTGGGGTCCCTCTTTCAGCGGGATTGCTCACCCTTCTGGGCCCTATTGGCTGCCTATGTTCCAGTACGTGTTATTAATTTTTCTTGCTGTGCTTTTCTTTTCTGCTATGTATTGGTTCATAAAGGCTGACAATAAAAGAAGTTGATTGACTGATTGATTGATTGGCTGATTGATTGGCTGATTGATTGGCTGATTGATTGGCTGATTGATTGATTGATTGATTGATTGATTGATTGATTGATTGATTGATTGATTGATTGATAAAAGTAGTCCAGCAGTAAAATGGAGACAAATGCAATTTTCATTGATCATATGAAATAAAAGCCATACAGAAATCATATGAATTAATACATGTTCCACATCTTCTCACCCTCAACTATGGTGTAACCAGAAATACAGGAAAAATGCCTTACCTTTAATATCACCATCTTCTTAGTTGTCAGTTAAATCTCTCTTGCTTCCTACATTTAAGCAGAAAAATTAACAAAACATATATTGACACAATACTAATCATAACCTACAAGTGGGAGTGGCAGTTTGTTTACAATGAAATATGAAGAAGAAGAGCAGTCCCTTAAGCTATCCCTGAGGCAGGCATGGGTATGAAATGATAGCGACTTCATTTTCTTAGCCTTGGCATACAAGGGCAGATGGCCAGTCCTCTCCCTCGCCATCTCATCTTCGCACTGACAGAGTACAATCAGGGTTTCCGTTAGAGCCCAAAAAGAGGACACACTTATGTTCTGATCTAGAATTTTGGACAGATTATTTCTAATGGCAATCACACTGGGAGTATATGACATAACAGAATACACAATCACACACTTTATTATCAATATTTAAGACAGCATTTTCAAGTTCGAACTAAAAAAAACATAAAAAATGTATGTCATATGTTGTTCATTGTACTAGGCTGAGTGCTTGGCGCGTGTACGTACTGCAATAAACAAATGAACATATGCAACTTTCACAACCACTCGAATTTCACTTACACCTAGCCTGAAAATTTTGGACTTTTAGACATTTGTTACGGATGTAAAAATAGCTATTTGGGAATTAACGGAAACACTGTGTACAGTCAGTGTACTCATTACAGCCGAGTTGGCTAGGGAGTGCAGGTGGAGCAGAAATCTGAAACCAAATTTCTGCCCTGGTAGATTTGAACCCCGACCTCTCGACTGACAGTCCAACACACTAACCACTATACTATCGATCACCCAAACGCATTATTATATGCTCTAAATTGTCAAGCAACAGCAGTTTATTGAGCTGAAGGCCTACTTATCATTCACTCTTTCATCACAATCCACCTTACAACTATACCTCTCTTCCAGCCCCACCCTAAATTTAAAAAACGAAAGACATATCAATGTGTACCCATTTAATCGAAGGTTCTAGACCTTAAACACATGTGAGTAATGGCTGTCACGCTGACCTGAAATGTCAAGAATTTCTTCAAAGTTTAAAGAAATATGATTAATGTTCAAAAAACCTGCTCTCGTGGAACAGTAACAAAGCAATCAATAACAGACGTGAATTGGAAATTCACTCAAGCCAGAACAGACTCGTGCATCAAGAAGCTGCAGATGTCACAACAGTTAAGATAACATCGTATTGATTTTGGGACACGGACTATGTACATACCCAGTTTGAGCAAAATCCAAACAATGGGATGTTCGGCCTTAACAGCCGGCCGTTTGTCGATAAAACTGTTATTAGTGGCCGGTAGCATGCACGCCGCTCTGTATATCTGTACAAAAACTGACAGTTCGATTCCTTTTCGTACAAAAGTAATATTCTGAATCAACAAGTCGCAAGAAATTCGAGAAAGTACGCTTTACTCACGAAAATCAGAAAGGGTGTGCTTAATCGTCAGTATCGGGACAATCTCTCGCCAGGGCGAAGGCAAGACATGTCGCGCCTACGTTGGCAGGAAAGCACCACCCTATGAGGCAGAACTTGTTGATTAGCAAGCGCACGGCGTTACTCACTGAAAAAATCGCCCATGCGTGACAATTTACATCTACGGTTCGCATATTGAGGGTTCGCCTACTACTGCATGTCCCTTAGCAGACAACAGAGCCAGTACTTTGTACAGAGCGTTTCGTGATTGTTTCTGTCTGTGGTTGGACCCTCCATGCACTGCTTGCGATGCACGATCTGGAGATCGGCATTCGTTAATTCAAAGTGAGATTTTCTCAGGTAAAATTCTAAATTAAATTTTCGTCTTGATCTTTTTAAACTCTTTACGGTTCGCTCAGTCACTGGCCACGCCTTGTTCTTGTTCAAGTTAAATCGCAATAGGCAGAATACGAAGCAGCCTTCGTGTTGGAAAATGTATTGTAGCCAATGTAACTCGATACTCCAGCCTGGCCTCGAGGGCAAGCGATATACCTTACTACATCCAATGTGAAGCGCTTGGGGCAAAGTGGGTGCGTCTCCGCCAAGAAGAATAGCACGTGACTATGCAATTATTCATTGCGTGACGTAGCAAATATATTCAGGGACCCACGTTGGCATCACGATGACTGGAAACTGCACAGGTTGTACAAGTCGTAGAATATAGGAGGATTGTATGGTCTGGAGACTCAGTCGTGTTCAATCTTGGTAAGTCTTGGTCTCGGGACGTCTCTCGTGTTTTGATGTCTTAGTCTCATTTTCGATCTTGGGAACCCATAGGCGTAGACTCGGGGGGGGGCAGCCGGGGCACGTCCCCCAATAATTGAGGAGGAGGGGCAATCCTCCAATAATCGAGAGGAGAATTTCTTCAAATATTAAAATATTATGTTTCAATATAGACACATTCTTCAAATATTACAAAATTATGTTACAATATAGACATTTCTTCAGAAACAGAAAAACAGAGACACAGAACTGAAATACTATCAGAAATTCATCATGAAAACAATTAGTTATTTTTATCTTCAAAATCTTCAATATGAAACAAATTTACATTAAACAAAACGCATCCGTTTCATACGCATTACATAACACCGGAAGCCTCTGAGACTCGCTGATTGTACAGACCAGACTCGCCAGAGGTGAAGAAAGTTGTTTTTTTTCGATTTTTGGTTTAAAAAACACAAGAAAAAGAAAACCCCAACAAAACTTTTTAAAAAATTCTTATTCTTGTAGGTTATTTTAATAACATTGATTTAATGATTTTTAATTTTCGAAAATCGCAACTGAATTAAATTGAGTTGGAGCCTTGTTCATGCCATTTTCATGATTGTTATGATCCCAACTCCGAAAATCTTAAAAACAAATAAGTTAAACAACACAAACCCTAAAAACAAAAGAAAACCGAACAAACGCAACTTTTCATCTCGAAAAAACTTAGGTTTTTGCACCTCTGGTCCAGACCCCATCCCCCCAATATTTTGGACAAGTTTATGCCAGTGTGGGAACCTATTGTCTTGTTCTCTGCAGTCTTGGCCTCGATGTCATTTCTCGAATTTTGGGAACTGTGTTGAAGCGAGTGTTGCTATGTCTTGAACAAGTGGTCTCGATAAGTCTCCCGCCAACTATCCTTTGAACTTGCGCTATAAAATTTAGTAGGAACTTCGGAAGTGCCAATCACGCAGGATGTTCTGGAAAATGGTCTTTCTGGTCAACGTGTGACTCCACATGTACAGCCATAGGCGTAATATGTGGGGGGTACCGTACCCCCACTTTTTGGTCTGGGGTAGTGGGTACCGTACCCCCACTTCTTCAACAATGCCAGTCAATATTTTATTACTGTGCCTTCCCAGAGATCCCAATCTCCGCCTTGCTTCGTGTATGTAAGAAATTTATTAGGCTCTACCCCCCACTTTTTAGACCAAATTAAGTTACGCCCCTGTGGTACACCTGTATATATACCTTGATAAAAGAAGCTTGTAGACTTTGTTCTCCCTCAGTTGATAATCGTTCTTAGCAAACCTGGAAGAGACTTCAAATCCGCCAGCAGAGACCTAGCTATAATGTCTGTGTTTTTAAGTTCTGCCAGTATTCTGAACACTGATGTCTTAATTGGCCTCAGTTTCCAGTGTTGGCGTAGGCAACGGTAGGCTATGCAAGCCTTTCGGGACTGAGAGTCTGAGACCAACGCAATGGACTACTAACACCAATAGAGAAGAATCTGTCTGTCTGTCTGTCTGTCTGTCTGTCTGTCTGTCTGTCTGTCTGTCTGTCTGTCTGTCTGTCTGTCTGTCTGTCTGTCTGTCTGTCTGTCTGTCTGTCTGTCTGTGATAGCTATGTTTGACCGGGATGCATTTCTACAGTTTTCGAGCTTTTCACTCGAAACCTTCACTACTGTGTCGGGGTGGGCATTACACACCCAGTGTGAGGCTTCGCGTCCCTCCTTTTCACCGCTTCTATGGTGTCCCGGCAGAAAACCTCCACTTTATACCTGGTCCGCACAAATTCCAGTCGACCTATTTTCATTCGCCAGATGGCGCCGCCCGAGAAGATTCTGTGTGTTTGACCGCCAATTCTCTCACCGGCATGCATTTCTAAAGATTCGCCAGATGGCGCCGCCGTATTGATTTCACTTCACATTAACTTTTGTTGCTTATCGTAATCGTAATCGTAATCTCCTGATTTCTACAGCGCCCAAAAAAGCGAATTCGCGGGAACCAGCTTATTCACAGGCGCTTAGACAAATCAAAATCGATAGGCGGGGGGGTCCAATCGGTTCCAGGTCAAGATCCAAAGGAGTCAGTCAGGAAGACAGTAAGACGGCTAAGGTGGGTGGATGATTCGGGATAGGATTTGTGAAAGAGCAGTGTTTTCAGTTTTGAGTGAAAGACCTGTGGAGATATAGCAAGTGGTGAGGTTTTGGTGAGTTCGTAGGATGGATCTGAAAGTTCTCGCAGTACTGGTGGGAGTTTCTTCCAGAGGGGTGGGACAGCTATGGCTATGGAGCGATTTGCAAATTTTAGTGATGAGGTGATGGAAGAGCGGAGCAGTGTTAGGGCAGAAGAGGAGCGGGTTGAGCGGAGTGGTTGGACCGTGAACAGCTGTCGGAGATAGGAGGGCTGGGAAGATTGGAGTGTATTGTAGGTAAGTGATATGACTTTATATTCTATTCTTTCGGGTATTTTAAGCCAGTGGACAGATTTGAGGACAGGAGTGATGTGGTGGTGCTTGGGGGTTTTGGTCACAGCACGGGCAAGTGCATTTTGAATGGCTTGAAGGCGGTTTATTTGAATGATGTCGATGTTTAAGAAGAGTGCATTGCAGTAATCTAATTTTGCGTGGACTATAGAAGTATAGCTATTGTGGATGCAGTTTTGAAGTCTACAGGGATTTTATTGGCTACAGGGATTGAAACTTATACATGTACCTAAATTTGTTGCTTATTCGCTACAGGGATTGAAACTTATAACCCCGGGCAACGCCGGGTAAACCAGCTAGTAATATAATAATAATAGGGGTCTATTATAATATATTCGTGCTTATTGACAAGCTAGATGACAAACCGCTGCAGCGCATGCAGCGTTACATTGAACAATTGAAACATGACGGTAACATTATTAAGATCTTAATTAACACATGTCTTGGCAGCCTGTAAGGCGCCCGCTCATTTTGCTGCTGCCCCAGGGAGTGGAAGGCTGAGTCGACCTAGAGGGGCTTACGGGTATCGAATCGCGACTTTTCAAGATCTAATGCTCTTAGGGCCAGATCTGTTTACCTGTCATCAATCCCCCGCCCCCTCCAAGAAACGAAGTCTAAGACAAAAGGCCTACAAGACTGAAGACAGAACAGCACTCGCTTAAAAACTGTAGCTTTTAACGTATTCATGTCTTCGTAAAAAACCAGAAATGCAGTTTACTGAGATTTGACTGGTAAACAGATAGATATAACTTGGAGTGCATATTTTTTTATTATAGCTTTGATTTTTACAACAAACATTTAAACGTGCACTGTCACAAAGAAATGCCAATCTGAGGCACGCTGTTAAATCTATATAAATAAAGAGAAGAATCTGTCTGTCTGTCTGTCTGTCTGTCTGTCTGTCTGTCTGTCTGTCTGTCTGTCTGTCTGTCTGTCTGTCTGTCTGTCTGTCTGTCTGTCACAGCGATGTTTGCCCTGGATGCATTTCTACAGTTTTTGAGCTTTTCACTCCAAACCTTCACTACTGTCTCGGAGTGGGCATCACACACCCAGTGTGAGGCTTCGCGTCCCCCGTTTTCACCGCTACCATGGTCTCCCGGGTCAAAACCTACCCGGGCAATGCATTTTTAGCTGGTAAAAAAGACCTACACTCAACCTATTTTCACTCGCCAGATGGCGCCGCCGGGTTAAGCAGCTACAGTACGAATTCGCTAGAGGGATTGAAACTTTCACTGAACTAAACCCGCCGGGTTAAGCAGTGTTTTGTTGCTTATTCTCTAGAGGGATTGAAACACCCAAAACGCCGGGTTAAGCAGCTTCGCGTCCCCCCTTTTGACCGCGACCATGGTGTCCCGGCCCAAAACCTCCGAAACCCGGGCAACGCCGGGTAAACCAGCTAGTTAATCAATATAATCAATAAAGTGTATAGCATGCGATGTAAGATTAATGGAGCTATATAGATGTAATTCATTTAGTATGCCAGCAAATTAAAGCCAGCATTATAAGATAACTAGTGTATTTGCCCGTCATATTATGACGTCATATTATAGGCCTATATGTATCGTTGGTTATCACCGTCGTCAAAACCGCTGTAGTCAAGACAACGGTTTATGTTTCACAATAGACCAGAACCCGTTTGTGACGTAGCGTCCCCCGACAGACGGACACTATATGGATATTATATGTATAGATAATGAAATTTAAGGTACAGGGGCAGATCATATCTTTAAAGAAGCGGCGAGATAACGTGGACTCACCTCATTGGTCAAACGGAAACATTTCAGTTAAGTTGCTATGGTGATATCAGCTGACGCGTCGGGAGCTTAGCAACGAACGGTGACGATGTACGGAGTTAATTCAGTTGTATGTTTGGATTTCGAATGAACTGGTCGATTCGTGAAATCGCTGAAGCATCAACTCGTTGAGTTCGCCTAAGACGGCTGTTGTAGTCCTTAGTTGGCGAACTTTTGTCATGAGATTAGTTCGGATGAAATAGTAAGTCGTGCAGTCAGACTGTGAATGTAAATTCTTCGAATGAAACGCTTGCGAACGAGAGCGGTTACGAGGCGTGACTTTCTTATATAGAAACGTCAACAATTCCAACGATCCACGGTTAACGGACTTGGTATGTTTTATTGCGAGTGAAGTGCATGTGCTTTCGGAGGCAGTAAGACCTTCATTCGAACTATAAACTTCGGTCTCTACGAAGGAGACCAAGGTATTATGCGGAGTTGAGAGAGTGGTCAATATTCGTACTTCAACACGGAGAGAAATTGGCTCATCTGACAATTGTTGGAACTTCACTTGGGAGGACAGGCGAGTGCACAACGACACGTCAAGAAACACAGGAACGTGAGAACTTCAGTCTTGTTGTCCTCGAGACCAAGGTCTTGGTCTCGAGTGCACTCGAGTTCGTTTTTAAAAGTCTTGGTCTTGGTCTTGAGACCAAAAGTCTTGGTCTTGGTCTTGAGGCTCAAGGTCTTGGTCTTGAGGCTCAAAGTCTTGGTCTTGGTCTCGCTAGACCAAGACCAAGACCGGCTGTCAATATGAACAGTCATTTAACAAAACGCAAGGATTTTAAAAATTTATCCAATAATTACTAATACAATTGCTTTAGTATTTACACGGAGTGAATGAGGCTTTACTGTTGTTTTGGACACTTATTTTGACTTTCGGTTATTTACCATAGAATGATTTCAAAATAGACTCACGATGTGTACATTTACATCCAGTGCTTGAAAAGCTGCTCTGTGTGCCAGTGAATTCAGCACTGTAGAACAGGGGTTCTCAAACGGTGGTACGCGTACCCCTAGTGGTACGCCAGGTGTCGCTAAGGGGTACGCGAAAAATATAAAAAAAAACAGAAATTTTCTATGAGTTTATTCCCATGTTTCTTTGATTAGCTATTGACTATTGAAGTCACTATTCTACCTCCACCATACGCTTCTTTTTCTTTAAATTTTCTGAGTTTATGCCCATCTTTCTTTGATTAGCTATTTTACGTCCACCATGCCCTCCTTTTCTTAAAAGTTTAAATTTCCTACGAGCTAATGCCCATCAGGGAAACCGCCCTAAATAAAAAATGAACCGGAACGCCAGCGTCGGGCGCCATGTTAATATAGAAATGTTCCTATAAATCCTGTCTAAAAAATACTGGTCGTCAAAAAAGAACCGGAACGCCGTTCCGGTGCGTTCCGGTCCCAACCGATCCCTGATGCCCATCTATCTTTGATTAGCTATGTCTATGATATAGGCTAAGTAACTACAATACTGCATAGTAGCATTATTATTTTAAAACCAACAATGGATAAATGGTTGAAAAAACAACTGCTTAAAAGAAAGCAACCGTTAGCACTGAATCTACCGAGACTGACACTCCAGACGCCAGAGTAGATCCTAACGAGGACGACGGCACTGGTGCGCAGCGTAAGTTTAGACGACGAATCTTTCTGATGAACAGTAAATCTGAAAGATCTCATTTACTTTCAGATGAATTGTGGTTAATGCGTTTGACACTTTGTTATAGTGATTTAATTTGACCTTTTGTTTATATGATTTCATTCATAAAATTATATTTAAATTTGTCTACCTATGCCATATATCTCCCAAAAAACGTTTATTTCATCTCCGAAAAAGTTGATGACCTTTTTTTAGTCGTTGATCTTTTTTTAGTCATTAAACCTCCCTTTTTCTCATTTTACTCCTACTTCGTACCTGTTTCGTGATGGGGGGGAACATCCTCTGTTAATATGAAATGGGGGCCATTATTTCATCATTTCCCTCGTCTGCTTCATGACAAGTGGGCAACATCCTATGTGTTCATTTCAAATGGGGGGGCATGGCCGGATTGGCCCCCCTGGATCCGCCCCTGGCCGGGGGTACGCCAACACTCGATTTTTTTTACCTGGGGGTACAATAAAAATAAAGTTTGAGAACCCCTGCTGTAGAACATATTTTTCACATGGCAGAATTTTTATGAGGCCCAACAGGTCACGTCTTGGTCCGAAAATTCTGAGCGAATTGGTTTTTATAAAATGCAACAGGCATTTGGAATAACATTTCGCATGAAGGACTTTTGTAAATACGAATTCGAAATTCTCTGCAGTCTGCATTTGGAGTTGTTTTGTTTGAATAAAATAAAAGATTCATGTTTGACAATTTTTTTAGTAAGGAATAGAAGTCTGGATATGGTTGTGATTTTTGGGGTATTTTTCTCGGTTTTGATCTTGAGTTTCAAAGTCTTGGTCTTGAGGTTCAAGGTCTTGGTCTTGGTCTTGGTCTTGAGGTTCAAGGTCTTGGTCTTGGTCTTGAGGTTCAAGGTCTTGGTCTTGGTCTTGGTCTTGAGGTTCAAAGTCTTGGTCTTGGTCTTGAGGTTCAAGGTCTTGGTCTTGGTCTTGAGGTTTAAAATCTTGACAAGACTGGAGAACTTTCCTTGATACAGAATTTCCTGGGGGAGGTTAATCATAGGCAATAATAAGATTAATGTAATAAATGCTGGCTAAGTAAGAGATTCGACATTATAATCAAATACATAGATTGATAGAGACTTAAAGCTTCTTAAACATTGTGTTGACTATAACATGTCATAGCCTTGAATTTGACATTATATACATATATATCAAAATATACATTCAAGCCTTTGTCATTAATCTATTTAGCATGCCATGTAAGCCTATGAATTTCCAGGCCAGGTGAGGGCAAATACTTTGAGATCTAAGATAGTCGTGGGGTGCTGATTCATATAGCACTAAGCACTCTTTATTTAGAGGATGGCGCTACAGAAAGTATGTTACTATTGTACTATTTTATGTTCACGACTGGGATTGATTTTACTGTTAATTTTTTTCTAATTGCTCAATTTATATTTGCATTTTTATTGCTCAATTTATATTTGCATTTTAGGCACTGAGTTAAAAGCCTAATTTTTTAGTTCAATATGTTCACCTCCAGTCAGACCTTGTTATCCTCGAGACCAAACACTTTTGGAATTAATCTTTTTCAGATTCTACATGATTTTCCACATCTGTTTCTAGCTTTGAGATAGAATCTGTGTGTATGCCTTGGTAATCAAAATAACTTGTTATCATGAAACTACCATACTTCCTCAAGTTCAGGCAGAGAAGGCGGAGTACTGTGATCTTGCTTGTTGTGATTGCCGCCGACTGTCTTATTTTTCTCGCATGGCGAGATAATGTGTCATCAGGAACTAAAGCAATAAGTCCGAAACGACAGAAAACTATTTCAAGACCAGTTGATTCTGTGAGTTTGCTTTCAACCGAAGGGGCACCAACTAGTACATTGGCGCCCAGTTATAGAGTGAAATTTAATCAAACTGTTAAATTGCCCATTGAGAAACAAGTTCAGCGTCACTCGTTCATTAGACGAGACAGCAGCATAAAGCCAAAGTGGAATAAAGAACTGTACTACAATGTATCCTCGACGCCAGAGCAGTTTCTTAGCTGGAGGAAGGACAAGCAGCAGCTTTGTAACGACAAAATAACAGGCTATGGACACGAGTTTCTTGAGATGAAAGATGTAATCATTGATAAGCAGTTCTGCACTTGTAATCTGCAAGGAGGAGAGCTCATCGAGAGTGTGATCAACCTAGATGAGATGGCTGAATACTACAGATTTGAGATGGGCTGCTTCCAGGTGGCTTGCAGTCAACGGCCAAGCTATATCTTCAACGGTGAAAACCATCTGACAAAGTGGATGTACAGTATTGCAACACATGATGTAAAACAGGTTGCTGATCAAGTCGTCAGTGATTTCACAATCGCCATAACACGCTACGAATATGCCAACCTGTTTCACACTATGACTGACTGGTACAACGCATTTGTGATTATGCAGTTTTTTAATCATTCTTCGTTTAGCACAAACATTTTGATTGTGGATGCTCACCCTTACGGAGCACTTGATTCCGTTTGGAACCAATTGTTCAATTCAACTGTTCGGCTTGCAGGACTGCCTGCAAGAACTCACTTCAGAAATTTAGTTTGGGGTATACAGGGCTACAACAGTCTGATGAAAATCTACGTTTCCCCAAATCCGCCACTCTTCGAAGACTTTAGAGATTTCTTTCTGTCTGCTTATAACATCAATGCACAGCGCTCGAGAGACTGCAAACGACTTAATATATTGTTCATTTGGCGACACAACTATCTAGCGCATCCACGAAACCCTACTGGATTTGTTTCAAGAAAGATCCACAACGAAGAACAGTTGGTCCGCTACGTTAAAAGGCGACACTCAGAATCCGTGGTGACAGGCTTGCAGATCGATGCCTACAGCATGAGGCAACAGCTTCAGTTTATTGCTGATGCAGACATCTTAGTGGGGATGCATGGGGCTGGGCTGACTCATGCTGTCTTCCTGCAGAAAAGGTCTGCACTTATAGAACTGGTGCCGAACTACTGGCCACCGATGGCTGAACACTTCAAGGCCATCTGTGTCTGGCGAGGACTTATCTACAAACAGTGGTTTAACAGTGATCCTCGTAATGAATTTCCTGACCAGTCCACCAACATACCGCCTGAGATAATAAACACTTTAATAAAAAACACCAACAGGGACCTGTGTGGACATTAGGGAACACGGCATTAACGTGGAGTAATAATGACGTGATTACGTGTTGTAAATTGGTTGAGAACTGGCCACTCATGCAAGAGATGAGGCACCATAAGGGAAGTACATAATTTCAAAGGAGCAACATGACAGAGGGTATTCATTAAAATTTCTGCATAGCAGTTAGTCCTATTTGCCTTGTGTTTTGGAGAGCTTTCTAGAATGTACAGCTGTAATTACTTGAGCTTTTTGCACTCAGTCTACTAATATCTTTGCTTGGAACTTGAATAACTTTCATATAGTTGTGAACAGTTTAGGCAAATGATCTTGTATGTTGTGCTAACATTTTATTGCTACTATTAGGTTTATCTTAACACTTTCAAGGCCAAGGTTGGCATTAAAGATATGAGTAAGGTTGACCACAAAAGTCGACATCTAGGGTTACAGAGCTGCAGTCATTGCCCAATGTTAACAGAAGTTGCCCAAAGAATATAGGTTGGTTTAATATGCACAGATGAAGGCACAGGACATGCGATGACATGGGTTTGACTGTCATCTCACTCGATCAATTCATTATTAATAACTCGGCAAGGTCGAGGCCATGTGATCGGCTGTAGAAACCGTGTAACCTACATTTGTCGGATCTGTGCAGGGTGAAGAATTGAAAGTAGGCGGCAGTCTATCGTAGACACAGAATCTCTCTGTCGTTGACAGTCCACTTGAGTCATGCCGCTTCAAAAAGTGACCTGTCTCTGCCCACGAATTTGAGTCCGGAACTAGAGTAAATATTGCATTTCTGGTAAATTATGCCCAGCACCTGCGAAACAACTGTGAATGTCAACTGTTTTCTGAAAGCTGTTTACTAAATTAACTATAATATCTTAACTATGTTTAGGCCTACTGAGCCATTAAATGGTCAGTCAATCAGTCGATAAATTCAGTCATTCATTCCAGAGATTTATATAGCACCCCTTCAAGGCTACTGCCTACTACTTAGGAGTGCTCCCGATCCCAGCGCGGCTAAAGAGGGCAGTCTAAAGGTTAGAGAACTCTGGCAGTGCCAGTCCCAAGCCTGGATAAAGGAGGAGGGCGACGCTAATGATCTTTGTTATCACACAGTGTCGTTAAACTGAAACTACTACTACTATGATCAGAATGGACCGCAGGCTAGAGAGCAGAAGGAGCGCCAAGGGGAGCCCACGCCAGACCGAGGGGCCAACGACAGAGAAGATGTGGTTCTGTCTAACGGAGGTACGTACGGGCGAAATGAACGAGAAGCACACCCTGCACCGCTGAGCGGCCGGAGGGAGCAGCGGCCTCATGCGCCCAGGACAGGGCAACAGAGCTCTCGCAAGTAGGCGGGAGCAAGGCCCAGCCGGCACCGCGAGATGGCATTTCAGAGGGTGCGTCAAAAAGGGAAAGTATGTTACTATTGCACTATTTTATGTTCACGACTGGCATTGATTTTACTGTTAATTTTTTTCAAATTGTTCAATTTTTCTGCCTGCAAGCCATGGGCGGCGATCACGGGGGGGTCGAGGGGGACATGTCCCCCACCTTTGAGAGTGGGGAGGGACACGCCATACATTTGTCCCCCTCCCCAATTTTGAAGAAAGACCAAAAAGGCTAACAAATGTAAGTACGCGTGAGGGTTTTCACAGCCTTTTTGACCAGATGAGGTAAAAAATCTGTGAGCAGAAGTGCACCCCCCCCCTCTAAAATTCTCGGAAAGGAAGAAGAAATTCCAAAAACAGTCATTGAAATTTTGTCGGAGAAGAATTTGTAAAAAAAGGTCATGAAATTTGGGGCTGAATTTCTAGAAAAAAAGTCAAACATTTTCCAGAGGAATTGGTAAAAAGGGTAATGACATTGTTGGGAGAGCCTATGAAGTTTTTGTGGAGATGAATTCTTGAAAAAGTAAAAAACTTTTGGGGAGATGAATTCCTAAAAAAGGTCATTAACCAGACCATGCCCGACTTTGTCCCCCCCCCCACCTGTAAGACAAGGTCGGCCGCCACTGATTTAAGCACTGAGTTAAAAGCAGTGGCGGCGATCTTGTCTGAGAGGTGGGTGGACAAAGAGTCGGCCGTGGTCTGGTTGATGACGTTTTTTTAGGAATTCACAAAAAAGTGTAAGACTTATTTCAATAAGTTGGTGACTTTTTTGCGAATTCATTTCCCAAAAAAGTTGATGACCTTTTTTAGTCATTCGCCTCTTTTACAACTTTTTCAAGGGTCTCGCACCAATCTCATTACCTGTTTTTAGAACGTCATCCCAAAAAATTGTAAGACTTTTCGGGAAATTCTCCCAAAAAAATTGAATTATTTTTTTCACGGATTTCATCTTACTTTCTCACAATTTTCGGGGGACACTTCTCCTGAAACATTTCATTTTTTACCTCGTCTGGTCAAAAAAGGCTGTGAAAACCGTCACACGCTATTACATTTGTTGGCCTTTTTCAGTCTTTCTTCGAAATTGGGGGAGGAAATGTATGGCGTGCCCCCCCCCACTCTTGAAGGTGGGGTCATGTCCCCCTCGACCCCCTAGATCGCCGCCCATGGTTAAAAGCCTAATTTTTGAGTTCAATTTGTTCACCTGCAGTCAGACTTGTCCTCCAAAGGTCTTGGTCTCGAGTGCACTCGAGTTCGTTTTTAAAAGTCTTGGTCTTGGTCTTGAGACCAAAAGTCTTGGTCTTGGTATTGGTCTCGAGGTTCAAAGTCTTGGACCTGGTCGTGGTCTTCAGTTTCAAAGTCTTGGTCTTGGTCCCGCAAGACCAAGACTTTGAAACTCGAGACCAAGATGGTCTCGCAAGACCAAGACCAAGACCGGCTGTCAATATGAACAGTCATTTAACAAAACTCAAGAATTGAAAAATTTATCAAGCCTGTTTGCATCATAGCCTACGACATTGCAAGAAGCTGTATATATTACAGGCTGGTGTGTATGTTTTGTCATATTGTTCATGTTTGTGCTAACATTATTTGGTGAAAAAATCGATATTAAAAATTCAGTAAAACTCTGAAGACAAACAATAAACCTCGCAGTGCACGTCAATATCAGTAGGCCTAATAAATTTTGCTTGAATTTTGCATTCAGATTGTCGATGTGTGGGCGGATAAGGATAATTTAATATCGTTGATAAGGGTTAAGGAACATATAGCCTAGGCCTATCTTCCTTTCGCACAGACGATCGTCGATAAGGATATAATTGCATTAATATCGTCGATAAGGAATATATCGTCCTTTAACACAGACGATTAGGGGCCTACGATATGTCGTCCATCAAAGCATATGGTCTCTTTCACATCTATAAAACTGTATGATGGCGCTGGCTTTGGACATGCAGTTAGCAGACTGCAGCTGTAGGCACATCCTATCGGCCCGATAGCGCATTGGATAACATCTGGCGTAGAGTGCGAGAGGTAGGCCTACAGAGATCGAGTCCCATAGGCGGACATGCTTTGTAGACTGCAATTTGCGCCGTGTATTGCAGGCTGTCTGTTCTGTTAGTGGTTGAGGTTCATCGCATAACATGTACATGTAGAGTGCAGTGCGTTTGCAGGCGCTTAATTAAAGAATTATTATTATTATTATTATTATTATTATTATTATTATTATTATTATTATTATTATTATTATTATTATTATTATTATTATTATATGCACCTGCAGAAGATCGAATATGCGTTTACCGATTCACAGTTTAACGACATTATTATGACAGCAACGGCCGCGGCATCAATTGTTTCGAGCTATAATAATAATCTCAGCGTTCATGTGGCACAATACAAACATTCTGAGTTAGCAATCTCAATCGAATAGGTTACATATAGGCTACATGACTGTGCAAACGTGTAAGATTTTGAGTTCGGTGATCGACGTAGGCCCTATATCCTTTAATTGCTCGAAGTCAACGTTAGACCTATATTATTTGCCTACTAAATGTTACGTATGTATATATATATATATATATATATAGTAGCTAGCCTATGGTGATTGTTATGCAGTTTATAGGATCGTTTAATTTTATGAGGACTAATTAAAATCTCTGGATTACTTAATTAAGGGCTCTATAATGTTCGAACAGCTATATGCGCCCGCAGTCGTTTAAAACAGGCACTCGCTATAGGCTATTGGTCCTTGGCGTTCAGTCAAAGACGAAGGTAAAGAAACATGGACATATCGGTGCTTCAATATTGCTAGGTGAAACTCTTTGGCTGGTGGTAAGGAACAAAATAGTTATTTGCTGTTTTCGTAATCGTAATCTCCAACTTCTAAAGCGCCAGTCGAAGGCCAAGCGCTGGGCACCAGCCTATTCACGAGCGCTACGTCAGATCAGAGGGGTTTCCAGAGAGTAGTCCGAGAGAGGTCCGAGTCCGGTTTCCAGAGTTACGATGTGTTCATACCTACGGCCCCTGAGAAGACCAAACCAAATCAGAGGGGGTTTCCAGAGAGTAGTCCAAAAGAGGTCCAAGTCCGATTTCCAGGAGGCCAAACCAAATCAAAAGGGGTTTCCAGAGTGTAGTCCAAAATAGGTCCAAGTCCGATTTCCAGGGTACCAGATCAGGAGAGGCAGAGCAGCTGTAAAAGCGGATGTCGTTTCCGGCGAGAATAATTGGAAGGCGAAGGATCAGATGAGTCAGGATAGGAGTATTTGAAAAGGTGAGACTTCAGTTTTGAGTGGAAAGCCCGGGGTGATAGATAGAGGAACAGGAGGAAGATGAAGGACGGGTTGCAATGATGATGGAGGCACTGAGAAACTGCGGAATTCAGAGGGGAGATCATTCCAGAGGCGTGGTGCTGTGATGGATATGGCTCGGTTGGAGAACTTGAGGTGAGTAGTGACTGGGGGTCGAGATAGACTGAGATAGGACGATGATCGGGTGGAGCTGGTTGTCTGAATGGTGAAGAGATCACGAAGGTAGGCCTACTTGGGCTGGAAATATTGCAGGGAGTTGTAGGTTAGTGATAGGACCTTGAAGTGGATTCGCTCTGGGCTTTTTAACCAATGGAGTGATTTGAGGATGGGAGTGATATGATGATGTTTGGGCGTTCTAGTGACTAATGAGTTTTGTATAAGCTGTAGACGCTTGATTTGAGTGGAATCAAGGTTGAGGAAAAGAGAATTGCAGTAATCAACTTTGAATGAGCAATGGAGGTAGCAATGGTGGAGGCAGTTTTAAGGTCAAGCATGGGTCGTATGCGTCGGAGGTCACGAATGTGCATGAAGCAGTAGCGTGAGAGGTTGGAGACGTGGTTAGAGAAGGAGAGGTGTGGATCAAAAATAACCCCAAGATTGAGAACAGAGGAGTCCGAGGTGAAGGTGAGAGACGATGAGTTAATCGAAAGGTTTATAGAGGGATCAGGGATTTTCTTTATTTGATCAGGAAGGCCTAGGATGATAAATTCAGTTTTGGAAGGGTTAAGGCAGAGGAGATTGAATGACATCCACTGTGAAATAAGGTTAACCACATTGAGCAGTTGTGTGATTGCGGTGTTGGATTTAGGATCGTTATAGGCCTATATAAAAACGTGTAAATTAAAATTCTTCTCGTGAGAAGTTGGAACCCGACAATTAAGTCAGATCGAACTAGATAGAAAGAGTAGTTCGTTGCTAAAGTTTTATTTAGGGCTACAAAGATGTGCACTATAAGGAGTCGCGGCGGGTGGAAGAGAGGCTGCATGAAAATACAGTGGCCGTTGAAATTCACAAAACAGCCAGGAACTTCGTGTCGCAGTAGTTACGGAGAGAGTTAAATTCTTCCAGTTTTCTGACACGATGAAAACAGTAATGCAT
Source organism: Allolobophora icterica (assembly GCA_963556255.1). NCBI lineage: Eukaryota > Metazoa > Annelida > Clitellata > Crassiclitellata > Lumbricidae > Allolobophora > Allolobophora icterica. The sequence goes on along the minus strand of OY744613.1, from coordinate 23,471,403 downwards.
GGATTCATAGGAAATCGCTGAAATACTATTTTCAGAAACAACAAATGTGTTTCGAGCTAGGTCAAAGTGGTCGGAAGTATTTTGTGAGTTTATTACACCCCTGTCGAGACCCTGTAAACGTATACGCGCAGTCATCGAGCACCAGTATTATTAAATATAAATGAATAATTACCACTGTATATCTGTTACATGATATATGACTTATTACTTCTGCTGATTGGTAAACATTGGTTTCTTTGGATCAATGAACGATTGATTGATCATTGATTGAAGTTTAGTGAACGTAAAAAAAACTTACCATGGCAATTAGTCCTATAATCAGACGACTTCTGTATTGTCAAACCCTACTGCACTGGAAGACCTGTCAGGTTATTTCCGTTTAACATATTCTATTGTAATGTAAATTAAATCTAAGAAATTTCTCAGCGCCATATTGACTCTATCAGACTTTTAATCACCAGCAGTGTATTAAAACCACAAGCGAAAACCAGGTTGTTGGATGCAAATGTGTTACTAACTGTTATTTCATTGTATTTTGCATTAGATATCTCGGTAGATATCTCGGAGCGTAAGAGGTTGGAGACGTGGTTAGAGAAGGAGATGTGGATCAAAAATAACACCAAGATTGAGAACAGGGGAGTCAGAGGTGAAGGTGAGAGACGATGAGTTAGTCGAAAGGTTCATAGAGGGATCAGGGATTTTCTTGATTTCATCAGGAAGGCCTAGGATGATAAATTCAGTTTTGTCGTTACAAAGCATTGGCAATGATTAAGGAGCTTGTGGACTTTGTGTTTCTTGGTTAAGAACTTTTTTCAGATTCTACAATAAACATGATTTTCCACATCTGTTTCTAGCTTTGAGATAGAATCTGTGTGTATGCCTTGATAATCAAAATAACTAGGTATCATGAAACTACCATACCTCATCAAGTTCAGGCACAGAAGGCGGAGTACTGTGATCTTGCTTGTTGGGATTGTCGCTGGCTGTCTTATTTTTCTCGCATGGCGAGGTAATGTGTCATCAGGAACTAAAGCAGTAAGTCCAAAACCACAGAAAACTATTTCAAGACCAGTTGATTCTGTGAGTTTGCTTTCAACCGAAGGGGCACCAACTAGTACATTGGCGCCCAGTTATAGAGTGAAATTTAATCAAACTGTTAAATTGCCCGGTGAGAAACAAGTGCAGCGTCACTCGTTCATTAGACGAGACAGCAGCATAAAGCCAAAGTGGAATAAAGAACTGTACTACAATGTATCCTCGACGCCAGAGCAGTTTCTTAGCTGGAGGAAGGACAAGCAGCAGCTTTGTAACGACAAAATAACAGGCTATGGACACGAGTTTCTTGAGATGAAAGATGTAATCATTGATAAGCAGTTCTGCACTTGTAATCTGCAAGGAGGAGAGCTCATCGAGAGTGTGATCAACCAAGCTGAGATGGCTGAATACTACAGATTTGAGATGGGCTGCTTCCAGGTGGCTTGCAGTCAACGGCCAAGCTATATCTTCAATGGTGAAAACCATCTGACAAAGTGGATGTACAGTATGGCAACACATGATGTAAAACAGGTTGCTGATCAAGTCGTCAGTGATTTCACAATCGCCATAACACGCTACGAATATGCCAACCTGTTTCACACTATGACTGACTGGTACAATGCATTTTTGATAATGCAGTTTTTTAATCATTCTTCGTTTAGCACAAACATTTTGATTGTGGAAGCTCACCCTTACGGAGCACTTGATTCCGTTTGGAACCAATTGTTCAATTCAACTGTTCGGCTTGCAGGACTGCCTGCAAGAACTCACTTCAGAAATTTAGTTTGGGGTATACAGGGCTACAACAGTCTGATGAAAATCTACGTTTCCCCAAATCCGCCACTCTTCGAAGACTTTAGAGATTTCTTTCTGTCTGCTTATAATATCAATGCACAGCGCTCGATAGACTGCAAACGACTTAATATATTGTTCATTTGGCGACACAACTATCTGGCGCATCCACGAAACCCTACTGGATTCCTTTCAAGAAAGATCCACAACGAAGAACAGTTGGTCCGCTACGTTAAAAGGCGACACTCAGAATCTGTGGTGACAGGCTTGCAGATCGATGCCTACAGCATGAGGCAACAGCTTCAGTTTATTGCTGATGCAGACATCTTAGTGGGGATGCATGGGGCTGGGCTGACTCATGCTGTCTTCCTGCAGAAAAGGTCTGCACTTATAGAACTGGTGCCGAACTACTGGCGGCCGAAGGCTGAACACTTCAAGGCCATCTGTGTCTGGCGAGGACTTATCTACAAACAGTGGTTTAACAGTGATCCTCGTAATGAATTTCCTGACCAGTCCACCAACATACCGCCTGAGATAATGAACACCTTAATAAAAAACACCATCAGGGACCTGTGTGGACATTAGGGAACACGGCATTAACGTGGAGTAATAATGACGTGACTACGTGTTGTAAATTGGTTGAGAACTGGCCACTCATGCAAGAGGTGAGACACCATAAGGGAAATACATAATTTCAAAGGAGCAACATGACAGAGGGTATTCATTAAAATTTCTGCATAGCAGTTAGTCCCATTTGCCTTGTGTTTTGGAGAGCTTTCTAGAATGTACAGCTGTAATTACTTCAGCTTTTTCTGCACTCAGTCTACTAATATCTTGCAGTTTAGGCAAATGATCTTGTATGTTGTGCTAACTTTTTATTGCTACTATTAGGTTTATCTTTCAAGGCCTATGTTGACATTAAAGATATCGAGGAAGGTTGACCACAAAAGTCGACATCTATGGTTACAGGGCTGCAGTCATTGCCCAATGTTAACAGAAGTTGCCCAAAGAATATATGTTGGTTTAATATGCACAGATGAAGGCACAGGACATGCGATGACATGGGTTTGACTGTCATCTCACTCGATCAATTCATTATTAATAACTCGGCAAGGTCGAGGCCATGTGATCGGCTGTAGAAACCGTGTAACCTACAGCTGTCGGATCTGTGCAGGGTGAAGAATTGAAAGTAGGCGGCAGTCTATCGTAGACATAGAATCTCTCTGTCGTTGACCGTCCACTTGAGTCATGCCGCTTCAAAAAGTGACCTGTCTCTGCCCACGAATTTGAGTCAGGAACTAGAGTAAATATTGCATTTCTGGTAAATTATGCCCAGCACCTGCGAAACAACTGTGAATGTCAACTGTTTTCTGAAAGCTGTTTACTAAATTAACTATATATGTTAACTATATATTTAGGTCTGCTGTGCCATTAAATGGTCAGTCAACAAGTCGATAAATTCATTCATTCATTACAGAGATTTATATAGCACGCCTTCAAGGCTACTGCCTACTACTTAGGAGTGCTCCCGATCCCAGCGCGGCTAAAGAGGGCAGTCTAAAGGTTAGAGTACTCTGGCAGTGCCAGTCCCAAGCCTGGATAAAGGAGGAGGGTGACGCTAATGATCTTTGTTATCACACAGTGTCGTTAAACTGAAACTACAACTACCCTGGTACTATGATCAGAATGGACCGCAGGCTAGAGAGCAGAAGGAGCGCCAAGGGGAGCCCACTCCAGACCGAGGGGTCAACGACAGAGATGATCCGGTTATGTCTAACGGAGGTACAGGCGAAAGGAACGAAAAGCACACCCTGCACCGCAGAGCGGCCGGAGGGAGCGGCGGCCTCGTGCGCCCAGCACACGGCAACAGAAGCTCTCGCAAGTAGGCGGGAGCAAGGCCCAGCAGGCACCGCGAGATGGCATATCAGAGGGTGCGTCAAAGAGGGAAAGTATGTTACTATTGCACTATTTTATGTTCACGACTGGGATTGATTTTACTGTTAGTTTTTTCAAATTGTTCAATTTTTTTGCATTTAAGCACTGGGTTAAAGCCAAATTTTTTAGTTCAATGTGTTCACCTGCAGTCAGTCTTGTTGTCCTTGAGACATGGGCGGCGATCATGGGGGGTTGAGGGGGACAAGTCCTCCCACCTCTAAGAGTGGGGAGACACACCATACATTCGCGCCCCACCCCCCACTTTTTGAAGAAACCCCCTAAAGAGATGTCAAATATTTTCGCAAAAATGGTAAAAAAAAATTCGCGCGTGAGCGCGGAAAAATTTCTTGACCTCTTTTTTAGGAGATCAGTTCAAAACTCTTCACCAGATCAGTTCAACAGTGTCCCCCCCCACCTGTGAAACAAGATCGCCGCCAGTGCCTCGAGATAAAGGTCTTGGTCTCGAGTGCACTTGAGTTCGTTTTTAAAAGTCTTGGTCTTGAGACCAAAAGTCTTGATCTTGGTCTTGAGTTTCAAAGTCTTGGTCTTGGTCCCGCAAGACCAAGACTTTGAAACTCAAGACCAAGATGGTCTCGTAAGACCAAGACCAAGACCGGCTGTCAATATGAACAGTCATTTAACAAAACTCAAGAATTAACAAATTTATCAAGCTTGTTTGCATCATAGCCTACGACATGGACTGCAAGAAGCTGTAGTATAATGTTACAGGCAGGTGTGCTGTCCCTGTGTGTTTTGTCATGTTGTTCATGTTTGTGCTAACTAGAGCCCTGCGCCGGCCGCGCCGCGCCGCCGCCGCCGACATTTCGTGGGCGCCGCCGCAGATTTTTGTTTGTCGGCGCGCCGCCGCCGACAATCTGTCGGCGCGCCGCCAATGCCAGTTTGATATGCTTAATTGTTATTGTTGCATTTTTCATGTTTTTCACGATATTGCAATGATAAGCAAACTAATCTCAGAAATGGCCCTTTGATTGTTAGGAACTCGTGTGTTAATGAAGAAGATAAAGAGTGAACATAGCTGATGACAATGTTTGTGGTCTTTATCTTGATACCAAGAATGCATGGTCTTCCGGACTAAATTCGTTTTCATTATAGCCTACTTTGATGATCTTGTCTTTGTTCCATGACGCACACAGTCATTTAAAGCGATATCTTGTTACAACGAGGCCCTAACCATTGTTTTGATACACCTGTTCCTTTGGCCATTTCCTTAATACCTTGACAACAAAAGCAATATGCAATGCATGCCTTTTGTATGTGTACCACAGTACTGCAGTATTCCCTCATTCGTTACCTTCATATTGAATAGCTTCTATAACTTATTGATTGTTGTCTTTGATGTCTGGGGTCTTATTACAATGCTGTAAATTTTTGGCTTAATGTTGTAAGATAGAGGAGTTTATGAGTGCTATTAATATCAAGATATGCCATTCAAGTAATAATCCTGCAGAAGGGAAGGTATAATTGATTAATACTTTTGGCTGGAATCTATTCAGGTAAACAATATAAGGGTGAGACAGTTTTTGACTTAGTACATATAAGTATCAAGAATGGTAGGCGGCAGTGGCGTAACAACCTAGCCGGGGGCCCTTGGACATTCTAAGCTCGGGGGCCCTTACCCATGTGGGGCGTGGTGGCTCAGTGGTAAGTTCGGCGCCTTGTGACCGGAGGGTTGCAGGTTCGAATCCCACTCTAGCCGCTGCGTACGGACCTTGGGCAAGTCCTTCACTCGCAATTGCTCGTGGCGCTTCGGCGTGAAAATTCCGGCACAGTATCAAATGCTGTAGTCGGGAGCGCCTCTGAGTAGTAGTTGACTTCGAGAGGCGCTATAGAAATATCCGGAATAAATAAATAAATAAATAAAAAGTGAAAATGATGAGATAGCTATTTTAAACTGCAGTTAAGTTAAAAAAAGAGTATTAAACGTTCTGATTAATGGTCCACAGTTCAAGTCACATTAATGGTTCAAGACAAAATAAGAATACACCAAAAATGTATTGCCTACGTACACAGTAATGTAATGTCTGTTGTAGTTCTCATATTGAGCTCTCACATCACGTCATCTATCCCAGAACTGGCTACTGCTTGTGTGCTGTTTGTCACTCTCCCAGTCACCGTCGTCAGTGCGAAGCGCTTCTTCAGAGAATTGCTTCATGAATTTGGCTATTCTAGCTTTACTATTAGCAAATGTGTCTATCAAATCATTAATATTCAATTGTTTTGCGCATTCGTTTTCGACCGCAAGAAGAGCAAGACCATCAAGCATGTTCTGTTAGATAGTGGATCTAAGATAGGCCTACATCTGCATAAGTTTCAATTTGGAGAAGGAGCGCTCTGCCACTGGCTATAGGGCCATCGCAGATCCATGTGAGTGAGAGAGCCATAAACAGACGTGCAATCAGGCATATATTATTTCAGGCATTTCTTAGGACTGGAGTTGAGAGATATGCGTATACCGTAAACTGTGTATGCAGTGGTTACGCCTGAAAGGGAGAATCTGACTCATAGGCAACTGGATTCTACTACGATTAGGGTCATATAGCCCGACCCCGGCGACCCGGTGACCTATAGCCTAGATATAGACACCACACGTACATAAAGCTGTGGTGTATACAATTATATCATGAAGCATTCGTCATATATATACAGGCTAGCCTACTTCAGGCTGCAGAGATGCTCAGACCTACATGGGCTTGGTTGCGGCACTTTTGAAGACCGTAGGCTAAATATGTCATCGGAAGGAACAATTAACCATATTAAAAAAATTTGCTTGGGGAAAATGAAAGAATATGGCCCTAAAGCAGACTACGACACAGGGTGCGCAGTAAAAAAGCTTGGGGCCCCTGAGACCTCGGGGGCCCCTGGACTTTGTCCACCCTCGTTATATGGTTGTTACGCCACTGGGTAGGCCCTATTTTTCAGTTTAGGCTGATATGTGAAAACTTTAAATGGCGTGGCACCAATTCAAACGGGCAGCAGACCACCTGGTAAATTCATAGAAAAATTAACAGGAGTGAGGCCACTTGGCCAGTGTATTACCATAAGAAAACGTATATATTTACATTTCACTTCATGGCTTCAGCAGCCTCTCTTACTGGGAGGATGCTGTTATCCAGCATCTGCCATGTAACTTGGTGTGTAGACCTACACTGTATCAGTGCATATGCAAGTGTATTCATGCAATATGCAAATGCATGTTGCTTCATCTGATTACAATTTACCAATACCTATACAGATGAGCAGTGTAATTAAGGATGGTCATATTTGTAAGGCAAATGTCTGAAGGTGTCTTCCCTCTCAGTCCCTTTATATGTAATTTAGCTTCAGTGTGATGGATTGGCTTTAAAGAACTTGGCCCTTTGACTGGTCACAGGACCAACGGCTGTTCAACTCTCTTAGTGACTCACATGGGGGTCTGGAGGAGGGAAGGGTGGATTTGCTCCCTGGATTTATTAATAGATTTTCCATGACAAAAACATCAATTTTGCCCCCTTAAAAAATTCCCCCTCCGGAAAACTTCCTGCGGATGCCCATGGTGACTCATGTTTCTGACTAGGGCACGCCACGTCGCGCCGCGCCGACATTTTGTAGGCGCCGCCGCCGCAGATTTTTGTTCGTCGGCGCGCCGTCGCCGCCGACCAAAAATGACCGGCGCGCCGCCGCCGACACTGACGTCGGCGCAGGGCTCTAGTGCTAACATTATTTCGTGAAAAAAATCGATATATATTAAAAAATCAATCAAGCTTGAAAGACAAAAAATGGGTGCTTCATCTTTATGGACCAATAAAACTCGCAGTGCAAGTCAATATCAGTAATTTTGCTTGAATTTTGCATTCAGGTTGTCGATGTGTGGGCGAGTCACCTCATCCATCAGAATATCAATATCGTCGTTAAGGATAATTTAATATCGTTGATAAGGAACATATATAGGCCTATCTTCCTTTCGCACAGACGATTAACAGAATATCGTCGATAAGAATAATTTAATATCCTCGATAAGGAATTTATCGTCCTTTAGCCCAGACGATTTGGGGGCCTACTATACGTCCATAACTGCATGGGCTCTATCACATCTATAAAAACTATGATATGGCGCTGGCTGTGGGAATGCAGTTGATGCCCACAGCCAGTGGCGCCGATCTTGTCTGAGAGGTGGGGGGGGCAAAGTCGGCCATGGTCTGGTACGTCGATGGCCTTTTTTAAGGAATTCATGTCCCCAAAAAAGTTTTTTACTTTTTAGAAATTCATCTCCACAAAAACTTCATGACTTTTCTACAAACTCATTTCCAAAAAAAGTTTATGACCTTTTATTTTAGTCATACACCTCTTTTTACTACTTTTCCGAGTCTCCCAACAATAATGTCAGTGCCTTTTCTTTAGGAATTCGTCTACAAAATTCTAAACTTTTTTTATTTTTTAGATTTTTTACGTATTTCTTCTTCTTTCTCAGAATTTTCAGGGGAGACTTCTGCTACAAAATTTAGTTTTCACCTCATCTGGTCAAAAAGGCACTGAAAACCCTCACGCACAGTCACATTTCTTGGCCTTTTTTGGTGTTTCTTCTAAATTTGGGGGGACAAATGTATGGCGTGCCCCCCCACACTCTTAAAGGTGGAGCCTGGAGGGTCATGTCCCCCTCGACCCCTAGATCGCCGCCCATGCCCACAGCTGCTGACGTTGAGCAGACTGCTGCTGTAGGCAGATCCTATCGGGCTTAGGCCTATATGCACCTGCAGAAGGTAGAATAGCCTAATGACACTGCGTGCGTTTAGCGATTCACAGTTTAACGACATTATTATGACAGCAAAGGCTGCGGCATCAATTAATTCTCAGCGTTCGTGTGGCACAATACAAACATTCTGCGTTAGCAATCTCAATCGAACAGGTTACATATAGGCTACATGTGCAAACGTACCGTAGGCCTATAGGGCCTATAGGATTTTGAGTTCGGTGATCGACGTAGGCCTATCCTTTAATTGCTCGAAGTCAACGTTAGGCTAGACCTATAGGCCCTATTATTTGCCTATTAAATGTTACGTATGTATATTATAAATAGTAGCTATAGCCTATAATATAAAATTACAGTTCATAGGATCGTTTAATTTTATGAGGACTAATTAAAATACCTGGATTAGCCTACCGGTACTTGATTAAAGGCTCTATAGGCCTAATGTTCGAACAGCTATGCGCCCGCATTCGCAGGGCTGTAGTGGTAAAATTTGAGGTGAGTATACGCTAGCGGTGACCAGCGGCGTAAAAAAAAATTTGAAGACTTTTTTTAGGAAAAATTTCTGACTTTTCACCAATTCTCAGAAAATTTTCAGACTTTTTACGATTTTGTCTCTGAAAAAGTTGATGACCTTTTTTTTTTTTTTTTTTTTAGTCATTCGCCCTAAAAACCTCTAAAAACCTCTCATTTTTGAAAAATTTTCGTTCCCAGAGGTAAGTATACGCTGTATACCCGCGTATACCCTCGTGAGTATACGCTCTCAAATTTCTCTAGAGGTAAGTATACGCTCCACTACAGCCCTGCGCATTCGTATTTAGAACCAGGCACTCTCTATAGGCTATTGGTCCTTGGCGCTCAGTCAAACACAAAGGTGAAGAAGCATATGGACATATCGGCTCTCCAATATTGTTAGGTGAAACTCTTTGGCTGGTGGTATAGATCAGGGCTGTAGTGATAAAATTTGAGGTGAGTAGGCCTATACGCTACCGGCTAGTTTTCCGAAACAAATTAGAGGTGAGTATACGCTACAGTATTTTTGGGAGTATACGCTACAGTATTTTAATATAAATAAATATAAATTGTTGCGAGGTGAGTATACGGTCTCTAGAGGTGAGTATACGCTGTATACCTGCGTATACCCTCGACTACAGCCCCGTATAGATAGAAAGAGTAGTTCGTTACTAAAGTTCACTTTAGGCGCTACAAAAATGTGCACCATAAGGAGTCGCGGCGGGTGGAAGAGAGGCTGCATGAAAATACAGTGGCCGTTGAAATTCACAAAACAGCCAGGAACTTCGTGTCGCAGTAGTTACGGAGAGAGTTAAATTCTTCCAGTTTTCTGACACGATGAATACAGTAATGCATGGATTCATAGGAAATCGCTGAAATACTATTTTCAGAAACAAGAAATGTTTTTCGAACTAGGTCACAGTGGTCGGAAGTATTTTGTGAGTTACACCCCTCTCGAGATGCTGTAAACGTAGGCGCAGTCATTGAGCACCAGTAATATTAAATATATAAATGAATAATTACCACTGTATATCTGTTACATGGTATATGACTTATTACTTCTGCTGATTGGTTAACATTTGGTTTCTTTGGATCAATAAACGATTGATTGATTGAAGTTTGGTGGACGTTTAAAATAAACTTACTGGCAATTAGTCCTATAATCAGACGACTTCTGTATTGCCAAACCCTACTGCACTGGAAGACCTGTCAGGTTATTTCCTTTTAACATATTCTATTGTAATGTAAATTAAATCTAAGAAATTTCTCAGCGCCATATTGACTCTATCAGACTTTTAAACACCAGCACTATATTAAATCCACAAGCGAAATCCAGGTTGTTGGATGCAAATGTGTTACTAACTGTTATTTCATTGTATTTTGCATTAGATATCTCGGTGGTTGTGAAATCAGTGATATGATGGCATTGTGATCAAATATTCAAGTGCAAGAAAATGACAGCATTGGCAATGAAGGAGCTTGTGGACTTTGAGTTTCTTGGTTAAGAACTTTTGGGATTCATCTTTTTTAGATTCTACGATAAACATGATTTTCCACATCGGTTTCTAGCTTTGAGATAGAATCTGTGTGTATGCCTTGGTAATCAAAATAACTAGGTATCATGAAACTACCATACCTCAGCAAGTTCAGGCACAGAAGGCGGAGTACTGTGATCTTGCTTGTTGGGATTGCCGCTGGCTGTCTTATTTTTCTCGCATGGCGAGATAATGTGTCATCAGGAACTAAAGCAGTAAGTCCAAAACGACAGAAAACTATTTCAAGACCAGTTGATTCTGTGAGTTTGCTTTCAACCGAAGGGGCACCAACTAGTACATTGGTGCCCAGTTATAGAGTGAAATTTAATCAAACTGTTAATTTGCCCAGTGAGAAACAAGTTCAGCGTCACTCGTTCATTAGACGAGACAGCAGCATAAAGCCAAAGTGGAATAAAGAACTGTACTACAATGTATCCTCGACGCCAGAGCAGTTTCTTAGCTGGAGGAAGGACAAGCAGCAGCTTTGTAACGACAAAATAACAGGCTATGGACACGAGTTTCTTGAGATGAAAGATGTAATCATTGATAAGCAGTTCTGCAGTTGTAATCTGCAAGGAGGAGAGCTCATCGAGAGTGTGATCAACCAAGATGAGATGGCTGAATACTACAGATTTGAGATGGGCTGCTTCCAGGTGGCTTGCAGTCAACGGCCAAGCTATATCTTCAATGGTGAAAACCATTTGACAAAGTGGATGTACAGTATTGCAACACATGATGTAAAAGAGGTTGCTGATCAAGTCGTCAGTGATTTCACAATCGCCATAACACGCTACGAATATGCCAACCTGTTTCACACTATGACTGACTGGTACAATGCATTTTTGATTATGCAGTTTTTTAATCATTCTTCATTTAGCACAAACATTTTGATTGTGGATGCTCACCCTTACGGAGCACTTGATTCCGTTTGGAACCAATTGTTCAATTCAACTGTTCGGCTTGCAGGACTGCCTGCAAGAACTCACTTCAGAAATTTAGTTTGGGGTATACAGGGCTACAACAGTCTGATGAAAATCTACGTTTCCCCAAACCCGCCACTCTTCGAAGACTTTAGAAATTTCTTTCTGTCTGCCTATAACATCAATGCAGAGCGCTCGATAGACTGCAAACGACTTAATATATTGTTCATTTGGCGACACAACTATCTAGCGCATCCACGAAACCCTTCTGGAGTTGTTTCAAGAAAGATCCACAACGAAGAACAGTTGGTCCGCTACGTTAAAAGGCGACACTCAGAATCCGTGGTGACAGGCCTACAGATTGACGCCTACAGCATAAGACAGCAGCTTCAGTTTATTGCTGATGCAGACATCTTAGTGGGGATGCACGGGGCTGGGCTGACTCATGCTGTCTTCCTGCAGAAAAGGTCTGCACTTATAGAACTGGTGCCGAACTACTGGTCGCCGATGGCTGAACACTTCAAGGCCATCTGTGTCTGGCGAGGTCTTATCTACAAACAGTGGTTTAACAGTGATCCTCGTAATGAATTTCCTGACCAGTCCACCAACATACCGCCTGAGATAATGAACACTTTAATCAAAAACACCATCAGGGAACTATGTGGACATTAAGGAACATGGCATTAACATGAAGTATTAATGGCATGATTAAGTGTTGTAAATTGGTTGAGAACTGGCCACTGATGCAAGAGGTGAGGCACCATAAGGGAAATACATAATTTCAAAGGAGCAACATGACAGAGGGTATTCATTAAATTTTCTGCATAGCAGTTAGTCCTATTGCCTTGTGCTTTGGAGAGCTTTCTAGAAAGTACAGCTGAAATTACTTCAGCTTTTTCTGCACTTAGTTTACCAATATCTTTTTTTTAGGACTTGACTAACTTTCACTTGGTTGTAAACAGTGTAGGAAAGGTTCCGGTCCACTATTCCGGGGGTCCGCTATTCCGGGGGTCCGCTATTCCGGGGATCCGCCGGAATATACATACATACAAGATACATACATGTATACACAAATACATACATGCATACAAACATGCACACATACATACAAACATGCATACATACATCCATGCATGCATGCATGTATGAATGTATGCGTGTATGTATGTATACATACAAACATGTATGTATGCATGTATGTATATATAAATACATGTATGTATTCATGTATGTATATATGTATACATGTATGTAAGCATGTATGTATGTATGTATGAATGTTTGTATGCATGTATGTATGTATGTATGCATGCATGTATGTTGTATGTATGTATACTCCGGCCGATCCCCGGAATAGCGGACCCCCGGAATAGCGGACCCCCGGAATAGTGGGCCGGTACCGTAGGAAAATGATCTTGTATGTTGTGCTAACTTTTATCGCTACTGCAGTTTATCTTGACACTTTCAAAGCCAAGGTTGGCATTAAAGATATGAGGAAGGTTGACCACAAAAGTCGCCATCTAGGGTTACAGGGCTGCAGTCATTGCTAAATGTTAACAGAAGTTGCCCAAAGAATATAGGTTGGTTTAATATGCACAGGTGAAGGCACAGGACATGCGATGAAATGGGTTTGACCTAATGCAACTGAAACCAAAAAAACTAAAACTGAAGCGTGGAAATGATCCAGGTTTTTTTATTTATGGTGGCATTAGTAAAGCAGGATGTAAAAAGAGTAACACTGTCTCAACAGTTCACACAAACAATACATGCATGAAAATAATCTGAAAAGGGAAAACCAGATGGAAGATTCCTGGATAAGACTGTTGCAACTGACGAGTAAAACGAACAAAATATTTGGAGTTGATAGCCTAGATTGATGTTAGGGTCATGTGCTTTTTGCCATAAATCTGTAAAGCCGTGCCATGCTGTCCATCACCGAGTGCAAAACGTAGCTCTGACAAATGGATAGATAATTTATGAACAGTAGGGGTCCACCGGAAACATTTTCCACCGAGTACCGAATCCGAGTATTTGGATGTACTATTTGCCGGATCCGGAAACGAACTGGGTACGATTTGTTCCATATGCGAAGCTTCACATTTTCATGTAATAAAATATTATCGAAATAAATTTGTGTACTTGTAATAAGTGACTGATACATTTTGAATTTTAGTCATTGCTGTGCAGTTGTGAAGTTTTCTACAATTGCATTAAATTCAATAAATTGACATAATTTCAAGAAAATGGAATTGAATTCAATGGATGTGTAATTGTTTTAAGGCTGAACATTTATAATTTTATATATGTAAGTTTATTGAATAAGTTTTTAAAGAAAAACAATTTTTTTTAAAGAAAAGATTTTTTGCAACTATTTGCGTCTACAGTATTTGCCGAGGCAAATAGTTCCGTAAACGGGATTTCCGGCCGAGGCAAATGTCCGAAGCGATTTCCGGTGGACCGCTAATGAACAGTAAAAAAGAAAAAACTGTCTGAATGCTGCCATTTCCACAAGAAAGTTATTGACCGTTTGCTGTCTGAGCAAACATGTACTCCAACTGAAATTGTGAAGCAAGGCAGGCCATTTCAGAAAGCATTGCCAAGCAGGCTTACTGTCCTTTTCCATCCAGATAAAACACAAGCCAGTGTGGTCTGTAGCAACAGGCTGAATTAAAAAACTGCATTACCTCCTACTCATTACTGATACACATGCAGTGACTTACTGATCATGCGAGTGGTTGCTTTACATGACCTACTGTTCGGAATTATTGCATTTGGCATGATGTCCAATGTGCATACATTGTCAAACATTTTCTATGTGTACGTTTTACATGACTATAAAAGCGAACAAGCAGTTTTGACATCTGTTGGAAAAAGACTTGCTGAAAATAGTCAGCGTACAGTTTTATTTTAAACATTATTTAGCCGGAAAGAGTCAAGAGATTTGTAACAATATATTATTTATGTACATTGATGCTTAATAAACCGACTGCATAAGCAAATTGTATTATTTCTGTACAGGTGTATGGTATGCATTTTTTTATTTGCAAAGAATTGTTCACAACTTGCCAGGTTTTGTTTAGTAGCAGCTGAGATGTGCTTGTGTAGTGTGTGCAGATAGCATTCTGATTGGCTGTTGGGATGTGACCTTTAGTTCAATGTCTTCTGATGTATCATTACCATGTGAATTTGCATCGTGTAGTTTATTGCCTAGTTTGTTCAGTTTTGGTCTTTGAGGGTGAAGTCTACATGTCGCAATATAGCAACTTATGAAAACTATGGGACATTTGTTAACTACGTAAGTAGCACGTCTAACCCCATTTTCATCTTTAACTGGGATGCATTTTTAAGACTTTAACGTACAAGTATAATGCTTGTTTGTAGTTTGATATGCACTGTACAGTTGTGCAATTATGCCTGTATGTACATCTTAATTGTTAAAAATAATTAGAGGCTTTTATCAAACGAGCAGTTTCATTCTTTTGCCATTTTTTTTTATTCCATTAGATATTTTCTTAAAGTTTGAGAACTCTGAAAACTGTTCATTCAGAGAGGAGAATATTTTGTCATAAATTCTGTTTATTACCAGAGACACAGAAAGTGATATAAGGATTTTGATCAATATATTTGTTAAACTTTGATTTGCTCTGCTTTGCTGTACTTGCTAAGAAACCTTAATAAATAAGTAAGCTGTGTGTCTGTACTTTGGAAAATATTCTCCAAATTGCTGTGCTTAATAATTTTTATGTTGTGGATTTATTTGTGTAACATACAACAGTGAAATGCATCTAGAATTGAGCTCACCCCATCTCTGACAACTTTTCCACTGAATGGCTCAGGCTCTTTTATCTTGCTCTAGGCATTTTGTGTTAATTTCTATAAATTAATAGCTTATAATTTTCATAACAAAAGTGCCAATTTGCAGTCAGCTTACTTACAGGAGTTACTATTATCTGATCAATATAATAGCAATTGAACAATGGATTGATAGATCCAGAGTTTTGTGACATCTTATGTGGCAACATCTTCTACAGGTTGATATATGAGGTTCGAAATAAGTGGGTATTCATGTCAAGCTCTATGTGCTCCAAGTGAACTGAAGTTGTCATGAACTTTTAATACAATACTCATTTATTTCAAGTACATAGGCATCACAGACACAACTAGTTACAAGTTAGAAATTTTCGGTACCTTGCACTTTGAGAATTTAGATTTGTTTAAAGTGGAGCATCGAGCATTTTCCTGCTACCCCCTCCCCCAATTAGGCTGCAACTAGAGGGACATGTTAGTATGTGTTTTTGTTTAGAACCCGGGAGAAGTTATGGTCATCTCTGAGAGGAACATAGAAGTTATGAGCTCGAGGCCAGAGATCCTGGCTATTTTGTCTCAATTTAGGGAAGAGTTTTCACATGATACATGTTACTGCACATTGGTTTTGGTGATAATGACTGATGTTTACAATAAAAGATGATACATGCAGTTGAAAACATTACATGTGTGTGTATAACTGTAAAAAAACTTTGCATGAACTGGTCATCGTTAAATTTTTAATACATGTACTGCAAATGATAATTAATGACTGCGTGTTAAAATAAAAATGATGTTGAAAACATCACACATGTATGTCTTTAATTTATAGCTGTAAAACAAACTGAAAATTCCAGACTATTACAGTCCTGTATCAGAAGTTTGTACAAGTTGTTAAATGTAGAATGGCAGCTGAAAGGTAACAGAGTTCACATTAGGATGGCACCACTAATGACAGCCAAATTTATCCAAACCTGCTTGAATCATTCCAGAAGAGCTTCCTCATTGTTGGCGAACTGGAGCTCTGTGGTGAATCATATGTAGGTGGCCAATATTTTGTCATAATTTTAAAAATCCTCATTGCAGTGTTGAGTGGTATCTCCATTTACTTTGCAACACAATCTTGGATTCTCCGTTTTCTATGCACTACAACTTGTCTACTTTGTCCCTAAACAGCTTCATTCTCTTGTGACACCAATATTGAAAGCACACACTCCTGTCAGTCTGTAAAGCGTGGCAGTAAAAGTACTTTCAGAAGCTCTGGAGTTAGGCAAGAAGTGCTTGATTTATACTGTATTAGTGAAATAAGCAGAGATGTTACACTTGGTACTTGAATTCGAGTACAGTTTATAAGTACTTTTACTCATACTTGTACTGAGACCTAAATACTTGTACTTCAGACTTTACACGTGTGATAAGAAATTGAAAACATACAGCATATGAACAACTGTAGACTTTTACAGGCACTTGGATAGGTTACCAGTTAGCTTCACTTGTAGTTATTTACTCTTACGGTTTGGATATTTTAGCGGTTCTTTTGGGGAGACCAGTGTTAAGATGGACCGCATCTTGATCAGAATTTCCTTCCAGTTGTCTTGTTAAAATGAAGCACATGGACGCCAGCAAAAAATACCGAGTAGTAAACGTATGATAATTTTACTGTCAAAGGAAATGTTATTTTGCTCGGAGTTGCTAAAGTTTTGTCATGAAAAAACTATG
The DNA here is from genome assembly GCA_963556255.1 of Allolobophora icterica. NCBI lineage: Eukaryota > Metazoa > Annelida > Clitellata > Crassiclitellata > Lumbricidae > Allolobophora > Allolobophora icterica. Next base: position 23,454,406 of record OY744613.1, on the reverse strand, counting down.
GCAATCCACCGACAGCCAAATTTTGATGATGCCGATTGTTTGGACTTCGGAAATGCAGCAAACCTGTTCTCGACAAACTGCATGAGCCAGTGCTTGGAGCATGGAGTTTGTGTGCATCTAATGCACTTCTTGAGCGCTTATTTCAGTGGTGTAGTGGGGCGGGAACGCGGGGGAACGCCGTTCCCCCACTTTTTTCCATACTTACCTACCAAAGATTGCACTTTTTGCTACAGTTGCTACTTCAATTTCCAGGCGTTCCCCCACTTCATTTTTTAGGACTACACCACTGGTTTATTTAGTTATGGTGGTTTAACCGCGTTGATTGAATGAATATGAGTGACAAGATGCTCATGTCTATTACATGTTTCTCCACAGCAATTCTGAACGAGTGCATGTGTCCTATGACATGATCAGTGAAAATGCATTGAATTAGCCTTAATTGTTAACAGTTCAACGACGAGCTGCATTGGTTCCCAGTCGCTTTTAGTACACTCTTGTTGATAAAGTGTTAAATAAATATATAATTATCTTCTTATTCTTGCCGTAGCCACGTGCAATTGTATTATGACGTAAGTACTTATACTAGACACCAAAGTACTTGTAGTTGAAACCTAAGTACTCAAAACATCTCTAGAAATAAGTGCACAACACGAAAGTGAAATTAGAGTATGCATAGCCATAATTGACTGATCCCCTCCCAGCAACCGAGACGTACAATTCTTAATTCATGTTCATAATTCGTTGTCTCATGCCATTTGCTTTTAACTGGTCAGCTGAAAATAGCTTTGAGTCTTGGAGTGGTCCTGTATTACAGCGGTTCCCAAACTTCTCAGGGTCGCGACCCACTTGTGAATATCTAGGCAGTTTCAGTACCCATTCTGTAAAATTAAGCATGGTGTACTAAAATTTCCTTCGTAATTTGGTATGGAAATATGCGGGTTCTCGCACAGCGCTAAGAAATTTAAAGCGTTTAAAGGAAACATAGGTAAAAACAGTTTACAATTTATTGCAATCCAGCAAGTTATATAGCCCAATCATAGCCAAATGTTGTTGCTGCAAAAGAATAAATGTTTCTCGAAAAAATTTGGCGACCCACTTGCCAGAGCGTCGTGACCCACTTTCGACCCACAGTTTGGGAAACTCTGCTGTATTAAACTCCAATACATCTGGTAGCCAATAGTTCGATCTGGACTGAAAACTGCCTTCACAATAAGCGAAACTTCTAACTATGCAGGTTCAATAAAATACAGCTGTACGTGTTTGCATTAGTTGTGGCCAGGCCAACAAATCTTATTCCATACAACTGGAAGTTTGATATACCAAAGCTACACTGTATATAATTTAGCACAGTACAATATTGCACATGTCTAAAGAAGATAGCCCATCGCTGCCAACCGATGATGATGGTTTATGTAGCCTCAAGGGACACAGCCTCCTTTAATTGTAACAAAACTTGTCCCACTCATTTGTACAGGCATTCTGTTATTTGGCATCGAATTCGATTAAATACCAGAAAAAACTGCAACTGAATGCCAGCCTCACGGTGAGACAGTTTAACCAAGGCTTAACCTCTATCGGTGCCAGTGGCAGATCTTTACTGTTCCACCAGATGTAAGTCAGGAAATATTTACAGCTTATTTAGAGCTTAGGGTCTTGTTAATTGCCAGAAGGCCACGGTAGTGCTTGGCTCCACCACTAACTGATAAGCAAGCCACTTGTAAAAGGGGTACTGGTCATTCAAGACATAAGCATTGCTGTAGAAAAAGGGGTCGACGACTTATGTGCTATGTAAATACTCTAATACATATACTAGATAAATGATTTGCATTCAGGTAGTATCAAAGAATATGGTACGTTTACGCTACCATGATAACACCATAAAACAGTTGTGAATTTGACTTTTAATTAATTAATGTCATACCAATCAAATTGTTTTAATAAGTACTTACTAAATAAGTCTTACGCTGAATACGCAATCCACATGAGCTACATTTGCTATAATATGTTAATGACCCCCAAAATAAAAATTATTTCGTGACAAGTGAAGTGCACACAACTTAAAGAAACATAGACTTGAAAAATGCAAGCATGCACATAGTCCACCTGTTGTTTGCCTTCAGTCTGTCCCAATCAATGAGATAACAAAGAATACAACTACAATTAAAATGACCTACAGTAATAAACAACCTGCAAAATTCGATTGGAATCACCATCACAGGAGCTTCACAATTCACAAGCAATGTTTCTGTTGCAAACAGCCATGACAGAATATCATTCAAATTTTCTGTAAAACTGTATGTGTCAGCCTAGTAAGAAAACATGCCCCCACCACAGTGCTTTGTTAATGTTTTTGGTGACAGTACGAAGCAGAGGATCAACAAGACTAACATTTTGTTTCACTATGAGCAAACCATTCCCTTACAGACTAACTGAAATGACTGGGCCAAATATGAGAACATTGGGCAGTTTCAGCAGCACCCTGCAACAGATGCCCATACAGAGCAACAACATAATGAGATCAAACAAACCCAGCATTCAAAGTGCTGGATACTGATCAAAATGAACAGAACTACGCAAGATTCCTTCTAACGTCATGTGAATCAACACAGTGAAGTGAGAAATGCAAAAAAGACCAAAGGTGAACAATTTCCCGCAAACTTGTCAGAACCGATATACATTTGAAACTCAACAGACAGTCAAAAGTCAAAGGCAATGCATTCCCTTCAATGCATTACCATAGAGAGCAAGCTACTCGATGATTTACAGAAAACTGTCTAGATTAAGACAGCTGATGATTGTGTTGATCGACTTCCGATTTAGTCGTCCCAGTCATCATCATCATCCACTTCTTCATCATCATCATCATCATCTACAAGTCGCACAGTGAATGAAAAATAAACATCAGTGCAAAACATTTAACAATCAAAAATGCAGCTAACACCATCAAGAAAGACCCTTCAACTGCCCATTTATTTGGGTTTGCACGACACTGTACATATTTTACGATTATTACTATTACCAAGTAACAAATTAAAGTGCTTTGGTTTTGAGTTTCTTTTTCACAGATGCTTACGAATAGCTTGTATGATTTACTGTGTAACCAGCCATCCAAAATGTCTCTAGTCGTCCGTGCATTTTAGCTGTTCACATTTATTACATGCAGCCTGGCTCTGTTCAAATAATCAAATCAACGAGGGCAGTGAAACCAACCAATGAGGAGAGGTGGAAGTTTATGGTTGCCTCTCTTGTTTGTACAAAGAAGAAAAGTTACTTAGTCTTTAAATTTATAAAACCTGCTGCTTATGATTTTCATAAGCGAATGCTACTGCTTCTCTGGCAATAGGTTTGTAAATTCTCTGTTACACATTTATTCTTCATGTATTAGGCGTTACAATGGCTCACATGCAGCTCTTTAATTTATTATCCAATGATGACATGAGAGATAGCCAGGAACCTGCTCAGGTCAGACACAGGTACACGGGCAGTATTTTATCAAACTTTTAACACCTCTACATGTAATTAGGGGTCCACCGGAAACCGGCTCGGATACTCGGATCGGCCGGAAATCCCGTTTCCGGAAGTATTCGCCTCGGCAAATATTGTAGACGCAAATAGTTGCAAAAGAAATTTATTTTAAAAAAAAATTTTTTCTGTAAACACTTATTCAATAAACTTACGTATATAAAATTATAAATGTTGAACCTTAAACAATTACACATAAAACTTCACAACTGCACAGAAATGACTACAATTCAAATTGTATTAGTCACTTATTACAAGTACACAAATTTATGTCGATAATTTAATTCTTATTACATGAAAATGTGAAGCTTCGCATATGGAACAAATGGTACCCGGTTCGTTACCGGTTCGTTACCGGTTCCGGCAAAAATACATCCAAATACTCGGATTCGGTTTCCGGCGGAAAATGTCTTACCGGTGGACCCCTACTTGTAATATGCCGTGGCACCTCTTAATCTGATTTATAAGCCTCTGGCAGACTTGGAGTGACTTGTCCTTCACAAGGTTTCCAAATTCGTCGCTTATGCTTAAGAACTGAGCCAGATACCTGTGCACCATTCTGCCTCTACTCTGCAAACCATGGCTTGTCAAGGATGCACATTACAAGACTTACTGGAATCTTCAATAAAATGGTGGCAAACGTCTAAACCAGAATTGTCATATTAACAAAAGAGATAAGCTGAACGAGTTAAATTCAGTACCTGGTCTGAGTGCTGCTTCACGTGCTTTCAGTGCTTTCATGAGAGCACCTGCAAGGCCTTCACCATCTTCAGGTTCAGATTTTGGACGATCAGCTGGAGCAGATGTCACCTGACACATACAACCAACTCAACAAGTAAGTAGCCAGAATGAGCCAAAGGGAAGAGAGATAGCACTGAGATAGCACTGTATAGCGAGCAGCAGTTTTGTGTGAGTCTCTCACCAATGTGCCTGTTGTTCATAATCCTGAACACTGAGTGAAGTTGACACCATTGTCTTAAAACCCTAAGAAAGGTTGTCTCACTATTTGCAGCTTAGCCAAAAACTTCTTCAGATCAAGAATCTACCACGGGACGGCCATTGTCAAAAGTCAAGTTCAACTTTATTGCTACAAAAAGCTGGAGGCACATTTTCAGTTAATCTTAAACTGCATGTTTTAGATCTTTTAGACAGCGGTGTTTCAACACCATTGTGCCGTTCTTAAAAGGTGCTATACACGTGTTCTATACACAGACATCCAGTATACATGTATGTATATATATATATATATATATATATATATATATATGCATTATACACTAACATATACACTGTGAGGTCCCTAGGGCTGATACACTGTCTAGAAAACATTTTATCATTAGAATGCTCTACTTAGGAATTTGAACATTAATTGGATTTAAATTAATTTTTTCTTTTCCTTTTATTTACAGTGCTTGTGCCTGTGCTTGATATGTTTCTTACACTTGTATTAACCCGTTTGTTAGCCGCACTGCGTTTGCAGGCGGAGCATTAAAGTCCATAGTTACTTACTTACTTACAAGCATACATGTAATTAACATTCAAGCCATTGCATTACTTAACCTAACCTTCTAAAGGTTGTTCATTTGTTTTCATTTAGCCATTCACAGCCACTCATACTAAATGCTGACAGGAATGATCAAATACAAAATATACAGCTTTGCAGACATGCCAAACCAGAAATCACTTGATCAGTAAAAATTGCTCATAGCACCAAACAAACCAATCTGCTTGATTAACTATACTAATCCCGATACTACCCTGAGTACCCTCCTGCATTAATCAAGTGCTTCTTTGTTGGTTCTTCAAAATCTGTTGTGATTCAATAAAAAAAACTAAGCAATCCACTCACAGGTTTAAGGCTGGAGCCTGTACGAATTGCTGCCAAAAGAGCATTACGTCCTTCTTCCGGCTCTGCACTCCCGCCCGAGGATGGCTCCACGTGACGCAAGGCCCCACCTCCCCCACTGTTGATCTGATCCAGAAAGTTGCCAGCCCTAGGTGGTCCCGGAGGAGGTGGAGGTCCAGGTGGTGGAGGTGGTCCACCCATTGGTGGTGGCGGTGGCGGGGGTGGTGGTGGGCCACCCATTGGTGCAGGAGGGTGAGCTGATGCATTCATTGAGGGAGGCGGAGGAGGAGCAACAGGTGGTGGAGCACCAGCGCCACCGCCACGGGTTGGAGGGCCAGGTGGTGGAGCCATACCACCTCCACTTCTAGACATTGCAGGAGGAGGTGGAGGAGCTGCACCTCTAGGTGGGGGTGCTCGTGAAGGAGGAGGTGGAGCACTGATAGGTGGGGGCACTGAAGGTAAACCACGAGTAGGAGGAGGTGGAGCTTCAAACAGACATAAATTCTGTATTTAGTATTTTCAGAAAACAGTAAAAGTGACAAAACAGCGAAAGTACACAACAGCTGACATTTAGGTTCCTGTCCATTATACCAAAAGTTAACAAGTCTTTCCCTAACTGATCAGTCTCAACTATACATAACTGACAGCCAGGCAAAACCAGTGAAAAGTTTTCTTTTGCAGTAATGAATTAACGAAGTAATTGAATTAAAAACGGAACGATAAATGGAGTAAGATTGACGAAGTAATGGATTAACACTTCTTAATCACTTTCCAGACAATCTAAGAAGCCTAAATTTTTAAGAGAGCTGAGAGCTAACTAAAAAGTCTCATATTCTAATCCAACAAATACAGATGACCTCCACCATTTTAAAATGAACATCAACTGACAAACTGCTGACTAGGCAGTTTCGGTCAAAGACATCCAGGCAGTAGGAGACACTGGAGCTATTTACCTGGCATGGAAGGAACTGGGGGAGGTGGACGCTCGGCAGCTCTCTTCCTCTCCTGTTTGATGGCCTCCACTCCACCATGCTCCTCAATGAAGTTATAAATGAATGTTGCAGTTTCACTGTCCTTCAGCTGTGACAGCGATATACCGATATCACCAAAAAATGCCTTCATATCTGTGTCCAACTTGTCCACCTGAGATTCAAATACAAACAGTAACACTTGTCACAAGGGGATGGGTATAGATGAACGATGTAACACTCTTGCTCGAAGAACATAAGATCTTGAAACACAGTTAGATACCCGCAAGCTCTCTATACGTCAGTATATTTTTTATATTTTTGTATATTTTGTATATTTTTATATACCATATACGTCAATATATTGGACTCAGCCTTCCACTCCCTAGAGGGCAGCTGTAAAATAAGTGGGCACCTAACAGGCTGCCAAGATATGTGCTCTATAAGATCTTGATAATTTAATGCCAAAAGCATCAAAAGTCATATACTGAACTTTCATCAAACAAAACAAATGCAAAACCTGTTTTCAATGATGACTGAATTAGTAACATAATGAAAGAACTATGTTGGAGTATCAAAGCTTGTCTTCTTCAGCTCTTCTCAGCTGCTTATTCTCTGTAGCATCTCTAAATTTCATAAAGCATAGCAGTTGAACTCCATGTAACTAATACAGCTACTTAATCCTTTAACGACGAGAAGTATTGTTTTCACAGTAGCTTTTAATGCCTCCTCCTCTGTAAGGGTTAAAAATAATGATTCTTACATCAAATGCTCCCTTTTCAGCATCCCAGCCAACATGTTGCACATGCCTACAATATAGATCATTTCACATCATCAGAACCAAACAACATCTTATCACACAAAATGTTTTAGTACCATGTTATCAAGAAAGAAAAGAATGATTTGACATATATGACAGACCACTATTTTCTATTTAAATGAACCAATATGGCAACTAGTCATAACTAACGCAAGCAATCGAAGACACTGAATATCCACTGGAAAGCACAGTAGCTCCAGCATGACTCTACCACTGTCAGTTAAGCCTCTTGAAGAACACCGATAAAAATCTGTGATTGCAGATGCAATTATTCTCATACTGACAGAAGCCGAAGCACAGCCTGCTCACCTGAAGTCTGTTGGAGTTCCAATATCATCCTTGGATATTTTCCCTTTCTTCCCTTTGTTGTTTTTCTTGTCCCCCTTGAGAGTTCCGGTTGGAGGAATGTTAGAAACTGGAAAGGGCGGAGCTAAAGAAACAGAAGCAAAACAGCTAACAGAGGAAATTTCCCATGAAACTACAAGAAATTTGAGTAGGTAAGAACACAGCTGCTGGCTGTAATAGTTGACATTTTTGGCTAAATCTGGTTAAAAATCCAACAATGTGGCAAACAGAACACTGTGGTGGTAATTACCGTATACGAGAAATCTTGAACAAAGCAAGAGGATAGCTTTCGATGGTTACAGTTCATGTTTTCTAGTCAGAACTGTTAAGATATAAATTACTTTCTGTCCTGTAGGGCTTTAAACTCCAGTCTCTGGTTTTGCAGTCTAGCAGGTTAACCCTTTAAGACTGCTGTGCCAACTTCTGAGGCAGAAATTAAAATGTAGAGAAGTTAAGCTGGAAAACATTATCAGCAGAAAAGCATTAACACATTTTTTTCTATATATACAAGATATTTAATGTAATCAAATACTTACATGTTGACAGAACCTTTATAGTAGCATCTCAGAGACACTGCATAACAGTGTCAAGTGTAATTATGCATGGATAATTGGATATTTTGATTATTCGTTGTCTTTCAATAGCGTAACTAATACAAACTTACGTGGTTGGCTATTATGGCTAACCGCTGCAGGAGGAGGCGGAGCTGGTCCCGTTCTCACTCCAGGTGGGGGTGGAGGTCGGTTTTGACCCCCCATAGCACCACTATCACCCCGTTTCACTAGCGAAAACAGAGATTACTCAAGCAATTAGTCACCTTTTATTAAAAATACGTATCAGCAAACTATGAATTCTTCAGTCACTGTATGCAGTTGGCAGGCTAACAAGGACATGATTCTCAAAATTTTAAATATGACATATGAATGAATTTTGAGGATAAACAAGTACAAATTCTCTCTGATGTCATAGGTTACAGATATTAAAACCTACATAAAGCAGATAAGCCACAGAATAGTTGCAGTCACTGGTCAACTAACATTCTATAACAACTTGCATCTGTAAACATTAACATAGGTCTGCATATATATATATAATCTTAACAGGACAGATTCAAATGTCAAGTTAAGACTGGCTGGACCTCTGCCACTCTAAATATATCATGTAGCACTCAATGAAATGACTTTTGCAAAACACATTTCCAGTGTAAGAGCCTTAGAAATGTCGCAAATTTTAAACCAAATCTCAGACGAATATGCAAAATGATAATAAAGAGCATAATCTAAATTTCTATCGAAATCGCCTATATATATATATATATATATATATACATACATATATATATACATATATATACATATATATATACATATATATACATATATATACATATATATACCATTATACCTGTTCTGCGCTGCTGTCTGTTTGTAAGTTTTTCCAAAACTGCAGCCTTGAAGTTTTCTGCCTCAGTTTCATTTGCAAAATTCAGTCCAGCCGCACAGTTCTAGAGGTCAAAACAAGAAATACTTATTTCAAAAAGATACAAAAACACTTTTAAAATCAAACAGACATCAAATCCTGAGCTGTGTTACTCCACTGCCCCAAATGATATTCTCAATGTTTTGATAAAGTTTCCGCTAATAACTTTGCGAAAGCACATCACCTCTGTATTTGCATTGCTGGTTTTGGAAAGTTGTTCAGTTTTGATTACCACCAACTTCAGATCAAAATGAATCTAATTATAATTACAAGCTAACAAGCACGTGTCAGGTGCTCCTTTGTTAGTATATAACACATTCATTTATTGACAAGCTCACTGAAAAACTGCAGTAAGTAACATTGAAACATATGACAGTACAATTATCAAGATCTTACAGAACACAGGACTTGTTAGCCTGTTACGCGCCCGCTCATTTTACAGCTGCCCTCTAGGGAGCTGAAGGCTGAGTCGACCTACAGGGAGCTTCCTTTCCCAACCGCTCACGTTCTGTCTTCTCAGCAGATGGGTCATAAACCTAGAATGGCAATCATATCTGCATCTTCTTTTGGCAATGGATGCTACATAAACAGTTTGTCAACATTAGAAAACTGTTCACTTGGCCAGGACTGGACTCTGAGTGAATGCTATTCCAATCAATCAATCAATCATCAATCAACGTAATTTATATAGCGCCCCTTCAAGGCGACTACTCAGAGGCGCTCCCGACCCAAGCCCGGTCAAAAAGGAGAGTCTTGAGGTTCTTATAAAACGTACTAGACATGTCCCGTGGGAGGGAACGCAGGTCAGAGGGTAAGCCATTCCACAAAGAGGGACCCACGACCGAGAAAGCCCTATGCTGTCTAGTGGAAGTGCGCGCTCGGGGGACCACAAAGTCACCCCTGGAAGCCGAGCGCAGAGATCGGCGACCGGAGCAGGCCGAGGTCAGGGTAAAGAGCTCCCGAAGGTAAGCTGGTGCCATGCCGAGAAGACAATGCCACACTATGCAAGAGACTCGATAGTGAATGCGCTGCTGGATCGGAAGCCAAATAAGCATCGTCAAGCTACAGCATACGACTTAACAGCATGACTTACCAGCAATATTTATATAGTTTTGCACATGATCTGAATGTTGTAACTTACATCTGTATCAAAGGTGTGAAAATAGGCTCTTGGAGTCTTGTACTTGAACTGGTTGTATATTTCTTGCTCCCAGATACATTTGTATGCCTACAACACAAATTCAATCTATGAAGAGGAAGAAGCATAAAACAACAGCAGAACAAATCAGAAGACCACAGAAATGCAACAGTTGTATAAACAACAAGTATAAACCTACTTTGTAAATTATGATCATTACTCAAAGTTCTGGGTGGAGATCCAGAAACTGAGACTGGCTGAAGTCCAGGGTCTGGAGTATAAAGCCCAGTTTTAAGGAGACTTGGATAATCTTATAAAGCAGACATCCATGTATTTCAAGTTATGTAAGGTTAAAAATTTAAATTTAATATAAGACCTAGCTTAAAATCAAAGCAGTCTTTAAATGAAAATAAGTTTATTCGCCATCCACTTGTACATAAAACAACTTTTTTCGGTGAGGGAAATCGCACTGCTTTTCGAGCTTCATTATGTTTTTGTAGAGTATGGAGTCTGTAGATTTCTCAGTGCCTTATATGACTCCCTCCTGGTGAAGAACTTCTGCATTTGGATTTAATTATACTAAAGGTTTTCACTGAGAGTGGCTGACACACTGTAATATCCATTTGCTCAAACTTCAGGAATCAGGTACCGGTAAGTCAAAGAATTTGATATTAATGAGTTTGAAGTTCAACATCCCTGTGTTTTAAGTTTAATCTCCCTGCCTAGCAGTAGAGAAAAACTCAAAACATTATATAAAATGCCAGGATTAAATCAAAGCCTCTTTCAAGCTCAATACAAAAAATGTGTCACCAGCATACTGTCTCGTGTCAAAGCACACTCAATGTGGCCTCCTGCCAGACAACTGTGACAGGTTACATTAACGTCTGACTTTCAGTCCGCATTAAAAAGTTTATAATCTAACAATGATGTGTGCTCACAAACACCTATTAGCAGCAGCAAACTGTATGTCAAAAATTTATCGTAAATGAAACAGCAGAGGCACAAAGTTCTTCTTGCCCTACACCAGGGGTGGGCAACATACGGCCCGCGGGCCGGATCCGGCCCCTGGGGACCTTGGGACCGGCCCTTGACATGTCTGTTATATTATCCTTGTACCTAGCACTTGGGAACCTTTTATACGGCCCTATACTTGGATTTCTGTGCATAGGCCAACATTAAAACAGCTGTTTGTTATTATTAAGAATCAGGCCTCTACATTATTCAGCTAGTTTACTACTCAGTCATCAATGTAATGACTCTCTGCATGTAACAAGACCACAGAGTAGGTGGTTCGTAACTTTAGAAGCAATCTTCACTTAGATTTTATGCCCTGCAAATTTTGCGCTGTTTTCAAGCACCTATATTTGTGAACAGTTCTTCTCATAGATGAAACTTACAAAATGCAAAAACAGATGCAGACTAACAGATGACAATCTCTCCAATGAACTTCGAATTGCCACTTCGAACATTAAAGCAAACATTCCGGATTTGTGTCGATAGAAGTAGTGTCAGATCTCACATTAATCATTAAATATAACACACAAAGCAAATGGATACATTCTACAGACTAACAGTTTTATGTATTTTTTAAACTGAAGAAACTTAAAAACATTTTTTTTATGAGACTGTAGGTTTTAGGAGAAGTATATTTTCATCATAAAAATTATCTTCATTTATTAGACTTAAAGTATAACCGTAACGGTTATTCCACAATATTTAGTTTGAATAAAATTAATATTGTCTCCTACTGGGGCAAATAAATCTGCAAAAATTAGCCGGCAATGGGCATGCGGCCCCCGAGCTGCCCTTAAAATCTTAGTGCGGCCCTCTGTTAAAAGAAGTTGCTCATGCCTGCCCTACACGTAACTGCACCGTGCCAGTTTTGTTACATAAATTATAATTATTAAATTATGGCAGATTTGTGAAATTTGTGGGCTCAATAAACAAAAAGTAAAAAACACCCAACATCTTATCTAACATCATAATTGAACATTCAAATAACATAACTTAGCAGAATTTCAGCTTCCATTCTCCTAATTCTAAAAAATCATAGCCTATCGAAAGCAAAATGCAGTCATACCTTAAGGTCATAGATGCGTATGAAATACGATCTTTTCACGTTGTCTTTGATGAAAGTAGCAACCCCACAGCAGCGTTTATTCCATTTCTGACCTGACGGAGGATCAGCCAAATACACTTGCACAACAGCAGATGCCAAAGACTGAAACAACAGCAAGTGCCAAAAACTGAAACAACAGCAAATGCCAAAAACTGAAACAACAGCAAATGCCAAAGACTGAAACAACAGCAGATGCCAAAAACTGAAACAACAGCAGATGCCAAAGACTTAAACAACAGCAAATGCCAAAGACTGAAACAACAGCAAATGCCAAAAACTGAAACAACAGCAAATGCCAAAGACTGAAACAACAGCAGATACCAAAGACTGAAACAACATCATCCAGTGAAATTCTTACCATAGATTAGCACTACTCAATAAACCAAACTGCTTACAAATCATGATTAGATTCTGCTACATTCACAACTAATGATCAATATTCGTTTATTAAATTCAAACTGACAAGTACGCAGTAACATTACATGATATAGTAGTAACAGATCATAACAAGTTGAACAGGAGTCAAATTTAACTGTATGGCAGCCTGCAAGGCACCCATCTGCCCTACTGCTCATTCTACAGTCACCTCCTAGGGAGTGTAGGGGTGAAAAGGCTGAATCAACCTTTATGGGGCTAGCAGGTATCGAACCCGCGTCCTTCTGACCTTCGTGCCAGCGTTTTACCATTCAACCATCTCCCGTGCTCAACTAGCATCATCCCACTTTCAGAAATCTCAATTAATATTAATTTAGTAACCTATTAATTTCTAAAGCCTTTTAACAAAATTCAATATAACTCAGTGGGACATTATTTATGACTATAAGCTTTAGAGATATGCTGTAATACACATAATAATACATATATTACAAACCAAAGCCTTTCTGGCAATCCTATTGGTCAGCAAGGGCACCCTTATTCATCCCACCATTTAAAAATCTTCAATATAGATTAACTTCCTTATCACAATATTCATGATTATTTCTTCATAGTTTTCAAAGCATTTTTTGCTTAATAATGCAGGAACTACTTTTTCTGAAATAAGTTGCTTTTCAGAATAAAATTCAGAATGCTTAATCTTTTTAAAAGCAAACTTTTGGCAATCAGATCACTTACTATCTTCTCAAATGACAATAAAAGACAGTCTAAATTTAACAAGCTTTTGGAAGCTCAATGGATGTAGAAAAAGTGACTTACATTAAACATTAAAGAAACGTATATCTAGCTTTTTTACTCCTGCTAAAATTAAAAATATTGGTTTTGGCAAGTTCTACTTGAACCCTTAGCCAGAAATACAGAGTAGCCTGTCCAAAGGCATTGGAAGTTGTGACCACCCCATGCCGTGAGCGTACAAAGTCGCGACCGCCCGAAGCCCCCCGCTGCAGTGTCCCTATGCTGTTTACAGCCCCTAATATCAACCCCTGCTCCTTACAGAACTGTCATCTGAACGCTGGCAGTGGCTCTAGAGAAGAAGCTGGATGGTGCTGGATGAGAATCATGCACAATTTATTCCCGTCCAAAATAATTTTGGACGGGTGGCTGGCTAAGGGCCTGCTTGCACCAGTTAGTTACTTCAATTTTGACCAAATACTGTATACGTTATTTTTATATGGCTGAATTGCAAATAAGCCATTAGGTATAGTTCTATTTACCCATTTGTAATATTACTGGTCTGTAAGGTTTATTAATGTCATACCATTCCATACGAAATCTTAAACCTGCTTAGCATGAGTCAATCCTTGGTAGAAATAAATCAAAGAATAACACAGTCATCTACAACTTTTTTCAACCAACTTATCATAATATTCATGCAGTACTCCCAACCCCATCTTCCGTATCCAACCACTCCCCTCCGTTCATTCATCTTCTTGACGGCAGTCTTTTCCCGGGAAAGTACTCATACGAAGATCTCTAACAGATCCATATCCATCACTGCACAATATCACATCTGAATTTTGCAATCTATCTTATTCACCACCATTTCTGTCGTCCAACCAATGTAAGTCACACCACGCCCCCTTGTGTATAACTCGGTGACTGTCACACGTAGCGAAGAACACACTGTCCATTACATCCCGGAAGAGATCATGAAAAGCTCTTACAGGTGAAGCAAACATATGCTCACAATGCAACCTGTCTAGGAAAATATTAACATCACCAAATAATTCAACATAAAATAAAAAGTTTAATTTTGAAATCAAATTTTGTAATGTTGTTTCGGCGTTTAAGATGGTTTATGTTCCTACAAAGTTGAATAAGGAAGCGACATCAACAATTTTTCTTACATTGCATCGATTTCCAATCAGCTGGAATAAAGTGTTATTTTCGTCATTGTTCAGGAGTTGCGAAGGTTGATTGTCTGTTCTCGACTTTCGCGAATTACTTGCCATTTTGTGAAAAATAAGTTCTAAACAAGAGGCGAGAGAAGCAAATATTAAAATGATTATTCATCAACGAGCAACCCACCGCCGACAAGATCTTGCGTCGCCACTTCCTCTTCCTCTTACCAGCACTAAGGTTCCGTTTTTGTGCCCCTTCCAGTGTGAAATACATATCCTTGCGATTCCATTATATTTCCACGGGCATTTTTCGGGACCTAAATGGGTCCTATATGGATTCCATGTGGGAATATGGGTCCTATGTGGGCTCTGTGTATCCCTAAATGGCCAACATATCCATTTTTTCCAAAGCATGCATATCGCATAACCGATCTTATTGGGCTCACATTGGGGCATAGGCCTAGTCGTTCACCAGTTTCCATCATTGGCACAATGCGAACTTGATATGGGCCGAATGAACATGCACATGGCTGTATGAGCAGACGCAACATACAAGGGCGCGCAGCCAAACAAATCGAGTCAGAAAGGAAATATGGCGTCTATTATAGACATCACAGAGCCAATGTGGTAGTAGTGAGCAGGCCAGTGGCGGACTGGTCATTGTGCTCGTTTGCCATGGCACATGCAAATATGGCCCCTCTGGTTTCAGCGAGTGGGGTCCGTAGGGCAGAAAGGAATTAGTGATGCTAATGCTGCATTTTATGGACCAGGCTGGGCCTGGGGTCCCTTGCAGGAATGAAAAAGCAAGGCCCTCAAAATGGTCCCAGTAATCCAGTCCGATTATAAAGTTAACGTGGTCGCTAAATGACAGATTTACGTCAAATACGACGCCAAATTAGCGAACTGAACAGCTGCGCTATATGCCTGAATGTACTGTATTGTATTGTATATGGGCATTTTAAAGCCTGTGAATGCCTGTGAATAAGCTAGCAGGTCCGGCTAATTAGCATTATTAACTGTTTTAGCCACTGATACATATTTATACTGTGATATTACTTTATACTTTATACTAACATCCATTTTACATATACTTTATTATACTAACATCCATTAATCTTTGGCAGTCTTCATTGCTAAACTGTCATTGCGTTCTGTCAGTGAGAATTTATGAATAAACGAAGATAATAATAAACTGTTGTCTGATTTACAATCAATTGCTATAACTGTCTTTGTGGTGCTGTGTGATCCCATCGCGTCTGTGTCGACGAGATCTTGCAATATAATAAACGAATATTTGATTTGATTTGATTTGATTTGACTATATGGTTGATTACGAAGCTGCAATATTATTCTGAACTGGCGCTTAAAACAAGTGACGTCACAGATAACCTAGTTCTATATAAATATATAATCTGGGATAGAAATGGCAAAAACCAATATTCCAAGATTATAGATGCGTTGTGTTGTAGCTTTACGATAGGTTATCGCAAAAATGAAGTTAACGGAAGGCGTTGTTCGAAATTTTGTGGTTGCGAAGGTTTTTCGCGAAAATACTGACCGTATAAATAGCATAGACTACTCGGCAAATGGAGAGACTCTTATATCGAGTAGCGACGACGATTCAATCATTATCTATGACTGTCAGAATGGAACGTGAGTGAATAATGGCGGTCTTAAAACGTGCTGTCTGAAACTTGTGTTTGCTTTATGAAGTTGCTGTAGAATACTATGAAAGCAGTGAGCTTTTGATATTGGTATGTCTTAAGCCAATTGCCCAATCTGCTCTTAAAGCTGTGGCCATATTCTTAAAGTTTTGTACTGAAGCGATGGGACGGACTCCATGTAAATGTTCACGTTGTTCTACCGCAACCGCGCGGCCTCGACCATGCTCTTGTTTCAATTAATTTATCGAGTGAGTTCCTTCACCACCGCTCCCCGTTTGAATGGAAATAAAGAATTTATTGTTATGAGCATCGACATGTTTAGTTTAAAGTTCAGTGACCCATATCCCCAAGCAGCGTCTCTTCCCCCTTCAATCTGTTCTAAATGCTTCTGCTAGGCTCATCGCTCGACTCCCCGGTTTTCCCATATTTCTACTTACATGCTTGATGTCCTTCACTGGCTCCCTATAGTTGCGCGCATCCGTTATAAGATCCTCTTCCTTGTCTCTAAATCTCAGCAGCCTACTGCCCCGAAATATTTCTCCAACTATCTGCGAAACCGCTATCTGCATCTTCTCACTCATTGCGCTCTGTAAATTGGCTTGATCTTTTTGTTCCCAGGGCTAAAACTGCCTTAGCCTAGAACCGGGCGTTTGCTGTTGTGGCCATAGGCGTAGACTCTGGGGGGGGGCAGCCGGGGCATGTGCCCGCCACCAATATTTGAGGTGGACTGTACAATAGTACCCGGAGTCAGTCGCTAAGGAGCTACCGACTGACTTGATGAGTTAGCGACTGACTTAGTGACTCGGTCAACTAAGTCGCATGCTTATCAACTGACTAAGTCACTTAGACTTATCAACTTACTATCGACTTCTAAGGTAGTCAGGTATGTTTATTGACCATACCTGATTACCTAACAATATAAAGTATTTTATCGCATACTGTACTGACCGTGCCTTCATTTCCGTGGACATTAGAGGGAACTCATTTGGGCTCTATACAGGTCCAATATGTGAATGCGGGCTTGCTTCATGTGGGCATGCTGAAAGACCAATGACTGAAAAGTAATGTTAATGTGAATTCGTGAAATTGAGCGCTTGGTAGATCGAATGAAGCGAGGAGGATTTATAGCAACCCATTCTTACGGCCAACCGTTTGGCCGAAACTGCTGATGCGTGCCTCTTTCAGGCAGTAGCAGAGAATGAGAATCATGTACTCTGGCACTTAATCCCTCCTTTCGTAGTCATCAACACCATCTTCGTAATAGAATAAATAAATTCACTTTATACCAAACAAGGGCAACAATAACTATATCCTCTGTATTCTCTGTAAGAACTCTTACTAATAGAGTGAACTCTTTCTCTTATAATGTACCAAGTTGCGGCATGCCAGGTTTTTCCCTCAGCAAACGAATATTTTATTGTATTGTACTGCAGTTTGGGAACTGAAGAAAAAAAGGCTGGGGTTGAACATTTTATTTGCAAACGAAATTTGAAAGCAGCTGATTTCAATGATAGCAGTTTTGCAAGACAGACTCGAATCAAAATCAATTCCTTTGTTGAGAAAATTTTAAAAAATGCATACATGATAAAGTGTGGAAATGTTTTCTCTTTGTCAGTGACTCGCAGTCAAATAATGCTATATCACACTAGCACAACTGAAGGGGTTGGAAACGACCTCCACAGGCTGCAGGGGCACCCACAGGCAGACGCACTGGACGCACGTGCGTCCACCCACCAAATCAAATCCACACAATAAGGAATAGGCATAGCATGGATATTTTTGGTAAATGTTAAAGATTTGGATGTTATCTAAATCGAATTTTTTCTAATGAGTCACTCTGAGTCATTTTCAGTGTATGACTACGAGCGGCGAACAGGGGACGGTTAGGATGGGAGGGAACGGGAGGGGTGTACGTTTAATTTTTTGGGGTGTGCGTTAGAGGTGTACCGATAGCCCTTTTTGCCGATTATACCGATACCGCGTATAGCCGATTATTGAAATTGCCGATACCGCGTATGCGTCCGATTATTTTGTTATCGCCCAAAAACTAGGCACACGACGTTGTATAAGGGTTGTTAAGGAGTTTCCAGTCCTGTGTACAACAGGTCCTTGGTTTCTACGGTGCCTAGTAAGTAGTGCAATGCTAAATATAAAGCAATAATAAGAAACAAAACATAGATATTTTTGCTAATTTTTCTTTTTGTAACGATTATTGTGCAAAAAACGTTAATTATAAAGTAATTTGCATCGGCGCCGATTATTTTTTGCCGATGCAAATTATGCCGATACCTCTAATAATCGGCCCGATTACGAATGCTGCCGATGCATCGGTACAGCTCTAGTGTGCGTCCAGTTTTTTAACCCTGCTGGCGCCTCTGATGGGGTGTGCAATGAAGACTTAACGGGGGGTCCTAAGAAGATTGGGGGGTTGAACCCCAACACCGGGCAATTCCCACCCTGTTGTATTGTAAGTGTTGCTCATGCCCTGCTGCTGATATCTTCGTCAAATCGAAACTTGGAAACCGCGATTAAAATAACAAGCAAAATATTAAGTGAACGAAGTCGCTAGCAGTCGATAGCTTAGCGACTGGTTTCGACTTGAGGGCTTAACGGCTTATTCTGCGAGAGGCGCTTTATAAATTTCTAGATACAATACAATATCTCAGACATGGTTTGACCCAAAAGTCCAAAATATAGTTTTTGTAAGTTTCTCATAAATATGAATGACTATGCCAAGTTTAATTAAAATGAGATATAGTCATGTCAGGTGCTGTGTTAATTTACATGGAATGCATCAAGAGATGTAATTAAATCAGTACTGCTTTTCATTTTTTAATGCCATTTTCACAACTCTGCACAACTTTTACCCCAAAACTTTGTACTACTCATCATGACCTTGATTCTATTCCTCCTACACACCCTCTATGGGGCCATCCATAAAAGACATCATGTCCTGATGGGGGGAGGGAGGGGCTTAGACTTGAGTGATGCTATGCATGAACTTCTATCCTTAATGTATATTGAAGTTCATGTGAAATGTGATGAGAGGGTGTGGGAGTAAATTTTGTGCCAAAATAGTGTGACGTCATTTATGGACGAGCCCTATGTTGTATAAAGAAATTACCAAACGACATGAATGCTTCATTTTCAGACCCAAAAGAACGCTAAACAGTAAGAAATACGGTGTTGACCTCATACGCTACACGCATGCAACAAATACAGCAATCCACAGCTCCACAAAAGTTGATGGTTGGTATTGGCTTACCCAGGGGAGTAGCCATTAGACTAGTTTTCTCCATAAAAGCGTATGAAATGTTTAAATTAAAGTATTCTTTGCTTCATTTTCTTCATGTGTTTGTGTTGAAGTTTCTGTATTCTAATTGTTGCAGTGTAATAGTGAAATAAAGCACATTGGTAAATAAGAATTAGAATGCCAATTTTACATGCCTCATTATTATGCAGATCTGGATATGCAGATTTGGATTCAAAACATTAGGAAGCGTGGGCATCGAAAAAAATTTTCATTCCATTGTAGAATCCAATCTGATTTTATAATGCGGTTTGTGTTGTGGCACCCTATGGCAGTGTTACAAGTATCCCAGAGTAGTTTGTACTGCAAGAGGAAGTATATAAATTGACTTCCAACTTCAGTACATTACCAGGATGTTCCAGTGTACATTCATGTACAGAAAGCAAACCTGTGTGCTTCAATTTGTAGTGACAGTAAACTATAGTGTATTGACTATTCTGGTAGTCTTTAAAGCTACTTTGAACACTAAACACAATTTATCACGATCATTGTGTCATTTGAAATTTGCTATTGCAAGGTTTTCGCAATATACAAAGGAGTTGAGGGTGGCCTTCTTTTGAGTATGTACGGTAGTCTGTCTGTTGCTTTGTAGATACAATCCGCTACTTGTCACTACACGACAACAAATATATAAGATACTTTCAGGGTCACACTAAAAAGTAAGTAGTTAAATAGATTTTATCATTCATTTTGAACTTTTCTGTTATTTATAATGGGAGAAATGTGTTTCTATACACATATAAGGCCATCATGTTTTGCTCAGATTTCTATGAACTGGTTACAGATTAGAATGTAAAAAGATTTTGAGCAATACAAAAGATACTTTTAAAATAAAATTTAGTCAGAAGTAGCCACTGGAGCAGAGATCCAGTGGTGTTTATGCGGCAGCACTTCTGAATAAGTTTATAGTTTCCGTGCTTCCCAGGTGGAAAATTCTCCAGACTGCTGTATGTGAAGTACTGGCTTTAAATCTCGCTTTGGACAGATATTTTATTTCGGACAGATATTTTATTTCGGCTAGAATTCTTTTATATTGTCTCCATGCCTTTAAGGCTGTAGTATGAAAGAGGATTTTAAGTAAGTACGTAAGTATATCCTTTGTTGAACCAACTGCTAACCACACTTTGGTGTACTTGAAAGTTTTATCGTGTATAAAGCTGCAAATGAATGTGTACTGAAAAAACTGCTTGCTATATTATGTGTTTTGCATATTTTTATTGTCAGAGTGGTAACATTGTGTATGTCCCCAGTCGATGACACATTTCTCTCCGGTTCTCTGGACAAAACAATTCGGCTGTGGGATCTGCGATCGCCAAACTGCCAGGTCAGTAGATTTACTACTGAAGGTCTCTTGTTTTGTACAGTGGGAAACATTGATTATAACTTCTGGCTATTTCAGTGAATATTTTATTGGTGCTACCTAATTTGTACAGATTTCTTAAAGTTGATTAATTTAAAATGTTTCAATTTCAGGGACTGATGAATCTTCCTGGGCGACCTGTGGCTGCGTTTGATCCCGAGGGTCTGATTTTTGCTGCTGGAATAAGTTCTGAAAGTTTAAAGCTGTATGATCTGAGATCATTTGATAAGGTATTCTCAGCTTTTATGTTAGTTTGTCATGATATTTATCAGTTTTGCCAATTGTAACATTTCAGGACGAATTCATAGCAGTCGGAAATAAATTTCTTGCTCTTTGAACAACATGCACTAATTTGTGTGGCCATCTTGTTCAACTTTATTGTGTATTTTTATGAGTGATCCTTAATGCTTTATTGTTGTGCTGCATGGGGCTTATGCTGATACTTATCCTGCTCTGGAAAAGCTTCTTTTCTTTGTATTCTTCTTTCTTTGATGTGAGGTTACACTGCTATCCATAATCACAAAATAACTGTTCTTTCTTACCTTACTTACTTAATTTTTCAGAAGCATAAACATAGTTTTTGCCTATAAATTGGATAGGTCTGTGTTAGAATAATAGCTAGTTACATTGTAATAATTATAGCTTTAGGGACCATACAAGTGTTGCATTTTAAATTAATTTTAAGCTAATAAGAAGCATAGTTGCATTCTCAGGTGTCAATATATTTAGATAGCATTTCAACTACAATGGAGTATGTCAGGAAAGTCCAATTGATGTAAGCACTTGGCAATGTCAAAATCTGTTTTTCTAGCTGATGTTGTAAATGTCTGTGTACCTTTGAATAGGGTCCGTTTGCCACATTCAAGATGCAGCAGGACAAAGACTGTGACTGGACTGGGCTTAAGTTCAGTCCGGATGGTAAACTGATCCTGGTTTCCACAAATGGTCAGGTCGTTCGGCTTATCGATGCATTCCAGGGAACTCCAATTCAAACTTTCATGGTAAAGATTTGAAAATCATTTTGTGGCACCTGCATACATTGGACTTTGATTTAGGAATTTTGTATGAATTTATAGTTTGTTTTCATACCACATAACCAAGAAGGAACGTTATCTGTTTATTTATTGCGCTTTCTATGTGCTCAAGGTCAGTAAATTTGAATCCATGATCTAACAATTGACCAGCATCATTACAAAGCGTGCAAACTTGCAATTGTTGACACTAATTATTGAATCGAGGACACTGCTGAGTGGATCATTGTGTTACACAGCTAACTCGGTTTGCTTGGATTTTATTTCGAGAATGTTATGTCAATTAACAGTGAATTGTCAAGCCATGCAACCATTTACATGTGTTAATGGACTGTGGGTTAACCCTTTAATGACGAGAGTGTACTAAAAGTGACCAGTAAACCAATGGAGCTCGTCGCTAAAGTGGTAAGAGGACCATACTAATATTAGCAGTGTATGATTTCAATGTAAGTCTTAGTGTGGCTAAAAGGCTTAAAGACTTAGTCCTATGCAAAAGCACTTGCACTGTAGCCTGCTATCAGATGATTGTGTCCCATTACGCTGAAGGGACCACACTGCTGTCTGGTTTTAGGCATAACGCTGCAAAAGTGATTATGATTTAATTTCAGACAATTTATGTTTCTGGCTACATTAACATCTGCTGTTTGCGGACATTATTTCAATGTGTGGTACTGTACACGAGTTACAAAAGTCAAGGACATTCATATGAAAGCTGAAAAATGTAGGTCTTGGGTTGTGATTTGAAAGAGATGGCGCATTCTTCACTTGGTCAGCAAGACTGCTAGTTATGTTTTTGTTGTATGTTATTAACAGGGCCATACCAACAACAAAGGTTTGCCTCTAGAAGCCTCATTTAGCCCAGATTCTCAGTTTGTATTCAGTGGTAAGTGTTTTATAAAGTACAAGCATTTGCTATAAGTTTAAAATTGTTAATATTGTTGACTGGTGCCCATGTAGTGATATTTTGCAAATTCATATTAGTGACAGTTAAATGGAAAAACTATTTGTTGGTGTGCTTTGTGCAAAAGTTGTGCATAAAAGTTCTGACTTTGGATCAATTGGTAAGTTTGTTAGTTATTTAGAATGCTTATATGCTGCACCACACAGATCCAGAGAGACCACGTCTGTCATTGACCCTTCCATGAGTTTAGTGAGATGTGTGGCTGCAGTGGCTTCCAGTTCCATCATTTAAAACCTGCTCTTGTTCTTTTTGCTGGCTTTCTGAACTCTGAAAAAGATGTGGCTGGCAGGTCCCCCAATTCTGCATTTGATGTCACCAAGCTACTTTGTGCTGAGGACTTGTTCAAGGTCCTTACAGCTACAATCTCGTGAATACTAACATCTGCACACTCCACATTCGAGGGCCAGCACTACACCAAGGACCCATTGTGGTGTATGGTAATCGGGAGCCATTGCAGCTGCTTTTGGTGATTTTATCCAGCTTGTGGTTATCATGATGCAATGTCAACAGGGTTGGCAAGTTGTTGCCCACCACCAGTTTTAACCATTTTTTCCATAGCAGTAACCGTCCAGGCAAAAACCTCTTGTCAAAAATGGCGAAAACCTCTTGGCGAAAATAGGAACTATAAATTATTGTGGTAATAAAATATGAAATCTTCACAGTTAGCTTAATTTTTGTTTATCTGGTTTGCTACTTTACTAGGTTGATTGATTTAAATATATCGTGATTTACTTACTTTGGAAAAACCAGCAACATTTGGCAATAACCGGCGGTTTCTGCCAATGTCCCGGCATTAACCCAACCCTGAATGTCAACACTTACTTTTAGAAGTTCAGTTGCTGAGTGTCTGTTTCATGTTTTAAATAATCTGTGTGTAATATTAGTCATGACCGTATCGGCCATTGATGATCAATGAGTTTAAACCGTGGAATGATTGGCTAAAGCCAGAAAGGAAATACATATTTATAAGAGAGAACTACACCTCTGTAACCTATGACTGCTAGAAATATAGAATGAAGGATGAAGAATGAAAACCAAAAATTCCTATTACGTGATAGGAATTTTTAGTTTTCCAGTTTTAAAAGCTGGTACCTTACAAGGTTTTTTGTGGCAATTCATATGATTCTGTATGGTATGATTGGCCTGTTTGTAGGGTGTTTTGACAGAGTGGTAGTTGTGTTTGAACTGTGTGTTGACAGGGTCGTCTGATGGTAAAGTCCACTGCTGGAATGCTGAAACTGGTAGCAAGGTGGTTATACTCAATGGGGAACATACAGGACCAGTGCAATGTGTTCAGTTTAATCCAAAGTACATGATGCTGGCTACTGCTTGTTCAAACATGGTCAGTACCCTATTAACCTTGTTTCTGAGTACCAGTAGTTTGTCTCTTAACTTTTGTTTTTGTGATAGATTGGTTTGCATGTGTGCAGATTTCAATTTTTTCGGGTTGCTCAGGACATTCCTAGAGAGAGATTTGAATGTCCTTCACCACCTTCCTGAAAACCAGAGAGTGGTCTGGGACTGTTGGATATAAAAATCTCAAGTTTTTGACAAACATAAGTACTCCCAATCAAAGTCAAATCGCTCTGCATAATTTGCATGTTTCGGGTATCATTAATGGGAAATACGTTTAGTAAATCTTTAGGGAGATATGCATAATTAACCATTCTTTGTAGTAAAGTTTATCAGTGTGTAGAAGAAAGTTAGCATTTCTAGGTTGAATATTCAAATGCATCACATCATATTCTTGCCTGGGCAGAAATTTGTTTAAGATTTCTGCTCTTCCTCTGCCCCTAGCCAACGTGGCCATAATGAGTACACTGACTGTATACTCTCGGTGGGACGATCTGACGTCAGAGGAGAGGACTGGTCACCTGCCTTCATATGCTGAGGCTAAGAAAAATTTAGTTACCGACGCTTCATACCTCTGGTTGCCTTCCAGGGCTAGCTTAAGGGACTGCGCTTCTTCTTCACATAATAATTTTGACTATTGGACTTTTATTGAAAGTACAGAAATTCATGAAAATCACACCAATTGTCTCTCTGGGATTTGAAAAAAGGCTTACGTGTATTAATAATTGGTCATTAGTCATGGACTGCCTAAGCGTTATTTAATGTTAATACACATTGTTTTTGTTGTTCCATAGGCATTTTGGTTACCACAAGTGGACGAGTAGCTGTCTTGAAGTTGTGCAAGTTGCATCTACCTGTTCAAAAGTTTTTTATGACCAAGAATGCGAATTTGTCGTTAAGCGTTAAATTGAACTGCGGCAGTGGACAGTTAGTTGATAAGTACTACAAACTGAACAGTGCTGATGAAATGTTTTGTAGATCTAACCAGAAACTTAGCAAATGACTGCCTTCGAATGTGGAGTGTGCAGATGTTTGTAAGGGATAAAACCACTGGTAAATGGCCGTGACATGTGGAAGTAAGATGTTCCAAGTACAGTCCGAGATAGTGATGTGGCTGTAGGTTTGACGTTTGTTTGTGTTTTGACTTTTGTGTGTTGACCGTTGCTCTGGAGAGCCTCAAGTTTACCAGCACACTTTTTATGCAATTTAAAATGTCTACTTTACGATTCAACTTTTTAAGTTACAAGTTGCCTTGGTTTACATTAATTCACTTAATTCCTACATCGCACAGACTTGTGAAACAATCTCAAAGTACTTTCCAAATAAAACTATCGCCGGCTTGTTGTATCTAAGGAGTGAGAAGGACATGCCAGAACTGGCTCTGAAATATGTTCAGTTTGAATTAGTGCGAGTTAAACAATTTCTGCTGAATTTCGGGAAATCTAATGGATGAACATGTCAAACTCCATTGATAATTTGTAGTTTTCTGTTTGTTTTCAACTGCTGATTTTGAATTTGGAAGGTTTTCTTTCAACTGGGTGTATGTGGAGTTTGGAAGGAATTTTTGCACATGAAGGTTACTGTTTACATGTGCAGATAAATATACAAAAATTGTTTTAGTCTCTAGGCTGTTATTTGAATTGTAAGACGAACAACATAAAATCGAAATTGCAAACAAATTGCCCTCTGCTATTGGCTGCTTTCCATACTAACAAGCAGTGTTTTTTTCAGCCGGAACAGCGTTCCGGCACCTTTTTTCAGCTACTAAAAAATAATTTATTTACTTTAATAATAAAAACAATAATTTAGTAATTTTAAGTTCAGTGTTGTGAACTGTTTCATTGTTTATTGAGACGCCTTCCAACCCCTAATCTCGTTTTTCTCGGGATTTAGTCCTTCCATAATTGTTCCAGAACATATTGTTCAGTTCTGGAACCTTTTTTGTAGAAAAAAAGCAATGCTAACAAACATAGCAACCTGTGGCTCTTGTGGTTGAGATAGATGTACAGTGCTCTATGCTACAAACTCTTTGAAAGACAGATTGAAGGAGTCCTGTTGAGAATGCCATCAAAACTACCCTGGTTCATGATGGAAGAGAGCGAATGGAGGGTAGGAGCGAATGGAGGGTAGGAGGAAGAGAGAGAAAGGAGGGTTGGAGGAAGAGAGCGAACGGAGGGTTGGAGGAAGAGAGCAAATGGAGGGTTGGAGGAAGAGAGCAAATGGAGGATTGGAGGAAGAGAGGGAATGGAGGGTTGGAGGAAGAGAGCAAATGGAGGGTTGGAGGAAGAGAGCGAATGGAGGGTTGGAGGAAGAGAGAGATGGAGGGTTGGAGGAAGAGAGCGAATGGAGGGTTGGAGGAAGAGAGGGAATGGAGGGTTGGAGGAAGAGAGGGAATGGAGGGAAGGAGGAAGAGAGCGAATGGAGGGTTGGAGGAAGAGAGGGAATGGAGGGTTGGAGGAAGAGAGCGTATGGAGGGTAGGAGGAAGAGAGCGTATGGAGGGTAGGAGGAAGAGAGTAATGGAGGGAGGAAGGAAGTGGGATCGTAATGAAGTCGGGTTTGTAGGGATCAGTGCTTATTTTCTTGTCTTTAATCGTCCTTAATCCGACGATTGGCCACAGCATGGACAATTTTATTCCACCCGCTATTTTTCAGGTCTCTTTCGATAATTTGGCGAATGATGATCCAATCCTGGACTTTAAGTTATCAATCCATCCCATTTTAGGTCTTCCCTGAACTCTTAATCCAGGGATTGTGCCTTGAATGGACAATCTCCCCTCTTCTCCAACACATGCCCGAAATATGAACCTTCTGCTGGATTAATCCAAGGAGAATTATTTCTACTCCAGCGGTCTCCAACATCCACTTGCTTGACTTCCTCGAAGTTCATGATTCCACGAGGATCTGCTGCATACACTGCATTTCAATGCGACTTCCTTCTATTTCAACCTCGCAAGCTTCGACAATTATTGCATTATTATTGTGCTTGAGATTTCAAAGAATGTTCTTTACAATGTCGTAAAAATAACTTTCTTGTATATCTGTAGTTTGTGGCGCTTGATATCGTCGTGAGTAAAGCGCCACATTGTGACTTGAATCAAAGTGCGACCGTACGTTACTTACCCGATAATGTACGCGTACCGCACGTACGTTGTCGGGAAAAAACGTACGCGTACCGTACGCGTATGTGACAAATTATCAGTTTAGCTCTACAATATTAGTCTCCCCGTACGCAGGCCTAATTATTTACGAAAGGTACCGAAGTTTAGTATTGCCAATAAAATTACCCCTGCAGCACTGACCATCCTATAAAGTGTGCCGTAAAATCTTATAATAATCTTCATATTGTAGGCCTACATTAGACAGAATATTAGCAATTTGGAATTTAAAAGTTTAAAGGGGAGATAATTGAACTGATGTAGGCTACGTAATGGCTAAAATTGTTTACGACCGTCAATCGCCAACTTATTTTGTGTGCATAACGTTATGTATTTTAATTATTTTCGTCATGAACTGATGTAAACGTTCGGCAAAATAACGTACGCGTACCGTACGCGGGGCCTACGTTATAGAAAAAATTACATACGTTCCCCACGTACGGTCGTACCTTGCTCTCGGTGCTGATTTACAGAAATATTATTAATCTAATCATTTACACCCCATAGGTGTCGTTTTCGCAGAAGCAAGATCTTGGTCTCGAGTGCACTCGAGTTCGTTTTTAAAAGGCTTGGTCTTGAGATTAAAAACATCTTGGTCTTGGTCTTGAGGTTGAAAGTCTTGGTCTTGGTCTTGAGGTTGAAAGTCTTGGTCTTGGTCTTGAGCAGTCTTGTTGTCAAGACCTTAAACCTCAAGACCAAGACCAAGACCTTGAACCTCAAGACCAAGACCTTGAACCTCGAGACCAAGACCTTGAACCTCGAGACCAAGACCAAGACCTTGAACTTCAAGACCAAGACCAAGACCAAGACCCAAAAAATCGAAATCAGGTCAAGATTTCTAAAAATTGTCAAGTCTGAATATTCGCTATTTTAATGAAAACATGAGTCTTTTATTTTATTCAAGCAAATTAACTTTAAATGCAAACTGCAGAGAAATCCGAATTTGTATTCAAAAGTCCTTCATGCAAACTCTTATACCAAATGCCTTTTGTATTTTATAAAAACCAATTCGCTCAGAATTTTCTGACCAAGACGTGCCTGGTGGGCCTCATAAAAATTCCGCCATGTGAAAAATAACGTTCTGCAGGTGCTGAAGTCGCTGACACACACAGAGTAGCTTTTCAAGCACTGGATGTAAATGCACAGATAGTGAGTCCTTTTCAAATCTTCCCATGGTTTATCATACCGTCTGATACAGAATAACTGTTTCTGCTGCCAATGGGTTTTCCTGACCAACATGACTTGTATTATACCCCGTGATCGATCGAGTCAGTCGATCAAGTCGATCGAAACTCGGCCAAGTCGAGTCGGTCGTAAAATCTTCGACTCGATCGACTTGCAATTAAGTCGAGTCGATCATATGTTTTGACAAGTCGAGTCGATCGTTGTTTCCTCGACTCGACTATGAAATATTTTCTTACTATTTTTTGCGGCTACTTCACAAAATGACTCACATGATGTGATGACGTAATGCTTTGTAAACGCACAACTACCGTGTTAACCTGATTTGAAGTTCAGTGCAAATTATGAGCCTTTTGGTGACTTCGTATATAGTGGAAGCTGCAGATACTTTTTTCACAGTTTTACGGTGAAATGGAAAGATTAAGATGCGTTAAAAATGCGCAAGTTTCAGGAAATTTCAGCTCTGTAGTCAGTTATAACGACGATCTCAAAACGTTGGAATGTCTGTATGTTAGGATGGGACTGAATGCTTCGAATTTGACCAAGAGCAGTGTAGTGGCTCGGAAAGTGTTTAAAAGTTGCGTGAGCTAACCTCAGCCAAGTAGGATAGCCTACAGACCTAAGAAGGATAGAATTATACATTATATCCGATATAGGCCTAACCAATAAGAATATTTTGTCAAATTTTACAATCAGTGGAAAAGTTTATTATACATGGCCTACATATTCATGAAATGAAACGCGTCTATAGCACAAATATGTCAATAACCACTTTAGCAAGCATCAAATACAAAGCGCCAGCCAAAAGTTGCGTGATCATGCTTCTGCCTCGGTGCTACAGAGCTAAAAATTTGTGTGAGCATTGGCGCCTTTGGCGCCATGGCTCCCGGGCCCGTGGCCAAGAGATACAGTCCAAGTCGACAAAGTCGACCAAGTCGATCATTTACTTGCCAAGTCGATCGAGTCGACGAGAGGTCGACTAGTCGACGAAGTCGATCGAGTCGATCATCGGCCGAGCCAAGTCGATCGTAGCAGTTCGACTCGATCGATCACGGGGTATAACTTGTATCGATCCATAGATATTGGTTGTATGATGCAAGCAGGCTTGATACAGAATTCTTGAGTTCTGTTAAATGACTGTTCATATTGACAGCCGGTCTTGGTCTTGGTCTTGCGAGACCAAGACCAAGACTTTGAACCTCAAGACCAAGACCAAGACCTTGAACCTCAAGACCAAGACCAAGACCTTGAACCTCAGGACCAAGACCAAGACCAAGACTTTTAAAAACGAACTCGAGTGCACTCGAGACCAAGACCTTGGTCTCGAGGACAACAAGACTGGTCTTGAGGTTCAAAGTCTTGGTCTTGGTATTGCACCACACAGGAGAGAGGAAGGGGTTGCGAGCAGTGGCTGGAGGCATAGGCGTAATTTGTGGGGGGTACGAGGGGTACCCGTACCCCCCACTTTTTGGACTGGGGGGTACTGTACCCCCCACTTTTTAAACAATGCCAATCAATATTTTATTATTGTGCATTCCCAGAGAACGCAATCTCCGCCAAAAGTATTAAAATGCTTTGATACACAGGTAAATTGAGAGCCAAAATTAATGAGAATACTGGCAGGGAATATGTTCAAAATGGTTATCATGCGAAAAATGAAAGTGGAGAAGAAATTGGTACCCCCACTTTTTAGACCAAGGTATTGGTACCCCCCACTTTTTAGGCTAAAGTTACGCCCCTGGCTGGAGGCTTTAACAGAGAAGGATATATGGAAGACAAGTGTCGCGGTCGACTCCTTCGATCGCAACGACGAACCAACGAAGGAACTATTAAAAGATCTTTATTTAAAAATAAAGTCGATTAAGTGTAAAGTAAGTCAACTCGTCTATCAAATATCACAATCGTAGACAGCACACAGGTTGGCTGGTCTCGATTGAACGTCATACGATCAATGTTTCAACGTTTACAAATCTTCGTCAAAAGGCCCCCAATGTACATCAGGTCTATCTTATATAGAGTTCTCCCGGATTCCAGAACGTTCTGTGACGTCACTGTACTTTTCCCTGGAAAGTCCTACTGAACACGTATATCCTTGTTGCATGCACCGAATTAATGTTGACAGCTTGCTGCAGAAATTTCCTTGCGTTGTAAACAAGCTTGTTGACGCGTCGGTTTTCTTCCCTTGATGCATGCACCCGCGTAGACCGCGACATTCCCTCCGCCCTCAGATGATGACACGTCTTCAGCACCATCTCGAACGGGTCATCACGATCAAGCCGGGCCTCCAGACTCCATCTCGACACAGCATATACAACCAAAACAAAACACATCAGTTAGTCAACCTATCCACACAATTTGCGGGCTCGATCCTTGTGTGTCGGGCCATTTCCCCCCTTCACCATCCGAGTCACAACCGAGAGAGGAAATCAGCCACCGTGTTCTGACGTCCAGGACGATATCGAAAGTCCACGTTAAACTCTTGCAATGCTAACGCCCAACGAGTCAGTTTCGCACTCTTAGGGCTTGCATCTGTGAGATAAGACAAAGGATTATGATCTGAATAAATGATTATCTTTGATAAGAATATCCATGACTTGAATCGTTTAAGTGCCCAAATTACTGCGAAAGCCTCTCTCTCAATTGTAGACCAATGCATCTGTGTATCTGTAAGTTTAAGGCTAGCAAAAGCAATTGGTTTTTCTTTACCTTCTTCGGTCCACTGAAACAAGCAACACCCGACCGCGGTGGCACTTGCGTCAACACTTAAACCAAATTCCTTAGTGAAATCAATGGTATGCAACTGTGTAGCTTTACTGAGATCATCCTTTAACTTATCTAGTGCTTCTTGATGCTTTTGCTCCCAAGGCACCTTCGTAGGTATGTTATCTCGTGTCAAATCAGTTATTATCCGTGCTTTTTCAGCTAAAGCAGGTATAAAATTTCGAAAATAACTGAAAAAACCCATAACCTTTCTAACTTCTTTCTTTGTTGTTGGAGGATGGATATCATTGATCGTAGCGATCTTACCTGGATCAGGTTCAATACAACCTGACCCTACTATATGGCCAACAAACTTTATTTTGTTTTGTGCAAAATTACATTTTCTTAAATTCAAAGTGAGTCCTGCTTCCTCAATAGTTTGCAAGAATTTCTCTAGATGTTCTAAATGGTCATTCCAATTCATTGAAACCACTGCCATATCATCGACGAATGGTTCGGTAAAACTTCGCACTGGATGTAAAACTTGGGTCATAGCACGAATAAAGGTATTGCTAGCGGACTTGAGTCCAAACGGCATCCTTGTGAACTCAAAAAGTCCTGCATCACATACGAATGCCGTAAGCCATCGATGTTCTTTCCGAACTGGAATTTGCCAATACCCCGATTTCGCGTCGAAAACACTAATAAACTTTGCCCGTCCCACCTTTTGTAAGATGTCAGCAATGTCTGGGGTCGGGTAACAATCACCTAGAGAATATTTGTTAACATGGCGATAATCAATTGCCAATCGAACGCCATTTTGACCTTTGGGTCCCTTTAAAACGCAAACTACCGGACTGGCCATTTCACTTTTCGATGGTCGAATGATGTCTAATGCCAACATTTCTTCTATCTGGCGTTGTACTTCAGGTTTAAGTAGCTCAGGTACTTTATATGCCCTTAAACGCTTAGGAGTGAAATCATGAGTTATCTTAATTTCATGTTCTAATACTGGACAATACCCAGGTTTATCCACAAATACTGCCGTGTGCCGATCCAAAACTTCAAAAAGTTGCTTCTGTTCCTTTTGCGAAAGATGCGCTATAATCAGAGGATCAATTCGCTTACTCGGGCTTATTTGTTCACGTTCTTCCTGATCTACAACCTCTACTATACCAAATTCTTCATCTTGATCAACAATTACTGAACAGCTATTGATCATCGCTTGTTCGAGTCGTTCATGGTATCGCTTGATCTTATTTGCGTGTAAATGTCTTTGTTTTCCCTCTATTTCTACTATATAAGAATATGGGGATTTAACCTTGACTACGGTAGCAGGTCCTTGCCATCGACTATAAAATTTAGAACTACCAAAATCTGGTGCTAATACTGCTACTTTATCTCCAACTTCGTATTTTCTGTCAGTACTACGCAAGTTATAATAATCTGCATACCGCTTGGTTTCTATATCACTATAGTAATCTGCATAAACTTTCGCGAATTCGAGGTTTTCCTTCAGTGATTGAAGATACTCTTCGGGTGATTTACCTAAGTTAAGAGGTACTTTTCGTTCGCCAGCCCACGATTCCTTCAACACACTAAGTGGACCCCGAGGAAGAGTTCCATAAACCATAGTGAATGGCGAAATATGAGTCGTGCCTGAAGGTTTTTCTCTAAGGCTCCACAGAACAAACGGTAACAATTGGTGCCATCCACGAGGATCAGATTGAGCAAGCTTAAAGATCATGGTTTTCAAGCTTTGGTTGCATCTTTCAACCAATCCAGCTGCCTCAGGATGTCCAGGGGTATTAAATCTGGGACTACAACCCATTCGCCGCAAGAATTCTTTCGTCAAACGACTGGTAAAGTTGGTACCACAATCAGAACTGATGATCCTTGGAATAGAAAAAGTTGTAAAAACTTGCAACAGAGCTTCACAAACTCCCTTTGCATTCAGCGATCTAAGAGGATACGCCATCGGCCAACGAGAAAATTTATCCACCAGAACCAGAGCATAATTGTACTGGGGTTTCGATTTGTTGGATTCTCCAGTCACTACCATAGGGCCAATACAATCCATATTTAGATGGTTAAAACAGAGTTCATCCGCCCTCGGAATAGGAGTGATCGGGACTCGATCTGCCACTTTAACTGGAGTTCTTAGTTGACAAATTTGACAAGACGCACAATATTCGCGAATCCTCATCCATTCTTGGAAACCAAAAGTTTAATTTGATCCTGGCTCTCGTTGCCTTAAAAGCCATGTGCCCAGCACATGGGGCATCGTGTGCTACTCGCAAGACAACCTCGATTCTATCTTCCGGTAAACATAATTGATTAACCTTATGTCCCATAATTTCCCCTTTGTGGTACAGGAGGTTATTATCTATAAAGAAATTATTTTTATTCTGTCTCGCTTGTTGCCAGCAAGATATAAGATTGTGACAATTCTGTTGCTCACGCAATAAAGTATCATTATTCGCTACTCCCTCATCAGACTTGAACTCTGTTGACTCAACATCAAGAAAATTATCTGAATCATCAACTAGTTGCTCCTGAGAATATTCATTCACTTCTGACGGCAAGGATTCGTTGCTGTTACTTTTCTCGATATTAACTCCTAAGTTATCTTCTTCTGCCCCTTTATTTATTTGTACACATCGATCTACGCCAGCTACCATCACTACATATTGCGAACTATCCCTTAATAGGTCCACAACATGGGGTGTCAAAATAACCCGTTCATTTAGTTCAGGGACTGCAGCGAACATGACGCACAAAGATGGCGCAATGTTTGTCGTTCCTTCCATTGAATTAGCTAATTTCATTTGTAGGTATACTACATCTGCCTTACATCCTTCTCCCTGAAAACCAATTATATTAATCCGTTTAATCACGGGTAAGTTTAGTGACTCAATTAATTTCTTATCAATACAACAAATTTCTGCTCCTGAATCAGATAATGCTGGCTGAGAAGGGAGATCTTCAATCTGTACATTGATATACGACCTCTCGTGTAATCCATCAATACTATTCTCGTATACCCTTACAGCAGTTTCCAACCCTATTGGTTTAGAATTATCCAATAAATTCCCTTGCTTTACCTGTTCAGGTATCTCATGCAACACGTTGACCTTCTCAACACATGAGTCGATCACTTCTTCAGTTGGGTTCCCAAATATACAAGTACTCACCTTTTTAGAACTTGGTTTGGTCTGGCACTCCCTTGCCCTATGACCCTTCTGATGACATAGGAAACAGAGACCCTTTACCTTGGCCTCCTCCTGAGACACCCTCGCACCTATCTTGGCTTCACCCCTTATTTCCGGTTTGGGAGACTTGGGTTGAGCTGTCTGGTTATTGACTTGAACATGTGGTTGACCTCTCATCCAATTGTTATACTTCGGTGTCGGATGACTACGGCATACTAAGTCATTCCCACCATCATGCGACGCTACATAAATGTCAGCCGCATTAGCTATGTCTTCACAGCTCAACCACTCCTCTTTTTCTTGGGCCAAGATATAATCTAAACAAGCCTTCGACAAGGACTCCTTAAGCCGATCCGCAACCAATAAACTTACAAGTTTATCAAACTCATCAGTTATCTTTCTACTTTTCAAATAATACATAAGAGCCACACGCAATTTGGATGAATAGATCGTAAATGATTCGTCCGATGCTTTGTGCAACGACCAAAATCGGGCTCTAAGATTTGAAGGGCTTATCTTAAACTCCCGTAGCAAAAACTCCTTCAGGAATTTGTAGTCATGGAGCTGTGCCTCAGTAAGGCGCATGGTTAATGCCTTAGCTCTTTCACTTAAAATGGCTAGCAATAATTTTGCTCTAACATCTTCATCCACCTCATACACATTAAACAAACCATCCAAGTGATCAAAGAAACCTGGAATTTCTATAGGGTCGGAAGGAAATTTCCAAAGAATATTCTTAAGGGCATCACTATAACGCTTAGTACGACTTGCTAAAGAATCTCTAACATTTCGTTCTTCCTGCTTTTCCTTCCTCTCCCTTTCTTCTTTCTCTTTCCGTTCCTTCTTTTCTCTTTCTTCTTTCTCTTTCCGTTCCTTCTTTTCTTCCTCTCTCCTCTTTTCCTCCCTTTCTTCCTTCTCCTTCCGTTCCTCCCTTTCTCTTTCTTCCTTCTCCTTCCGTTCCTCCCTTTCTCTTTCTTCCTTCTCCTTCCGTTCCTCCCTTTCTCTTTCTTCCTTCTCCCTTTGTTCTTTCTTTTCTTCCTCTCTCCTCTTTTCCTCCCTTTCTTCCTTCTCCTTCCGTTCCTCCCTTTCTCTTTCTTCCTTCTCCTTCCGTTCCTCCCTTTCTCTTTCTTCCTTCTCCTTCCGTTCCTCCCTTTGTTCTTCATATTTACGGATTTCGAACTCCAGACGGCGCTTCTGCAGCTCGTAATCCACTCCTGTTGGAGATATTGGACTACCCTTAAATTCCTCTTCCTCTTTTCCAATCTCCATGGCCCATTCTTCCATTAATTGATTTCGATCCCATGACATAACATCATCATCGTCCCTTCCTGCCTTCATAAGATACACCCTAAGGCGCTCAGACGACATTTTGCGAATATTCGCTTGCATCTCTGTTGGCAACGCTTCCATTTTTACAAACAGTCAGTCAACAACAATCAACAAAAAAAAACAGACACCACGCGGCAAACCCGCCACACAAAAGGAAAATTCCACAACCCAAAGTGCAACTATGCAGTATCCAAAGAAGTACACTCGCCAAGTACGCAAAAACTATACAAGCTCACGCAAGTCTGGCCTCGATCACAACAATGGATCAAATTTCAAAGAAATAATCAGCAGATATTGAAAGAGAAATAATGGCTGCCTCCCACTCGGCTGCAACTCCACTCTCTTTTCTCCTTCTCAGCCACGACAACACCTAGGATCTTACCCGTATGTTGACTGCTGTCTTCTGCTGTCTCAGCCGAACGACGCACTTCGTCCGTCCGACTGTCGTATGCCGATTCACCCGTCTCCCACGGTAGAAAGGCGTCTCGATCCGCTCGCTGTCTGGAACAGACCGTCTCTTGATCCTCCGGGTTGACTCCTTCCTCCGCCGGCTCGCGTCTTCTTCACCGGATCCAACACCGATGATCCCGCTTCTGACACCAATAATGTCGCGGTCGACTCCTTCGATCGCAACGACGAACCAACGAAGGAACTATTAAAAGATCTTTATTTAAAAATAAAGTCGATTAAGTGTAAAGTAAGTCAACTCGTCTATCAAATATCACAATCGTAGACAGCACACAGGTTGGCTGGTCTCGATTGAACGTCATACGATCAATGTTTCAACGTTTACAAATCTTCGTCAAAAGGCCCCCAATGTACATCAGGTCTATCTTATATAGAGTTCTCCCGGATTCCAGAACGTTCTGTGACGTCACTGTACTTTTCCCTGGAAAGTCCTACTGAACACGTATATCCTTGTTGCATGCACCGAATTAATGTTGACAGCTTGCTGCAGAAATTTCCTTGCGTTGTAAACAAGCTTGTTGACGCGTCGGTTTTCTTCCCTTGATGCATGCACCCGCGTAGACCAGCCAACCTGTGTGCTGTCTACGAAGAAATTGGTACCCCCACTTTTTAGACCAAGGTATTGGTACCCCCCACTTTTTAGGCTAAAGTTACGCCCCTGGCTGGAGGCTTTAACAGAGAAGGATATATGGAAGACAAGTATGACTGGAACCAGAGTAGAGCAGTAACAGAGACGTCAAACCAAGAAAATAGTCGTCTAAGAAGGAGTTTGTGATCGATGGTGTCGAATGCGACGGAGATGCCGAGAAGACAGAGGCAGCTAGGAGACTTAATTGTCGGTGGCTGACGGCAGAGAGACGTAAGTGAAGTTTTCTGTGGAGTGGTGTTTAGTGTAGCCAGATTGGTGGGGTTAAGAAGTGAATTAGAAGAGAGGTAGTCGTTTAGCCGAGCAAGGACTATTCTTTCAGTTAACTAACAACAACAACAACAACAACAACAACAACAACAACAACAACAACAACAACAACAACAACAACAACAATAATAATAATAATAGGCGTAATAATAACAATAACAACAGCAAGAACAAGACCAATAGGCCTACTCCTACTGTAGGCCTATAAGCTGCCACTAGACTTAGGCATATTATGTTCATACTAGCGTATTACCCCGTCATATATTATGACGTGACGGCAGTGTATTATATATAGGCCTATATACGTGTCGTTGGTTAAAATGCTCTGATCGCCGTCCTGATGACGTAGGTCCATCATTATGGTAGACGTCATCAAATAATCGCCGGCCCATTGTCTTTAGCGTTCGAAATTCTCATTCGTTCTGTTGTCAGCTCCTCAGTTAGACATGTAGTAGCCTATCTGCAAAATTTACAATTTTGAGTCGATTTCGTATAATCAATCTTTTCTGTCTGTGGACTCCTTTGAAGGCGGCCCCTCGCCGTGCTCAGGAAACTCAGGTAAGATTCGAAATACTCGTCAGTAATCTACATTTTTGTATCGAATTAACCAACTTCCGTCGTTCTTGCTTGCAAATAACAAACCTCACCTTGTAAGTCATCAACGCAACGTTCTATTCGAAACTTAAAAAGCCAACTTTATTCAAATGAACAGTTTAAAAGTGAACTTTCCTATGCGTCTAGTCCATGCTTTTTTGTTAATGACAGCTGCATAGATAGGCTAAAGGTTAATTAATCTGTGTGGTTAGCATTTGTATAGAGAGAACGCCGAAATCCTTCCGCCCGTCGACGAAAGACGAGTGGAAAAGGTATGGTAGAAGGAAAAGGTATGGTAGAAGGAAAAGGTATGGTAGAAGGAAAAGTTATGGTTCGTGCCGATTCTGTCGACTGTGGGCCTCTTGAAGAAACGGCTGGTGAAGGTCGCGAGGTCAGGACGTGTTCCACTGGACGAGGATCCTTGCGACGGATCCGTGTAAGTAGTCATGCGTTTCGTGGTCTTAATTTAGTTTAGCAAACTGATGGATATTAAAATGCTTTGATACACAGGTAAATTGAGAGCCAAAATTAATGAGAATACTGGCAGGGAATATGTTCAAAATGGTTATCATGCGAAAAATGAAAGTGGAGAAGAAATTGGTACCCCCACTTTTTAGACCAAGGTATTGGTACCCCCCACTTTTTAGGCTAAAGTTACGCCCCTGACTGGAGGCTTTAACAGAGAAGGATATATGGAAGACAAGTATGACTGGAACCAGAGTAGAGCAGTAACAGAGACGTCAAACCAAGAAAATAGTCGTCTAAGAAGGAGTTTGTGATCGATGGTGTCGAATGCGACGGAGATGCCGAGAAGACAGAGGCAGCTAGGAGACTTAATTGTCGGTGGCTGACGGCAGAGAGACGTAAGTGAAGTTTTCTGTGGAGTGGTGTTTAGTGTAGCCAGATTGGTGGGGTTAAGAAGTGAATTAGAAGAGAGGTAGTCGTTTAGCCGAGCAAGGACTATTCTTTCAGTTAACTAACAACAACAACAACAACAACAACAACAACAACAACAACAACAATAATAATAATAATAGGCGTAATAATAACAATAACAACAGCAAGAACAAGACCAATAGGCCTACTCCTACTGTAGGCCTATAAGCTGCCACTAGACTTAGGCATATTATGTTCATACTAGCGTATTACCCCGTCATATATTATGACGTGACGGCAGTGTATTATATATAGGCCTATATACGTGTCGTTGGTTAAAATGCTCTGATCGCCGTCCTGATGACGTAGGTCCATCATTATGGTAGACGTCATCAAATAATCGCCGGCCCATTGTCTTTAGCG
This sequence comes from Allolobophora icterica, assembly GCA_963556255.1. NCBI lineage: Eukaryota > Metazoa > Annelida > Clitellata > Crassiclitellata > Lumbricidae > Allolobophora > Allolobophora icterica. The sequence continues at coordinate 23,415,358 of OY744613.1, read as the reverse complement.
TTCGAAATTCTCATTCGTTCTGTTGTCAGCTCCTCAGTTAGACATGTAGTAGCCTATCTGCAAAATTTACAATTTTGAGTCGATTTCGTATAATCAATCTTTTCTGTCTGTGGACTCCTTTGAAGGCGGCCCCTCGCCGTGCTCAGGAAACTCAGGTAAGATTCGAAATACTCGTCAGTAATCTACATTTTTGTATCGAATTAACCAACTTCCGTCGTTCTTGCTTGCAAATAACAAACCTCACCTTGTAAGTCATCAACGCAACGTTCTATTCGAAACTTAAAAAGCCAACTTTATTCAAATGAACAGTTTAAAAGTGAACTTTCCTATGCGTCTAGTCCATGCTTTTTTGTTAATGACAGCTGCATAGATAGGCTAAAGGTTAATTAATCTGTGTGGTTAGCATTTGTATAGAGAGAACGCCGAAATCCTTCCGCCCGTCGACGAAAGACGAGTGGAAAAGGTATGGTAGAAGGAAAAGGTATGGTAGAAGGAAAAGGTATGGTAGAAGGAAAAGTTATGGTTCGTGCCGATTCTGTCGACTGTGGGCCTCTTGAAGAAACGGCTGGTGAAGGTCGCGAGGTCAGGACGTGTTCCACTGGACGAGGATCCTTGCGACGGATCCGTGTAAGTAGTCATGCGTTTCGTGGTCTTAATTTAGTTTAGCAAACTGATGGATAATGTCGCCCGCGAAGAGGCACTGGATAATATCGCCTGTGAAGAGGCGCTCGATGATGTCGCCTGTGAAGAGGCATGGGTGATGCCGCCTATGAAAGGGCGCTGGATGATGTCGCTTCTGAAGAAGAGCTGGATGATGTGGCCTGTGAAAAAGCGCTGTATGATGTGGCCTGTGAGGAGGCGCTGGATGATATCGCCTGTGAAGAGGCGCTGGGTAATGTCGCCTGTGAAGAGGCACTGGATGATGCCGCCTGTGAAGAGGCGCTCGATGATGTCGCCTGTGAAGAGGCATGGATGATATCGCCCTTATAAGGGTGCTGGATGATATCGCCTGTGAAGAGGCGCTGGGCTATGTCGCCTGTGAAGAGGCGCTTGATGATGTCGCCTGTGAAGAGGCGCTGGATGATATCGCCCTTATAAGGGTGCTGGATGATATCGCCTGTGAAGAGGCGCTGGATGATGCCGCCTGTGAAGAGGCGCTTGATGATGTCGCCTGTGAATAGGCGCTGGATGATATCGCCCTTATAAGGGTGCTGGATGGATAAGAGTCGCTGGATACAATTTTGAGTCGATTTCGTATAATCAATCTTTTCTGTCTGTGGACTCCTTTGAAGGCGGCCCCTCGCCGTGCTCAGGAAACTCAGGTAAGATTCGAAATACTCGTCAGTAATCTACATTTTTGTATCGAATTAACCAACTTCCGTCGTTCTTGCTTGCAAATAACAAACCTCACCTTGTAAGTCATCAACGCAACGTTCTATTCGAAACTTAAAAAGCCAACTTTATTCAAATGAACAGTTTAAAAGTGAACTTTCCTATGCGTCTAGTCCATGCTTTTTTGTTAATGACAGCTGCATAGATAGGCTAAAGGTTAATTAATCTGTGTGGTTAGCATTTGTATAGAGAGAACGCCGAAATCCTTCCGCCCGTCGACGAAAGACGAGTGGAAAAGGTATGGTAGAAGGAAAAGGTATGGTAGAAGGAAAAGGTATGGTAGAAGGAAAAGTTATGGTTCGTGCCGATTCTGTCGACTGTGGGCCTCTTGAAGAAACGGCTGGTGAAGGTCGCGAGGTCAGGACGTGTTCCACTGGACGAGGATCCTTGCGACGGATCCGTGTAAGTAGTCATGCGTTTCGTGGTCTTAATTTAGTTTAGCAAACTGATGGATAATGTCGCCCGCGAAGAGGCACTGGATAATATCGCCTGTGAAGAGGCGCTCGATGATGTCGCCTGTGAAGAGGCATGGGTGATGCCGCCTATGAAAGGGCGCTGGATGATGTCGCTTCTGAAGAAGAGCTGGATGATGTGGCCTGTGAAAAAGCGCTGTATGATGTGGCCTGTGAGGAGGCGCTGGATGATATCGCCTGTGAAGAGGCGCTGGGTAATGTCGCCTGTGAAAAGGCACTGGATGATGCCGCCTGTGAAGAGGCGCTCGATGATGTCGCCTGTGAAGAGGCATGGATGATATCGCCCTTATAAGGGTGCTGGATGATATCGCCTGTGAAGAGGCGCTGGGCTATGTCGCCTGTGAAGAGGCGCTTGATGATGTCGCCTGTGAAGAGGCGCTGGATGATATCGCCCTTATAAGGGTGCTGGATGATATCGCCTGTGAAGAGGCGCTGGATGATGCCGCCTGTGAAGAGGCGCTTGATGATGTCGCCTGTGAATAGGCGCTGGATGATATCGCCCTTATAAGGGTGCTGGATGATATCGCCTGTGAAGAGGCGCTGGATGATATCGCCTGTGAAGAGGCGCTGGATAATGTCGCCTATGAGGAGGCACTGGATAATATCGCCTGTGAAGAGGCGCTCGATGATGTGGCCTGTGAAGAGGCATGGATGATGCCGCCTATGAAAAGGCGCTGGATGATGTCGCTTCTGATGAAGCGCTGGATGATGTGGCCTGTGAGGAGGCGCTGGATGATGTCGCCTGTGAAGAGGTACTGGATGATGCCGCCTGTGAAGAGGCGCTGGATGATGTCGCCTGTGAAGAGGCGCTGGATGATATCGCCCTTATAAGGGTGCTGGATGATGTCGCCTGTGAAGAGGCGCTGGATGATATCGCCCTTATAAGGGTGCTGGATGATGTCGCCTGTGAAGAGGCGCTGGATGATATCGCCTGTGAAGAGGAGCTGGATGATGTCGCCTGTGAAGAGGCGCTGAATGATGTCGCCTGTGAAGAGGGACTGGATCATGTCGCCCTTATAAGTGTGCTGAATTATATCGCCTGTGGACTGCCAATGTATCGCCTGTGAAGAGGCGCTGGATGATATCGCCCTTATAAGGGTGCTGGATGATGTCGCCTGTGAAGAGGCGCTGGATGATATCGCCTGTGAAGAGGAGCTGGATGATGTCGCCTGTGAAGAGGCGCTGGATGATGTCGCCTGTGAAGAGGGACTGGATCATGTCGCCCTTATAAGTGTGCTGAATTATATCGCCTGTGGAGTGCCAATGTATCGCCTGTGAAGAGGCGCTGGACGATGTCACCTGTGAAGAGGCGCTGGATGATATCGCCCTGATAAGGGTGCTAGGTGATATCGCCTGCGAAGAGTCGCTGGATGAAATCGCCTGTGGAGAGGCGCTGGATTATGCCGCCTATGAAGAGGCGCTGGCTGATATCGCCTGTGAAGAGGCGCTGGATGACATCGCCCTTATAAGGGTGCTGGATGATGTCGCCTGTGAAGAGGCGCTGGATGATATCGCCTGTGAAGAGGAGCTGGCTGATATCGCCTGTGAAGAGGCGCTGGATGTCGCGTGAGGAGATCGACGACAACGACGAGATGGCATCATCATTATGATGTAAGCGTCGTTGCCGGTCGAGATAGGATGATGACGGACGAAAGCCAGTCTCCACTGGGTCAACAATGAAGGCAGCTAGGCCGAGGTGTAATCGGACACCACACAGCCAAGGTGTAATAGGACACCTCGCGGCTATGATGTAACCAGACACCGCCCGCGCTGCAGGCGAGCGACGACCCGCGTCTCGAGGAGCAATCTGACACTAATTGACGATAGCTTGACGTGGGGAGGGGGCTGACCGATGCACGCTGAAGTTCCTACTTAACGGAAGGAAAAGGAGAACACGGGACTTGTACTGCTGACGAACGCGACGTGTGAACATCGGTCGAGCGAGAAACATCGGGAGGAACGACCAGCGGGGCGGCAGAGTATTAGTCCGTCAGATTCAGAGACTGACGCGAAAGAACGATCTGTAGTTAGGCTGTACGAAGCAACATTTGAGATAGTCCGATTTAATATCTAAACGCTTTAATACTACGTGGAAGTTCCCGTAGAGTTAGTGTATATATATTTGTTTCTCTAATTAAATTCATTTATTAATTAAACAAAGTTCGTCGTGAATCTTCTATAGAAAAGTTAGGCACGTTAAATAAAAGTGCAAGTAAAAGAACAAGCAATCGAGGGTCGACATCAACACACGGCAAACACACGACTGGAAACCTTCGATTGCGACACTGGATGATGTCGCCCTTATAAGGGTGCTGGATGCTATCGCCTGTGAAGAGGCTCTGGATGATATCGTTTGCTAAGAGACGCTGGATGATGCGGCCTCTGAGGAGACGCTGGATGATATCGACTGTGGAGATGCGCTTGATGACATCGTCTGTGAAGAGGCGCTGGATGATGTCGCCATTATAAGTGTGCTGGATGATAATTATCACCTGTGGAGAGGCGCAGGGTGACCTTGCCTGTGAAGAGGCGCTGGATGATAGCGCCTCTGAAGAGGCGCTGGATGATATCGCCTGTGAAGAGGCGCTGGATGATGCCGCCTGTGAAGAGGCGCAGGATGATGTGGCCTTTGTAAAGGTGTCCTGGAGAATGTCGCCTTTGTAAAGGTGCTGGATGATGTAGCCTTTGTAAAGGTGTCCTGGAGAATGTCGCCTTTGTAAAGGTGCTGGATGATGTAGCCTTTGTAAAGGTGTCCTGGAGAATGTCGCCTTTGTAGAATTGCTGGATGATGTCGCCTGTGTCGACTCAAGGAAAGAGAGAAGTGTATTGACTCCTTTAGGCTTTAGTCGGCACTAATAAAGTCGTCTAACCACTTGGTATTGAGAATGCGAAGAACACATCGTCAGAAAGCACTCAGCAATGTTTGTGAATCGTCATGCGTGGCAGCTGGTGAGTAAGAAATTGAAACAAGACACACCTATTCATATCTCATCTCTCAAGATACACAATGCGTCAGTCTATGGTCGCTCCAAGTGAGGTCGTAGTCAAGGGCAATCCGTGTGAGAAGACACCAATTAAAATCCGACATATATATATATATATATATATATATATATATATATATATATATATATATATATATATATATATATATATATATATACCTGAAATCATACTACGATCGGTCAGATAGTTAGCTCATTGTAAACTTATGACAGACGACGACTTAGACAATGTGAGGGAACCTCGTGACGCGAGGAGTGAACATGGCGGACTAAAGTCAACATGGTCGGCAAAGGCGTAATTTGTGGGGGGGGGGTACGAGGGGTACCCGTACCCACACTTTTTAGACTGGGGGTACCGTACCCCCCACTTTTTGAACATTGCCAATCATTTTTTTATTATTGTGCCTTTCCAGAGATCGCAGTCTCCGCCTTGCTTCGTGTACGTAAGAAATTGGTACCCCCCACTTTTTAGACCAAAGTTACGCCCCTGATGGTCGGAGACAGATAGAAGTGGACAGGTCTTGTTCAAACCCCATCGTCGGGACATATCTGAAGGAAGAGAGACAAAGACGAAGGAGAAGAAGCTTATTGTTGCATATGTTGTCTTTCGTGGCATTGATGAGGACATGACTGTGCTGTGGCCACCTAGTTCGAGAATAGACTACCTCTGGTGGAGTTTTTGTGATAGTTCAGATTGAACGTTTGCTGTTCTCATGTAGAGAGATTGTTTTTACGCTTTGGTCCACATATGGGCCGTTTTGTAGTGTTTCGTACGTGGGACTCTTTGGGTCTTTTTTGTACGTTATCGTGGGTTGAAGTCTTTTTATGGATCTGACTACGGTTACTGCCTCATTTAGGTTTAGATTTGAATCTGGTTCAAACCCCCTAGTCTTCTTATAACCCTCACAGTTAAGTCTTCATAGTACACCCCAGAGGGTCGTTTTCAACATTGCAAATCAGTTGTGCTAGTGTGATTTAGCACTATTTGACTCTAAGTCTCTGATAAAGAGAAGACACTTCCATTGTGTATTATGCATGCATTTTTGAATTTTCTCAACAAAGGAATTAATTTTGATTCGAGTCTGACTTGCAAAACTGCTAGCGTTGAAATTAGCTGGTTTCAAATTCAAATGGGTGGGTGGCTTAAGCTAACGGATTGGGTACCTGCTTTGCAGGAACTGAATATTGACTTCATCAGTTTATCATCCGGGATTTAGGAACGTAGCCTATGCGTGCCGATTTCTTATCCCCCATTTGATTGAGGTAGGAGGAAGACCGAGTCACAACAAGAGTCGACCCTTGAAGCATACACATTCTTGTAAATAATATTTGTTTGTATATTCTGTTTTGGGAACGCCGCCATCGCGAAAGAACAAGATGGAATTGGGGTGATATCGTCAATCTACGACCGTCGTCATCATTCTTGAGGGTGGAGGTATGTAACGGCTTCGTCTCCGGAAGATCTGTCCACAGAGAGGAGGAGGATATGCATTCTGAAAGTTAGTCCTGGAATGAAACGACATAAGTGATTGAGCGGAAGGAACAGATACAGGGAAACAGTTCCAAAATATAGGTCCAGCAACAGAAAAAGCTTGTTCACCAAGAACAGTTCTAGTTTTACGTATGTCCTGGATGAGAAAAGATGAGTCTGGGGAGAACAGTTCTAGTTTCAGGTATGACCACAGGAAGATAATCAACTATCCCGGTTGAATATTGATTACTGTGGCGATAAAGACTGATTTTAAGTAATGTGATTGGCAAGCATTCAGTGTTTTATAAATTGAGCCCCTTCTTGAAAGAGAGTCTTTACTGTACAGGGAGCAAAGGCAGACTTAAGCACAGCGGTTAAATTTAAATATATATAGCCTGCATATATGATCTTCACAGAAAGAAGCAGTGGTTTGTATCATTTAATAATATTACTAGAATTCACACCGTCTGAATATACATACACTGTACTATATTGTTTCCAGATTTGTTCATCTGAAATCTCTATACTTTCGTAAGCATTAGCGTCAACTTCACAGCAGCAACATTTATATACCGGTAGTCTTAGATTAGCATTGCAATTGTTATTCTAACACAAACCAATGTGTAGTTCACTGCATGCAATGTAGCAGTGTGCTGAACCAAATGAATGTCCCAGACCACCTAGGTTCTTTTCCAATACTCTGTTACTTAAATTATAAAATGTCAATGTTTGCATTAGTTGATTGGTAAAGCTTGTTTCAGTTCAGCATCACAATCCACCTTAGTTGTCCGACTGTCTCCCAGACTGACCCCTTTGGATCTTGACATGGAACCAATTTTAACCCCCCATCCCCACCCATCGATTTTGTTTTGACTAAGTGCCTATGAATAAGCTAGTTCTCACGACTTTGCTTTTTTTTGGGCACCATGGGCGGCGATCCCGGGGGAATCGAGGGGGACAAGACCCCTACCTTTTAGAGTGGGGGACACACCATACATTTGCCCCCCCAAATTTTGAAGAAACAGCAAAAAAGGTAATAAAGGCAAAAAAGGTGCGTGAGTGCGAAAAACAATTTTTTAGAATGAATCATGCGCGGAAAAAGTTTTTGACCTCTTTTTTGACCAGTTCATGTCAAAACTCTTTCTTTGACCAGATCATTTCTAAAGTGTCCCCCCACCTGTCAAACAAGATCACCGCCACTGTTGGGAACTGTAGAAATCTCGAGATTACGATTCAATCAAGTTCAGTAACCTATCGACAGATATAACAGTTATTATCAATCACGATTCAGAAACATTGTTGCGTTTACTCTGAATACATGTTTACTTCGTTGTATATCTACTGTGCCATTCGCGCCTCGAGTAACGATTACCGAGATGGACAAATGGCTCATATGTATGTCGAGAAAGCAGCCATTGGAGCCTCCTTTGTGGTAACATTCTTCTTGTTACCATACTGGCCAATGAATGACCCATCTTCATTGAACTTGGATGGATCTGGATCAGCATACTCTCCAAGGCTGTCATTGTCACTGTCACCTGGATCGAGAGGTTTCTTAGCACTCAGACTGTTTATTGAACTGCTACTCTTCGACATGTATGGCTCCTGCCTGAAATCACAGAATTACGTTCAAATTCATAAGCTCATTTGTCTATTCAGCAATATCTATGTATAATGTATGTATGTATGTATGAATGTAGGCATGCATGATTGAACAAATGTATATATGGTATGGTATGGTATCTGGGAATTTATAAAGCACTTCTCACAGTGTGAACTATTCAGAGGTGCTCTCAGCCTATGAGCCTCAAAATGTACGTATTGCATATGAACATACATGGAGTATTACATATGTATTTCTTAGTATTATATATGTATTACATACATAGTATTACATACATATGTATGTGTATGTAATACTGTGTATGGATATATGTATGCAAGGATACGATACATAAAAACCTACATACATACATACACAGCTTGCACTCTCTGAACAATGTTTACAGAAAACGATGTTTATCACTCACGGTCTTACATATTCTCCAAACTCCGGTTCGTCGTCTTTGCCAGCCGCACACCCATTCTTCTTTTCTCTTTCGTTTACTATTAACAGACAAAATATTAAAATCCAATTCTTCGACATTTCTTGTCATTACTAACAAAAAGTTTCCAAGGAAATCCTCATTTATTAATTCAAATACAACTGAGTGATCAACAGCACGACCCAAGCTGTTACACAGACACACACATACACACGCTATGCATGTTACAAGTGCTCAGATACACACACGCACACGCACACAAACGCACACACGCGCGCACACGCACACACACCAGCGAATACATATGTACTAAGACTGAAAGAATTGTGAGCAGATGGATGCTTCTTATTCATGTTTTCATGGCACTCCTCCTTTCTAAGTTCCATCGAAACTTAGCATAATCAGTGGCGTCACTAGGGCTGGAGTCACCCGGTGCGGAAAAGTCATGGTGTCACCCTAAAAAAAAGTGATGACCTTTTTTTAGGAATTCGTCTCCCAAAAAAAGTGATGACCTTTTTTAGGAATTCGTCTCCCCAAAAAAGTGATGACCCTTTTTAGGAATTCCTCATCTTCCAAAAATGTCATCATTTTCTCATCTTGGGTGTCACCCCCCTCTGAGGGTATCACCCGGTGCGGTCCGCACCCCCACACTCCCCTCGTGACGCCACTGAGCATAATATTTGATGATATTGACAAATATTTTCATAATAGTCACATAACAGTATGCCCACTATACAATAAATGATCCAACTAGCATTCTGACACTGAAGAAAATGACTTGCCCAGGTAAGATCCTCCTTTATTGAAGGTCACATAGCAGAAGAAACACAGTATGAAGATAACGAGAAACAGAATGGCGCCAAGCACCACAAGATGCAGGAAAGATCCGGCTGTGTCTAATTTGGCAGAATCTGAAGACATACATATTGCATCACAATCTATAAGCACCTGATTTTTTGGTAGAACTATGCACCTTCATGCATCAGTGCATTCCATGTTATCAGATTTCAGTGTTTATGCCACTAAAAGACTATTCCAGTTTTAAGGGAGTACACAAGTCCTTCCAGTCCCATATTAAGACCTACGTCTTTTGGTGTTCATATTCTAGTTTGTCTCACTAGAATAACCTCCAGATTTTGCTTGGATAGGTGTTTGTGCATTATTTTAACTCTACTTACAGAAATTATAATTACTGCTAGACTAGACTAAAACTTCTGACAACAGACCTCAGCTCACAGATTATGGCCTACATGTGCACTCTTAAATCATCCAAAGCATTCTCTGCATTTAAGCTTAAGATTTTTAAACTGAATGGCTCTGGTATGGCTTAGATATTGAAATAAATATTCTGACTGTCCTTTTTGATCTAACTATGACAGACTAAGCAATGTACCAGTAACTCAGTCATTTATACATTCAAATTCTGACCATTTGGCAATAGTTTACTCAGTCAATTTCAACATTTTTATAACATCACCGCAGACAGGTTCTTAAATGTTTCTATGCAAGGTCAAGTACAAGCACACAAAACAGACATTTGTATATTAGTTTGCCAGTACCAGTAACTTTGTAAAAATGTAGTACAGTGGAACGCAGTGGTGTAGCGGTATGTTTGTGCCTTGTGACCAAAGGGTCGCAGGTTCGAATCTACCTCAAGCCACTGCGTAGCGACTTTGGACAAGTCGCTCACCTACAATTGTCCAGCACTCATGAATAGGCTGGTGCCCTGCGTTTGGCCTTCGAGTGGCACTTTAGAAGTTTGGAGATTATGACTACGAAAGAATGTACGAAATTTTTGCACATGCAGAGGAGTTTTCACTGAATTTTCACTCATCGTCGAGTGGTTATATTTTTATCAGACCTGTTTTAGGTCCAGTAGTTGCAGTGACAACGTCTGATTTTGAGCGCTTGTCGTCAGCGTTAAAGGCAACCACGCAAACTTCATACTTTACACCTTTCTCGAGCCCTGTGACGTTGATCTGAGAGTTGTCGGTTATATTACTTGTTCTCATCCACTCTTCACTTCCTTTTGCAAAAAATACATTACAGAATAAAACGCCACGGCATCTTATTGTTAGATGAATTTACATTGGCTGAGTCTGGATTTTTAGCATACCAGTCAACAATTCTGGAGTGCACCAACACAAGGCCTCAGCCGCCTCACTACAGTTGCTCTTTTGAACTGCCCATCTTTAGGTTTATGAAGCCATACGAATGGTGAGAACTGTTCAAAATAATTTCTGCCAACGTTAATGGCCTTTGTTGCCATAAGATGTCGTTAAACTTTGGATCCATCATTTGTCCAAGATGCTGAGAGGTTATATGGGAGTTTTCCCATGTGATTAAACTGATGGCACTAAAACTAGAGGCGTAGCCAGGAAACAATTTTGAATGGGAGGGGAGTTTCCATTAGACATGCACTCATACACCCAAAGACTAAATAACAAGGAGTAAGTTAAATTGCATCCAAAGACTAAATTAAAAAAATTAATTCAAAGTTTCAGACATATTTAGAAAGAAATAATAAAATGTCTTGCTGCTATTTATTTGGGGGGTTGAACTCATAAAACCCCCAAATACGCCCATGGCTACAACAGATGGAAGCAATTTTTAAACAAAATAACTGGGCAGCGAGTAAAACTAATTTTAATTAATTAATAAATGTAAACGCAAAGGTTGAACTTAAAGACAGAAACAGCAACCTACCTTCTGGTCGATATTCAACACAGTAAAAGCTCCCTGGATTTTGAGTATTCTCATTTTCTGTGTAAGGTTTCCAGGATACAAGAACAAAGTCGTCACCAACTTCCAATGAACCAATTCCTGGCTTACTGGGAACTGCATAAAATCAGACAAAAATATTTTAACAAGTTTCCCATGTCATGAAACTGAAGCACTGTATAAGATTTAAGCAGTCTGATTTTGTAACTAATTAACTAATTTCTGAAGCGATATCTCATCTTTCCAAGTTGAAAAAAACGGCTAATTACATGTATATACATTAAATATTTAATATTTTATTATGATTCCTGATTATGATTGCGCTTGGATCAACCATGCATCAATCAATGCCTTGGACATTATGATAATGGTGTTATGTGATACAATGACAAGTAATGAGAGAATTTGGTGAAAAGATTAGGTTGTGATCAAAACTATGTGGGGGGATAGATGAATGGTAACACTCTTGCTCGAAGAACATAAGATCTTGAAAGAAGAGGTTCGATACCCATAAGCTCTGACTCAGCCTTCCATTCCCTAATGGGCAGCTGTAAAATGTGCAGGCGCTTTAACAGGCTGCCAAGATGTGTGTTCTATAAGATCTTGTTAATTGTACTGTCATATGTTTCAATGTTACTTACTGTGGTTTGTCAGTGAGCTTGTCAATAAACACGAATATATATATATAAATTTAGCGACATTAGATGATATCAGCTTAATAAATATACTGAAGTACTTGCCCGAAGATGGGTTTGTTTTCTCTTGTAGCTGAATATCTGGACTATTTCCAGCTGAAGTCTTTGCCCGTATGTGTACAACGTAATTGGTGTCATTCTTCAGCCCAGTTATCTTCTTTGACTGCACTGAAGGATCCACATCAACTTTGTTCAGAATGACACCGCTCGGAGCTTTCAGAAAGAAACAAAGATAACATACGTTGAAGATTCAGAGCTGCTTTCTCAGTTACCATTTCTAGCAGGAATCTGAACATTTCTCTTCACATTAATCTCATTACCTCACAATACACTGACATCTTTGAGGGGTTCTTACAAATTTGAAATAGTGCTTATAAATAAGCTGGTCCACATATCATAATAACACAACATGAATCAATGGTGCAGAGCAGTCGTGCAGTGTTAAGGCCTCCTGAAGGTCCATATACATTAATTATTGTAGAGGAGGTTTGAACTTGCATGCTATGAGTTGCAAGGTGAGCACTCGACCAGTGAATTATACCATATCATACAGCTGGCTCTTGTGCCACATAAACGTGCATTGCAATAAAACAATACTATACTGAACATCCTGAAAATTCTGTTTACATATTACAGATATAAACAGAACATTCAGCACAAATGTCTTACATCAGATAATCTAAAAGCAATTAGCCCTTTAGCGAAATACAGTTGGTATACATATTGAACCACTTTCTTAAAATGTGCACTTTGTAACAGACAGATTTTACATCATCTAGCATACCTTCTTCAAATTCTATGACATATCCAGTGAGAATGCCATTTGGTTCTTCTGGGGGGTTCCATGTTACAACAAAATGATTTGATCCCCTCTCAGTGACTTCAAACTTTGTTACAGCTTCTGGAACTAAAATTACAATAATTGAGAACAATATTAAGTCATTCAAAAAACATTTAATTTATTTAATTAATTAACATCTGAAACATTTATACTCCAGGCCACACCTGTACCAGCGAACTGTGCTCATTTGGTAAATGGTACTGACCCGGTGCTATCCTGGTAACAACTTCAATTACTGCCTCTAAACTAACATAACAAATTAATTACCAGTAGTGCATTTTCTGATCATCTTTAGGCAATCATCAGGAGGCTGTAGTTCAGTGGCATCAGTGTTCAAGATGCTGGGTCAATTCCTTCAGGTTGCTCGATCCATCTATTATCATCCAGTCCAACATCACTGCTCTGAACCTACCTGTTGCTTTCTTACTTTCCATTCTTTCTTCAATGATGAAGTTCCTCTCAGTATAAGACCAATCCATTTCTTATGTCAACTCCACACTGTAGCTACCAGAGACTTTTTTATTTCTCCACTATACCAAATCCTCCTTCAGATATTCTGCATTGCATTCAAACGACTTTTTCCACTGCATGTACATCTCCACACATCAACATCTAGATGGCTCTAGTTTTCCAGTGGCCTCCTTCCTTATGGTTTGTGTTTCTGATACGTGAAGTATTACATTAATGTCTTAGTCATCTATTTCTGTACATTCTTGTTTAGGCTTCTCTTATGAAATATCTCCTTGCCCATTACCATTGTTCTCATTTCCCAATGACCCATAGCATCTTCTATAACCAGGCGGCTTCTAATGAAGCAGAATTTCTTGACCTGTTTGAGGTCTTTGCCATTGATGCTTAACATAATTCTTACTGCTGCTTCCTTTTCATGACCTGTACCCATCTGTTATAGGATTTACTTTCATTAAATCAGTTTGCTTATTAGCATGATCTATTTATTGTATCATTCAACATTATCAATATTTTTGTCCTCATTACGGTCTCACCATAGTTGTCACCACAGTCATCATCATCATCATCATAAACAACACTAATAAACAAAACAACGACACGTTTTACTTTTACTACGATTAACACATTAACAACGAGAGTGCACTAAAATCGACTGGAAAACCAATGCAGCTCGTTGTCAAAGTGTTAATAAAAATAGGTAGAAACTGATTTAATCATTTGTAGATCGTTACCTCCTTCTGGAGTCTTAAACTCGATAGAATTACTCTCAGGTCCTGTATGGCGAGCGCCATTGAGCACCATCACAACCGCAGTGATGTCACTGAAGGCCCAGAGTTTGTTGGTATGTCCAGTGACTCCAGGCTTATTCTCCGCTTTTCCAGCATCTCTTCGTCTTTTCCGGGTCAATGGAGGACAAGGGTCAACAGTTCTTAGTATCATATCTTCAGTACGAAAGTGTTCTGGATGGCCAGTCTTCCAGAATTTTATCTAAAATATTTGAGTAAAAATTTAATATTACATAACAATGTCTTGCAATTTTTCAGTGACACATACCGGTGAAAGCAGTAAGCTAAAGCAGCTTATTCACAAGAGCTCAAGCAGATGAGATCCATGAGTATTTTGGTCAGTTTCAGTACAAGGTGAATGACCAGTAAAGTCCAGTCCATGTAAAGACAGTAAATATGAGCAATGAAAAAACTTTCCTAGCGTGGTTTACATTTTCTTGTCTCAAACAAATGGGTATTGATTTGCAGGTCCAAGTAGGTAAGTAAGTAAGTAGGTAAGTAAGTAAGTAAGTAAGTAAGTAAGTAAGTAAGTAAGTAAGTAAGTAAGTAAGTAAGTAAGTAAGAAGTAAGTAAGTAAGTAAGTAAGTAAGTAAGTAAGTAAGTAAGTAAGTAAGTATATCCTTTATTTAACCATTTGCTAACTGCACTTTAGTGTACAAACTGCATTGTAAAGAATTTATAACAGCCTTTATTTGTTCATTCAGGACACTGCATTCATTTTGTAAATTCATAAAGTACCTCATACAAGATATTTACTCAAAAGTTTCCCATTCCAGCTTTGCCAAAAAGTGTCAATATTTTATAATTTAATGTAAACAACTGCACATCCAAAAATCAACTTATGACTTGGCAAAACTTGTCAACATTTGTATAATGTAATGTAAACAGCTGCATCATCATCAAAAGTACTTGGGAAAACTTGTAAAACAGTTGTATAATTTAATGTACACAGCCAAAAGTACTTGGCAAAACTTGGCAATATTTGTATCATTAAACAACTGCCTGTTTCTGCCATCACCAAAATCCACATATGAGTAGTTGTTCAAACAAGTAAGACAGTTAAATAATAGCAACTACCAGCAAATTTAACGGTTCCCCAAAGATAAATCTTGCATTGTGCCAGTTCAAGTCTCCTAAGGACCGTAAGTCAAGTTATAATACACAAAATTAATTATTAAGTATCATCTGCTGACTCTATCATTCAGCTGACTTGACCTTTGAATGAAGGAAGAAGAAAGATTTCTAATAGTTACAATCAACAGCAGACAGAAATGGATTGGTCATGTACTACTGAGAGAGTACTTCCTCCGAAGAACAATCATCAAAGACAACAGAATAGAGGAAAATAAGTGCAAAAATACTAATAAATAAATTATTACAGATTTACAGTATTACTCACCCTGTATCCAAGAAAGAAACCCTTCACTTCATCTGAGTGTTCATTAATCTCATTCCAAGTAAAGTTTGCACTTGAACTGTTAAACGATAACACTGCGAAATTTTCCGGTTTGCTTAATGGAACTAAAATATCACAAAAGAAATGCAACTGAACTAATTTAAACAAGATATATCCTACTTTGTCACCTCTGTCACAAGAAATTAAAACATTTGTACATCAGCAATGAAAATCAAATTCATGTTACTTACTATAGATATATTATACCCATTTATAAATAAATGGTCATGTAAGGAATGGTATGCAATTTATTAATCAGAAATGAAATAATGTTATATGAATAAGTGCTAATCACATCTGCCTTAAACCAAGAGACAAATCTGAGAAATAGTTAAGCAATTCTACAACTAAACAACACTACTTAATTTCGGTATTACAAGTAGGTAACATCTAAGGCATTTGATTTACCATAATTTACCATCTCAACTTACCTCACCTCAACTCATCTTGCTTTTCCCACACTGTCTGCCTTACCTACTTTTTCCCACCCAGCCCTACCTTACCTTATCTTACATTACATTATCTAAGTTACCTCTTGGGACAAGTGATCGGACACTTACGGCCTTGCCCGGAATATCCAATTCTTCTTTGCAACGTTGACCCTGGTGCTTCACCCTTGCTGTTGACTGATTTCACAAATATCTCATATTCAGTGAACGTCGGCTGATGTGGAATGACGATCTCATTTGCTCGCCAATCTGAAATTTCGCTTATCTTCGTATCTTGTCCACCTTTCTTCTTATAACCAACCACATAGTGGAAATTCTCTCCATTGTGCTCCCAAGCTTCCATAGGCTGTCAGAGAAAATGTAATGTACTATTAGAAGAAGAAGAGCAGTCCCTTAAGCTAGCCCTGAGGCAGCCATGGGTATGAAGTGTTAGCGACTTCATTTTTTTAGCCTTGGCACATGGCACACGATGGCGGGTGGCCATCTCTTCCTTGCTGTCTCATCTTCCCACTGATAGTGTGCGGTCGCCGGTCAGTGTACTCATTATAGGTGAGTTACTCACCGTGAGTAGGCTAGGGGTGCAGGTGGAGCAGAAATCTCAAACCAAATTTCTGCCCTGGCAGGGATTTGAACCCCGGACCTCTCGATAGACAGTCCAGCAAACTAAACAACACACTATCGAGCACCCCTTACTATTATCCAAACACTAACATAGTGCCTTAATAATCCGCATAGCAGGATAACCTGGTTGCTCATCTTTTACTTTTATAATGCAACATGGTAACTTAGCAATACTGTCAGCCTATCTTATTGTAGAACAGGGTGCCATGGAACCCGCGAAATGAATATCTAGCCCTTACTCTGCCGTTATTTCGCCAGTGGTAGAAGACCATTCTATTTGATTGTGAATTAATGTATTGTTCAATAGGAAGCATCTCTGAGGAGTTTTCTACATAAATGTGCACTTAAGATTACAATTAATTAATAATAACATAATAATAACAATATCTTCGTTTATTAATTCAAGCTGAAAAATACGCAGTAAGATTACATGATATAGTGGCAACAGATGATAACAAGTTTAACAGGAGTCGAATTTAACTGTATGGCAGCCATGTACTACTGCTCATTAATCAAAGGACCATTGTCTATAACTGTACGAGATACAACAATAAATCAAAATTAAATGCGACTTACTTGCCATACGATGACTAGTTCATCCTCCTTACGACTGACCGTGCATACTTCCTTCGGATGACGAAACGGCATGGCAGAAGGCGTCGAGCAGTTCCTAAACTCGGACGTAAAGTGACTTCTTTGACTTTCACCGAGCGAGTTACGTGCAGTCACGTGAAATGAGTATGTAGTCCATGGAAACAGATTCAGAACAGATTTGTGGGAGGATGATTCAGGAACGTGAACCATCGATTTGAATCGGTCAGGCGGATCATGAGATGTGTTGCAGTAGACGATGTATTCAATGATTCGATCGTTATTATCGCTTCCCGGTGTCCACTTCAGTTCGGCTTTATTGTCAAGGCACACATTCACCAACACAACATTTGAAGGCGGGTCAGGGCGATCTGAAATAGGAAACTATGTGATTTCAATCCTTTCTTCTGGGACACAAAGCAACTGAACAATGTAATTATTTTGTCTCTTTATCAACTTCAGAATGGAAGAAATGTTCAACACTAGATTCGTAGGATTCTTTTGTTGTACTGCACTGAAATAGCAGATTTTTATAGCATGTAATTTTATAATTGTGGGTGTTTTTTACATATTTATATAGCACCTCTTGAAAAGAAACTAATCGCAGGCTAGCCAAAATGATGTCCAATGCCATTAAGAACCAAATTTTCACCAAGCAATGCTCAGATAAAAGAAATGTCACCAGCAGCAGGCTTGTGAAAACATGAGGAGCCAAACCAGTGGGTTCCCATCATGCCTATCCTCATCTGCCCATGGCACAGATTAAGTGTAGGTGTGGTCCATGATCAACCATCTTGAACCTGTCATTCCCTTGAGTATAGATGACTTTCCAAAGTCAGAAGGGCGTTAATCATGAGCAGAAAGAACCTTACAAAACCTCAAAATCTATTATGAATTTGAGTAAATTGAAACACCAAATCAATATAGGAAAGAGTCACAGAACAATTTTTGCTTAGAGACGAACTTTAAGATGCACACAAGACTATTTGGAACACCACAATAATCTGTATTTTCACATGAGCATTTAATAGCCAGGCTAGGCTTTTTCCAACAAAAGAAAATCCTGTATCTCAGAGTAATTAACTGATACCTCGGACAACCAGACGAGCTGTGGCATCTGTATGGTCAACACCATTGGCAGCATGACAGGTGTAGTTGGCCGAATCAGAAGCTTCAACTCCGGTGATTATAAGTGAATTGTTCTGTTTGTTGTGTTCCAAGTGAGGACGACGAGCGTAGTCAATCTTTTCACCATTTATACGCCATTCAATCGCAAGGTTTGACGATTCCAAATCATCCGTTTCAGCCTTGCATGGAAAAATGACGGTGGAAGACGCGTTGACAACCTGGTCTTTAGGACCATTCGTGATGACAGTCCTTTCTGAAAATGGTTGAGAATTAAAACAGCTTATTTGGCTGATAAAAATTAACTGACTAAGCATTTCCTACCTACAATAATGTAGCAATTTGCAGATAGATTCAGTTTCCCCACTGTTTCCAACAACAAATCAATTCTCTACACAAGGACGTCATTTCAGCTTTTATCGGGGGGAGGAAAGTCATTTGAGTATTTGCCAGCACTGCGTACCTATATATGCCCATAAGCTAGTCCCTGCAGTGCAGGCCTACACCCTTCAAATAATGTCCCTGAATTTGAGTTTCTTTTTTTTCTTTTTTACCCCTTTCTTCTTCCTTCTTTTCTTGTTCCATTCTTTTTCTTTTTTCAAAAATCATGGGGGCAAATGCCCCCTGCCCCCAAATGATGTCCCTGTCTCTACAGAATCTAAAATCTAAGAAATAAAAACCAGTAAAAATTCACAATAAAAGTAACAGGTAATCAAGTATGTTATACTGTATGGATATAAGTAAGTACTGGTATGTGTGTAAGTATCCTATTGATGTATGTGTTTATATATGCATGTATGTATAATTGTATAATACTGTATGTATGTATACATTTATGCAGGTATTGACATTCATCTTCACAGGTAAGTACTTATGTCTGTACTTAACATGTGTAGACCAAAATGCGGTTAGCAATTGGTCGAATAACGGATATACTTACTTACTTACTTACTTACTTACTTAAGTACAAAAATAAGTTTTTAGCTTGTTGAGTGTGATTTAATATAATACAATACTGTATACAGTCCTTTGCAAAGCTGTAACAAATAACTGGCTTACCTCGAACGATTAGCATACCACGGACGGAATCCGTACCAAATTTATTGCTTGCTTCACACACGTACTGACCACTGTCATTTTTTACGAGTCCCTGTAAATCAGCAAAGTTTCGGGTCATAGAAGAAGAATCTGCAGGATTTCTCGATCATTAAAACAGGCCTGAGTTCCATTGAACTTATAGCTGTGAAATCCTTACAAGTGTAACAAGATATTTTGTTAGCTTTTACTAGAAAAGAGAGGGAGAAGGAGGCAGAGGAGCCAGGAAGGGAAGGGCAAGTGGCCTGTCCCTCACCATTCAATCTTCTCACTGACATTATATGGTTGAGGACACAATTACAGCTATGTTTGCTAGGGACAACAAGGGGAACAGAAATCTTAAACTATATTTTTGTTCTGCTAGGGATTTGAACCCTTGACCTCTGGTTGAACACTCCACCTACCCACTAGACTAAGATGCACATCATACTTAGATTATAAATCACTAATAAATGCAGACATTCAAACCTCACTTGAAAGAGAATCTTAAAACAACAATTGCGATATATGTTTAAAATACATATATTACCAGGTAATTGGGTTGCTAATTTTTACTATTAATTCCTGGTTATCTTTGCTGTCTTTCATTTTAACTCAATTACCTTTATATGCCTGAGTTCTATTCACTTTTCATTAAATTTGCCTACAATAATTATTTCAATTTTGTTTGCAGGAAAACATTATTTAACACTTTAACAACGAGAGTGTACTAAAAGCGACCGGGAAACCAATGCAGCTCATCATTAACGTGTTATAGCCTTCCATAATTCGATATAATTAATGAGATCCTTAAGCAACCAGCACTGATAATAACAATTTCACAAACATCAAATCATACAAAATCTCTTGCAATAAAGATAGAAAAAACAACTAACTTTTATCAGCAAGTCTCCAGTGCTTTGCTGTACAAATCTTTCGCCTGTCAGAACCTGTTCCTCCATCTCTGAATATTTCCAGACGATTTTTGGTTTAGGCGCACCAAATACTCGACACGTTAATGTTACATTACTGCCCTCAGCGACCTTCAGGGAAGCACTTGGTGTTCTAATAAAACTCGGAGCTTCAGCTGTAAAATGAAACGAATCCTAAATGAGTGAAACTATTCAAATTTCATTAGTAATAAACCACTGGGGAATGGCAACTATGTGTCGACATTGGAAGATTAACAAGGAAGTAGGACTGGGCTATAAGGAACTTAGAGAAGTAAAGGACAAGGAACATAACAGAGAAGAATGTGCTAGCTTGGTCTATCGATCGATCGACATCCATCAGTCCATCCATTCATCCCACCACCCAATACTCACCCACCCACACATACACCCATCTTTTCATTACTGTTCTCTTCCATCTACCTGTCAGTCTGTCACACTTCATCTGTTTCTTACAAAACTATAGCAATTTCACTCAGAGGCACGTTTACGCATAGGTGCACCAGGTGTGCACCTAGGGCCCCAAATGTTGGAGGGCCCCAAACAAATGAAATGTTTTTACAAATGATAAAAAATAACATTTTTTTATTTTGAATTTTTAAATAATATTATAACCTATTTTCTATATCTTACAGTTCAACTTGTGGGTTATGCACATGATAAACTAAATACCACCAGAGTCTCAGACTCTCAGTGTACAAGTTCAGATGAGCCCCAAAACTGTTTGCGCCTTGGGCCCTGTTTTCTGTAAACACTTGAATTCACTTGCATGACTACACTTCTTCGAAGCAATTTAACTCTGGTACCTTCTATGACCACCTGAAAACTGCTCTTTTTCGCCGTGCTGGAGTCAGGAGGGCCTCTGAGTAGTTCCCTTGAAGTGGCGCTATATGAATCTATGAATGAATGAATGAATGAATGAATGAACTCACCAAGAACATTGATGTAGGCATTGGCTAATATGTATCCATGAACGTTGCTTGCATTGCATTGTATCACCTGGACATCGCGTTTCGTAACACTGGTGTACGATAGCATGTGCTCAGTCACAGTTCTTCTAGGGTCTGGTGGAAGCTCTACACAACGACAGAAACAACAAAATCTTTATACAGCGATCTTCTGAAGCTTGTCAGCCTTTTGTTTGTAAGGCTTTCAGTGTATGTGCTTTCAGCTAAGCCTCACCCATTGTCTGGAATAAAACACCTTTACTTTAAGGTCAGCCAGCCCCAACAACCTTATCCTTCAAGTGACAAGTTAAACTTCCTATTTCGTGAATCCAACGGTCACTTAGCTTTCACTCCTGGCCGTCCATTCCCACACCAAAGTGACTGACTGTGTCTCCGATTCAAGTACTGATGTTGGGCACATAAATATCATATTATTCATTCATTTATTATATTGTTGATCCTAGAATCTCATGCCAAAGACTTTCAACCTGGTTCGGTTTTACTGACACTGCGCTCCTTCTCAAGATACAATTCTGTCTCTCCCTCTGGTCTTCCTTCATTAAAGCATTGAAAGCTGCATCACAGTCAAGCCATTTGTTTGACAGTCAAACAAAAAAGGCATGATTGAGATGAGACCTCCACTGCTTTAACGAAGAAAGTGCAGGAGCAGAGACAGAATTGTTTCTCGAGTAGCAGTGTCTGAAACGCCTGTAAATAGAGCTATTCTCTCAATTACAGTAAACGCTTTTGGATGCTGTAGAAATTTACCAATTATGAATGCCACTAAACAATTTATCTTTACCTACATTTTGGAATGCAATCCACTGTTGAAGAACTAATCACATTCAACTCTTAGAACAAAAACGAAGATAAAAGATTGAGAATGTAATTTTTTAACAGATTACACAATTTTAGATTCGATGACTAGTACAACAATACTTATGAATGTTTTGGACCTTCCACTGGTTGTCCGTTGATAGACCACGAAACAGTTGGCCTTGGTTTACCATTGGCGAAACACTGTATCTGAGCTGGTTCATCTTCAGAAGCCACCACATCCTCTGGAGGCTGCTCCTGTCTCCAGTAGGGCGTTGCTTTGAGCAAACAAAATCAAGTAATCACTCACAACAATAGAAACTTAAGCAACTAATTAAAAACCTAGATTTTTAAAAGGTGTATTTAAGACAAGAACATGCATTAAATAGGCCGATCCAGTGCAGAGTCGGCTTTGACACTTTAACGATGAGCTGCTTTGGTTTCCCAGTTGCTTTTAGTACATTCTCGTCCTTGAATCTTCACAGACAAGCATGTTCGGGGACCTTGCAATGTGCCACTGGTCAGTTATGGACACATTGTATGCCGAACGACAGGGACTGTCATGGCTCTGCCTTCTGGGGTGCAAACTTGATTTTTCCACATCTGGGAATTTGTGGTGAAACTGCAGAATGTGACTGCACATTCTGTTTCTACCTAGCACACACTGTGGCAAGGTATTCTGTGGTTAAGCACACAAGTAGCCAGTTGTAATCAGTTAAATAATATCGTGTAATACCAGAGATTATAAAGTGATTTAATTCATCTAATCTGCAACCGTGGTAGTGGTTGGATATTTATGAGGCTTGATATCGCATTACTAGTTTATCACACGAAGCACAACTTGAACAACACAGTCCAACATAACAATTGCAAAATACTGAACACTAGAGAACAAAACTTCAGGAATTGTATGTAGGTAAATATCTCTTAAAATCAAATTTTGTCCATAATATTCACAAGACAAGTGGTCAATATGCAAAAGATCAATTAAGCTTAATTGTCTATAAATTTTTAAAAATTAACAAACACGACTGGACTGTGCATAAATGCACAAAAGCACAAACCAAAAGCATTTCTACCATTAATAAACTGACTCAGCCAGCAAATTAATTACTAACATTCCACAACCAGCTGAAAATCCTTGAAGACTGGACTTCCATTGTCAGTATTGGTAGCCAAACACCGATAGCTGCCTTCATCGTCAAACTGAACATTTCCTATCACAATCTCCTGTCCAAAGCTTGTATTTCCTGCAGCCGCTGACATCGGGTTGTCCCTGCGCTCCCAGGTGACCTTCGGTGTTGGACTGAAACACAAATTATGATGTTGAAGACCATACTTACTTATTCAATCAATCAGCTCATCAATCATTGGGTGCTGATTGATTGATTAATTTAGGGGTTATTCAGAGGATCCCAAGTGTCTTGATAGATCATTATTAATTATTATTTTTTTTAAATTTTTTTATATTATTATTATTATTATTATTATTGTTATTATTATTATTATTATTATTATTATTATTATTATTATTATTATTATTATTATTATTATTATTATTATTATTATTATTATTATTATTATTATTATTATTATTATTATTATTATTATTAAGGAACATTTATATTGCGCTCCTTCAAGGCTGTCTACTCAGAAGCGCTCCCAGTCCACCCACGGCAAAAAAGAGTAGTCTTTAAATTAGCATAAAAAGATATAGGCATGTATAAAATACGTTATGCAAAAATCCTACATAACTAAGTAAAATCATTTTGTTGTGTTTTGGTGTGAACAAGGTTCACTTAGTCTAGGTACCACTGCCAATAATACTTCTTTATCAACACTAGATCATCAAAGTTATGGTTCTGCCTATTTGAAGACTTGCATTGCAAACACCACAACAGCAGTTCACATAGGCGTAGACTCTGGAGGGGCACGTGCCCCCCCCCAATAATTGAGATGGACTGTACACCCAATGCAACAAGTGCAGAAAGAATAACCAAAGGCCCCCACCAATATTTTGGACAAGTTTATGCCAGTGGCAGTTCATCAAGTGTACAATGTTTCCTTAGGATGGTTTTTGCTGGAGACTTTCCATTGGCTTAATTCAGATTTAATTCATTTTTAATCAAATGGCTCAGATATAGACAACCCAAAATGAAAATACAGATAAAATCAAGGCAAAACTGGAATTCTTATGAATTTTACCTTTTTAGATGAATATCATGATTTTTTGTGAGTTTAAAGTAAAATCTTTCTTTGGAGGAGTCCAATTTCCTGCTGTTTGAACTATCATTCAGCTACAATGACTGGCAACAATTAATTAAACAATAAACTTAATTGCAAGCAACAGAAGATCCTCGTTACTCACTATCCAGAAAAGATGCATTTCATTTTCATGCTTTGACCACGAATGGCTACATGCTGGGTTGAAGATGACCACATCAGCTGCGGAGGCTCATAACCCGGCGTATCTGACATCAAAAGCACACATACAGGTCAAGTAAGAAGGAATGTAATGTAAATCTCCAAATTTCTCAGTGCCACATGAAAGACTTCTGCAACAAGCAGATTGCTCATTCACCTACGCTCTATCACAAGAGCAGGCTTTTGGGTCAGTTTTGGTGCTAGGTCAGAATTGCTGAGTCAAGTCAGGAAGACAATACCGTGATGGGCTAAACATATGATCTAAGTCAAGGAAACAAAAGAACTAAGCATCATTTGGAGTTACACCTCATGTCAATGTGAAACAAGAGTAGGTAGAGTGTGAAAATTGTGCAAGTGCTGGTTTCTCTGTGCTCAGATAGGTAGCTTATGTGGCCATACTGGGTGCATGTATATTTTAGCAGTAGTTCAATGATTATTAATGCCTGAGAACAATTCCAGAATGTGTTGTTATTCTTCATTTAACACTTATTTACAAAATAAAAGAAATTGGCAAAATAATAACTGTTTGTGTATCACCAATGAAGAACAAAGCAGATATATGTCGCTTCCAGATTTAGGATTGCTAAAGATGAGGATTTGCATTATACTGCCTACACAGCGAAAACCTCATGATCCAAATAAATCAATGACATCTGCAAGGGAAGCTCCATCATAGTCTTCGACCCTAATGACCCTCAACAATTAGCTGCCAAATAACATGACAGTATTAATTACGTAATTGCATAATTAAAGTGTTTACCTGTGAGGTTTATTGGATGGATTGCTTGATCATCACCTTGCACCAGACTTCTTAGTGCTGTGTTTTGTACAATGCAGATGTAGGAAAATCCTCTCAGGGTATCCTCAGGTTGGATGTTCGAAAAATACAAATTACCTTAAAAGAGGAAATTTTTTGTAAAATACAAAACCATGCCGCATTTTCAATTAATAGCTGCGTTGTGATCTTCTGCTCATAGCCGTGATTTTATTAAATTCCACAACAACCAGGCTGGACCTACTGTATGAGGCAATTTAAGATAATGTTTGAAAATTATGATACAATAGAAACAACTTATACTAAATATTTAATTAATCTACAATAAACATTTAAACAGTTACAAGTATTTCTCATCTAAACACTAGAAACATGTCGAAAGTTCAAAGATCAACTATAGATATTAGCAAAGGAAAGCTTAAATAAGTAGATTACACACAATACTGTGGACCCAGGGAATATGCTCATCTCTTAGGTGAGAGTTCCAGGGTCAGGTATTGGCCAATGACAGTGAACAGATGATGACAACCCTTCAACTGAGCAATTGGCAGGACAACCCTTTCCCGCAGTGTGGAAGAGACAGCAAGGTCTTCTTGGATGAGGAGTTTGCAGGGCAGCCTTTGCCTGCAGCAATGATGAACTGAGTTGCTTACTGAGTATCCCAAGACTTGACCATAGAAGACCTTACGGTTCGGATATACTCTGCGCCCATCTGACCTAGAACTTACCCTGAGAAGTTGACAAGACACCCAAACTCTGAACCCTTGTCGGTCTCTCAGCCGCTTTCCACCCTAACTCATCGCCCGTTTTCCTCGCTTCTCTCACATAACTACCTTTATGACTGATGTACTTCACTGGCTTCCTGTTGCTTCCCGCATCCAATACAAGGTTCTTCTCCTGGTCTCTAGGACTCAACTGGGAAAAGCTCCTAAATACCTCTGTGACCTAATGCGTAAACCTCTATCTGCTCTCTCTTCCCGACCTCTTCGGTCTGCTGACCGCCTTGATCTACTTGTCCCTCGCGCAAGGACTTCGATGGCTCAGCATCGTGCTTTTGCCATCCTTGGCCCTTCCCTATGGAATGACCTGCCTCCCTCTCTCCGTAGCAAGATATTGCTTGGGATCTCGCCCTCTTCTCTCCGCTGCCTAAAGACCTTTCTTTTCCCTCGGGGCTGACACACTGGGAGCGCCTCTGAATAGTCTACTGTATGCTGTGAGAGGCACTTTATAAATAATCATATAAGATAAGATAAGATAAGATAAGATAAGATAAGATAAGTAAGATAAGATAACTATACTGTCGGCGACGCATGTTAAAACTCAACCAAACTCTAAAAACTGCATTCAGCTTAACTTGACTCTCGTTAAAAATACCCCAAACTCGGTTCTCATAGATTCGTTTGGACCACATCATGCACAGGCCTATCAAGGGTGTCCTGACTTGTGTGGCCTTGCACAGTCTTTTTCTGAAGATGAGCGTAGACGCCATATCATGAGAGTAAATGACATATAACAATTGCCCACCCAACAGCATCTATGGGACAGAGAAGGTTTGCTCCTTGTATGAACTATAACTGTAACCGCACTCATATAGATCACTAACTAGACATACAAAACAATCAAATAAATTCACGTAGGCTAAATTAGGTAAAATAACTCTACTCAGTATCATATATACACCAATTCAGATTATTTCCAATGGCTATACAGCATATTTGGTCTGTTCATCTAAATATCAATATCTATTTAACCAAAGACGAGACTAGACAAAACTAACTAGACTAGCCCAACTAAATGAAATTCTCAAATATCCCTAATTTATTATGGATCTATGCTAGTTTAATTACAATGTCCTTGGAATATAGTATACATGTCAATAACTAAAATGGCCTATATGTAAACCTGACACATGAATATTTTGGAAGCTCACCACTATAGTCTGAGGAAATTCTTTCCGTGTTTTCGATAGGCTTCAGTCTAGACCCGGGTTTATTCTCACCCCAGTAGACCAGACCAGGAGGGTAACTTTTTGGAGGGTCACATTTAAGAAAAAACGAAGTGCCAACGTAGGGACGGTGAATTTTTGGCTGTTTTATACTTGGAAAAGGATCAAGAACTAAAACATTCGAATAACGCACAAAAAATGAAACAGAATGAAAGCATCAGTAACCATTTATTTAATTAGTAATCATGCTTTCAATCATTAGCCTTTCCAGCTATGTTTTCATGATCTAATTGTTTCAGACGGCTCTTATCCTCTCATTAAACTCCGCTGAACTGAACCTGAGAAATAAATGAGGACAAAAAGGACTTGGACCAACACTGAGGACAGCAGATCATTTGTTCATACCTAACTCTGCCAAATGGCTCACATCAGAAACTGATAATGGTAATTACGACGATGAACCTGACTAGAACTTTCTAATAACTTTGGTTCTAATCAATTACTTTCACGTGCATTAGATAAAACAGTTTGAATATTAAGCTCGATATCAAAACAGATTAACATGGATCAGATTAGATTAGCAAGTTCCTCGCTGCTGCACATCATAGATATTTTAGATGTTTTTTCGTTCATTGCTACATCAGACTGACACACCGCAGTCAGTTACAGTGGGTAGGGATTAGGCTAAATTGGAATATGTTTAACGTTTGTCAGTGCTGTCTGCACAAACATACCAACATATTATCACGAGCTTATCAGGTTTTCTCGTGCATTGGACCTTCCTCTTGGAACAACCTTCCTTTAAATATACATACTGTTTCAATTCATTCAGCTCAATACACTTTTCAGTTTACCAGAAGTTGCACTTGTTTAGAACAGCTAGCTAGCGAGTGATCAACGCTTTGGGAGGTGCTGAAGGGTGCTATGTAAATCTGTTATCATGTTACATTACCATGAATCTAGAAGAACACTGAGTGCTACCACTAGCCACTTTGGAGTATGACTGTTTAAACAGGTCACCCTTAAAGTCTAATGCTAAATAAACAATTTTCAGCTAATGTGTGCAAAATTCACATTGTATGAAACCCAGTAAGTGTGACTGTTAAAAGCATCTATGGTTTATGACAAAAATGAATCGAATTATATAACAAAGTTTACCTGCTTTCTTCAATGAAGTCTTAATACTGACTGCAGTTCCCCACTTATTTCTTGCAAAACACTGGTAGACGCCTTCGTCTGCACTGATGGGTTGAGTGATAACAATGGTTCCTGTGTTCGGTTGTCTTCGATATTTACTATCACTTCCATTCGATGGTATTATTAGTCCGTTCTTTCTCCATTCATAACTTCATGATAAGAAACAAACAATAGACATTCGTCTCATAGAGCATAGGTCTGTAATCGTAGAAGAAGGAGTACAAGAGCAGTCCCTTAAGCTATCCCTGAGGCAGCCACGGGTATGAAGTCTTTGCGACTTCATTTTCTTAGCCTCGGCATATGAGGATGGGTGGCCAGTCCTCTCCCTCGCCGTCTCGTCTTCCCACCAAGAGTGTGCCGTCAGTGTACGGTATTCATTATAGCTGAGTTGGTTATGGGGTGCACGTGGAGTAGAAATCTCTAATCAAATTTTCTGCTCTAGCAGGGACTTGAACCCCCAACCTCTCGATTGATAGTCCAGCAAGCTAACCACTATACCCGCTGTAATCTTAAATAGATCTCTAAATCTTTAAACTGAGAACTTATTCAGCACCAGTGAACATTCATCATAACTTTTTTCCGTGCATACACTGGACTACCCCATGGGTATTAGCATTTGGGACCAGCACTCCGCTCTGTGCAAGACTGCACATCTATAATGCCTAAACTGAAAGGCTATAAAATCATGTTGTATAAAAATAAAAAAGTCTAAGGACAAGTTATATTTACATAAGTCTCC
Organism: Allolobophora icterica; assembly: GCA_963556255.1. NCBI lineage: Eukaryota > Metazoa > Annelida > Clitellata > Crassiclitellata > Lumbricidae > Allolobophora > Allolobophora icterica. The sequence continues at coordinate 23,386,350 of OY744613.1, read as the reverse complement.
TGGGGTTGTCCATAAAAGACCTCTGTGCAAAAATTACTTACTTTGGACGTCTCTTTCTTCTTGTCCGCATTTGGCATTATAACCTTGCCCATCTTGCCTTGCGGAAGTCCGCATTCCTATAGAGTTCTAAAGCCTAAATTAGGCTACCATGTTGATCTTGCTGGGTTAACTGTGTTACGATGTAGAGTACTTTGACATTGTCGCATCCAGCAACGGGACTCTAAGTATGTCGTATAACATCTGACAAGCGTGGGTGTTGAAGGCACATGCTGTACTGAAACAACTTCACATGTACCATATTTAGATGTAGATCTCTACCTCTTTCCCTTTGTGGACAAAGTGGGACATCCTTTATTGATGACTCCTTGGTGCCACTGCCAATGAGCACGATCCAGATTCATGATCCATGATACATATGATCCAGATTGATTTCTAGTTCTAGCAATGCACGTCTTCTATGAAGTAATAGTTTGCAAGTTTGATTCCTTGAGCATTTTTAAAATGCACCTTATATGTATTCAGACATTTTCTAATGGAATTTTGAAACGAATTGTGTATGCCAGACATGCAAGACGTGAGTTGCAGTAGTTAAGAAGGTGGGCAACTTGGACATTAGCAAAACAAACCAAGGCAAAACAGAGAATGAAAAGTGGGCAGACCTACATATCAAATTAATTTTTTATCACAAGGACAGGGTTATATACAACTTCCGTTGTATATGACTCCAATTGTGATCTGAAGAGCTGTCTTTTTCTGTTTCTGTCATCTCTCACAAGCACGACTTCTATGCTAGAGTCTAGAGACCTTCAAGTCTGAAAAAACTGCCAATTCAGTCTAAAAATTTTCTATCGACACATTTTCTTCAAATACATTATTCTATTTCTGTGCAACACTTCACAATGCTTCATAAAAAACGCTTCATACTTCATCCTTTACTGAAAATTTTACAACAAACTCTCTCGAAGAGTGTTTCTTCCAAACAGCTCAAAGTGAACATTAGCAGCGGTTCATTTCTAGCCATACGTTTAAAATCTTCAAAATAAATGTGAAAAAATATTTTTCCTTTTGAGTTCATCTATTGACATTCACATAGCCTTTGGATGGAAATTTCCAAACTGTACTTTAGTACCAACCTAATGATCAGTAAAATATGTGAATTTGAAAATGTCTGGATATATTATTTATGCAGCAACTGCTAAGGACCCCTAAGAAGTGTTGTTAGAAAGTAAAAATCTACTGAAGAACAGGCAAGACTAAAATTTATTTACAGCATAGAGGTCATAGTGCGGTAAGCCACTAATTACTCTTAACATACATAACATAACAAGGGTTTTAAGTGGTTCAGAAGACATATAGTCTGCGTTAGAACCAGGGCTGTAGTCGAGGGTATACGCGGGTATACAGCGTATACTCACCTCTAGAGACCGTATACTCCCCTCATAAAATATTTATATTTATTTATATAAAAATACTGTAGTTTATACTCACAAAATACTGTAACGTATACTCACCTCTAATTTGTTTCGGAAAACTAACCGGTAGCGTGTACTCACCTCAAATTTTACCATTACAGCCCTGGTTAGAACCACAGCAAATTAACCTGAAATGCTTAATAGCCCAATCCCTACCAGCTTCCTCTTTAAAAGCTGTGATAGTGTCCACTGAGAAAGTACTAGGCCTATCATCCAAACCATTCTAAAGTCTACAAGTCTACAGTTCTACAACATGAACCGAATTCATCAAGTTTACCTTGGTGGAGGTTGACCGTTTGCCTCGCATACTAAAGTGGCATCCTCTCCCACTTTGTACGAGATTTCAGTTGGAGGATGATTCGTAATTCGTGGTGGAGTAGCAGCTGCAGAGAAAAGAACTTTATCAGTCAATATTTATGAAATTTGTAAGCAGTTCCATAAACAAATATGTAAATAGAATGCATCAGTGATAAGAGATTGACATTACAGCTTATATTTATCCAAACTTAACACTTCGTAGAAGCCTTTATTCTAAATAAATTTCAAAACAATGTCCACTCTTACTCATTCATTGACCTTGAAATAGAAATAAAAACACTTTCTTAAAGTAGCCAATCTTTCACGGTTTCATCATTTTCATGCTCAAAAAAGAATGCACTCGATTAAACGTGCACCAAGATACCTGTTTTCATAGGCGTAACTTGTGAGGGGTACGAGGGGTACCCGTACCCCCACTATTTTACTAGGGAGTACCGTACCCCCAACTTAAAAAAATGCCAATCAATATTTTATTATTGAGCCTTGCCAGAGATTGCAGTCTCTGCCTTGCTTCGTGTATGTAAGAAATTGGTACCCCCACTTTTCAGACCAAAGTTACACCCCTGCCTGTTCTGCCTCATACCATCACAGAGCTGGTGGACATTCTTGGTGGCCAATACAAAGCTTTGCAATTCGCTTTCCAGTTCCGCTTAAGCCATGTTAAAGTTCCTGGCTTTCATTCACATCTACAATTAATGTCAGATCTGTCTCAAATTGCTTATACACCATAGCTTCTGGTTTTCCTGACCTCTCGGAATTCGACCTGGCTTCTCCAACAGATTCTGATTTTGATGCGTGTTTCACTTGAAGTGACCATCGATTTACCATCGATTGACCATCAACTGACCACTGATTGACCAATGATGACCATCAATTGACCATTGAAGACCATCGATTGACCATCAACTGACCACTGATTGACCATCGATGGACCAATCGACCATTGATTGACCATCGACTGACCATGATTGACCATTGACTGACCAACGACTAACCATCAATTGACCATTGATTGACCATCGACTGACCATTGACTGACCATTGATTGACCATTGATTGACCATCGATTGACGATTGATGACCATTGATTGACCATCGATTGACCATTGATTGACCATTGACTGACCATCGATTGACCATCAACAAAAGATCATTACTTTAAATTAGATAATTCAGTACAAAGATAGCATGACTGATTTCTGCATCCTTGGGTTGTGTTATAGATTGGATCAAGAGTTTTCAAACAGATGTTAAAATACACCAGAAACTCAATACATTGCTATCTTTGTCCATATCAAGCACAACATAATTATGACAGGTTTGCTTTAGAATAAGGCCGTTTTCCATAGCTGAATTCAATTTAAGATCCAAGTCCTTCAGTCACACTGTATCAGAAATCAAGTTATAGTTTTGCATATTATAAGAGGGCTTCAGTGTAATAGCTTTGTAGAAACCATGTTATCCAAACATTTAAAAAGTGCCACGATTCAGTTAAGTGCTATCACTAATAAATAAATGTACTTCAAGCTTTTCCGGAACAGAGGGAGAGAAAAGGCTGAGGAGAAAGGCTGAACAGCTTCAGCCGCAATTCCTGTGGAATGTGGTACTAGAGGGGCTAACATAAGCAAAGCTTTTAATTTGAACCGTGGCCCTGCACATTGGGGTGGGGGGACAACCAGAAGGTCTCTGGCGGCCGAGCAGAGAGTGGAGCGACCAGGGAGTGAAGAGACCGAGGTACAGAAGGTCTTAAGGTATGTGTCTGTGAATAAGCTGGTTCCCGCGACTTCGCTTTTTTGGGCGCTGTAGAAATCCGGAGATTACGATTACAATTACGAAGGAGCTACCCCAACAAGACAGCTGCACATAAGAGTTACACTTTTGAACTGGATGGCTGTGGCACAGGAAACCTGTGCAGAGAGTCTAGAATGAAGGCAGATATGTCGGCAAACCTCTGGAAACCACCAATAAGGCGGGCAGCAGCATTAATTATTGACTGGAGCTTGGAAAGGTTTAGTGAGAACAGACCCGAGGATGACAGTGGTAACAACATGAGAATAGAGTGAGTGATGATGGTGTGGAGTTGATGTAGATGATAAAGACATGTATGAGAGATGCAGTTGACATGGTCAGTAAATGAGAGAACTGGATCCAATATGATGCCCAGAATGTAGACCGAGAAAGAATAGTGGACATCTGGGACCCTAGTGCAGAGAGATTCCATGTCAATATTGGCGAGTTGGGCTCGACCGCCAAGCCAGACGAACTGGCTTTTATCGGAATTAAGGTGGAGACAGTTGGAAGACATCGAAAGGTCCAGTGCTGTGGTAGCCTCAAGGATCATAGAGACCAGTTGAGCAGCTGCATTGCTGGGACATGGGTAAAGGCTTGGGCCAAGACTCCCTTGAGAGTGAATACTGAATAACTATGCCAGGTAATTCAGTGGTACAGAGTATGTAGAGTATGTGGTGCCAGAATCAACCCTTGAGGTAAGCCGTCAGTTGTCAAATAAATACATACATACAAGAGACTGAGCAGAAACTATCGGATGCCAATGAACTCAATGCCACTGGGCATTCTGTTAAATATGCTCCTCCATTTATTGTCAACACATCAAAGAAACATTCTGATAAACAAATCAGGAAACAGTAAACACTGTGTGTAGCCAATAAGCTCAAAGAGTCACAGACATAAAACACCTTGCACTGAAAAAGTCAGTTTACTATACAGAAACAGTTAATGCGCTCTTTTAAAGTACTAACACAAAGTTGTCTAGCTACATACTACAATGAATGTGGATTTATTCTAATAGTTTATGTCCACGAACAACTGCCACATTAGTATCTGATACAAGTGGATAATTCTTTCACAACCAAATGCTAGCAGTACATTTACTGATAAGTTAAAACAAAATATGGCTTCATACCTTGAGCATACTGGCAGTTGGAAGTGTCAAAAATAAATAGTAAGTAGAGTCCAAAGCATAAAATGAGCAAATTGAAAGGCATCTCAGAGATTTCGTCTCTGGAGTTCTTCAGAACCTGATGTCTGCAAACAAATAACAAATCACAGTTATTGACTCAGACTTTACCACCAGAAATACCTCAAAACACAATTTCGGCTTTGGCCTATCTTTAGACATGCTCTTCTGGATTTCCAGCATACCTTATTACTTACTTATTTATAGATAGTCAACAGGCGTTATATAAATGTTCATATACATCCACTGATATATAGATACATCCATCCGCCCATAAGGAACAGGTGTAGATTTGTCTGTATTCTAGATGACCACATTCACTAGGTTAACATTGGGCCCATAGTTGGCCACCAGGTGCTACCACTACCAGTAGTATGTATGTATGTATGTATGTATGTATGTATGTATGTATGTATGTATGTATGTATGTATGTATGTATGTATGTATGTATGTATGTATGTATGTATGTATGAATGTATGTATGTATGTATGTATGTATGTATGAAGACACTTTATATAGCGCCTTTTCGGTATCTCACAAAAGCGTTGCACACATGACTATCCGACTGATTAGAATTACTCAATGTGGTGGGTGAGCTATGGACCCAACATATATGGCTGTCGGTATATATATATGTATGTATGTACGTATGTATGTATGTATGTATGTATGTATGTATGTATGTATGTATGTATGTATGTATGTATGTATGTATGTATGTATGTATGAATGTATGTATGTATTTATGTATGTATGTATGTAAGTATGTATGTATGTATGTATGTATGTATGTATGTATGTATGTATGTATGTATGTATGTATGTATGTATGTATGTATGTATGTATGTATGTATGTATGTATCTATAGCGCCCTCTAAGTACCTCACAAAAGCGCTGCACACATCGCTATCTGACTTATCTAAACAAGTGACAGTTTGAGAAACGTAAATATGTACATCATGCTCACCTGCCGATATCGCCCAACAAGTCAACTTACAAGAGCAGAGTACAGCAAGCAACACGGCTATTACCCTAGTATAAACTATAACAGATTAGATGTTCTACTAATGTTAACAAATACACATTCTACATACTTTTGGACTAAATCCTAAAATTTACAACCGCACACCCAGATCAAGCTAACTTATCCGGACGAATGGCAGTGTCCTCTCTGACAGCAGCAGAGATGCTATGCATGGTCGGCTGCCAAACTCATTCCCTGGTTATTATAGATAATAGGGCCATCACTGAGGGCGTTCTGCCTCTAATGACAACACAAATATTGCTCCACCAGTTATGCCATTCACCACAACTATTCCTCACAGAACCCCACTCACTACAGACACACTAACACTTTAGGCTGAACTTATTTGCTGTAGGAAATGGTTAGTTCTGACTAAATATAATTTAACAATTTTATGCTCAAACAACATTTATCATCGATGACGAATACTTTACTGGGTGTATCTTAGCAGCACTTCAAATTAACACTAGTGCATGAGAACATTTCCAGAAGGTCTCAGGTTTCCAGCTTCTTTGGCTATCAATAAACTGAGTGATAGGCTATCAATAAACTGAGTGATACTTTTAACATAAGAGTTAGAACAGGAGAGAAATGTCTGAGTAGGCCAGGGATGGCGAACCTATGGCACGCGTTCAAATTTTTTGGGCACGCGGAATTCAGAGCGTCCCCCAAAATTTCAAACTGAGAAATATAAAATCTCTGTATAGGAATCCACATTTTCTTTTTGAATGACGTTATTTTAACACCATTCAAAAACAATCTTTGAAATAACGTCTTTAATTTATTTTTTGCTACACTTTATTAACTAAAACCTATATGAGAAAATAATTATATACTGTGCAATATTCCGAGGAGCACGCAACGGTATTTTCTAAAACGATTTAGCATCAATTTGGCATTCGCCTTAAAAAAGGTTTGCCACCCCTGGAGTAGGCTATGTCATCCGTGGGACACGGTGGCCGATCAGTTGGATCACTTGAATTGTAACCCAGAGTATGGGTTTGAGCCTCCCTTGAGCAAGTCCTTCACTCACAACTGCTCAGTGGTATCAAGTTATGCTTGGTCATTAGAGAGTGGCACTTACTGAATGCATAATCATAATACTAATAATGACACTGATAATAACACTGATAACACTGATGATAATAATCGTGATAATCGTAAATCCAAAATATGAAATGTCTAGGCCAACCTGAAAAAAAGTGGTTTTGCACAGACACAGAAAGAGACAGAATGAGAGAGAAAGAGAGACAGACAGAGAGACAGACAGAGACACAGACAGAGACAGACAGACAGAGAGACAGACAGACAGACAGAGACAGACAGACAGACAGAGAGACAGGCAGACAGACAGAGACAGAGAGAGAAAGACAGACAGACAGAGGATAATAATCTAGCTGCTGAGTACTGTTTCCCCACAAATTGTACTCTGGCTTTTGAAACAGCAAAACAATTGCATTAAATTAATAGCATTAATCCTCATTAACAGCAACTATTTACATTTAACTGACATGGGAAAAGTTCTGAAATCCAAGAAAATAATTGGACGTAAATAGGAAAATTATTATGGGCATAAGTAAATAAGACTTAATGGTGGTTTACACCAATCTATCTTCCTGCTTCTTTACCATGTAGTCTACAATATTATGACATACACTATCATTTGCAGACTTAATATCTATTTATTCAGGCTAAATACATTAAAATTACTATATTTTGAATGTTTCTCCATTCCCATGTTTGTCAACTCAAACTGCCAGGGACATTAATTAAAGACCATTTAAGGCACACTCACAAATAATATGTATACACTAACAAACACCCATGCCCAAACCCACATGAATAAACATTTCTATTAAGTGCAGTGGCTTTTAACTCTGGTTTGCAGATGATGGCGAGTATCTCATGACAAACTGATAAGGGTACCATCAAACAATGATTATTTATTATTTTGACATTTGAGGAAACATAACTATTCCAGCTATTTCATCAATATCAGCAAAGGCAGTGGGAGCAATGACAAGGTTCAAAAACATTCCGGGGTTACACAGAGGTACACTTTTCAAGAATCCTACCCTGACTCATCTGATCCTCTGCCTTCCAATTCTTCTCACCCTAAACGACACCCGCCTTAACAGCTGCTCTGCCTCCTGTCTTGATCTGGCCCCTCTGGTAACCGGACTAGGACCTCCTTTGGGCTACTCTTTGGTAAACCCCCTCTGATTTGACGCAGTGCTCATGAATAGGCTGGTGCCCTGCATTTGGCCTTCAAGTGGCACTTTAGAAGTTTGGAAGTTATGATTGTGATTACTAAAATGGACATGAGTAGTTCACGGATGAATGGATCCAGAGTTTAATGACATCTGACAGCAACTGACGTCAGCAGCAATTATTCTGAACAGTTCTCACCGTTTGTATAGCATAATACTATTATTATAGCATTATGAACAGTACTTGCGTCCTCAGTGTATTTTTATACGCAAGTGGAACACAGACACTAAGTGGACAAGACAGAGACAGATCACAGGCATGCAAGATGTAATGCTACAGAAGTGTCTGTTGGTGTGTATACATATTTGTGCGAGACTCAGGGTGAGAATTGTTGGTGGGGTTCAACCCCTTAGTCTTTCTTAGGACCCCCAGTCTTCATTGCACACCCCAGAGGATCGTTTCCAACACCCTCAGTTGTGCTAGAGTGATTATATTGTGCATATATTTAGCATTTCTTTCACAATTCACTTTGTGGGTTACTAATAAAGTAATGCTCTGGTTTATTGTGAGATTTGTGACCATGTGAATTGTATACTAATAAATATTTGGTGATGTCATCACTTTAAGAAGTTTAAGCTTTGTATTGCATTTTTTTATTTTCTAAGTTTGCAAAACATGGATAAACTATTCAACTCCACATGGATCAAACTCATCAAAGTCTAACTCCCTCCCCAGTCTTTTTTCTACAATTCTCACACTGGTGAGACTCAGACTGCAAGAGGAAACTCAAACTTCGAGGTACGAAGACGAGAGATCTGCAAACTAAACATCTTTCAGCAAGTAGTGGTAGGGAACTGAATTTCTTTCGATACATAGTTTATATGGGATGAATAACAATCAGATGGTCAGACAGGTCATGCTTGGGATCATGGATAATGCAATAGTCACAATAAAAAAAAGCAGACAACAGCTAGACAATGTCACCACAGTAATTGTAATTCTAATCACGGATTTATATAGCGCCTCTTCAAGACAGACTAATCAGAGGTGCTCAGAAACTGGTGCAAAATGAATTGTGTATACGCTGAACATCTTTACACAGCACTGAACCAAATGCAGAAACACAATTAAGGGTATGAATGTCACCAACAAGCAATGGGAGCCCATGAGCTTAAGAATGAAGATTCCAGCATTATTTTAATACAGGTAAACCTCGTGTTCTTAATGAACATCATTTGGTTGAGCAAGTAGTGTCTTAAATCGAGATGATGCTGTAAAAATGTCCAGTTACATCATATCACTTAACACTATTGCTTTATTATGTGTTTAGCCAAACTATCATATGATTTTGGTGAACAGATATTCTGAATGATATGAAGTGCCTGTAAGTTAAAAAATAGAAATGGTTAGAAATCCCAAGGTATCATCATCATCATCATCATCGTAGTCGTCATCATCACCATCGTCGTCATCATAAGTTAAGTGTCCAAGGTAAAAGTTCATGCAGTATTAGTAATAATATTAGTATATTAGTATTACTCTCTAGTATTAAACTACACTGAACGCTTCATACCTATAAGTAGGCTATATGCAAATGTCTCATATTATCTTGTTTTGCGCATTCTAGATGTAATAGTAATCATTCTGCACAGACCTTTCATAATTCATATAATCTATTTCGACGTTTCCATTTCCCAGCACGTCTTCACTTCACCGGGTTTCCAGCCTATAAGTGTTGAATCAGTGCTTGGAATGCGCTAAGGCGCCACTACTACCCACCAGTACAAACGATCGAGGATCCGACATGCTCCAGGCCAGGCAGAAATTGAAGTCAAGAGGTATAATACTCTTCCACAAGCCCAACGCTTCTGTTTTAGAAGCACGAAAGATACACGATGATCATGGGAACGCGTGTATACGACGCTAAACACCACGTAATCTAATCGTCTGTCGATGCGTTGTGCTGTGAAAATCCTCGATGCTGTTGTAAATAATTTACGATATTCGGTTTCAACCGTTAAAGCATAATTGTTTTCCTGCAATGAGGGATAGAGAGGGAGCCCGAGGGCCATGTCTTCTTCCGGCGGAGTTGAGAAAGCCATTATGAAGAACAAAGCCCAGGCGCCTAAGGGTGGCCATGCCCCTCGCGAAACTCAGGTGGGAGGGACTATCTGGAAGGCGTGTCATCTATAGCTCCGCGGTCCACCATTCATAAAGGTTCGCATGCAATTCCGTCACTATACACACGCATGCACGCACACACACACCCACACACACACACACACACACACACACACACACACACACACACGCACACATACACCCACGCACACGCACACACACACACACACACAGACACACACACACACACACACACACACACGCACACATACACCCACGCACACGCACACACACACACACACACAGACACACACACACACACACACACACACACACACACACACACACACACACACACACACACACACAGGCCCTATACGTACAAGAATGTCGTGTGTTATTCATTTTTTATAACCCTTCTTTCAGACCGGTGCTAACAACTTATACATTGTTTATTCGAGTTTTCTGTTTACCGTTTAGGTTACTTTTGGCATCTCTCTAAGAACTCAGTTTCATATAGGCCTGTAGCGTACTTTAATTATGTTTCAAGCCGATAAATAAAGGTCTAAGTTCCCATCGAAATTTTCATAAAATGACGACTACAAATGAGTAGGCCTACCTCGTAAGCGAGGAGTTGTTTCACCTGAGAATATAGGCCCCTATTCTCAGGTTAAATAGGCTAACCTGTCGTCATCATCTTTAACTTTGAATGGATAGGCCTAGGCCTATCTCGTTTTTGTCCCTCTGGAATTCCACATACTTTCCGTTCCTCCGCCAGTATTGCCCATCATCGTAATCTGCCTCACATCCTCTATCACATATAATTCTCAGTTCCTCCACCAATACCGCCACTCACTCACCGTCATCTACCTCGGGCTGCTCTACTCATCACCCCACAGGCTTTCCACTTCAAATTGCAGACTCACCTCTTCAAGAATCCGTATACCCTAAACTAGAGCCCTGCGCCGGCCGCGCCGCGCCGCCGCCGCCGACATTTCGTGGGCGCCGCCGCCGCCGATTTTTGTTTGTCGGCGCGCCGCCGCCGCCGCCGCCGACAATCTCTCGGCGCGCCGCCGATGCCAGTTTGATATGCTTAATTGTTATTGTTGCATTTTTCATGTTTTGCATGATATTGCAAAGATAAGCAAACTATTCTCAGAAATGGCACTTTGATTGGTAGGAACTCGTGTGTTAATGAAGAAGATATATAGAGTGAACATAGCTGATTACAATGTTTGTGGTCTTTATCTTGATACCAAGAATGCATTGTCTTCCTGACTAAATTCGTTTTCCTTATACTTTGATGATCTTGTCTTTGTGCCATGATATACACAGTCATTTAAAGCGATATCTTGTTACAAGTAACCATTGTTTTGATACACCTGTTCCTGTTGTCGTTTCCTTAATACCTTGACAACAAAAGCAATATGAAATGCATGTCTTTGTATGTGTACTACAGTACTACAGTATTCCCTCATTCGTTACCTTCATGTTGAATAGCTTCTATAACTTATTGATTGTTGTCTTTGATGTCTGTGGGCTTATTACAATGGTGTAAATTTTTGGCTTAATGGTGTAAGATTAGAGGAGTTCATGAGTGCCATTAATATCAAGATATGCCATTTAAGTAATAATCCTGCAGAAGGGAAGGTATAATTGATTAATACTTTTGGCTGGAATCTATTCAGGTAAACAGTATCAGTTGACACAGGTTTTGACTTAGTACGTATAGTATCAAGAATGGTCTTTTTCAGTTTAGTCTGATAGAAACAATGGTCTATATGTGGAAACTTTAAATGGCGTGGCACCAATTCAAACGGGCAGCAGACCACCTGGCAAATTCATTGAAAAATTAATAGGAGTGAGGTCACTCGGCCAGTGTATTACCATAGGAAAACGCATATATTTGATATCACTTAATGGTTTCAGCAGCCTCTCTTACTGGGAGGATGCTGTTATCCAGCATCTGCCATGTGACTTGGTGTGTAGGCCTACACTGTATCAGTGCATATGCAAGTGTATTCATGCAATATGCAAATGCATGTTGCTTCATCTGATTACAATTTGGCAGTACCTATTCAGAAGTGCAGTGTAATTAAGGATGTTCATATTTGTAAGGCTAATGTCTGAAGGTGTCTTCTCTTTCAGTCCCTTTACATGTAGTTGAGCTACAGTGTGATGGAGTGGCTTTAGAGAACTTGGCCCTTTGACGCAGTGTGATTTTCGTTAACGTTAACGATAACGAAAATGTTCGTTAACGAACCAAAAATGATTTCGTTAACGATAACTATAACTGTAACTAAAAAATATCATTAACTATAACTATAACTATAACGAAAATAACACTAACGAAAATTCATCGGTATTTTCGTTATTGAAATAAAAAAGTGCATTATCGATAAACATGGCGAATTTAATCAAACGCGATATTTTATTCGTTTTAAGCTATCCTGTTTATTGTTCCGAGATAGAATGAGAAAATGTGCTGCATATATTCTCCTTCCCAATATTCTGGTTTCTTTTCGAAAATCTAATATTTCGCGTTTCTTTTTGATGGAAAGATGATTTTTTTCTTTCGATTGTAAATTTTAGAGTGAGAAACTTCTTTTGATTTTAATTTTCTATGTTCAAATTAGAAATGTTCATAATAAAAATCAAATTGAATACACATTTAAGAGAAAACGAGATTGTATTTATTTAATGGGAAAAATCCATTAAATATCTGTGACAGACAGTGATTGGGCCTACACAAGTAGGCTACTGTAGCCATTAAGTATCAAATTAAAATCTGAATAACAACTTTTGTTTTTTGGCAATTTCAGTTTTTTGCATGTTAGAGTCAGATATATGCTGAGGGTGGAGTTATTTTCTTTGAGATAATTTTGTTAGGGGGTCCTTGAATGTTTGACAGTTGATGACAAGGGAAGGAGATAAAAAAAACTGCCTAAAATTTGCTGACATAATTAATCGATGACCCTATATATGGAACGGGAGGAGTGCCATTGGGTCACTTGTAATTATGTACTAACTAAAATTAACTAAAATAAAAGTCCAGTAACTATAACTATAACTATAACTAAAAAATAATACTAACTATAACTGTAACTATAACTAAAATAAAAAACCATTAACTATAACTGTAACTATAACTAAAATAAAATCTGTAAGGAGAATCACACTGCTTTGACGGGTCACAGGACCAAAGGCTGTTCAACTCTCATAGTGACTCACATGGGCGTCCGGAGGAGGGGAAGGGGGATTTGCCCTCTGGATTTGTGAATAGATTTTCCATGCCAAAACGTCACTTTGCCCCCTAGAAAAATTTTGCCCCGTAGAAAATTTTTTCCCCCTCCGGAAAAATTCCTGCGGATGCCCATGGTGACTCATGTTCCTGACAAGGGCACGCCGCGCCGCGCCGACGCCGACATTTTGTGGGCGCCGCCACCGCCGATTTTTGTTCGTCGGCGCGCCGCCGCCGCCGACCAGAAATGACCGGCGCGCCGCCGCCGACACTTTGACGTCGGCGCAGGGCTCTACCCTAAACCATCTGATCCTCTGCCTTCCAAGCCATCTCGTCCTCAACGAAACCCGCCGTAACAGCTGCTCTGCCTCTCCCTGGTCTCTCAGGCAATCGGACTCGGACCACCAATGGACATCGATCTCTGGACAACCCCTCAGATACGTCGCAGCGCTCGTGAATAAGCTGGTGCTTTGCGCTCAGCTTTACAGTGGCGCTTTAGAAAATTGGAGATTCCGATTACGATTACCTTCAGGTTTCCACTTAAGGGCGCGTCCATAAATGACGACACACTAATTTGGCTCAAAATTTACCCCAAACCCCTCCCCTCTCGTCATATTTCGCATGAACTTCTATATAGGCCCACTTTAAGCTTAAGCATATAAGTTCACGCATAGCGTCACACAAGTCTAACCCCTCCCATCTGTGACGTCATTTATGGACGGCCCCTAAAATTAAAGTCTCACCTCTTAAAAATTCTTACCGCGGTCGACTTATCTGAACCTCCGCCTTCCAATCTTTCTCGACTTAAACGATTACTCGCCTTAGCAGCTTCTCTCCCTCCTCCTCTCTCTGATCTCTCTGGCAACCGGACTTGGATACCTCTGGACAGTGGACAAACCCTCTGACTCGACGCAGCATTCGTGAATATAATCTGGTGCCCTGCCCTTAGCTTTTACTTTTCCTCGTCTGCCGATCTTACCTCGACTTGCCTCTAAATGCATCTGCGATTCTATACGTCGGTTCATGTCGGCTGGTTCCCTTCGCCCGCCCCACTCCTCTGATTGTCTTCATAGATCTGTTTGTTCCCAGTGTCCTTAAACAATGGACTACTACTACACCGTGTGAGAACGGCCTGGCTGAGTCCCGTGCCTTTGTGAGTATTGGCCCTTCATTACGGAATCAACTCTCCCCCCCCCCTTCAGTCCGTGCCACTCTGCTATCTGGTGGTCCTGCCCCATTTTCCCGCTGCCTGAAAACTTGCCTTTCGCACTGGGAGCGCCTCTGATTGGTGGGCATTGGATAGAGGCGTTTTGGAATAAACCAATCAAGCAACTAATCATTTATATAGCTCCCCTCAGGGAACTATTCAGAGGTGCTCCCAGCCCGACCCCGGCAAAAGAGGACAGTCTTTAGAGCAGAGAAGAAAGCGGTGCACAAGTCTCGATGAAGAGACCATAACTCGGGAGGAAGCCCATTCCAAATTGTGGGTCCAACCACGGAGAAAGCGCGCTGCTGCATAGTAGCAGCACGTGCGAAAGGAAAATAGAGAACACCACGGGTGACAGAGAAAGAGAGCGGTGACCAGGTGCAGCAGAGGCGCGAGAGCAAAGCTCGCGCAGTTAGGAGGGAGCACAGCCAAGCTGACATTGCCAGACAATGGAGGCGATCCGGTAGACAATGCGTTGTGAGAGAGGTACCGCGGTAACCAGTGGAGGGAATCTCACATGTATTCAGAGACATGGCTAAATTTAGGAATGCGCCCGACCAAGCGTGCAGCGGAACGATATCAAAAATACAGATACAATACGTGACTCTTAACAAATTTGGAGTTTACGATTAGGATTTTTGGAAATAAGTCTGTTACTGCGGATACGATCTGTGAGCTCAAGTCGCGATATACGCTTCTGCAATTACGTATAGGCAATTAGGCCTTTGCCTAAGTATATCGATCGTGTGTAGGGATGTGTCATATTACATGAGAAACAATGTTTAAAAACCATTCATTAAGCGCAGGCTAATAAATAAATTACGTGACAGTTTCTGGTGAACCCCTATCCTCTGTCATCTTCCGAGTCAGTTGGCTGAATTAGGCCTATAGATACATTAGCTTGACCCTACAGGCTTTGGATCAAAACATCCCTCATAGGGCGTGTGCAGTTGAGCTTAAATGCCCCATCCATAAAGCGCTCAATTATATAACATTATTGGCAATTTGACATGAGGTTTAATGGTCTTTAGGACCAGTGTAACCTTACATCGTCTATTTTTTGCTGCGAACTTAATTCTGACTGGAATATAGGTTCGAGATAACTGCAGACAATAGCATATATGTATTGTTTGTTATCTTTGAAGTTTATTATGAGGCTGTCGGTATTCAGTTATTGTGGTTGTCTGCATGCAGGGACTATGCAATATATATATAGGCCTACGGTCGTATATTTCACCTTGATACCGGTGCTTTTGATGTTGCCGACTTGAAGCGTTATATTAATTGCCTAAAATACATAACTAGGTAATTAGCTACATTGATATAGACCTACAGGTCTGCCATGGTTATAGCTACATTGGTCAATGAGTACGTCGTCAAGGTGTCTGTGTGCCTGAGAATTTCAGTTCGGATAGCGATTGTGGCACACTTCAGATACAATTTTCAGCAGACCTAAACTGGCGTGGCACCCATTCAGAGGCCAGCGATGGTGAAGGACCTCGCCCGATAAATTCATGTTAAAATAAGCAGGATCTGGGCCATGCGGTCGCTATGGAAAAGCATGTATTATATACATGTATATAATATGGGGCGTGGTGGCTCAGTGGTAAGTTCGGCGCCTTGTGACCGGAGGGTTGCAGGTTCGAATCCCACTCTAGCCGCTGCGTACGGACCTTGGGCAAGTCCTTCACTCGCAATTGCTCGTGGCGCTTCGGCGTGAAAATTCCGGCACAGTATCAAATGCTGTAGTCGGGAGCGCCTCTGAGTAGTAGTAGACTTCGAGAGGCGCTATAGAAATATCCGGAATAAATAAATAAATAAATAAATAAATAAATATATATATACACGTACATACGTACATATTAGGGCCTATATATATGTAGGCCTATATATCATTTTTAAATGCTAAAATGCTATTATATATATATATATATCAGTGTGAGAATTGTAGGAAAAAAGACTGGGGTGTCAGACTTTGATGAGTTTGATCCATGTGAAGTTGAATATTTTATCCGTATTTTGAAAACTGAAATGCAAAAGTAAACTAGAAAGCTTGAACTCCTTAAATTGATGACATCACCAAATTTATTAGTATACAATTCTTATGGTCACAAATCTCACAATAAACCAGAGCAATTACTTTACTAGTAACCAACAAAGTGAATTGTGAAAGAAAATGCTAAAATATATGCACAATATAATCACACTAGCTCAATTAATAATTGTTGAGGAGGAGGTGGAAAGAACTCTCCTGGGGTGTGCAATGAAGTCTTAACTGTGGGGGTCCTAAGAAAGACTAGGGGGCTGAACCCACAAGCCCGACAATTCTCACCCTGTATATACATCAGAATTTATATAGCGCCCCTAAAAGATCTCTACTCAGATGCGCTCCCGACCCAGGCCAGACGGAAGAGAGTAGTCTTGTCTGTCTTGAGTAACTGGTAAAACGGAGTGGAAAGAACGGTTGGAACTCTGAGGAGGAGTCGACACATCTCCAGGGGGAGCTCATTCCATGTCGGTGAGCCAATCACGAAGAAAACCCGGCGCTGCATAATTATAGTAGCCGTCCGAGCGAAAGAAGCTATAGTATACCAGGTCCCACGGACAGCGGAACCGAGGTTGCAGCGATCGTCATGAGGCGAAACAGAGCAGCAAAGCTCTCGAATATAAGTGGGTGCCACGCCCCAAGGGCATCGCCAACCCAAGGAGGAGATTCTGAAGAAGATGCGATGGGGAAGGGGAGCCAGTACATGACCTCCAGCATGTAGTGCGAAACGCGATCAAGTTTTGGCAAACCCGCCGATAAGACGCTCTGCCGCACGATGGACCCGCTCCAACGGCTCGATTCGAACCCGCGGGAGACCAGCACAGAGGGAGGAACACTTTTGAACAGTAGTACAAATGCGTGGACAAGGGTAACAGCTGCGTTGGAAGTCAGAGAGCGTGAGATTACCCGGAGTTGGCGGAGCTCATGGGTGGCGATCTAAGGGGTACGGGGGGGACATGTCCCCCCACCTTTAAGAGTGGGGGAACACTCCATGCATTTGTCCCCCCCCACATTTTGAAGAAACACCAAAAAAGGCGGAGAAATGTAATTGTGCGTGAGGGTTTTCGCAGTGTTTTTGACCAGACGAGGTAAAAATAATTTTTTTTAGGAGAAGTGTCCCCCCCAAAATTATGAGAAAGAAGAAGGAATTCGTCGAAAAAGTAAAAATCTGATAGACGAAGAAAAAGACAAAGAAAAGGGTTATTGCTGGCAGGTTGGAAAAAGTTGTAAAAAGTGGCGAATGACTAAAAAAAAAGTCATCAACTTTTTTTCGAGATGAAATTTATATTTTTGCGGGGATGAATTGGTGGGAAAAATGAAAGTGGGGAAAAAATGAAGAAGTGGAGAAAAAGGGGACTGTAAAAATCTGTAAAAAGAGGTGAAGGACTAAAAAAAGGTCATCAACTTTTTTCGGAGATGAAAGTGAAATTTTTCGGAGATGAACAAGATTTTCCAAAACCGGTCGTCGACGAGATCGTGGCCGACTTTGTCCCCCCCCACCTCTCAGACAAGATCGCCGCCACTGGCGGAGCTGATAGAAGCGGCGGCTACGGCTCAGTATTGCATTGTATTGTGTCTGAACATTTCTAAAGCGCCTCTCGCAGTGTTCGCAAATCAGAGGCGCTCGTATAGCCCAATATGACGAGCCAGAGACAACTCCTGGTCAAGGAAGACCCCAGGTCGCGCACGGAATAAGAGAGGGTCATATGCGGGAACTCAACGGGTCATGGCAGCATCAGGAGCACAGTGCAGATGCTTGGGAGTCTTCATCGTACCGCTGGCTCAATACCCCGCAAGAAGTCAAGGGTGTGCGGATGTCGGAGGTGTCGAACATGTAGAGTATAGGAGCGCTATATAAATCTAATAGAGAGATAGAGAGATAGATAGATAGATAGATAGATAGATAGATAGATAGATAGATAGATAGATAGATAGATAGATAGATAGATAGATAGATAGATAGATAGATAGATAGATAGATAGATAGATAGATAGATAGATAGATAGGTAGGTAGGTAGGTAGGTAGGTAGGTAGGTATGTAGGTAGGTAGGTAGGTAGGTAGGTAGGTAGGTAGGTAGGTAGGTAGGTAGACAGACAGACAGACAGACAGACAGACAGACAGACAGACAGACAGACAGACAGATAACACCATCACCAGATGTCAGCTTGGATGGTCGCCAACCTTCTATGACTAAACCCTTCAAAACAGAATTTCTCGTAATTGGCCTTCACGAATTAAATTTAATTAAACAAAGTAATCTATCCTCCACACCCACAAACAACACTTGGCTCTTACAGACTTTACTTCATATAGCGCCAACTACAAGCTGGTCTCTCTGACGAGGATTTTGCTGCGGCGTTGAAAAATTTTGGAGACCTACATTCACATAACATCACATCTAGACCTAAGTAGATATTTCAATTCAGTTCTGTTTTTTCAAGTTGATGACCAAAACAGCAGATTTTATCATCTTTATTTCGGACATGAACTTTAAAAAGTCCAAATATAACCAGCATCCTTATCACCCTGGGCTGTTGTCATAGCAACAGTTGCACAGTCTCGCACAGGTATCCCACACGTATAGGCCCTACGCTTGCATATCCAGTCAACGCATAACGTTGGGCCAATGTTGGCAACAAAGTTGGTCCAATATTGGCCCAACGTTATGTGTTGGCTGGGTATATACAGGGACTGCGGTTACGTCGTATGTAACATGTTGCGTGGCATGCTTACGCGGGTTACAATTAGTGTCACACGAAAATATGTTTCGGGCCAAGGCCTTTGGTTCAACGCTGTAGGCCGTTGACAATTGTCATGACTCATCACATTGATAGGGGCCCATTAGACCCTGTTAAATATATATATATATATATATATATATATATATATATATATATATATATATATATATTAACATAATAAGTATGCATTTACATACCTACATACATAGTGGACGCGGTGGTGTAGCGATATGCCTTGAAACAGGATGGTCGCAAGTTCGAATTTACCTCAAACCACTGCGTAGCGACTTCGGACAAGTTGCTCACCTACAATTGTCCAGCGCTCGTGAATAGGCTGGTGCCTTGCGCTTGGCCTTCGAGTGGCGCTTTAGAAGTTTGGAGATTACGATTACGACTACGATACACATAGATAGATAGGTAACAGGCATATATAATATACAGTCCACATATTCTCTGCAGTATTCCTATCTAATTATTAACTATATTAAGAAATATAATCGTGCATATTAAGTTACCTTAAATAACGTCTTCTGCGGCTGTTTTGAAAGGCATGCTATGAAAAAGTTCGTAGAAAATCATACGACCGTGTAGGCCTCTTTTACATGCTCCAAAGTCGAACAGACCGCATAGGCATCTGATGAAGTTCTGCGGCCGTAGATGTTTGTGTTTGGAAAGACCCCACAATACACAGAGGGACAGACTGGGTCACGTCTATCGTCGTCCAATGATATGATTCTGAGTCTAAAACGCTACTGGAAGAGATCAGTGCCCGGCTGTTTTTTGGGGAACACAGTTAACACCGAATCACACACAATGTGCAGCCGTTGAGTAATAATAACAGTGCACGGCATGCTGTCAAATTGGATGGATATATATCGCAGCGTCTGCTGGCACCGAGGGCTAGGCAGAGAACGCAGCAGCCCGTGATACATGGAACTCGTCGAAGGACACAGGAAATGAAGCTAAACGTGGCTTCCCGTATTATCTCAAGTGTACTGTAATCGAAATGGCTGGATAATGGTTGCTATTAGCGAAGCTTTGAAGCACATCTGAAGGCCCTATAGGCCTACTCGTCGTACAATGCAGTTGAAGAGTTTCTAGGGCCTACCTCCCTCCCTCAGAGCGCAGTGCAACGTCGGGTAGGCCTAAATTGCACCAATTCGTGTATTATTGATCTGGTCATAATTATTCTGGAAGTGGGCAAATATTGGACCCGGCCAAATACAAGTTTAACCCGTATCGTATCCCATATTTTCGACAATATACATATAGGCTGTCTGGTACAGCATGTATTACAATGTATGCCTAGGCCTATATATATATATATATATATATATATATATATATATATGCATAAAATATGATATATATATATATATATATAAATCGCGTGAAATACGACATTGTATAATTATTATATTTCACATACGGGTTTCAAAATAAAAGTTGCATGTCGAATGTGAACACTTCTTTATCGACGTATATGCCTCTGGGAAGATGGCGTACCGGTAAGTGTTCGATTTGAGGCCGAGCTCCAGACAGCAAGTCATGAAGACGTCGTGCCCAGCTAACCACGATGTGTGAATATAATGCAGACCTATGTATACATGAGCCTACATGAATGTGTTTGCACATATGTATAATGTATGCATGCATGCGTGGATGTATGTGCGCGCGTACGTTTGTATATATATGTATGTGCAGTGCTTTTTTCCAGAAAAAAAGGTTCCGGAACTGAACAATTATGGAAGGGCTAAATCGAGGTCGAAGACCGAGAAAAACGTGGTTGGGGTCTGGGGAGGGGTCTCACAGCAACTATCCTCACCTGTGGCGTCCCTCAAGGCTCAGTCCTGGGACCCATTCTTTTCCTCATTTATACTGCCGACATCTTGACCATAATATCCAAGAACGGTCTGCAGGGTCATCTATACGCAGACGACTCACAGGTCTACGGATTCTGTCGTCCTGATTCTACCGACGTACAGCGTCTGCGGTCCATGTCAATGAGCTGCATCAGTGACATCGCTGACTGGATGAAATGCAATCGACTGCAGCTCAATTCATCGAAGTCAGAATTCATCTGGTGCTCGTCCTCACGCAGGGTTGAAAAATTAGATCGAAGTCCTTTCGTCATTGGTGCGGATGCTGTCGAGCCAAGGAACGAGGTTCGCGACCTCGGCCTTTACCTCGATAGAGACCTATCAATGACGTCACACATCACAGGGCTTGTGAGGACGAGCTTTGGAATCCTGAGACAGCTGAGAGCTGTTTCTCGGTCTCTCACACAGGACGTGACTCGCCATCAGTCTGGTGCAAAGTTTAATCCTGAGCCGAATCGATTACTGCAATGTCGCCTTTGCTGGCTTGCCACAGCGCAGCATCATTCGGCTTCAGGCGGTCATCAACGCTTCTGCTCGCCTGGTCATGAGACTTAAAAAGTTCGACCACACCACAGCCGTGATCCAAGATCTTCAGTGGCTCAGAATAGGTGAGCGGATCAAGTATAAGGTTTGCATCATGGTGCACAAATGCCTGAATAACTGCGCACCACGCTACCTCGCAGACAACATCAGGCCGCTATCGGACGACCCTAATCGGTCGCGATTGCGATCAGCAAAATCCGCAGATGTATTCGTGCCAGCGACAAAAACCAAAATGGGCGATCGGGCCTTTCGGGTCGCTGGCCCGCGTGCTTGGAACAGTCTTCCTGCTGATATCCAGGAAGCCAAAAGCATCTTTGTTTTTAAAAAACAGTTGAAACTTCACTTACTAAGCAAAACCTCCGAGCATTAACCTTGACAGTAGACTGTGTGCATGCGTTTTTGTGAAGCATCCTAGAAGTAGCTTGCTACCAACGATGCTATACAAATTGTCGTAATTACAATTACAATTACAAAGTCTCGGTGAGACCCTCTCAAGAAAATGCTTGACGTCACATTAAATTAAAATAACTAACTTATTCTTTTAGCAAAATAACTGAATTATGTTTTAATCAGGGCTGTAGTGGTAAAATTAGAGGTGAGTAGGCTACACGCTACCGGTTAGTTTTCCGAAACAAATTAGAGGTGAGTATACGCTACAGTATTTTGTGAGTATATGCTACAGTATTTTAATATAAATAAATATAAATATTTTGTGAGGTGAGTATACGGTCTCTAGAGGTGAGTATACGCTGTATACCCGTGTATACCCTTGACTACAGCCCTGGTTTTAATACCTGAAAAAGATGCCGGAACGCCGTTCCGGAGAGTTCCGGCAGAAGAAAGCATTGTGTACATGTGTAAGTCTAAGATGACCTAATTCTAATTAATCCAGTGGGGCGATCATATAGTGATGAGAATGAAAGGCTCTACTAAAGTAGACAGATCACAAACAATGTTGCTTTTACTCCTTGGATATCCTGAAGCATCAGATTTTGGTGGCCTTTCATACCCTGGCCACGAACCAACTCTACACATGCATGGGACGCGGTGGTGTAGCGGTATGTTCTGTGCCTATTGTAACTGTGCCTATTGTAACCGGAGGGTCGCAGGTTCCAATCTAGCTCAAGCCACTGCGTAGCGACCTTGGACGAGTTGCTCACCTACAATTAGTGTCCAGCGCTTGTGAATAGGCTGGTGCCCTACGCTTGGCCTTCGTGTGGCGCTTTAGAAGTTTGGAGATTACGATTACACGATTACAGGTTCTTAAATGGAGGCATAGTATTGGCCAGGTAGATGCATTGATGCAAACTGGTACTCGGCCTAAAGGGCCTACACACACCGTTTTTGCCAGAGTGACGACATGCTTCAGTTTATCTGTGTGCATTTTTAATTGATTACAGAATGGCTGAAAAACATGAAAGAAGCCTTAATGAGCTCAATATTCCAGACTTGAGAAGACGGATAACATCCTGCAAAAGTTGGATCAAAAGCTCGACGTATACTCTGCAGAAATTGGAACAGAAGTTGGACAATTACAAAGTCCAGATCCATTCATGCATCTGGCAATTGTTCTGACTGAGTTGTGCCAGCTAAGAGTGCATTTAACAAGCAGTTCGACTAGAGACGATTACATACTAGGAGGACATGTCCTGCTAGAGGGGTTGAGTCAAAAGAAGAAGAAGAAGAAGACGAAGAAGAAGAACAACAACAACAGCAACAACAACAACAACAACAACAACAACAACAAAAACAAGAAGAAGAAGAAGAAGAACAACAACAACAACAAAAACAAGAAGTAGAAGAAGAAGAAGAAGAAGAAGAAGAAGAAGAAGAAGAAGAAGAAGAAGAAGAAGAAGACGTAGAAGAAGAAGAAGAAGAAGAAGAAGAAGAAGAAGAAGAAGAAGAAGAACAACAACAACAACAGCAACAACAACAACAACAAGAAGTAGAACAACAACAACAACAACAACAAGAGCAGTTCCTTAAGCTAGCCCTGAGGCATCTATGAGTATGAAGTGTTAGCGACTTCATTTCATGATAGCCTCGGCATATGAGAACGGGTGGCCAGTCTTCTCCCTCGCCGTCTCATCTTCCCACTGACAGTGTACGGTCAGTGTACTCATCATAGCTGAATTGGCTAGGGGGTGCAAGTGGAACAGAAATCTCGAACCAAATTTCTGCCCTGGCGGGAATTTGAACCCCCGACCTCTGGAAGACAGTCCAGCGCGCTAACCACTACACTAGAGTCAAAGAAGGAAGTAGTCTATGAGCAAATGTTGTTTTTGAAGACCCTAACCTAAGCTGCTACGCAGTAGTTTTTGCACAAAGCATGAAGACCAATATTGGTGTTGCATGAAAGAAACCAGTGTTGCAGTTTTCCATTCTATAACGTTATAACATTGTTGCAGTCCTCTAATAGTAATATCCAGGTAAAGCAGACACTAGGCCTACAGAAGCCAAAGCACCCCACAAATGTCTGACGACAAAACATATGCTAGTCAACGGCCTTTTACAGTAAGTACACAGAATTGTCAGATGTTAGATACAGTAGAGACTTTTACGTCAGCTGTCTGAGCACTTCTTTAGTATTTTTTTATGTTTGAAATACAGAATGATCCAACAGCGCCTGTAGAGGCGCCATCAGTTGCCATGATGATAGTAGCCCCTATACCGCCTGTCACCCAAACTAGGCCAGTAAAACAGGTAATAAAAACTCCTATCTGAAATAATAACTAATAACATAATTTAATTCTTAGGTTACAGAATAGACCCGTGCATGAAAACAGCCAAAGAACAATTAGTGTATGCCATGCTGGATGGCACGTGTTGCTAATAAGCTGTGATTTATAATGTAAACATGTTTACATTTTGACGATGTCTCGTTCTATATAAAGATATATTCAAGCAATGCTAAATGAACTCAGACAAACCCTGCAGAAAGACGCAGGCACCGCTTGCACTACGCGGTGGTGTAGTGGTGTAGGTAGGTGCCTTGTAACCGCAGGGTCGCAGGTTCGAATCCATCTCAAGCCACTGCGTAGTGACCCAAGTGCTTCTGAATCGTTGCTTCGATCTTATCGACTGTCTACGAAATACGGCACTCTAATCTCCAGTATTTATTTATTTAAACACCACTTGTTAGGGGGGGGCTGACGTGATTTATATAGGCCCTAGGCAGTCTTGTTGTCAAGACCTTAAACCTCAAGACCAAGACCAAGGCCAAGACTTTGAACCTCAAGACCAAGACCAAGACCAAGAGTTTGAACCTCAAGACCAGGACCAAGACTTTGAACCTCAAGACCAAGACCAAGACTTTAAACCTCGAGACCAAGACCGAGACCAAGACTTGAAACCTCAAGACCAAGACCGAGACCAAGACCCAAAAAATCAAATCATATCCAGACTGCTATTCCTAACTAAAAAAATTGGAAAGTCGGACTACTCGCTATTTTAATGAAAATATGAGTCTTTTATTTTATTCAAACAAAACAACTCTAAATGCAGACTGCAGAGAATTCTGAGTTAGTATTTACAAAAGTTCTTCAAGCGAAATGTTATTCCAAATGCCCACATTGCATTTTATAAAAAAACAATTCACTCAGAATTTTCTGACCAAGAAAATGTGGGGCCTCATAAAAATTCTGCCATGTGAAAAAAATACGTCCTACAGGTGATGAAATCGCTGGCATACACACCATCTTTTCAAGCACTGGATGTAAATGTACAAATCGTAAGTCTGTTTTGAAATCATTCCGTGGTAAATAACCGGAAGTCAAAATAATTGTCCAAAACAACAGTACAGCCTCATTCACACCGTGTAAATACTAAAGTAATTGTATTAGTAATTATTGGATAAATTTTTAAAATTCTTGCGTTTTGTTAAATGACTGTTCATATTGACAAAAGTCTTGGTCTTGATCTTGCAAAACCAAGACCAAGACTTTTGGTCTCAAGACCAAGACCAAGACTTTTGGTCTCAAGACCAAGAAAAAGGATTTTGGTCTCAAGACCAAGACTTTTGGTCTCAAGACCAAGACCAAGATCAAGACTTTTAAAAACGAACTCGAGTGCACTCGAGACCAAGACCTTGGTCTCGAGGACAACAAGACTGGCCCTAGGCGATGAGTCTACAATTGACCGCTTGCTTATCCCCAAAGACGTCTAATAAGCCCATAATAAAGCTCAGATAAAGGAGATCGAGACGTTCGAGAGACCCAGAAAGACGTGGGAAATCGCGTAATTTACATAATGACACACAGACGAGGATTCCTCACCACGGAAACCTTGGAGCAAATGCTACTCCCAAGAAATGGGGAGGGGGTGGAGATCTGTCATTGTGTGTGTGCCATCATTAATTTGGCTCATTTGGGGAAGGGAGGGGAGGGGAGGGGAGGGGAGGGGAAGATGGTCCAATCGTCGCGGGATCAAGCCGTAATGCGTCTAAAATCGACCGCTTGCTTGACTGCAAAGATTTCTTGTGCCCCTTAATACAATCTCCTTGAAACTGGTGAGACTGGCGAACCAGGTCACAGATGGGCCTACAATCAGCTGGGTATGGGCTACTGGCGCAAGTGCAAGGAACATCATATGCCCTTACATGAGAACCCTAGACTGAGGCGAATCAACTCGTTATCTGGACCGTGGCAACACCGGTACTTGCGTCTGATGAGAGAAAAACGACTGAAGCTGCGAAACAGAGCTTTGTTCAGAGAAAAGAAACTCTACGAGGTTAACAGTCGGATGTTTCCCGATGCGGACATTGAACCAAATCTCGAACAATTCCAGAAGACATTGGCTTCAAACATGAAAGGACCTTCGGATTGAACCCTGTTGTTTAGCCACCATGGTTTTGATTTTTCGTCAACTTCTTTAACGTGAAAAGCTTAAACTGGTTATACACTTAGAGCAATTTTGAGTCAGTGGATGAGTAATTGGTTTGTAAAATTGTGTTGATGGCTTTGCTCTCTTGCACTACAGGAATATTCACCGGTAATTGTAATTTGCCTGGTGATTACAATCAATCATAAGTTTGTGTAGTTTTGTTGCAAGATAATCGGAATCGCTCTCTAACCTACCCTAAGTGATGTTACAAGTTCATTAACAATAAAATGTCTTCATTAATAACAAGAAGGCAAAATCTGTGAGGAAAATGGAGATTAGATCCCCAGTTGGTTCAAACCATATCATTTTGGGACGTCTCTTCTCCTTGCATTTCACTTATGTCCATGAGTCTTCCCCCACTGGCTCAAACCCTATTGAGAATTATATTCCTATTATCATTATGAAAATTTATGAAGCTCAAGTTGTTATATAACTAATAATACTATATACATTGCAAATACCTGTTGCGTACCGTTGGTAATTGGGATCCGAGACGTTGGTCTGTTGATCGCAAGATCCGTTCACAGTGTGGGAGCCCAGTGGTGCATGACTTTCAGACTAATGTTCAGGTAGTGGTTTAGCCCAACAAGAAGAAGAGCAGTTGCTGAAGGTCACCCCAAGAGCGTGGTTAGGAAGTGTTAGAGACTTCATTTTCTTAGCGTCGGTATATGCAGGTGGGTGACCAATCCTCTCCCTCACCATCTAATCTTCCCACCGACAGCGTACAGTCGGTACTCATTATGACTAAGTTGGATAGGGGGCAGGGGCATAACTTTGGTCTAAAAAGTGGGGATACCAATTTCTTACATACACGATGCAAGGCAGAGACTGCGATCTCTGGGAAGGCACGATAATAAAATATTGATTGGAATTGTTCAAAAAGTGGGGGTACGGTACTCCAGACCAAAGAGTGGGGGTACAGGTACCCATACAAATTACGCCCATGCTAGGGGTGCAAATAGAACCAAAAACGCGAAACAAATATATGCCCTAATGAGGGATGATTTGAACCTCCGACCTATCGACACTCCAGCACACTAAACACCCCTTGTCATTAATAAACTCAGAAAAACAGTGGGTCATTGGAGTCCAGGAAAGTTAGGACTAGTCTACTATAGTAATAATAGTTATCTCCTATGTAGTTTCCCAGATCTGTGTGTCCTATGATAAACGCTATGGAATGTGAAATTCTAGTTGCTGTATATGTCGACAATTGTGTATATATATATATATATATATATATATATTAACCACTGCATATATATATATATATATATATATATATATATATATATATATATATATATATATATATATGCAGTGGTTAATGTGGTTTGGGTGAGCAGTGGAAACGCGAAAGAAGAGTTTCATTGGAACGCATGCGTGAGCAATGCGTGAGCAATGCGTGAGCAAGTGGGAACGCAAGCAAAGAATTTCGAGAGCAGTGGGAACGCCGTTCCCACTCCACTTTGACCCCTGTATATATGTATATATATATATATATATATTGAGCAATTAATTTGAAACCAAGTTTTACTCGTTCTGCAGTACCTAGCATAATTTTAATGTCCAGTCAGTGTCCAGTGGCCATCATGGTCTTAGTGTCCAGTAAGTAAGTACAAAATACAAGATCACTTTCAGAACTCCCAGTTGCACGAATATGTGCTATGTTAAATGTCCTCATACACAGATAAGGCCTATGTAGTATACACACATTCTTGAAACATTATATTCTCTACCTGGTTGCGGTGTATCGTCCAGTGTGATCAAATAATAAACAATATATATATATATATATATATATATATATATAATCAGTGCTTTTTTCCTGGAGAAAAAGGTTCCGGAACGGAACAATAGGTTCCGGAACGGAATAATTAATGACAGGCTAAAATCCCGAGAAAAACTGGATTGGGGTTGGGAGGGGTCTCAATAAACACTGAAAACAGTAACTCAAAACACTGAATTTAAATTAAAATATTTAAATTATTGTTTTTATTATTGAAATAAATAAATTATTTGTTAGTACCTGAAAAAAGATGCCGGAACGCCGTTCCGGCGCGTTCCGGCTGAAAAAAAGCACTGTAGGCCTATATATATATACACACACACATTCTATACGAAGCAGAATGCTGGACAATGCGAAAGCAAGATGAAAAAAGAATTCTCACAGCAGAAATGAGTTGGATACGGAAAACTGCAGGGATGTCAAAACTACAGAAAAATAAAAACGGTGACATAAGGCAACTAATGGCAACCAACAAGAAACTGCTAAACAAAGTCGTTCAGCGAAGACTCAGATGTTTGGTCATTGCAACATATCGCGAATGGCCTAGCCGCATAAATGCGTTATATAATTGTCCACATATTGAAATTCACTCACCCGTGACGACGGCTTCTGGTTGGCTGCCTTGACAAGGGCGGGAAGAAAGAGTGGGAAACAAGAGCGGATTATCAGCTGTGAATTTGCCTTTGAATTCGTTACCACTTCTTGGTTTTCTGTTAACGACTGCAGACACAAGGCACCGCTGGTTGGAACACGAACGAACTCCGGTTTAGGCCTATTTGAAAGACAGACCTGAAGACCACTACCACGTCGAACGTAACAACCAATTCTACAGGCGGTTCCTGTCGAAAACGGTAAGCTCAAGTCTCATAAATTTTGTTCAAAACTTCCGCATAACGACGAGTATCTTTCTTTCATCTGGTTGCTTGTGGTGAAAAATTGAGTTTATTGGGTAAATCGTTGTCCGACTGGCTAACCGCACAATAAATGAAGAACGTGTGGCAAGAAGAGAAGCAGAGAAGGAACCAGCTGAGAAAGAAAAATTATGCTACATGTATAAAGAAACGGAGAGAGCTAGAGTTGTTGCCATTGGAAAAGGCTAAACTAGAGAACGGACATGAAGTTCTGATCTGGAAAGTGGCAGCTATTTAGAACTCCCGAACGTCTTCGAATAGAAGACGTTCGGGAGCCTAAGCATTTGGGTCTTTAGGAAGGTAAAGATGTTGAAACAATTTTAACTCGTGTCAATCATGGCAAAGGATTGCGCAACGTTTTCACTGTATTGCTTGACTGCTAGAATTATTCACATCCTAGAGTATAGACCAAACGTAAACACCAGGTAGAAATTTGTATTAATTAAAGTTAAAATAAAATCAAAGTCACAACAGTAGCCTATACGGCACTGATTATATTAATAATAAATTATTCTTATTTTGTTATCGATTTAGCGGACGTGGATGATATAGGTCCATGTAACATATCGCTAGCGGCTTTACCTAATAAATGCGTTATATAAGTTTAAGGTAATGAGAATCACTGACCCGTGACGAAGTCGGCTGATTGGCTGCGTTGATACGGGAGGAAAGAGAGAGTGTAAAAGAAGAGCAGATTAAATTTGCGAGCAGCCGAGTTGAAACGCTACTGCGAATAGGTCAATTCGATTCTCGTTATGACGAGCGTAGTTTAACTGGTTGCTTGTGATGAAAAAATTATTGGGGTTATCGGGTAAATTACTTTCCGATGAAGAACGGCTACATCGTGTAGCAATGAGGAAAGTGATAGGTAATTAATAACTAGAAACAGTGGCGCCGGAACGCGGACGCAATAGACTCGTCTATTTTGCGTCTGTTAGGCCTACATCTATTTTGCGTCTATTTTGGCTAAACAGTAAACAATGAATATTAATGACACTAATGAGAACGTCTAAATCTTAACCTCTAACTGTAAACAGCTGAATGATCTAAATGTGTGAAATATTAAGGTATAAGAATTTCCGGACTGTAAAAAAGTATCTGTAAAAGCACAATGTGCACACAATGATGACAGTATGCCATTGTAAGTAGTTTTATGGTTACACTCTACAGCTTGAGGCTCTACTTGTTTATCTGTGCCCCGGACGTTACGCGTCGTGACGTAGTAAACAATACGAGCGTGTTTATTTGAATTGCGTTTTAGTAAACTTGTTATCAACTTAGTGATTTTAAGTTAAGAATGTCCTTGCGTAATGCTAACTAACAGCAGACGAAAAACACGAAGAACATTAACGGATATGTTTGGTAATTTGCGCAATGTACACCTAAAGCGTGCGGATATAAGCACGACAGTGCAAAATGTTTAAGACTGAGTTTTCGTCTGTGTAGTGGTAGGCCTGTGTAATGTTCATTATTTTATCACATGAATGAATCATTTTGGTCAATCTGTGGTGATTGACCAAAATGACTGGCAATGTTTTGTGTCGTAAATATGTTTGCGACATTTCGTCCACTAGAAATTACTTAATTAACTTGGTAGCTAATTCTAATTAATTAGTAGCCAAAATTGTTATAATTCTAATTGTAATTTAAAGTTGTCTAAATGTGAATGGTTTCATCTTTATCTTCCCTAAATATGTCCTTACTTTTACTGGTTGATTTCATTGTAGCGAGTAAAAATTTAGTTTTCTGTGTAATCTTTTGAAGAAGAATTTCTTTTAGTTGTGTCACGTTTCTATGAAAAATTTCAATACATTAACGAATCCAAAGGAAATTAATTGGAAAGTGCCAGTTTTAGCAATAAGTAGGCCTACATTCTTGGCATCTGGCAAGAAAATAAACTGAGACTTTCCAAATGCATCTGAAACATCATGTCGTATCAGTGCACGAGCGGTTTTTTTTTTGCAGGACTTGCAATCGAGGGAAGAAGGCGATTCCGGTTTTGATCTTGCGCCTGATGTCTTTCTCAGGGTTCCCTGGATCTTTCCGAGTTTGGTCTTGCCATTCAAGGTCGTCCATTAACCCCTCGACGACTCCTTCTCGGCGTTCTTGGTGATCTTTTTGAGACTCCCTTGATGCGTCTTCCGGGTCTCGAGTCCTCTGCACACGTGTCCGAGTCTCGTTGCGCATCTTCACGTGTCGTGTGCACTTGTCCATCCAGTACGACATGTTCTTCCTGTCCTCCCGAGACGAAAGTTGTCGTTGGAATGTACGCTATCGCGATCTCCCGAACGTGTTCCCAATGTTGGCGCTGCTCGACTCCATGTCTTGGGTGGCGAATTCGTGCAGAAGTGCCTCTCTGCAGTTTTCCTTGAAGCTCAACGAGTTGGCCTTTCAGTAGAGCCACTTATGGTTGAAAGACTCTTCGATAAGGACTATCTTCTCGATGGTAAGTGATTCTGAGCGACTTGTCACTTCCAGTGGAGTCGTCCAGGATTGTCCAAGTGCATTTGTACGACAGAGGCGTTGAGACCATTGCATGGTCCACGTGATTCAGATTTTCAGTGTAGTTGCAGGCAAAGTTGGGGGCATCGGCGACATCAGGCCCAAATTAAGTGGGGGTGCTAAGGGTGCTGCAGCACCCGGGACCGCAGTTTTGAGGGACCCGCATTTTCGGAAGCACATTATAAAGTTTTATTGTACTTGTAATTGGGCCCTGCGCTGATGGCTATATAGGTCATCTCAGCACCCGGGCCCGCGCTAACTAAAAATGAAAATATTGAAAATGTAAATATATTGAAAATGAAAATATTGAAAAATTAAAATATTGAAAAAACAAAAATTAAAGCGAAAAATTAAAATTAAAATTAAAAAAAATTAAAAATTTAAATTTAAAAAATTTAAATTAAAAGAACGAAAATTAAAAATTTAAAACTAAAACACTGAAAATGAAAATTTTAAAAGCGAAAACGAAAATAATTAAAACGATAATACTGAAAATGAAAACAAAAATTGAAAATGAAAATATTGAAAATAAACTTTGCCAGCAACTGCACAGGAAATCCGAGACACGTGGACCATGCAATTGTCTCGACGCCTCTCTCGAACAAGTGCAGTTGGACAATCCTGGACGACTCCACTGGAAGTGACCACTCGCTCAGAATCATTTACCATCGAGAAGGCAGTCCCTGTCGAAAGGTCTTTCAAACATGAGTGGCTCTACTGAAAGGCCAACTCGTTGAGCTTCAAGGAAAACTGCAGAGAGGCACTTCTGCACGAATTTGCCGCCTAAGACATGGAGTCGAGCAGCGCCAACATTGGGAACACCTTCGCGAGATCGTGACAGCGTACAGTCCAACGACAACTTTCGTCTCGGGAGGACAGGAAGAACATGTCGTACTGGATGGACAAGTGCACACGACACGTGAAGATGCGCAACGAGACTCGGACACGTGTGCAGAGGACTCGAGACCCGGAAGATGCATCAAGGGAGTCTCAAAAAGATCACCAAGAACGCCGAGAAGGAGTCGTCGAGGGGTTAATGGACGACCCTGAATGGCAAGACCAAACTCGGAAAGATCCAGGCAACCCTGAGGAGGATGTCCGGCGTTGGAGCAAAACCGTCTACTCCGACGCTGACGAAGGACGGACGCCAGCATGCTACGAACGCCTTGAAAGCAGATGTCTTCGGAAGTGATCAGCAACTGGAACCACTCCATTTAGTGTCCAGACGATGGTGACACGACAGGAAGAACTCGTCTAGGCTTCACAGGTCGGATGGGTCACGGGTAACGTATCGCACTCTTTTATGGGTCCCTCACAGAATGCGATAGAATGGGACACCAACGCTAATATCCACCATGTTCTTGTTCTTCCAGATCCTCTTAGTGAACCAGAACCTGGAGAAACGGACGTATGTGACCCGACCGCAAGAACTCGAAGACCGGATGCATGCACCCCAAGCCAACGGAACCTACATTCGCCAGCGACGATCGTCTGAAACTCTGGTCAGGGTTTCACAGGTAACGAGGTCGGATGGGTAACGTATCGCACTCTTTTATGGATCCCTAGCAGGATGCGATTGAACGAGACACCAACGCTAATATCCACCATGTTCTTGTTCTTCCAGATCCTCTTAGTGAACCAGAGCCTGGAGAAACGGACGTTTGTGACCCGACCGCAAGAACTCGAAGACCGGATGCATGCACTCCAAGCCAATGGAACCTTCATTCGCCAGGGACATCGTCTGAAACCCTAGTCGTCTCGGTTTCACAGGTATCGAGGTCGGATGGGTAACGGGTAGCGTATCGCGCTCTTTTATGGGTCCCTCACAGAATGCGATAGAATTTACGCTAATATCCACCATGTTCTTGTTCTTCCAGATCCTCTTAGTGAACCAGAGCCTGGAGAAACGGACGTTTGTGACCCGACCGCAAGAACTCGAAGACCTGATTCCTGCACTTCAAGCCAACGAGACCTTCATTCGCCAGGGACGATCGTCTGAAACTCTGGTCAGGGTTTCACAGGTAACGAGGTCGGATGGGTAACGTATCGCACTCTTTTATGGATCCCTAGCAGGATGCGATTGAACGAGACACCAACGCTAATATCCACCATGTTCTTGTTCTTCCAGATCCTCTTAGTGAACCAGAGCCTGGAGAAACGGACGTATGTGACGCCACGGCAAGAACTCGAAGCCCGGATGCATGCACCCCAAGCCAACGGAACCTACATTCGCCAGCGACGATCGTCTGAATCCCAAGTCGTCACGGTTTCACAGGTAACGAGGTCGGATGGGTAACGGGTAACGTATCGTACTCCTTTATGGATCCCTCGCAGAATGGGACATCAACGCTAATATCCACCATGTTCTTGTTCTTCCAGATCCTCTTAGTGAACCAGAGCCTGGAGAAACGGACGTTTGTGACCCGACCGCAAGAACTCGAAGACCGGATGAATGCACTCCAAGCCAACGGAACCTTCATTCGCCAGCGACGATCGTCTGAAACTCTGGTCAGGGTTTCACAGGTAACGAGGTCGGATGGGTAACGTATCGCACTCTTTTATGGATCCCTAGCAGGATGCGATTGAACGAGACACCAACGCTAATATCCACCATGTTCTTGTTCTTCCAGATCCTCTTAGTGAACCAGAGCCTGGAGAAATGGACGTTTGTGACCCGACCGCAAGAACTCGAAGACCTGATTCCTGCACTTCAAGCCAACGAGACCTTCATTCGCCAGGGACGATCGTCTGAAACTCTGGTCAGGGTTTCACAGGTAACGAGGTCGGATGGGTAACGGGTAACGTATCGCACTCTTTTATGGATCCCTCGCAGAATGCGATAGAATGGGACACCAACGCTAATATCCACTATGTTCTTGTTCTTCCAGATCCTCTTAGTGAACCAGAGCATGGAGAAACGGACGTATGTGACACGACCGCAAGAACTCGAAGACGTGGAAAATCTTTCATTCGCAAGTGACGATCGTCTGAATCCTAGTCAACTCGACTTCACAGGTTGCTAGGTCGTATAGGTCGCGGAAAACAACGGTAACGTATCGTTCTTCTTTTTTGTGCCCTCGTAGAGGGCGATAGAATGGGCCATTAGCTCTAACTTTCTCCATGTTCTTGTTCTTTCAGATTCTGTTGTAGGTATCCAGATCCTGGAGCAACAAACGCTTGCGACAGGACCGCAGCAGCTGGAAGACCAGATGCAAGGCCAGCAACTTCCAGTGGACCGTCAATCCGTCCGTCCATGCGAACGTCCGTCGATCTTTGCTTTTGGCCAGCCGTCCGCCGTCAAAATTATGAAAATGAAAAGAAATTTTGAAAATGAAATGAAATATTGTAAAATAAAACAAAAATAAAAACGAAAAACGAAATGAAAACAAAGACGAAAATGAAATAATGAGTTAAAATTTTAATGTAGATCTTGAAAATACTGAAAATGAAACAAAAGAAAGTCAAAATCAAAATAAAAAAATCAAAAGTCAAAAATCAAAATTAAAACAAAATTAAAATGAAGAAAATGGGGATGTTAAAATTAAAATTGAAAAAGTGAAAATGAAAATATGAAAATCGAAAAAGTAAAAATTAAAATTAAAAGTTCGTGCGACCTTCCGTCAATTCGTCCATACGCCCAACGTCGCCCGACCGGCCGGGCGTCCATCCCGGAGTTCGTCCGTCCATTGATGCACAAGAATAAGTCTTGGGCCTATGTTTATGAAAACTTTACTCGTATATGTTCAATGCAAACACTTGCACCATGATGTTCTTATTCTTTCAGATTCTGTTGCAGTGACACGACCGCAACAGCCCGAAGAGCAGATGCATTCACTGGAAGGCAATGGAAAACGCGTTCAGTCGCCAGCAACGTCCAATGGACCGTCAATCCGGCCGTCAGTCCGTCCATGGGAGGCCGTCTTTTCTGTTCGCCCATCCGACAGTCGATGGACAACTCTTTCAGTGGCTCTGGTCCAAAATACGGCTACCTTGGCCTTTAGGTCTGAAATTATTTACATTGCATGAGCGATGAAAACATTTCTTAGTAAAACTCAAACTAGACGTGGGAGGATTGACGAAAATCCTATTACTGAAACTGGATGATCGATGAACATATTGCATAATAAACTCCAACTAGAAGTTGGAAATGCGATTTTAAAAAATATAGGCCTATCGTTTCAGCGCCGATATCATTGCCGTGGATGAGCGATGAAAACATTGCATAGTAAAACTAGAAGTTGGAATTGTGATGAAAATCTAGCTCAGACTAGAAGCTGGATTAGGCTATCGATGAAAATATAACTGAAACTAGAAGTTGGATGAACCATGATTATTTATTTATTTATATGTCTTGTATTGAATGTAAATAATATGTCTTGAATGTAAATAATTTCAGACGTTAAAAGCCAAGATTACCCAAAATACCTCGCCAGCTTTACTGCTGGAAGACGACATCGAAAGAAAACGAAGAGAAAGAAAAAGGCGAAGAATTGCGAATCAAGAAGACCGAAGAAGAGCAAGAGAATTCCAAAGAACATTTATAGTATAGACTATGTAAAGAACATTGTATTTCCCAGGGACTTGGTGGCTGAAACTACCATGAGTTATGTTATCGTTATTATGTTCCTTATAATGCTATGTTCAAACTATACTTTCCCAACTATATTAATTAGGCCCTAATTTGAAACTAGTCGTGGCAGTGTTACTCTGGAACTGTCAGTATTTTTTTGTACTAAATTCTGCATGATTAGGCTATTTTTTTGGACTGCATTACACTTTACTACTCTGTAATTTGAAAACTTTCTGTAATTTGAACTGATTTTTTAAAAATAAACTGGTGGAAAGGGACCGGTGTAGGGGAGGAGGAGCCGGAAAAAATATTAATATAGTTTTATTGTTCAAACTTAACGAACGAAGTAATGTATCTGGAATTTTCTGAAAAGTTTAAAACACTAAATGAGTTTTTTCTCGTTTCTTTCCATTTTTTGTATTTGCTTCCATGATTGATGAAAAAAGATTTATATAACCGTTTATGACTCGTATATCTCCGTGTTATGTTTTTCTGTTCAATGCAGATGCCAATTAAGCCTGTCGTGCATGCTATATATTTACCAGTTTCATACCCTATGCATCCACAACACATCAAGTAGTGTTTTCGCCTGTATTCATTGACACATTTTTCCATTTTTTATGTTCATACCATGTAAGCCATAAGGTCCAGCACCTTAATTCGATTAGGGCCTACGTGACGCAATAAATATGGAAATAGAGACGGAGATCATGCGAGCTATTTCAATGGATTTCACGAAAGCACTTAATACCTTAGGTGCCTATATACTTTGATACTGCTACAGATGCAACTTTTTGAAGGCAGAGTAGGCCTAAATGAAAATTTAAATAAATACTACTGAGCTATAATCAACTTACATAATAACCGTTGTACGTCTGTCTGTCTGTCTGTCTGTCCCGTACTGCCGCCTTAGCGACGGTTGTCTTGACGGTTGTCTTGACGACGGCTATAGGCCTAAAATATGACGTTATTGTTATCACTGCAATAATAATTGTTTTTTATATACCGTGATTTTTCACGGGTTTACAGCTAGTTTATAAATAAATACTGTCTGGCCATAATGCTAAATACTTCATTTTATATTGCTAACGTGTACCAGGTTGTACCTAAGTGTTGCTGTCAGAGCAAGAGCACTTTCTTATTCGCGGATCTACTGTCCGTTTTGTGCATTGGACATTTCTGAAGCTTTTGACAATGTGAATCACTGTGCCTTGTTCATCAAGGTAATTGACAGAAAACTAGACACTCGACACCTGGCGTTATCTGAGTGCATCAGTCCAAAAAGTGGGGGTGCGAGTATCCCCCCTCTCCCAAGTACGCCTGTGCTGTCCAGTATAGAGCAGATAACTTAAATAACATATGGATGGCGCAAAGACGCGACAGACCCAGAAAGTCATAGGCACAAGAGGTCTTGCCATAGGGGTAATTTGTGCGGGGTACGAGGGACACCCGTACCCCAACTTTTCGGACTGGGGTACCGCACCCCCACTTTAAAAAAGTGTCAATCAATATTTTATTATTGTGCTTTCCTAGAGATCGCAGTCTTCGCCTTGTTTCGTGTAGGCCTATGTATACAGAGTGAGGAGTAGGCCCTATGTACCACAAAAGTACAAAAGTACTTAGATACACATACAAAGGTAAACCGAGAGCCAGACGAACTGAGTCACAGGCAGTCAGACAGGCAGACTTTCAGCCACACAGATCACCCGACAGACTGACCGGCCCGCAGGCGCCACAGATCTTAGCCATGGCTAGGCCTACACTCTTCTTTGGAAAGATCTGACGTTACCCTCACTCTCCGCCTTATATGGTTGTCATCTTAGTCAAATCGGGAAGTTGAGATGTAGGTCGAAGCGCAAGCTTTTAGATCCTTTATCAGTTACAAAATGGTCTCTATGCGAAAGCGAACGTGGAAAAGAAATTGGTACCCCCAGTTTTTAGACCAAAGTTTTGCCCATGTGTCACAAAGGGTAACAAGTATTAGCTGTCAAATTACAAAATAACTTGAATCAGATGTGGTTTCATACAAAGTCTGGCCAGTGTTGGTTGAAAGCCCATTCACCACGACAAGGTCCTGGCCTACGAGTGAGGGGTTAGTAGGTTAGTTCAACTCAACACGTTATATTAGATGTTAGTAGTGCCAGATCCACAGGCCAGGAATGGGATGGTCTTCAAAACAGCCAAAAACAATAATTAAAATTTAATTGAATTCGTTTTGCAATTTTTCTCAAGTTACCAGCATAACAGTAGATCGTGAAAAAGACAAAAAGAATAATCTGAATTTCTCTTAAGAATTTTCTGAAAAAATCTGAATTTCATTGAAATATTTTAAAAGCAAATTTTCATTTTAGGTTATAAATCTGAAATTAGTGAATTACCTCAGTTAAAATTTCTTTTCTGTACTTATGCGATAAAATAACTTATGCACATTTTGCTGTAAGAGCTAGTAGCATCTTGAAAACTGTGAAAGTTGCAATTGCTTAAATTAATCAAAAAATTTAAGCAAACTTTCTGTGAAGCAAAAAGGTTTTGGAGTTTGTTAAATTTTTGAAAGCTGCAGCTGGATGTAACAAATTTTGGCCCCATCATCAGAATATAACTATTAACAAGTCCCACTGCGCTTGTACA
The DNA here is from genome assembly GCA_963556255.1 of Allolobophora icterica. Taxonomy (NCBI): domain Eukaryota; kingdom Metazoa; phylum Annelida; class Clitellata; order Crassiclitellata; family Lumbricidae; genus Allolobophora; species Allolobophora icterica. Next base: position 23,347,282 of record OY744613.1, on the reverse strand, counting down.
AAGGACTACCGTCTATAAACTGTATACGCTGGATATTTCTTTCCATGGCTTTGCACGAGCAGGCTTGGAATTTTATATTAAATTCATTTAGGCTACAACGTCGTGGATATAACACAGGGTGTTAGTAAATTAACAAATATAGTCGTTTCCTTTTGAAAGTTATATAGATATAATTAAACAGCTCATTCTTTGAAGGTCGACAGTTAATTCTGCACTGGCTTTTCCTTTGAAGAGATAATGTTTCAAACTTTCAATTGTCTTTGCAGCATTCATTTCTCCTGAAGCATAGATGTCGAACGTTCCAATTCCAAACTTCGTTTGCAGCATTCACTTCTCTTGAAGCCTAGATGTCGAATGTTCCAAACTTAAAATTCTGTGCAACATTCGTTTCTTTTGTGGCGTAGATGTCGTTTTCTTCTATCCGCGTCTCCACTTTTCCATTTGGTGGTGGAGGGAATCGATGAAGTTCGAGGTCGATGGGTAACGATGAGATTATGCTAAGCTACCATGCTATGTTCTAATGTTCTGTATTTCTTATAAACTAAAAATTGTTCAATCCCTAAAGTGTCTGAAAGAAGCAAAACAAAAGAATCTGAATTTCAAATACCTGGCGTCTTCTTTTCTGAGCTTTGCTTTGTTGAAGCTGGCTTTGCGCTACTGTTTGTCATAGTTAAGTTGACTTTCTGGATGTTTTAATTTTTATTTGCTGAAAACACCCCCTGCAACCCTCAATTTCTTTAAAGATAAAAATAGATGAAAAAGCTAAGTTAATTAAGTGATCTACACGCTGGTCTTAAGCTCAATGCTTCAAAGAGAAATAGGTAAAGAAGAATCCGAATTTAAAAATAGGCCTACCTGGTGTCTTCATTTCTAAGCTTTGCTTTGCTGAAGATGGCTTTGCTTTACTGTTGACTTTCTGGATTTTTATAAATGTTTATTTGCTGAAACCACCAATTTCTTTAAAGATAAGAACAGATTAAAAAACTATGCTTAAATATACAATGTTCATTAGCTCTTAAGCTTCTTTCATAAAGATATAAAAGAAGAATCTGAATTTCAAAAGACCTAACTTTAAGGTATTGGTCTAAAACACAAGAATCTGAATATGACAATACCTGGCATCTTCTGTTTTAGGCTTTACTTGAAGGCTGACTTTCTGGAGATGTGATCTTCTGGGCTTTGCTTTGAAGTTGCCTTTGTCTTGATCTTTGCATTGCTGTAATCTAGTCTAAAGCAAAGACTTCTATAACGCCGTTATAATAAAGCACATAGTGGCAATTGAAACTTTATGTATTACTGTCTGTCATAGGCTGTTGCCCTGTTCAAGTTGTAATTTTTGATTGGTTGTAAGCAGTCTTGTTGTCCTCGAGACCAAGGTCTTGGTCTCGAGTGCGCTCGAGTTCGTTTTTAAAAGTCTTGGTCTTGGTCTTGGTCTTGAGGTTTAAGGTCTTGGTCTTGGTCTTGAGGTTCAAGGTCTTGGTCTTGGTCTTGGTCTTGAGGTTCAAAGTCTTGGTCTTGGTTTTTCAAGACCAAGACCAAGACCGACTGAATTTTAAATTTTTCCACAGCCATTGCGGTCAATAACGGTTTAAAAAAGGCTCACGATTTATACATTTAAATCCAGTGCTTGAAAAGCTACTGTGTGTGCCAGCGACTTCAGCACCTATGAAAAGTAGGTCAAGCCAAAATCGGTAGGAAGATAGATTTCCATACATCGAAATTGGTTCAAATCTATCTATCTCCGGCTCATCATGGAAAGAAACATGACCACCACACACGATTTAGACATGTAAATGATCTATTTTTTACATGGCGAAATTTTTATGAGGCCCCACAAGGCACGTCTTGGTCTGAAAATTCTGAGCGAATTGGTTTTTATAAAATGCAACCGGCATTTGAAATAACATTTTGCATGAAGGACTTAATTTGTAAATTCGAATTCAGAAATTCTCTGCAGTCTGCATTTAGAGTTGGTTTGCTTCATTAAAGTAGCGAGTAGTCCGACTTGACAGTTTTTATTAAGGAATAGTGTGGATATGATTGTGATTTTGGGTCTTGGTCTTGGTCTTGGTCTTGAGGTTCAAGGTCTTGGTCTTGGTCTTGGTCTTGAGGTTCAAGGTCTTGGTCTTGGTCTTGGTCTTGAGGTTCAAGGTCTTGGTCTTGGTCTTGGTCTTGAGTTTTAAGGTCTTGATAACAAGACTGGTTGTAAGAGGGAAAGACCTAGCCTACATTGGGCAGGATGCTTCGCAGCACTGTAGAAAGCTTCCTCCTACAAATCTCAACATAGTTTTTCTTACTCTTCCTCTTATAAACTGCGTTTGTCTGCCTCCTGCTATTTCTGTAAAATTAATGCCTTGTGCAACAAAGATCCATTCTTCTTATACTTTAACAGCTAAAATATATATGCTTAATTGTATAGGGCCTACAGTAAATGCTATTTACCTGGCTCTCACGATTAACTTGAGCGAGTTTTCTTCATCTATTTATAGTTTAACCTGAAACAATTAATAAAAATTGTCTACATATAAAGGCATTATATGCATGTATGCATTCTATGTATACAAGTATGTATGTATCCATGTATGGGAGTATGTAATGTATTGTGTGTAAGCCTACAGTCGATGCCGCGTAAGTGCGTAGCCTCAGGACTGCCTTGAACCTATGCATTTAACCGATGTATGCACATAAGAAGAGTTCACATGTACTGTGTAAAATTGCGTTCTTGCTTGCCTCACAGTCGACTGGAAGCTTCTTAACGCTTTTAAAGCACCGAGGAGCATTGCTCTTGCTAACCACCAGGGCATCTAAATTCTCGCTGCCATGATGTCGTATACACAAGAAAACTGTCAAGCGATCTTTGACAATTGTGCACCCGGGCGATTCTGTTCCTTTGAATGACAAGTGTGCACTGCAGCGCAGTACGTATCACCCGCGTTAAAACTATTTCTGGAGCTGTAATCTTTCAGAATTCCAGGTGGGACCACTGGGACTCCGTTACCCATCGTTCAGCTCCAAAATCTGACGGTCAGCATCCTGCTTTTGGCCCTGCTTTTTTAAAACTGGACTGCGTTGCGTCCATTCCCTCTTTCCACCCACCCACTGGGACGTGGCTTTGAAATCTGCCATACAAAGACCACGGCATGTTAATGATACGATTTGCACAATCCAGAATGTCGACCAGTAGGCAGGGGCGCAACTTTGGTCTAAAAAGTGGGGGTACCAATTTCTTACATACACGAAGCAAGGCAGAGACTGCGATCTCTGGGAAGGCACAATAATAAAATATTGATTGGCATTGTTCAAAAAGTGGGGGTACGGTATCCCCCAGTCCAAAAAGTGGGGGGTACGGGTACCCCTCGTACCCCCCACAAATTACGCCTATGCCAGTAGGCCTACCAGTGTTACGTCACCTGTTGATACGGACCACAGTGCAGCTAAGACAGACCATTGGACAACCGAAGTCGTTGGCTGTCCACGGAAATGTTCTAAGTGCCTATGCAATTAAGCGGCTTTGATATGCACAAAGCAATAACAAGCCTGTAGTCGGCTATGCACATAACCGAATTTTACACATATGAACTATTCTTAAAGCACATTTTCTTGCCATAAGCACATAGGCCTACCCGAAGTTGTCTTCTATTGAGATGCCCTATATTACAACGGGATCGACCAGCTTCTATGCACATAACATAAGCAAACTGCGCACTTATCCATTATGCTCTTTAGTGGCGCCGACTGTATGCAAAAATTCTGTATTTACCGTGTCGGTATAACTGAATTAGCGTGCTTTGTATTGTCTGGAACGATTAGGAGGTCTCGACTGCTTTTTCTTTGTATATTGCTCAATTTCTTTACGCGAATAGTTCATTGAAATTTCTGTTAAGGCTTTTAAGTCTTTATTAATTTTAATGTTCAGGTGGTAGAAGGTCTGTTATTAGTTTTAGACTATTAGGCCTGCAATCAAAATAAACCACATACATGCAGTTCGACATTCAAGTCGTAAGCTTTTTCTTACCGTTTTGCCGGCTTGTTTCGATCGAATATTTTGATAACAAATGATTGAATACCTTGTACACTGTTATCGATCACCTTGTTGATTGTCTTATTTCTTAACATGAGGCTCGTCATTTCGGCCAAAAAGACGTTGAAAATTAATGTAAAATCGATCAATTCGAGTGAAGAAGAACTTCAAATAATTGCACGTCTATCAGCATTACCATGGCAATGGATTTTTACGTCATCAGAACCCTTTGTTTTACAAATTAACGTCATCGATTATTATCCAATCACGGAACCGATGTTGATCACGTGCAGTTTTTATCCAATCATTTTCGGTCTCCCATAGGCGTAATTTTCGGGGGAACGAGGGATATTTCTACTACCAATTTTTTGACCCAGAAGATTTAAACAATGCCCTGTATAAGTCTCTATAGGGCCTATTATTTTCTCGAAGAAGGCCTTCATTTGAGCCCTCAAGACTCAAAACAATAAACGAGCATCATGGTCATCGATATGACCATCATTGTCATCTTCATTGTTATCATCATCATCATCATCATCATCATCGTCGTCGTCGTCGTCGTCATCGTCATCATCATCATATTATATATCATCATCATCATGATCATCATCATCATCGTCATCATCATGATCATCATCATCATCATCATCATCATCATCATCATCATCATCATATCATCCTCATCATTATCTTCCTTCTTCATCATCATCATATCATCATGATCGTCATCATCATCATCATCATCATCATCATCATCATCATCATCATCATCATCATCATCATCATCATCATCATCATCATCATCATCATCATCATCATCATCATCATCATCATCATCGTCATCGTCATCGTCATCATCATCTTCTTCATCATCATCATCATCATCATCATCATCATCATCATCATCATCATTATTGTGACATTTGTACTGTAAAATGTGGGTTCATTCTGACGATGCGTCATTGCATCGACATTAATTTTAAATTGTACAGTGTGCAACTGTGCATTTCCAGACGTACTCTTTTCTATAACCAACTCAGCCATAATGAATACATTGACCGTACACTGTCGGTGGAAAGATGAGACGGCGAGGGTGATGAATGGTCACCCGACCTCATATGCCGAGGTTAAGAAAATGCCTCAGGGCTAGCTTAAGGAACTGCTCTTCTATTCTATAAGGTAAGTCTATTGCGACAGTATTCAATGTATTGTCTAGACACAGGAGATATTGATGTAGCAAGGTCACCTACAATAATCACTGAAGTAACAAAGCAGACAATGGCCTTTTAGAGTAATTACATTTACACAGAAGTGCCTCTCGTTGGCTGCATTTAAACCCAGAAGATTTAAGCAATGTCCATAGGGCCTATTATATTCTCGAAGAAGGCCGGCCTTCATTGCAGAGACGTATATATATATTCAACTCTGTGCTAAACAAAATATATGTGACATCAATTTTATATTGTACATTTCCAGACGTATTCTATTCTATAGCCAACTCAGCTATGATGAGTACACTGTCGGTGGGAAGATGAGACGGCGAGGAAGAGGAATGGTCACCCGCCCTCATAGCCTACATGTAGTAGCCTTGGCATATTATGTCAATCCTAAGAAAATGAAACGCTAACACTTCATACCAATAGTTGCCTCAGAGCTAGCTTAAGGGACTGCGTTTCTTCTATTCTATAAGGTCAATCTATTGCGACAGTATTCAAGGTATTGTCTAGACACAGGAGATATTTATTAAAGTAGCAAGGGCACGTCTAGACATCACTGAAGCAAAAAAGCAGTCACTGGCCTTTTAGAGTAATTACATTTACACAGAAGTGTCTGTCGTATGCTGCAAGTACACTGGTTTCCTATTTCGTGATGTGTGACACACACACTGATGCCAGCTTCCAGTGATTAGTGGTCCAGTAGCTTCTGATCAGGCGCCACTATCAGCACTGGTGGGTCCGCCATCATCATGGCTCCAGCCAGCACCGCCATCATTACCGTTCTGACACTACAGTAAGCGATGACATGAGAAAAAGTATAGAAGACACATGCATGCGAACAGTCTTGCAACAAGTGCATTTTTATGGCAAAGGTTGCTATCGTTCTGACATTATGTGTCATCTATAGGCCTACTACAAATATGGGCACATTATGACTATATGCCATTGTAAGGATGTTTTCAACTTGTACCCATGAGATTTTATTTAGGAACTAATTTTATGATACTACTGATGCTGCACTTAGGGAAACTAAGCAGTTAACTGTTAGGAGGTACATGTATTAAGATTTAGTCCTATTCATTCATTCATTTCGATGATTTATATAGCGCCCCTTCAATGTATCTACTCGGGAGCGCTCACGATCCCAGCCCAGGCTAAAGCGGACAGTATTGAGATTGCAGTAAACGTACAAGAAAGAACCCTAGGCGACAAGCGCAGAGCCAGAGGAAGCCCGTTCCAGACCAAAAGGGCCAGCAACAGAAAAAGCACAATGCTGGCGCTGCCTGATAGAAATTCGGGCGGAGGGGACAAGAAGCTCACTCTGTGCAGAGGAGCGAAGAGAGCGGCGACCCCGCTCGTCCAGGATTGAGCAACAAGCTTCCTTAGATGTGCAGGGGCCGAACCCAAAAGGCAACGCCACACGAGGGCAGAGACCCTGGAAATAATTCTCTGCGGGAGGGGGAGCCAGTGGAGGACATCGCGCATATTACAAGAAACATGGCCAAACCTTGGAATGCATCCAACCATGCGCTTCGCCGAACGAAAAACCAGCTCCAGACGCGGAGACCAATGTAAATCCGCTCCGCCGAGAGACCAATGTAAAGCGAGCAGCAGCGCTGCAGTAGTTGCGTCGAGTAATGAGAAAGGAATGGATGAGGGTGGCGGTAGCACGTACTATAGGAGTAAGGGAACGGGAGACGATACGTTACTGGGGCAGCTGGTAATAGCAGTCACGACAAAGTTTATGGATGTGGCGGGCAAAGTTGAGTTCCTGATCCAACTTGACGCCAAGGTCCCGCAAAGTAATTGAGAAAACATATGCTATGTATGCAAATACACAGATTAGTGCAAAGACGGCAAATTCGTATTTGCAGACCGATGTTTAGAATCAAATTTCTCTACTTGTACACGGTCGTGGGATTCGTGTATATATGGTAGGCCTATGTGATGCAAGCGACTGAGGTAAGCGCAGTAGACTGAGTAGAGTCATGGATTCCACAGGCCCTATATGAAATAACTCGCAGAGGGAAGGGTCCGGAGACGTTCAGATTGTGTATGGGTGACTATATGGGGTTGGGATTTGATAATGTTCACGTCTCTCCCTACCGGACTTTATTCGTCGTTTCTGCTCTGAATTTTGTATGGTTTGACGGTGATTTCTAGATACGCATGTCGTCTTGGCCTACGTGACTGCTTAAGGAGGGATGGACATCGATACATGCATATGCAGTGGGTAAAGAGCTGTGGAAGTTGAGCGACGTCATTCAATATGAATCAATCAATCAATCAATCAATCAATCAATCAATCAATCAATCAATCAATCAATCAATCAATCAATCAATCAATCAATCAATCAATCAATCAATCAATCATAAAATTTATATAGCGCCTCTTCAAGAGTTCTACTCAGAGAACTATCTAAGCATCTTTTTACGTCAGTGTAGACTATCATGAGTTCTATCCAGACTCCAGAGAAAGCTGTGAACGACCCGCGCCTGATCACTTAGAACAAGCAACACTTTGTTGTTTCTTTTGCGGTCACCAGGTGGACAAGGAGAGCATTTTCCCGTAACACGGTTCGTTTGCTTATCAAAAAGTTAAGTCGCGTTCTTGCTGTGTGTCTTCAATTGCTATGGACTTCCTCTTCACAACTCTTCTTCGTCTCCTTATTAATATATGTAATGCCGCGTTTTAGTCCATCTTACACCATGCAGTTCGTCGCTATAAGAGCCTAACTGTCGCAGTTCAATTCGAATTATAGGGCCTATAGGCTACAGTCAAATTTGAGGCGAGTATATCATACTGCCTCCATTTGCACGATTCGATGTGTTGATGATTCCACTCAGTGGCGGTTCTAGAGTTTGTGGACTGGGGGCGGAGGAGGGGTCGCTAAAAATTGCTTTAGGTGATTAGGAAGCGTTGTTACCAACACATTTTGTAGGCAGTGTATGGGCAATTAAACGTTAAACTGGGGACTCAAATGTGCAGGCCTATAGGGGGCTAAGAAAAACGAGGGGGCTAACTTTCCACCTAGGCTTAGAACCTATAGCCATCCCCATAGGCGTAATTTGTGGGGGTACGAGGGGTACCCGTACACCAAACTTTTTGGACTGGGAGGTACCGTAACCCCACTTTTTAAACAATGCCAATCAAAATTTTATTATTATGCCTTCCCAGAGATCGCATCTCAGCCTTGCTTCGTGTATGTAAGAAATTGGTACCCCCACTTTTTAGACCAAAGTTACGCCTCTGGGCATCCCCAATAAAACCGCTACTGGTTCCACTGGCTTAACTTCAAATTTCGGGCTCCCCGCAGAGTGTCGAAGCGCAACTACTGTATATGGTATCATATAACAAGGGGGCGAAAATCAAAAGGGCAAAATCAAAAGGGCGAAAATGAAGAAAAAATTAAACATGCGCTTTATTTAACATTCGCTTTATTCATTTTCGATGTTTTGATTGCGATCTTTTGATTTTCACCTATTTGATAGTAAACCACGGTATATCGATCATTTGCAAGCAATTGTTACCATTCGCGATAATGAGCTGATCTGGCTCATTATCACGAATGGTAACAACGTACGCGCTTTTCTATAGCGACCTTATGGCATCGATCCGATATCATACGGTCGCTATAGAAACAAGTAGGCCCTACTGCACGCACAGTAGGCCTACATTTACATTTGCACTTGAATTAAAAAAGTATGCGTTGAAATTTACGGACTGTCCTTGCACGTGCAGCTGTTCAAAGCAAGTTCCAGATCGCTCGATTTGATTGCCTTTACTGTAACCGAAGCCTAATTGTAATTAGCAGGGCGTTACTCTGGTCTAAAAAGTGGGGGGGTAGCAATTTCTCACATACACGAAGCAAGGCGGAGACTGCGATCGCTGGGAAGCCACAATAATAAAATTTTGATTAGCGTGACAGGGAGCGAGTTTCAAAAACTATGTCCAGCAACCGAGAAAGCTCGTTCACCAAGAACAGTTCTTGATTTATGTATGACCGTTGACCAGAAAAAGATAATCAGATGACCCCGTTGAATAATGAATAGTAATGTGGCCGGCAAGAGTTCAAACTGTTGGTGGTATTCTTTTTGCTATCCGTTAAAGCTGTTTTGATGCATATACGGATGAAAGTGGGTGGGTGAGCGGATGAATGAGTGGGTGAGCAGATGACCACTGAATGGGAGAGCGGATGAATGACTGGGTGAGCGGATGAATGAGTGGGTGAACGGATGAATGAGTGGATGAGCGGATGAAAGTGGGTGGGTGAGCGGATGAATGAGTGGGTGAGCAGATGAATGAGTGGGTAAGCGGATGAATGAGTGGGTGAACGGATGAATGAGTGGATGAGCGGATGAAAGTGGGTGGGTGAGCGGATGAATGAGTGGGTGAGCAGATGACCACTGAATGGGAGAGCGGATGAATGACTGGGTGAGCGGATGAATGAGTGGGTCAGCGGATGAATGTGGGTGGGTGAATGAGTGAATGAGTGAGTGATCGAGAGAATGAGCGGATGACTGAATGGGTGAGCGGATGAATGAATGCAGGGGTGAGCGAGCGAATGAGCCAATTATGCGTGGGTGAACGAGTGAATGCATGGATGAGGGAGCCAATGAGTGAATGAATGGGTAACCGGATGATTGAGTCGGTCACGAATTAATGAATGGGCGAATGAGTGAGTGAGCGACTAGCGAGTGAATGAGTGAATGATCGAGTGACCCAGTTTTTGCTAGGTTACGCTGAACGCGCGCCGTCGTAGTTTAATCGCTGTGTGCTCTGATGCTTCCTAATAGGCCTACTGCCATGTCATCATTCCAGCGGTCGATCTATATATAGGCTGTAGGCTCACAGCAGACAGGAGTCTATTTGACTAATAGAACAGACAGTTACACCGCAGAAACTGCTGTCTATACATTATACAGAGGTGTCTGTATACACGTAGGCCTACCATTTGGGAGTGAGTGCGCAATTCTGCAGTTTAATACACCGTATAATTATAGGGCCTACACGAAGGGTTTATAACAATCATTAGCCTTTCGAAATGACTCACTATCAAAAGAACGAAACTATAACGCGCGACAATCAAAAGCCCCAGTTAAGTAGGCTAGACGAATTAAAAAGGAGCGAACGTTAAATAATAGGCTAAAGGTGAAAACAACATGGGCGGAAATAAAGCGCCCTGGGAAAAATGGAACGAGCCAAATTCATGAAGAAAAGAGCGTGTAGGCCCTAATTATAAACAAAATCAACCTAAAATTCTTCATTTAAAACAGCTCTGATTACACCTGTAACACTTGTAACTCAAGATTTTGACGTTTGCACATTCTTTGTGTGTTAATTAATTAATTAATTAATTAATTAATTAATTAATTAATTAATTAATTAATTAATTAATTAATTAAGAGCATTTATATATAGCGCCTATTCAAGCCTTTCACGTTAGATCTGCTCAGAGTGCTCCCGACCCCACCTCGGCGGAAAAGTTTTCAAGTGTGTGTAGAAAACTTAAGCAGAATAGAAAACCTATAGTTCCTCTTGTAGACAGGGGCGTCTACACCATAGAAAACTAGGAGCAAATGCTCCATCCAAGAAAGGGGGAGATCTGTAAGTGTGTGTACCACCATTTTATGGGGGAAGGAAGAGGAATGAGAAGAAGAGGGGGAAAGGAAAGACTCGGAAAGTTGCTCCAATAACTTAGGGGGCGGGGGTAGACGCCCAGGGCTGCTTGTAGAGTCACATTTCGAACGCCATACATGTATATTCAGCAACGATTCTTTTATTCAGTTAATTAAGCGCAGTCTCTCCTTATATATATTTCTTTACTGTATGCGGTTGTGTCCGATTACACGCAATCCTAATGATCCATTTTAATTTCTTTTCAACTCTGTATTTGCTTCAGCGTATCAATAAATATCCGGGTTGTTGGATGGTAGCCTACGCCGCTACGCGCCAAGACGTTGACACAACCTGCGGTGCTATAATCAGGTTTCATTAAATTTTACAACTGCTTGCTTGCGGATGAACGATGTTTGGTTTAGTATTACGTTTTTTAGACCGTTCGTCTACATAGTAGACGCTGTCTAACAGTAAACTAAGCCCACGGTGACTGGAGCGACCACGGTCGACAGGCACTGTCAGGCAGGCTCAATACGACGCTGCTGGCCAGCTGGCTGGGTCTGGCTGGTAGGTGGCAGGCGACCGTAGGTATGCCTAGCCACGGTCTATAATAGATACCGCTGTGAGCGGGTGATCGTCCTTCCTTGTAGAGGCTCGTCGGATGTCAAGCGCCGTTACTATCGTCGGTCGTCGGTGGCGGTGATTGTAGTTTAGGAAGTTATAGTTATTTGTCGCTCGATGTGCTAGACAAAAGCGGAAGTCAGAGAGAGAGAGAGAGAGAGAGAGAGAGAGAGAGAGAGAGAGAGAGAGAGAGAGAGAGGCACGTCAGGAAATGTCGTGTGTCGTTTGCGGCGACAGGATTTAGTCGAGTTTATGATCGGCATCGCACGAGGTAGGCATCCTAAAACCTCTAAACTAAGAGTTGTTTAGTCTATGGTTACACAATTCTAGACTTGAAGCAGAGTACCCTTACAGGGGTACTAAGGATCTATTGGAAAGTCCAGATCTGTTCGCTCAACCAGTGCTCGAAATGGACCGGAACGCACCGGAACGCCGTTCCGGTTCGTCAAATGAATTAGCGTTCCGTTCCGGTTCGTCAAATGAATTATTGTGGAAAATACTATGAAATTAACGTGAATGCTCCCATATCTTTGACTAGCGTTCCGTTTCGTAAAATTTTCCATTTCGAGCACTGCGCTCAACACGTGTGTTTAATAGCAACAATCTATTTTGCTGTCGCCGGACTAGACTCAACACTACCACGGTCATATAAAGATGATTTAGTTCGACATACTTGAAACCAGTAGTTAAATTCATCCTGATTCCACCGGGTCTCCGATCGGCACTTATGATTTGAGATCCGCCGCACGAACTATGAGATCCATCGCGTAACAGAGGACACCCGCCAACTAAATGTCAAAATCGATGACATGCATCATGTTTCTCACGTTTTTAGTTTTATCCGAATAGTGAGTAAGTTATCGGTTACTGCCTTACTTTATAACAGATATAGGCAGTGCATGGTTATGCAATGCATGCAAAGTGGTGGGGATGATAATAGTGTTAGGGTATCTTGAGTATAGTGGTGTGGTTATGTTAGTAACCATGTTTATAGTGAGGGATATAATAGTGTCGTACTTTTGGTCAGAAGCACCTTGGAGGAGTTTTATCAAAGAGGCGACTGCATGAATGTGAACCAACAATTGTCTTACATTTTTACAAGTACAAATATAAATAGCAGTTGTTGTGTGATGTAGTTCTAAGTGAGTATGTTGCTGAAGACCTTCATAGTTGCAGTCATTCTGTTTACTAGTTACCCATAATTATGGTCTTAACAGAGTCTTATTGATGTTGGTAGCTTTTATGAAACTCTTAGAAATCAATTGACAATGAAACTGTTAGAATCAAATGTTGCCTCTACGAGTGTACGTGTTTAATATCAATCAATCAATCAATCAATCAATCAATATCATTTATTGGCACCAACGATAGTATTTCAACAAGTAGTTTAACATAAGATTTCGATAGTATATGTCGATTTGCATTATAAAGTAAGGAACGTTTAGAAAATCATTTAATAATAAACATTTGGAATTCACCGTTAATACTTCAGTATAATGAAAACTTTATTGTATCTGGTAAACTAAACGTAGCACTGTCATTGACAGCAAATGGCATCCCCTAAGGGATATAGGTCCCACTAATGCAGGGATGCCACTATGACAATGTACATTAATCAAAATGATGTAGTAGGACTGTGGTGCCATTGCCGTTTCATACTACATATTACGGTGAGATAACGCACACAAAAAGTGGATCTTAGTTATCTTTAAATAGATATCTTTAGATATCTTTAAGTAATTAAATAGATATCTTTATCTTTACTTAAAAATTATCTTTAGATATCTTTAAGTAATTAAATAGATATCTTTAGATATCTTTAAGTAATTTTACTGTAATATAGCCATAGAAAAGTTAAAATAAAAAAATAGAAATTTATAGAAACGATGACATTAGACAATCATTAGTTATCCAAGCAACTCTGCTAGACAAAGTCGTTAATCGAAGACTCCAATGGTTTGGACATGTACGGAGAATGCCAGTTGACCGAATCCCACACAGTGCACTACATGCAAGATTCAAAGGAAAAAGAAACAAAGGCAGACCAAGACTACGCTGGATAGATAATATAACTGATGACATAACATCACCTGGACTAACACTAAGCCTAAGGGGAATAGACTTGACAAATGACTGAGGAAACTGTAGAACATTTATTCGTACTATCGCCACGAAATGGCTGACTTTTCAGGAACTGATGATGATGATGATGATGATGACGATGACGATGATGATGATGATAGCTATAGAGTTATGTAGCTCCTTTCATTAGTCTGTTCAGAAACCTGTGTGCACTTATGGAAGCATAACAGGTTTAAGAATGGCAGTCGACGATGCTGTATTTTGCCTACGGGCAGTTTTGAAAGGATTCGTAGTGGATTGCGGTTCGAGAGACACGGTCTCAATGACTGGTCACTTAGAAAACTCGGCTTTTTACGGTGGAAATGTACTTAAAGGAAGCAGTTTGTAGGAGAAAACTGTGTCTCGGTGTTCTGTCAGCTGGGTTTGATAATGGACTCTATCCAAAGAGGGCACTGAAGTGGCTAACCCATGCAACAATCCAGTGAATGCAACGTATTTGGACTCTTAAAGTATGTGCCTAGTGACACGTAACATGAACTGTCTAAGACTAGTGTTACACTGTGCATGTAACGTAAATGCTTAGAGCACCCTAGAAATGGAGACCATGCATAGGCAGTTGGTCAGTTAAGTCTCCCAAATCTGGGTCATTTTCATTACCAAACCAAGATCGAGAAAGGTTAGGCGAAGAGAGCCAGTAGGTTTTATGATAACTGGAGCATATTATCAAGTAGGTCTGATAGGATGGAATTATATGCAGACAGAAGGTCTTTGGGGTCAGTATGAACTTTACATGGCATGACTGTTGGGCTTCTTTCTGATTAAAATTGTGCGTGATGTGCGTGAGTGCATGTGTGTGTGTGATAGTTTAGTGGCTAACATGCTGTACTGTCGGTCCACAGCCTGGTGTTCAAATTCCCACCGAGATAGGAAGATGCTGCAGGACATTTTGCCACTACTACCCTGTAGGAAACTGGTCTCTGCAATGAGTACATCGACTGTACATTGTTGATTTAAAGGTCATGCAGCAGCTGCAAGGGAGAGGACTGGCTACCTACCCCTCAGTAGCCAAGAAAATTAAGCCATTAACACATTTCATACCAATGTCTGCTTCCCTTCGATAGATCATCATCAGTCATGACTTTTTATTTTATTGACTTTGTTATTTTTAACAGTTTGGTATTACAAACTGTCAATAACAAGAACACTAAGTGATTAGGTATTTCTAATCATGGAGAAAGGAAGAAGCTTTCTAGTTGGGTCTGTAAGAGTTTTTGTGTGTAAAAGCCCGCTTTGTCAGACGATGTTAAATGATAGAGACTGGTTGTTGTAGGCAGCAAATGGGTAGCTGTACTTGGAGACTGCTCTCACAGACTGAAACAAAACCATTCTAGACAAGATGTTGCACTTAAACCGTTAACTATATCTTAGCTGTCTTTCTGCCAAAGCAACGGCTTTAACCACTCACCCATCCTGGCTAAGATGGCATAGATAATTGGTTCATTCAGGCTTGTGCTAAGCCACAGGCTTAGCACAAGACTGTTTTATTGTGCAACGTGAAATATGCTACATTTTCAGGTCTCAGTTCTGTAGCAAACTGTTCAGATATATGTTTGCAACATTTTTAGTATTTTTAAATATTTAGTCAACGTAAAGGAATGTAGACTTTTAAACTCAAGCATTGGAAATTAAAATGCTTATGTTAGTATTTACAAATTTTCCTTAGTGTTTGGATTGTAACTGATTATTTCTAGCAAACTGGTTTCTTTTTGATTGATGTTTTGTGTAGATTATTGTAGTAGCAATGCTATGGAAGTCTTCAGCTTAGATGAGTTTAGTTTTAGTTTAGTTTACTTAAGAAATTTGGTTTGAGATTTCTGCTCCACCTGCACCCCTAGCCAACTCAGCTAAAATGAGTACATTGAGCGTACACTGTCGGTGGGAAGGTGAGACGGCAAGGGAGAGGACTGGCCACCTGCTCTGATATGCTGAGGCTAAGAAAGATGAAGTCGTTAACACTTCATACCGATGGCTGCATTGATCAGGGCTAGCTTTTAAACCCTTTAACGACGAGAGGGATTAGTTTTCCATACATTTTAATGCACTCTCGTCATTAAAGGGTTAAGGGACTGCTCTTCTTCTTACTTACTTAAGATGTAGTTCAGTTTTAAAAAATGGCCTACTGCTTAGTGTTCTGGACTGTCGACCGAGAGGTCGGGGGTTTAAGAAAAAATCCCATTCATAAAAATGTGTAGATGTGAATTGCATGTCATTTACATTCTGTTAATTAATTTTTCAGGAAGTTTATTCAGAATTTTCTGTGAACTGACCGATTGTGAAGTCTAGAAATGGCAACACGACTTGCCACAAAATCTGGAGGCGAGAAATTCATTCGACTGAAGTTCCTTCAGTTTGAAGATGCTAAAGCTACGGAGGCTGCTGTAGAATCACTGGTTGCCATCTCGATCATCCCAGCTGCAAGTGCCAGTGGTAAGAATTCAAAGAACTAAAATAAGTCAAAATATGTATACAGATAGTGTTCCTGGCCATATACTGCACGTTCATGTAGGCCAGCTGTATCAAAAATAGTGCCTATAGGCAGGGGCGGATCCAGTGGGGGCCAATCCGGCCATGGCCCCCCATTTGATATTTACACAGGACGTGGCTCCCCGTCACCACAAAGTAGACGAGGAAAATGACGAAATAATGGCCCCCATTTGATATTCACAACACAGGACATGACATTCCCCCCAGCCCCCATAGACGAGTAAAGTGAAATATGGAAACATGACAGACAATTTTTGTGGAGATTAATAGATTAATGACAAAAAAGGGTCATCAATTTTTTCGGAGATGAATTTTTTAAGAAGTTTTGGCCCCGTTATAAACCTATTATTGTTGAGGTTGAAGAGTGTTGTGGTGTCATTTTGAAGACCACAGTAGCAATCCAAGAGCTGTGCAGCCTTCACTAAGGGTCACAGGATTTTGTAATGAATTGTCAGTCTTAAATGGTGTTGGACTGGAGTCTAATACGAGATGCATTTGCGATAAGCTGTGTCATGCTTGCAGGTAAGTAGCATATAAATAATGAAAGGAACA